>CM033473.1:264025008-264645008 GCA_019447015.1 Hymenochirus boettgeri | reverse complement strand
TTGATTCAGGGATTTCTTTTTATTGTTATTTGGAATCATTAAATATCTTTTCCCCTTCAAATTGTTTGTTGTTGTTTTTTCTTCTCTTGATTAACTGACAGACATTATGGGTAGGGTATGAAGGTTAAGCTAGATGGTCATTTGTCTTTATTCAACCCCTACTATGTTACTAATCATTTTCTAACAATAAAAGCTCAGACACACTGGAACATGTATATAAGGGTCTATACTTTTATTTTGGAATCAAAATGCTCAATCAACTGGCTAAAATGTAATGGTAATATCCTCTAATGCCTGGAAAAAATACTCCAAGAATTATCTGAAAACAAGGCTGTTTTCCTGCAATACCATGGTATAATATAAATATTCCAAAAATATATTTTTTTCCCTCTTAATAGTCTTGTATTGTTTTTTAAAGGGACACTAAACTGGTAATTTTAAGTACCTAAAATCCATTTCTATTATTGACAGGGAGATGAGAATGCTCATTTCCACCTCTCTGTGAATAATAGAATGCCCAGGGGACACTGCCGAACTTACCTTATCTGCTCTCCACTCGTGGCTGCTCCTTAGCTGTCAGCTGTGGTCCGATCGTGCCTATCTTTTGTACTGGCGCTCATGTACAGAAGATATGCACTCAGTTGGGACAGCGCTCCTGACAGCTGAGAAGGAGCAGAGTGGATCGCTGGTAAGGTAAGTATTGCAGTGCTCCCTGGGCATTATATTATTCAGAGGGAGGTGGGAATAAGTGTTCTAACCTCCCTGTGAATAATAGAAACAAATTTTATGTACTTAACAGAGTACATAAAATCTGTTTAGTCCCTTTAAGCAATAGCTGATTTATGTTAGCAATGTTATTTATAAATGCTGCCTGTAATCTCAGGCAACAATACACACCTGAACAACCCGCACTGCCATTAAAGCACATGGGGCATAAACCATGTGGTCCTCCCCTGGGTTGTGTTTCTTGTAGTTTCCATAAACTAAGCCATCAAAGACAGGCTTGTAGTGCTGGTGTGGCTCTGCTACCCACATTTTATCAATGGGAAGACATTCTCTACAATTAACATGTCATCCTATCGGTCTAGGAGATGTCCTGCATGGGCGGAGGGTGACTTTCTGAATTAGGAAGGCTAAGGAACTATCAGTAGCCTTCCCAAGCCTTATGGAAAATCTGCCTATGGTGTCCTGGACTCCTGGACTCATCAAGAGGGGCCTCACTCTTTGATGGCTTTGTATAGGGAAAATAAAGAAAGTCCAGTGGTGAGGACCTAGCAGTTTAGGCCCTCAACCTTGGTACAATTATGAGTGAAGTGTTGTCAAGTTGGGTATTGTTGTCCTCTAAATATTTATATTTTCCTATATTTTCTATTTTTTCAAAGTAACCTATTATAAATTCTGAAACTTGGCATAATAAAACTCTTTAGAATACCACAGGCCAAAATCAGATCTTGGTGCGTTCAAGTCTGCTAATTCCACCATAATGATACACTAGGGGAAATGTTATCTTGAAATAAATGGATTATAGATAAATCGCCTCTATTACTTGAAAAAAAAAAACGCTTTAAAGATAATTTCAGAGTAAGAAGATAAACTTGGAATTTTAAAAATCTTGGATCTAATTTGTAAGAAATTAGTATTTTTCATGGCCTGCTGGAATTCATCAATCCTAAACAACTTGGCTCGGGATAAATGGATAATATCCCAATGAACAACAACAACAAAACAAAAAAGTTAAGATCAAAGTGTTTGCGCAGTTCCCAAAGTCAAAATGACAAAATGCTTTGAGGCCAGGATCGGATGTGGTTATCAAAGTGAGGAAATGGATGCTTTTTGCAGTGCTGGCACAATGGGGTATGAGTTCAGAGGAAACAATAGGCCTTCACCTTTGAGAAGATTAGGTGAAGTTTCTAGGTACATGGAAATACGGCTACTTCATTTTGAAGTTAATGTGCGACTCGAAAAATAATGGAAGAACTGACCCGAAAACTGGAAGTTTTGAGTCAAGAGGTCAAAGAGGTTTAACCTTTAGGGTTAAGTAGATCAAAGTGTTGGCTGATTAGAAAACCATCACATCTTTTAATTAGCACGAAAATGTAACTATTTTTTGTGTGGTTGTCTTTTTGTTCCAACCATAAAAAAGTGACCAAATGCAATTTAACTAATTGTTGCGCTGATTAGTTAAAAATGGACGTCCAATGGATGTTCGGAAATTGCAGTTATTTTTATTCATTTGTGTGTTTATTTTGGATTCTTCAGAAGGCTATTGAGTAATTCAGATTAAAAAAGAAATGCTCCCTAAGACAAAGGCTAGCCATACATAGCTTGATCAGGTGCCCGAAGGTGCACATGCTCTTGATAACCCAGCCTATCAATAAAAACACGAGTAGAAATAGATTTAATGAAAATGATCAAATCAATCCTTCCAATAAAGGATTTGGGAGGACCAAATACACTCGTCCCTGGGATTACCTAATAACTCCCGCACTTCTTGGAAGTTATGATAGTCGATTTGCTTAGTTGTGCTGCCCTGCTTAAGCCAAGGGATTGGCCAGAAAGTGCACTTTGCAGGTATGGGAAACAGGCCTAGAGGCAGGACTAAGGAGCCCATTGATCAGAACTCCTGCAAGCATTTATAAGGTAAACCAATGGGTGAGAACCTAGCAGGTCCTCACGCTGGGTGCCTTAATTGGTTTTATTGGGAATTTACATTCAATTTACACTGATCAACATCTGAAAACTTGTTGTGGCCAATCTAATATCATTTTTTTTAAAAAAGGAACTTGAACAAAACAATTTGTCCAATCACCCCTTCCCATAAAAATAGAAAAATAGGTGGGCTGGGATTTGGCCAATGGAAAGATGTGCTCAGCAAAAAAAAATAATTGCATTGGCCGCGATCATGAGCAACCCCTGGGTTAAGTAGCAATTCAGGTCCTCACCCAGAGTGCTTTAAAGGGCATCTATAGTGAAAAAAAAACACATTGCCCCATTGCAAAGTTAGATGTAATCTGTGCTGCCTTTCTGCTACCTGTCAGTGACTCTGCTTTTCCATGGTGTCAGATCTCTCTGTAGCACTTACCCCTTCCCCCTCCCCCATGTTACCTCCTCCATGTCTCAACTCCGGCTACCCGACTAGCTTCTCATGTGCAGTAGTAGTTAAAGTTTAAAATCCTGAAAAACACACCCACACACAATGGCCAATAGAAAGCAAGCTATCCCGGAGACACAAATTTCTCTGTGTCCTGCTGCAACACAATCTCTCTCTTTGTGAGACATCAAACAGTGAAAGCTTTCAAGAAGGTGGGTCAAGTGCAGCCTTATCTCTGCAGTGGAAGCTACCTCTCTCCCACTGCTAATGTTCTTATCTCTATGTTTGTTACAGAGCAGGGAGGAGGAAGGGACTTGAGCAGGGAAGGTCACGTCACAGGGATTTGATTGACAGTACAAGTAGGAGTAGAGGAATGCAATCACGTCTTTTTCTAATAATTTGTGTATCTCAGGACACAGAGGGAAACTGAAGAAAATAAAGACACTCTGGGGTTGGGGGAATTATAGAACACATAGAAAGAAAAAAAAGTTCATTTTTCCACTATAGATGCCCTTTAATGAGAAGGGTGTGGGTTTAAAGGGATAAGTTTGCCTTTAATCCAAAGATTTATAAGTATTGTTTGATATATTTGTATATAAAAGGTGCCCAGCCCCAATACCTTTAAAATCTTCTCCTGGGCTGCAGAAGGAAACATGGTGTTAAACTGACTTGTGACAAGTCTTTGAATACAATCATTTATAAGAAATAACAATGACTTCATATGAAAAAGACTATTTGGTCTGTTGATCCAATAGATATGGAAGAAAAGTCCTCAGGTGCTGTTAATAGGTCACATTTGTTTTCAGAGATACTGTTAAAGTTTTTCATGGCGCTTGAATAGATTTCCACAAATGGACCCAGCTAGACAAACAGGGACTACAACTTGGTGCGCAAATAATCGATTACTTCGTATTATGGGGCGGGCGTTCAAATAGCATTTGCAACTTAGCTGGTGACCCAAAAGAAAAAGGAAATTCAAACCATTAGTATTAAATAGAAGCTTCACAGTGTAGAAGTATCACAGAACAAACTGTAACTGAGATTAAGTGAAAATCCTTTAATTATTGAAGCTGTTTATGTGTGCGCCGTTCAGTAGATATAACCAGAAATTGTTTTAAAGATTCTGAGGACGGAAAATACCTGAAACTGGCACCAGTTTAGAACTTTAAACTGTGAACGCATTCAAAGAAAACCATGAACAGCTGAAATAATTATTTATTTGGAAATTACAGGGTTTTGGTATGCAGCAATGTGGATGTTGCCAACTGCCAACCTAATTATATTTTTGTTCCACTCAGGACTTGTAAATTTCACAATGACGTATACCCTAACCCTATATGTGTACTTGTATTATGTATATTATTAAATAATATATAAAGATATATAATATATGACTGATAATTACCAATGAATGTCATTAGAAATCCTTTGAAAAATGACTTCATATGTTCCACTCATTAAACTATATCTAAGGCTGCGTACACAGCATGCAAATTTTCAGGCCAATCGACCGATAGTTCAGTGTATTGGTCATTCGGGCCCAAAAAAATTGCATGGAAGTTTAGCTGGCCATGACCAACCGTTCATCCAAATCGGATGAATGGCCAATCAGACACGTCCAAAACCATGGGACCATGGGTCGTGGCAAATCAGCCCTGACAGTCCTGGTCAACCGGTCAGAAGTTGGTCAAGATGAACCCAGGTGTGTACCCAGCTTAAGATATAAGTGGTATTTGTATATGCTATTTTATAGACATAAGATGAGTGCACATAGCACAGATCTTTAAGATTCTGTCTGTCATATTTTAAAGATCCCCCTACATACAGTCTCAAGCGTAAGAATTGGGAAAATATTCAGGAGTGTCACATTTCCTTCAGCCGCAGCTGACTGTCTATACTTTAGAGACAGTTTGGAGCGGTTGCGAGTCCTGAATGCCCGTAAGCTTTGGGAACTATTAGTGCTACACACTTAACAGTTGGATCTGATGGAATTCTCCCTTTATTGTACATTTAAGAATAATATAGATGTTGGAAATTCTTTCGATTGCTCACTGTTTATCCAGCATTTATACATTAAACAACTAAACAGGAATCAAATGAAATGACTCGAAGACCAGATACTTGTACAATCGTCTGGAATTTTTTGAAACGGCCAATCAAGTTTTGATGGATTCTAAAGCTATTCAACTGAAAGTCTACAATGGAAAAACCATCACCCAAATACACTATCTCTCCTTTAACAGTATAGAGTTAAAAGAAAGCAGATTATTCAAAGTCAAACCAAAGGTTTACTCTGTTGCTAGTTATTGAGTTCATTTCATTTTCTTATACTGATGAATTAATACTAATGTTGAAGGTTAAACCCTTTCATTCAACAGGTAATCTACCCCAATGTTCTTCTTGCACATGTCCAACAGAGGCACTACCATTCTTTATAATATGAGTTTTGGGCCTAGGCACTCCTTCAGGCAACTTGCTAGTGTATTCCAGGTGCTGCTTCCCTCAGTCCTCTACCTCCAGGACTCCAAGCTATAGCACAAGCAAATAAAGGTGGTAGAAGCTCACACTGGTCCTCAGAAAAAAAAAATCTGTTTATTGCATAACACAAACAACAACGTTTCGGAGAACGCTATGTCTCCTTCATCAGGTGTAACTCACATAATAACCCATACCACCATTTATAGACACAGTCATCAAATAGCCCCTCCCTCCATCTCAAGGGGAAGTGGCTGGAGCAATTTCAAGTGCAAAATATACTTAAGTGTCCAAATTTTTTTTTAGAATAGTGAAAAAATGTTCATCATATTTGGCTTGTAGTAAAGTTCCTTGCGAAAAACAGCTAGATGTTCCCAGTGCATATTCCGCTGTGTAATAAAACAAAAGTGTATATATGTACAGTGTATGTACACTGAAATGATACTATGAAACTTTTGTTTGCTTTTGGTATCCTTAACAGGAACGATGTTGCCACTTAGTGGCGTTTATTTATAATAAGATATATTATTGTAACAAATGTATTCAGTAACTGAAACGTTGTTTTTAAAGTTTTTTATTTGATACACTGTACATATATATACATTTATTGCATCGCTTTGCGCTGTGCAAAGAAACAAAAATTGCGACATGGTGCAGTCAGTGCAAAACCTTTGAATGTAGCCTTTAATTTCGGTAACACTTTAAATATAGCCTTAGATTTCTGTAACCCTCGAATGTAGCGGTCAATTTCGGTAACCCTCGAATGTATAATTCGGTAACCCTAGAATGTAGTGGTCAATTCTGGTAACCCTCGAATGTAGCCTTCGATTTCAGTTACACTTCGAATGTAGCCTTAGATTTCAGTAACCCTCGAAAGTAACGTTGGGTAACCCTCAAATTGGCTATAACACTTGAATGTAGCGTGCGGAAACCGGACAATTGCCCGATCGTGGGGAAACTAGTGTATAAGTGAGTTTTGTTGATATGTATGTGATCCCCAGACCATTTCCCAGGTACCACAGCCATTTACAGTAATTAACCATTGCTATTTTATCTGTAGTTTATCTGAACTTTTCAAACAATTTCCCCCTTGAGAATTGGTTTGTTTCTGAACTTCAGTCCATCTCTACTGCTAACCAGGAGAAGCAGGAAGTGGAAATACAGCTAAAAACATCCACCAGGCAGCATTTTAGATTAGCAATGTCTCAATTTCTAATACACATCCACACCCCTGGGTGCTATACTCTCCTGACAGATTAGTACCCCTGGGTTTGTTCATCATACAGTCAAAATAAGGGATAGAAAGAAGCACACATATCTTAGGACAGTTAAAAGTTTTATTGGACCAAGTGAACCCTTTACAATGTTTCAGGATATTTCCCCTTCATCAGGTGAAGAGTCTTGGTCTTTCCTAGGTCTTGGGCAGAGGTTGGAACAGAGGGAAAAATGTAGCTGCCCAGTCGGGCTCTGTGATTTCAGCAGCATTTTAGATATGCCGGGGGTGCTGAGGAGGCAAGTCCAAGAAGGTAGTACAGGTGTCTTGTCTGCATTGCTAATTCTTAAGCCTCCTACACATTTTAGATCATTGTTAACTGAAGTGATTGAACAGTTATGTAGGCTCTCCCCTACATTGTTTAATAATCTGTCCTGGCAGGTACACTATAGTCACACAGGGGTAGGGACCTTTTTCTTGCTATTTGCTGAATAATTACAACTTCTGCCTTCTTATTATCAGTTAAAGAATGTTCTGGAATTTTCAGCTGTATAACAGTTCTAGAATAAATTTACCGCTCTAAAGTTTGTGTAATTAAAATCCATATCCATTTTTCTTCCAAACAGAATACTGTACCGCGCATTGTTTAGCTTGTGCTATTGTATCGTACTGCGTCTGTCCAACCTGACATTTCCTTGTAGAATAATGGGCAGTTTAAAACGGCATTATGCCATGATCAAAGGGTTGACCCTTCAGTATTACATTTTGATCTATAGCCACTGAATGAACAAAAGCACCTCCCAATTGGCAATTAATTTATAAACTAGAATGGGACAATGTTAAATTTACTCTCATTTTTCAGAACCCCCAGGGCCATACTGACAATGCCAAACTGCCTAATTCCTGGGTCAGGTTGGGTCTTTTTCATTATTTTTTTTTTTGCTTTAATTGAAGTTACAGTCTTTATGTAAAACAGAAAACGCTCATGTCCGCTGGATTCGTGTATTTTACGGACCCTTTGAAAAATTCGGGCTGTTGTTGGGCCCCAGAAGAAGAGGCTGAATGCCACTTTTCAAAATGTGTCTCCACAGAAACTTTCCCTCTAATTCCTTGTTACCAGCCTACATTCTTTAGCTGCTCTGGCTCTTTTCCCATCACTCCTCCTGTTTGACAAAGAAAAGAATTTGCTTTTTTTCCCCCTCTGCATCCAAGGTCTCTCTCTCTCTCTCTCTCTCTCTCTCTCTCTCTCTCTCTCTCCCTCTCTCTGTTTTATAATTTCAAAGCAAGCTACTTCAATGACTATTCAGTGTGTGGAGAATGAGGCCTCTTCACCACGTTTCACTATAGTAAAAGCCGTGTGTGCTTCTAAAGTTTGCTGCTTGAAGGCTCTCCTACCCGCAGTGGCCTAAGCAGCACACAGAATGCTCCGAGCCCCCTGACCTATCCATCTGTATGCAAATCTCCACAGACTAAGTAAACTTTCATAAAAAATGCTCTGGTCCCTTTTTATGTGTGTTTAGCAATTATTGGAGCACACTGCCTACTTCTATTATATTATATTGCTTTGTATGCAAGGGGAGACTTTGAGGCACCTGCACTTGTAGGTGGCAGATGGTAATTCTTGGCAGCATTGTAAAGGTTCATCTTAATGCAACCAGAACCACAAACGGGCATCTTTTATTTCTTCCTGTGTATAAATAGGGATTAAAAGTAGATTATCGGGGGAAAAATACCCAGAAGGGTAGAAAAGCTTAAAGATTTCTTAAAGAACCCCAAGAAAATATTAATGTTTCAATGAAAGGGCAAGAAAGTCCAAATGAATAAATACCAATAACCGGCACTTAAAAATGGATTGTCTCATTTCGTCCTGTTAACTAACTTTCTAAAACCAATTTAACTATTAGAGCATCAGAGGATCAGATAAATGAAAGTCCTTTGCAATATAAGCCAGCGGTGTAGATTACTTTGCAAAGCTAAAAGTTGCTTTGAAATTCGAGCCAATATATTCAAAGTCCTTGCAGCGAAAATTATACGGTGATCCATACTTTAAACAATGGAGTGGTTAGGAAGAAAAGAAATGGTTATGTAATACCCCTCCCTCTAGGACAATGTTCGGCCCGGTGTGATTTGTATACTCTGCTACAATAGAATAGGGGCCAAAACACAATGAACGCACACACACAAAAAAAAAGAAAAACACAAACATATGGAGGAGGTTGAGTGTGAGAGGGAGCAGGCAAGTGTCTGAAACAAGAGAAGCCTTCGGACTGTACAAAGATGATTCTAATTTATGTCTTGGGTTTAAATCAAATGGGTGTAAAAGAATCTATTCTGCATTCAGTTAGATGGCTCTTTTATGCATTACCCGTGAATTTGTCTGAGACAGCTGTTGGGTCTAACCTTCCAATATAAACGCTTGGGGGTGGGAAGTAATGTTTATACTTTCTCCTTACTTAAAGGAAGTAAAATTTCTAAATGCGCTTTACTATATGCTTGTGAAGATTCTCATGGTGAATCTGTTGTATTCAGTTAGATCAACTGGACTTGAAGTTTAGTTCTTGAAGACGTTTCGCTAGTCATCTGACTGGATGTCTCAATTCAGAATGACTTGTACAAGAATCTGTTGGCAATGATGTACCCTGGAAAGTCCCAATTAGCATATGACAGCCAGGTGTTAGGGACCTTCTAAATGCAAGGCGTGATTGCATTGTGGCTAAGAGGTGTTATAGAAACTGCCCAGGGTAAGGTGTCAAAACAGCATTGTACATGGCAGACAGTTGGTGTCGACCCCCCCATACACACACACATGCACCTCTATTCAGGCTAGGTTTTATTTATTTTCAGATAAATGGCCTCCTTGACACCTCTCTTGAACCAGTCATGTTCCAAGATGTTGACATCACAATCTTCAAACGTATGTCCTTAAGATGCAACCCCTGCTACTCATGGGATGACCATGTTCTTTCTCCTGTCTTGCTTTCCCCCTTTACTGTTGGTATTCGTGTTCTTTTCTTTCATTTTACCCCTTTTTCTATGACTTTCTAATATCATATTCTGGGAGTTATTAACATTATTCAACACATCTGAAATATCAAGTCTCTAATGTGTAAGGTATGGGGTTAAGTTCCAGGGGGGATACTTGTCTTTAGGTGTAATCACCCATTCACCCACCATTGACAAATATGTTGTCAGCCATTGGGTTTGGCCCAAATTGAAATGGTTGCTCATCAATCAACTTATCAAAATCAGCCAGTTGACACAAAATTCCACCTTGGTTTGTTGGTATTGCAATAAGAGACAGTCGTGCTTAAGGATGTGATTACTGGAAACTATAATTCTTCCAAACTATCACTGTAGGTATTTGCACTTATCTGTCCCGTATTATATTTTAGAGCATCTAGAGTATCATACACAGGTCCGATTGGATGCCCGATGACCGTCCCCTAAGCGTGTGCCCATGCGTGATGAACGGTGGTCTTGGCCCATAATCACATGTGTGTATGTGTTAACTCGTGCATCATTGGTCAATCCACTATGGTGGATCAATGAAAGGCGCCCAAGGAAGTGCATACACACGCCTGACTATCGGCCGTAACAGCCGTTCTTCCACTTGGGCGCCAGCTGCCAGAGGTCCTATGGGATGTGTGTACGGAACCTTACAGTTCAGCTGTCAATCAAGTGCCTTATCATCATAAACTCTTTTGCTGTAGCTGGAATGGGGAAAGTTGGTATGTGTGATTTGCATACTGGGAAATTCCCATTGCCTCATAATGGTTACAGAGCATGCTTTCCTCACAGAGAGTCAGATAGTCAGGGCAGGGAAGATACCAAGCTTTGTAAAACAAGTACTGGTCAGAATACGTGCAGCAACACACATACCTAAGAGAAATGTTTCTGTATACAAAACCTTTAAAGCTTAGTACAGAAAAAAGTCATAGAACATGATTAGAATATCTAGACTATAAATATATCTAGACTATAGTCTGATGACTTTTTTAGGTCAGCCCCTTTGAACCCAGATTATAATTTCTCCAGGTCAGGGACCTTTTTCCTTATGGCTCAATGCTTCATGCACATCGAACGTTACCTGTGTTTTTATTTATATATTAAGTATTCTGCCCCCCCTCTGTATTTTATCTTTTTTCTCTATCGTTGTATTGTACTGACTGTGTTATACATATATATGGGTCTGACCCTCGACGCACACGTGTGTTCCAAAAGGTCGTTTCGGATAACTATCAGTTAGTCTATGGGCACTCAGTCACACATGTGTACAGACTATAAATCTGTGTAGGGGAAACACCTTACATGTTAGATTGACAGCCAAAATGTTCATTCATTGGTGGATTTGGTTGACAATTATCTAACGCTCATCACCTTTCAAAAAGTCAGCAAGATTTGTAGAAATCGTGTGATTTGGTTTGCCATAATTAGTGGCCTGTTAATATCATTTGTTAGTAAGGCCTGGTATTCCCACTTTGGCTGAATATTCCCACCAACACATCTACCAGTCGGTATACATTAGGTTGGGTACACACAAGGCAATTTTTTCACCAAACCGACTGATATTTAAGTAAAAGAGTGCTGGAAAAAAGAGAACTGTAAGCGCTAAGTTTAGGAGGCAGTCGGGGATAGAGGGAGAACAATAAGGGTCCTAGAACAGCCCCCTGCAGCCCCCTCACACTAAGAGGAACAAGAGGTGTTGTTAGCATAATTTCCGTTAGAGAGATAAGATAGAAACCAGGATGCCACTTCATACCCAAAGAGTGAAGTATTTGCATTAGGAGAGAATGTGTCAAAAAGCAGAGGGGAGGTCAAATAGGATAAGAATAGAAAACTGACCATTGGCCTTGGTAACCTGCAGATCATTCACAATCTTTCACATGGCCATCTCGGTGGACTATACAGGATGGAATCCAAATTGCAAAGGATCCAATTGGTTATGAGCATGGAGGTAGTTAGTGATATGGGAGAAGACTAGTCATTCTAGCAGTTTAGAGGCTATTGGTAAGACAGAGACAAGAGGAGTATAGCGATATTGTGACTTAGCCTTTTTATTGATATACATTGTAATTTTTTTTTAGATCTATATATTATGCAGAGCTTATACATAGCTGGCCAGCTATATATACTTTTGTATAAGCTCTATTGATACACACATATCTATAAATATACTGTATTTGTATGCTATTAATACATTTTTTAGGTTCTTCATTAATATACAGTGTGCTTTTTCTTTCTATATTTACATGTCTTTTGGCATTTCCCTGTCACATGCTTACCTAGGTGGGGGGCCTAGGTACTCCTGTATAGGGACTCTTAGCCCTATACTTTTTGGTGATTTTATTTATCAATGTATAGACCATCAGTCCAGCTTTCATTTAGATAGTGGGGAGGTTTTCCAATTAAAGTACTTCAAAAACCATGAAAACAATTTGGATGATGAATCAGTGAAAGAGAGAAGATCCCCATCTATAACTAAGATGACATGATTAGTTTGATATTTTCCAGATTACAGATTACAGTATTATAGTAAAATGATTAACATGTAACCCAGATAAATTCTTAAGAGTATTTGGGTGTTGGAGTGTCTCTGTTGTCTTTGTTCCTTTCAAGTTAGTCCGATATTGCAGGAGTTTTTTTTGTCCTTAATAGTCTTGAGAAATAAGACATTTATATTTCTCCGTGAGATCTCAACAAGATATGGCTTGGTTGTTGAGATATCATTATGTTGTTGGAGGTCCTGAGTAAACCCTTAATATGTTTAGATTTGATGAGTGTATAATCCGGGTTGTATAGGGTTGTTACTGTTTACATTTTAAATAACAATGTTTGAAAAAAGCAAAAAAAAACAAACTAATCAAGTAAACTTAGAAAAACTGTACTTTTCAGTTTAGTGTGAGAAAGGGAGGATCAAACTTAAAGGATAAGTGCACTGTAAAATCAAGTTATGTTCATTTGGAAGCTGCAGCTTTAAAAATACCGTTGCCATATTTTTTTTTTACCTATGTCCCTCCAGAGGCTAGCTTTGTGCCTTGAAAGTTGCTGACATCTTGTTACTGGTTTGCTGAATGTTAAGCTCCGTCCCTCTTAGATTTCCTCTGCTTTCTCCTGCTTGATCCTCAAACAGTAATGCCTGTGAGTTCCGTGCACTCTCCTGCTTGAGCCTCAAACAGTAATGCCTGTGAGTTCCGTGCACTCTCCTGCTTGAGCCTCAAACAGTAATGCCTGTGAGTTCCGTGCACTCTCCTGCTTGAGCCACAAACAGTAATGCCTGTGTGTTCCGTGCACGTGCATGTGCACGGAACTCACAAGCATTACTGTTTGAGGCTCAAGCAGGGAAAGCAGAGGAAATCTCAGAGGGGAGGAGCTTAACATTTAGCAAACCAGTAACAAGATGTCAGCAACTTCCAAGGCACAAAGCTAGGCTCTGGAGGGACATAGGTAAAAAAAAAATATGGCAATGGTATTTTTAAAGCTGCAGCTTCCAAATGAACATAACTTGATTTTACAGTGCACTTATCCTTTAAGCTTCTTAGCCTTGAGGGCCCACCCGCTGCTCATACGACCTCCATTAGGATATCCCACGGGGCACACACCTTATTAAATCAGATTACACACTTTAAAGGCTACATTTGAATATATTGTTAATTATGCATAACTATAAAATATAAGCATATTACAGGTCAGGACTTTCATGACCATATAAAAGGTAAGAGGTCATGGATTGATTTCTTTATATAGTTCATGGAACCCCCAAGACCTCTAATATTTGTAAATGGTAAAGCAGAGGTACATTATTTCCTACAATATACAAGTTCCAGTAAGTCATGTGACACTGATGTCACAGCAAACATTGACTTAAACACCTGATCACCATTTATAAAGATATAATTTACAAGATACTTATGGCTCTTGTGTATTATTAATTTGTATAAGCTCCCTCTGCAAAACATCAACATACAACAATATTTAGATAAAACAAAGATACAAAGAACCACAGTGTAGGGTTTAAATACAATTGCCTTCTAATACAGCAGTTACATACACGGTAGACAGACTACAGTCCCATAATGCAGTGTAATGATTAAAAGCAGCTGACAGACAAAACAGCGGTATGAATGAATCATACAGAAAGCCATACTCTAGCCATATGTTGGTGCGGGTGTGTAACAATATATAATCTGTTACTTTTTATTTTCTCTTTTAGGCTCTTAGATTTTGTTTTAAGTCTTTGCTGGTGTTTTGAATGTCACTAAATAGGGAATCGCCACAATGGACCAAAAGCCTGATATGGGTCCTGTACCTTACACCTGTCTAGCGCTGGCAGAAAGTACAGATGGAGTGTAGGATATCCCCATATTCCATGTGTCTGCTAGTGCTAGGTGAACAATTGAGCGAGATTGTAAGCAGGTCATGTTTCACGCTGACAAGGTATCTGTGACTGTCTACAATGGGCATAAAAAAGTACAACTGGCAAATAGAATAACCCAAATATCTTTTGTAGTGTCATTCTATGAGAAGATCCTTAGTCTCTGCTTAGCATACACTGTAAACGTAAAACAAAGACCAACATGCAATTGCAATACAAATATCCTTCTCAAAACTTTACATGTATTAAACTGCATTGCCCCAAAAAGCACGGAAATAAGAAATCAAACCTTATTATCAGAGAATTCTTAATTACACGGATAACACTTAAAAATCTATAACGACCATGATTGTACTACCACATGGCATTGTATGAACGAACGATTGTACTTCACTTCCACATGGTATTGCATGAACGAATGTTTGTAGATTTAAGGCCGCATTTGTACTTTTATGAAAAACCTGCAGTATCGGAAGTTTCTAATACTATGGATTTTTTAATACTTATTCCAATTCAGAGCGGCACAAATGGACCCCCGAATCCGGCATCCAGATTGGCACTGGGTTTTGAAAACTTCAGCGGGTGTACCCTAACAATACACAGAGTGGATTGTAATTGCCCTTTGAAGTACTATACTGCTCATACGGATCTCCCGGCTCAGATGACATTGTGTGGGTGAGATCATTGTACCCATTTCCCTTGTGCCTTATTACTATACATTGACTTTGATCTTTGTGCCTATTTGCCCAATGCCCTACTTGAGATGGTGACTATATAACAGTTCGGGGCAATGAGGGTCTTTATACACTGAGCACCTGAATATCAGGGGTGCAGCTACATGTGATATTTTCACACCAATATACGTGAACTAGCCACCGGACATTATTACTATTTATTGCCACTCCTAGCCCAGCCTTATTTTAGAGATTTTTCAGTATTGCTATGTATATTTCATGTTTTTGATATTGGATGTGTTATCTTTTTGATAATGTAATAAAGCCAAGTGTACTTCTTTGTAGACTTTATTCCATTGGTAGGTTAATAAAGTATTCCCTTACCTAAGACACATTTATATATATAGGTCATTGGTAGTTTAGTACCACAAGGAATTTGCCTTGTGCATAAGCAGGGTTCTCTTCGCCTTTTTTTGTTTGTTAGATTTTTAAACACTGCCCTTTATTTGGTCTTGCCTAGCTCTGTCCCTGCCCACCTAGCGCTAGACCTTGCTGGATAAAGCTTGGTGAAACTGGGATAGTTGGGGGTATGCAATTACTTATGCCTACCATATTACCAGTAGCTTTAATGGGCAACTCCACCCTCATAAGAACATCTTTTAGAAAGAATGGCCTCTTTAAAATATGTTGATATATCAAACTTTGTCCTGTGAATCCATTACTGTATGCCTGCTATGCTTCTGGATGCCTTGTGGAAACTGAGCAATTTAGAAACATGTACTGAGCCATTGGATTAACATTGTCATTGGCTGTGATGTCAACAGTCAAATCCATAACTGACAGTTGCTAACTGGAAGAACCAGGAAGCAGAAACAGGGGAAACAGGACATTGTGCAGGATTTCAGGTTAGACTTATATATTTCAGATTTCAAACTATTACCGTTTAGGGTTTTGGGGGGTGATTTACCTGTATGTAAGTTTTCATTTCAGGGCTGGAATTGCCCTTTAATGATTAAAGGCTGGCTTAAACGAACAAAATCCTTTTTCACCATAACAACAGCAAAACCAGCAAGTTTCACACACATTTATACTATACAACAGCATGGTACAAAAAATTCCACGTTATAAAGAAATCCCCATTCTTAGAATTGTGCAGTTAGTCCTTTATATCCTTTCTGCCAATTCATGTGTCCACAACTGCCAAATTAGATATGTTATTTAATCTGCATTGCTTTATAAATGACGGCAGTTGCAGACTCATGAATTGGCAAAAAGGATATAAAGGAGAACATCTTGTTTACATCTTGTTCTAATCAGCATAAGATATAGATTATAGGGGTCAGTTAATGAACAGCTCTTGTATTTTACACAAGAAAAAAGGTATTATGGGCTAAACCACATATTCGCACACCCAATAGACCCCTCCTATAGTGTGTATGGGGTTTGGTCATTCAGTTAACCAAACATTGCACAATCCTTTTGACTCAGATGGGATTTGCCTACCATTGTGCATGTGGATGGCTAGTTTTAGGGTTTGTGAACACAGTATACCCAGTATATCTGTTGTATTCAATTAGATCCACTGGACTTGAAATGTAGTTCTTGAAGACGTTTCGCTAGTCATCCGAACCCGCTCGCTCGCTCCCCCCCCGGCACGTAGTCTGACAGGTCCCGACGGACCTTGTCTTCTATGTGCATGCGCAATCTATGCGCATAGAAGACAAGGTCCGTCGGACCTGTCAGACCAAGCGCCGGGGGAGCGCGAGCAGGTAAGTTTCTTACCTTCTCTCCTGGCTCCTGTGTGTTCTATTGGAGAACGGAAGGTAAGGCACAGCTCCTTTACCTCCCGTTCTTCAATAGAACTGGATTACCAAAACTTATAAAAACGAGTGGAGATACCCTTTAACAAATATTGATAAATTCCACTGAACATTCCCTTCATACAGAGCATTTCTAGCCATCTTGGTGCCCTAGCGTGATCAGATCACAATCCCATCACGCTTAAAAGTGCATTAGTGTGGCCTATCCCTCCAAGAATATTTCCATTACTATTAACCCTTCAGTGCCAGCAGAGTATTACTATTAACCCTTCAGTGCCAGCACTTTCCTACTATAATTTCAGTGCCAGCACATTCCCAAGCATTGCCATTGACCCTTCAGTGCCACACTTTCCTAGAGTATTGCTATTAATATTTTCAATACCAGCAGAGAAACCTTTAACCCTTTCAGCTGCCAGCAATGACATCAGGGGCGTACCTGTAAGAATGGAGGCCGGTCGCTGGTGGCGGTAGTTCAGCCACTGATTGACATGATATACAGTATGTTCCTGTTTTCCATGTCTCCTCGCTCCATTGAATTGTTCACTCCTCACCTACTCTAAGTTCTAATTGGGTGGAGTTGGGTGGAAGGAAGAAGAGGCAGGGATAGGGATCTCATGGCTGCTAGTCACAGGGGTCACTGTTATAAATCTGCAGCAGCTTTACCTGGCATTTTAGAACTGTTCTTCCCGTCCATTAGCTAGCTCATCCCCCCCTCCTTCACCTTCAGTTCTTTTGTAACATTGTATCCAGTAGAGGCAGCTGATTCAGGGTCTCCACTCACTACAAGTTACAGATTACAGCAGAACAAGGAGAGCAGATCTACAGTAACACAGCAAGTAAAATCTGACAGGGAGATGCTAGGGAGCGGGTGTAGGGATCACCAAAGCAACCAAACCGATTGCTATGGGGCCCGGAGCCAAAGGGGCCTACCAGGTCCCCTGCAGGCACATCCACCCTCCTAATTTTCTTAGGAGGGTAACATCCCTTTAAAAAAAACTGCCCAGGTTGGGTTGACCTGCAACAAACTGTTTTTTTCATGGGTTGAGGGGCCCCATCTAAAATCTAAATGCTATGGGGCCCTGCGATTTCTAGCTACGTCACTGCTAGGGAGAGCACTGGGCATCCTAGATTAACATAGGTACCCTAGCTCTAGCCTAGGTGGCTTATCTGCCTTCATGCCAGTGACTACCCCCATGTTCATTTGGCATTTCCTATTTGTCTGTTTAAATACTATAATTAACGGTACTATTTATTATTCTCGCAGTGTCCCCCAGGTTACTGTAAAAGGAGTGCTCAGCTGAGTTCGGGTCACTAAGAGGTTTGCACCCATGTAGCGAGAGTGTAGAGAGCCGTACACCAAGGGAATTCGGAAACGTCTATAAAGGGCAGGTCCACCTGTGAAAAAAACTTTTGATATGTGGTAGGGCTAGTTCCCCCAGCCCCAACCGTTATAATCTTATATCCAGAAAGTGCACCGATAATTACTTACCTTCCCTCTATCCTTTGCCTACACAATACCGTCCCTCTGCTTGCAAAGAACTGCAAGCAGGGGGCGGGACCGGCAGCCACATCTGTGATTGGCTGAGAGTCAGCGGAAGGTTAGAGGGAAGGTTAGTAACTATCGGGGGGTTTCTGGATTAACATTATAGTGGTTGGGGCTGGGGGAACTAGCCCTACTACGTACTAACAGTGTTTAACACTAGGGGGAAGGAGACCAAATCGGGTGGGAGATGGAGGGGGGGGGGCTGCAGTGCGCATGCCAAACTTCTCCCGGAGGGGACACAGGAGGCAGAATCCTATATGGACTCTGCTATCCTCCTGGTGGCCACTTTTTCAGACTTTGGGGGGGGATTACAAAAGAACCATTTGGAGCTGGAATGTAAGGTAAGGATTATTACACTACATAGTGGGGCCAGAAATAGGAGGAATTATAGTTTTGGGGGTGGACATGCCCTTTAATGTGAACCAACATCAAGCACACAATGTTTCAGGGGAACAAACATTATCCAGGTTCCATCAAATTCAAAAGAATACCACCCCATGTAGATGAACCCAAGCATGGCTAACTAATAAGAACACCTACCATGCTGCTTATAAAATTAATTAAAATCAGAGCTAAATTAAAAAAAATCAGCAAATGGCATAAGAACACTGCTCAATAAAAAATAATACTCACTGGTTGGGTTCCACTTGTTGCTTTACTAGGTTGTCCTTGCCATAAGCCAATATTAAAGGGAATTGTGGTCTCCAAAAGTGGCCTTTATTAAAAATGACTCCTAGCTTTAAAATGAATTCATCAGGATCATTGTCTAGCTGCAGTCTATCCATAGTTACAACAGTATAATAGGTGTGTTTTCCAGCTAGCACTGTTTGCTGTGACATCACCATCACTTGGGTTCTGCCTCCAAGTGATGGAGCATGCCCACTGGTGGGACAGAGCATTATAATCCCCACCCCAAATTTTAAATCATTTTTAAAGCTAGTCACATTTCTGAAAATATTCTTTTTCTCTCCCTAAGGTTCCCATAGGTAGAGGAAATGGTTGCAGGTCTGTAACTAGTTTGGAAAAGATCAGATTTTGAGGGTGGTTCTAATGAGACAAATGTCTGCCACAGAGACACAGAGAAAGTTCAGTCTGGAGAGTGTAACTTTATAAGCCCATAACTAAGATCCAGAGAAGTAGAGACATCATCCTAAGCTTGTTTGAAAGGTATGAGAGGTATGCTTTTGTATGTATGGAGACATCAAAGCATAAGCATAGCACTCAATCACTTGTGATTTTTTTTTAGCTGTACCATTAATAGGATAAAACCTGCATTAATACGCCTGAGGTAAGGACTGCATACATTAACATCTAGCCATACCCACCAGTGCTCAGTTGCTACTGATGTAGGACATATTTATTGAAGTGGAAAAGACATAAGTTTTTTAAATGTTCCAAAGCCTATACAATTGAATTGACCCAGAACCAATGTACATAGAGTTGTGTGAAGAATGCCTCTTCATCCTTGATAAATATACCCCTTTGTGACATGATCATTGCTCAAGGGAATCGCCACTCTGTACCTGCCAAATGCCCTGCGGCAGCCATAATGTACAGAGTTTTAATTAGCATGCTGCAGTCCTTTGGTTCTCCTTTTGTTCTTTTGTGAATGATGAACAATCCAGATGTGCAACGAATGTTCATTCACACTCCCCCATCCTTCTACTTTATATACAAATAATATTTCACACTGTCCAATCAGCAGCCTAAGCTGGCCAACATTCATGAACAGCACTACCTCTGCATCATCTAATTTGGCTTGATTTCATCTACCCAATGTGGCCGTGGATGGGATTGTCAGAAATGTTACCACTGGTCCGTTCCCCTTCTGATTTTGCCAATCTATCAGTCTATCTTCTGGAACCGCTCACAAAATAAAACCCTGAAGTAGTCTTAGAGGCTTACTTAGCTGATCGTTGACAAATCCTGTTGTATCAGACATTTTTTGGCCCAATAGGAAAAAAAATACAATGCAAGAAACACACCCCTTCCAGCATCTTGATTGGTTGGTGTTTCAAATGGAACATTTCTACCATTGGGTTTTGGCTCCCTATAATTATGTAGTAATTGGATACCAACTGCATGTGTATGGGGGCCATTATTTCCACCAGCTCTACTGGTTAATTATCTATAGGAGTCAGCTAGGATATCGTTTGAGCAAGGAGGTGGTGGTAAATTTCCAGTATCCCTCATTGACACAAACTCCTGTTTGCAAGTGATTGGAGCAGATGAGCTGGTGAATAATACAATTGCCAGTACTAAAATTATGATCTGTGGTGTAAGAGAAATGCTAGTATTGTGCTACTGTACACTACAAAGAATTTCTTTACCCATGCAATGTTTTGGTTACTTTCTAGTGATGTCAAATATACAGTATGCAAGGAACAACCAGCTGAAGGCATCATGGGGGAGCCAGTATCTGAGGTCACTTCTGTTTCACCAAGGCTTTTTTAGACCCAATAATTTGGATCAACATATAAAGGAACAGCCTCAACACACCTGTAAAATGGATTGTTTATCAATGTTAAGGCTGCTAATGCCTTTTATAAGAAATTACTTGTTTTATGCACAAGTGCACTTATTTAACCCCTCTTTAAGAAGACGTGCCTGTCAATAATGGGTTTATACTGCCATGCCAGGTCCTAGTGTGATTTGGAGAAATATAAGTCATTGTTTTTATATCATAGAGGGACATTGTTATTTAATCTGGCTACGATTGGCTGGGCACAGAGTGATATTTTTTTATTATAAGGCAGTCCAGGTCACACTCATGCACACCACTGTTGGCTCAATGCCAGGCAACTCCTTAGGTGCAGTCCCCCTGCCCTCCACTTCTAGGGCCAGACACTTCTTTAGCACTAGAAAATATAGGGGAGCACACTTCAAATGGTGAATCCAAAATTTTATTGTGAAAACAACACACGTTTCGGGACGCCTTGTCCCTTCCTCAGGTATTTATAATAAGGGCAGTGCTGTGTTTAAGGCTGTGGTTAGATAAAGCCGTACAGTCCTCTATGAAGTGTTTAGTCACCTGTGCGTGCACAGGTGGATCTGACAAAGCTGCTCCATCTCTTACTGGGTTAAACAGATTTCTCTACGATTAGAGTCAACCAGAACGTGCAGTCTACATGGTTTAACTCATCAGGAAGGTCATTTATTCAAGTCCTGATATATTAGAGTGATTTGTAGCACATCTCCCTAATACAATGAATTAATGTTGCATACCAGTTTTTAGATAAAATGTACTAGATTATTATTGCAGAGGAACATGCTATATGAATATCCAGCAGGAAACCTATTCTGTAGATGTTCTTATTCTCCACTCTTCTGTATAATGTCCCTACTGATTTATTAATGTCAATCTTAGCAACCAATTGTAGAATTACTGAACCATTTTATTTAGAATGTAATGTGGCTCATGTTAAGGACAACAAGCCTCAGAACAACATTGAACCAGAAGGCGAACACCTTGATTTAAAACCAGTAATCTGTATCCTACCTCTCATTTTGATATGGGCGCTGGGAAATTTATGTATATCATAAGGTTTGTGCTTTACTTCACAGCATTCTAGTATCACACAGTTTGGTCAATGACCATTATGTTCTGCACATGCCAGTCCTTAGCTATTGCAGAAAATTGTTACAGTTGGTCACACCCATTAATAATCTCTAGCCAATCCTTTTACAGGACGATAAAGCAAGGAAGCATGTGACTGAGGTCAGGAGGTGTGGTCTGACACCACACATACAGACAGATACTCATCCAGTTCTTAACAGGCTTACATTACTTTAATACAATTTACTGAAGTGGGATTTTAGCTTATTGGTGTTTTTAGGGGGGTTGTTTTCAGATTCTGGAGTATAAAAATGTGGCTTTAGTTCTCCTTTAAGTGAAGTTAAATAGCTGTGTTTAAAATGTTCTTTTTGTAGCATTTATTGATCCTTCGGAAATGTGTCTTGGATGCTATGGGACAATATATAAAACGCGGTATCTCACTTTTGTGATATCGCACCTTTAACACTCACTATTTTTACGGGCGCAAACCTACAATTATGCAATTTTTTTATGATTGTAATGGTACGATTGCCTATGCAACAGCATTGTGGTACTCTTGCACTGCGTGGTTTTGTACGGCCAATACTGCCGGTTAATATTATGACCCCATGGGCAATATTTCTAAAAGATCGTTATAGTAATAAGCAATGTTTCTGTTTGTTATTTCACTGAGTAGTTACACGACAATGTTATTTTATGATAACGCCCACATCCCGTTATTTTATGAAAATGCCCCATCCCTGTAGTTTATCATCGTTATCGGACATAATTGTTACAATAGTTATTTTACAATAATGCCAGCAGTAAATAAACCGGTGTTACATAAAATAATGAACGGTAACAGTCGTTATTTTTATAATGATTTTTATGAATTTCACCCTGTAGGACTCTGGAAAGATGTAAAAGGGGAAGTTCCGAGAATTTTTTTTTTTTTTTTTAATTATTTAATTACACATTGTCTTCATTTTTGAAAAATCTATTGATTTCATAGCCTTTTTATGCTTTGCTGTTTTAGAGTGAGCTGTCATTTCAGGTTTGCTTCCCAGGATGCATTTGCTTTATAATGTCCCTAAGGCTGACCGACTACCGATATTGGCTGTGTGGGGGTGGGCGGCCGCGACTAACATCGATCGTTCGTTCGTCCAATCGGACGAACGAATGAACGGCATGTTGGAAAATCCGACGATCGTCGCAAATTTGGCCACATTCGAATTTGCCACAACTGACGGACAACAGTAATTTCTACCATGACCGACGGACAACAGTAATTTCTACCGCGACCGACGCACAACAGTATTTCTACGATTGGCTGCTCAGATCTCTACTGAACTGAATCAAACCAGAGCCCGTAAAGGACACTATAAGGGGTCCTGCAAACAGGAAGTCAGAACTTTGGAATCAACTAGAGGTGCATAGAGGTGCTTCATTAATCCAACATGTTTCGACCCACAAACGGGTGGGGTCGAAACAGTTGGATTAATAGCACCTTGTGTATGCAGCATTCCTGCGTGGCTCCTTTCCTTCCACTACACTCTTTTGTGACTAACACTGCTGGGAATGGAGCAGTAGGGAGGCGTGACCCAACAAACCTACCTGGCAGCGAAGTGTGCGCTTTGACACATTCTCTTAAGAACTGGATGAAGATCTGTGTGTATGTGCGTGTCAGACCACACCCTCCTGGCCTCAGCACATGCTTCCTTCTTTATCTGTCCAGTAAAAGGATTGGCTAGAGATTATTGATGTTGTGACCAACTGTAACAAGTTTCTGCCGCATAGCTAAGGACTGAGCATTGCAGAAACTAATGGTCATTGAACAAATTGTGTGATACTAAATGCTGTAGAATGCAAACCATATGTTATTTAGGTAAATTTCCCAACGCCCATATCAAAATGAGAGGTAAGACACAGATTACTGGTTTTATATCAAGTGTTCTGCCTTCTGGTTCAATGTTGTTGTGTGGCTTTAGTTGCCTTTAATGGAAAGAGAAATTGCTGGATGGATAGACTATGGTTATGAAATGAGAAAATACTTTTTCCTTAAAGGTTTATGTATTTTTGCTGAACTTCCCCTTTAAACTACATGAGCTAGCCTTCAACTGCAGCTAAAATTGGTTGTTGAAGTGAGAAGGCATTACACATAATGCTTAGTGAAGGTTGGTAAAGACGGGTAGGTCGTAACTTTAATCATTAGATTACAATCACTTTGTCTCGCAGCTGGACTTTTGCATAACGCGTTTATCTTTTGTCAACCAAAGTACATCATGTTGTAGTTATCTGATTCATTAATGTGATGAACAGCCACACATCATGAAAACTTGCCTGGGGCAGTGTTTGGGGAAGCCTGGGCTGTTTGTTAGATGATACGGTGCCACTTAAAATCGTTAGTATCCCCTAAACAGATTTCTTCACTACAGTATTTCTGAATCTAACTGCAGTTAACCAGTCAGGATTTAAGACTTTTAAGTCAGATTGATTTCATGCACTGTATATCATAGTTTTCACTTTCTACAGATAGCATTCAGTGGCTAAAAACAGATGTCCACCACACTAAGAAAGCCAATAATATTTATATAACGTACAGAAGAAACATCTCCTTATCTCTCCCTCTACTTCTTGTACCAGGCTATGGTTACATTGTATATCATACCATGAGAGCTTTTCTTTCTTTCCGCAGTTAATGTGCTAGTTTGTATAAAAGGAGAATGAAAGTTATCAAATATGGGCACTGACTGGAAATGACGGTGTTTTTTTTTTTTTTCAAAAATCCATTGGATAAGCAGATTTTCGAAACCGCAGTTCCAAATCAAGACCAGGTTCATTTTGAACCCTGATACATCACTAGTGCTTACACATGATTTTAACTTGAGAATTTACCTTAATATGGCTCAAATACAGGCTTAGATTAACATGGCGCACTGGGGCATAATTGCAAAATACCATGGGGCAGGTTTGTACCACCGCATTAACCACACAGCCTTCTATCACAGAAGGTACATGTTGGATATGGATATACTAACAACCCATAAACAGAGAAATTAATTGTATAATATCTACAAAGTACCCTCGGTTTAAAGACGGCTCTGCTGTATTTTATGTTCAGGGATGGAATTTTGGCACCTCACCATAATCTTAATAGCTACTGGGTTACTATGCTTGTGAAGGTTCTCATTCATCCCGTTCATGGTATATCTGTTGTATTCAATTAGATCAACTGGACTTGAAATGTAGTTCTTGAAGACATTTCGCTAGTCATCCGACTGGCTTTCTCAATTCAGAATGACTTGTACAATATCTGTGACAATTATGTACCCTGGAAAATCCCATTAGCATATCACAGCCAGGTGTTAAGGGTGTGATTGGATAGTGGCTAAGAGGTGTTATAGGAACGCCCAGAGTAAGGTGTTAAAACAGCATTGTACATGGCAGACAGTTGGTGTCAAACCCCCCCACCTCTATTTAGGCTTGGTTTCTTTATTTTCACATAAATGGCCTCCTTAACACCTCTCTTGAACCAGTCACGTTCCTTCGCCAATATGTAACATTACATACCTTTGAAGATTGTAATGTTAACATATTGGCGAAGGAACGTGACTGGTTCAAGAGAGGTGTTAAGGAGGCCATTTATGTGAAAATAAAGAAACCAAGCCTAATAGAGGTGGGGGGTTCGACACCAACGTCTGCCATGTACATGCTGTTTTAACACCTTACTCTGGGCGTTCCTATAACACCTCTAGCCACTTCTAACACACCCTTAACACCTGGGTGTGATATGCTAATTGGGATTTTCAGGGTACATAATTGCCACAGGTTCTTGTACAAGTCATTCTGAATTGAGAAAGCCATCGTACATTAAGTGCGTTTCTGGCAATATTATCGTTATATATTGGGAGTGCTTGTGAAGGTTCTCATTCATCCAGGTCATGGTATATCTGTTGTATTCAATTAGATCAACTGGACTTGAAATGTAGTTCTTGAAGACGTTTCGCTAGTCATCCGACTGGCTTTCTCAATTCAGAATGACTTGTACAAGAATCTGTGGCAATTATGTACCCTGGAAAATCCCAATTAGCATATCACACCCAGGTGTTAAGGGTGTGATTAGATAGTGGCTAAGAGGTGTTATAGGAACGCCCAGAGTAAGGTGTTAAAACAGCATTGTACATGGCAGACAGTTGGAATCCACCAGAAGGAAGTACAAGCTTTCACAGAACACATTAATGCGGTGGACCAAAACATTAAATTCACAAGGGAAGAGATACAGAACAACAAACTGGCCTTCTTGGACTGCTTGGTAGAAGTTAAGGAAAATGGTAAACTGGAAGTAGAGGTTTACAGAAAACCAACACACACAGATCAGTATTTGATGTTTGACTCCCACCACCCTTTAGATCACAAGCTGGGGGTCATCAGAACCCTGCAACACAGAGCCGAGAACATCCCCACTAGCACAGAGGCGAAGGCTAAAGAAATGAAACATCTCAGAGGAGCCCTTAAAACTTGTGGATATCCAGACTGGGCCTTTGTCAAAAGAAGTAGAAGGAAAGAAAAGAACACAAATACCAACAGTGAAGGGGAAAAGCAAGACAGGAGGAAGAACATGGTCATCCCATATGTAGCAGGGGTCTCCGAGAAATTAAGAAGAATTTTCAAAAAACATCGTATCCCTGTCTGCTTTAAACCGAACAACACACTGAGGCAGCAATTGGTACATCCAAAAGACCCAATACCAAAACACAAGAAAAGCGACATCATATATGCGGTGCAGTGCAGTGAAGAATGCTCTGATTTGTATGTGGGGGAGACCAAACAGCAACTGCATCAACGTATGGCCCAGCACAGAAGAGCCAATTCCTCGGGTCAGGACTCAGCCGTGTATCTGCATCTTAAGGATAAAGGACATACCTTTGAAGATTGTAATGTTAACATACTGGCGAAGGAACGTGACTGGTTCAAGAGAGGTGTTAAGGAGGCCATTTATGTGAAAATAAAGAAACCAAGCCTAAATAGAGGTGGGGGGGTTCGACACCAACTGTCTGCCATGTACAATGCTGTTTTAACACCTTACTCTGGGCGTTCCTATAACACCTCTTAGCCACTATCTAATCACACCCTTAACACCTGGCTGTGATATGCTAATTGGGATTTTCCAGGGTACATAATTGCCACAGATTCTTGTACAAGTCATTCTGAATTGAGAAAGCCAGTCGGATGACTAGCGAAACGTCTTCAAGAACTACATTTCAAGTCCAGTTGATCTAATTGAATACAACAGATATATATTGGGAGTGTGTTATCGGAAGTCTACATGAGTTAAAGGGAAAGCTTTATGGGTCTGATTGAAAGTGATTGAGTGTGTACCAGTTAAAAAAACAACTTTTACAGAATGAAATTTCTATTTATTGCATAACAAAAGACAATTCTAAACATTTATATAAGCTTGCGCACACACACAGAAGAGGCAGTTTGGGAGCAGCTCACCGCACAAATAAAAACTTTTTTCCAAGCTGCCTCCTTTGTGCGTGTGACCCTCCATACTTACCTTATCATTAGCTGCTCCTGTACCTGCATACTTACCTTATCATCAGCAGCTCTTGTACCTGCATACTTACCTTATCATCAGCTGCTCCTGTACCTATTTACTTACCTTATCATTAGCTGCTCCTGTACCTGTAATATCTACCTTATCATCAGCTGCTCCTGTACCTGCATACTTACATTTTCATTAGCTGCTCCTGTACCTGCAATATCTACCTTATCATCAGCTGCTCCTGTACCTCTATACTTACATTTTCATCAGCCGCTCATGTAGCTCTATACTTACCTTATCATTAGCTGCTCCTGTACCTGCAATATCTACCTTATCATCAGCTACTCCTGTACCTGCATACTTGCTTTTTCATCAGCCGCTCCTGAACCTGCATACTTACCTTATCATCATCAGTTCCTGTTCCTACATACTTACCTTTTCATCAGCTGCTCCTGTACCAGCAATACCTACCTTATCATCAGCTGCTCCTGTTAAATGCAATAATCACCTTAACATCAGTTGCTCCTGTTACCTGCATACTGTACCTTACCATCAGATGCTCCAGGTCTCCAACAACACTTATCTTCCTCACTTATTCTGTGACTATTTCCTGTGTGCCCAAACTCCCTTGTTGGTACTCTTACCTTACTGAACTCTGGGACAGCTGTAATCCATATCAGAGTAAATCTGAGCTCAGTACAAAGCCTGAGTAGTTTATTGAAAGCTTTTACCAACCATATCTCTCATGATTCAGCCAGTTAGGGAACTGCAGTTATTGGCATATTTATAATGCCTTGGGGGTGGGGAGGTTCTGTGGCTAATATTTATTGATCTTAAAATAACTACAATCCTTTTTACTGTTTTTAAAGACTCTCAGTAAAAAGTGGGGAATTAACACAATATTTACTGATTGGTAAATAGGAACTACAGTATTTTATGTTTTTTGCCAACCAACCAAAATAAAATTCAAACAGCAATTTTTTTTTAAAGGTGAGAATAAATATCCAGTACCTAAACACTTAAGAGAAAATCATCAGTTTAATCATATGTTATTAGAAATGATAACCCAGAAACAAATCCTATGTAACTAGATAATGGTTAATTTAGGTTAAGCTCTCCTTATTATAAATCATAATTCCTCAAGAACTAAATGAAATGTTATAATGTTTACATAATTTTAACAATAACAACATCTAGTTAAAAAATGAACTACAAATGAATTATAATTCATTATGAAAAATTATTATAATGCAATTTATATTTATAGTTTGTTTATGTATGGAAAGTTTAAACATCATGTAGCTTTTAATCAATTTCAACCTAATGCATTTTTTTAGAAGTCCATTTCCAATTAAATGCTAGTTGTAGATGTGAGAGATGGTATAGACTGTAAAATAAATTAATACAGACTTACAATACTAGCGCTCCAGAAAGGATTCCCAGATGGTCAATTCTTCTGAGGATAACTAAGTATTCATTTTAAGCAGAGCATGGAGCTCTTTCAACTTCTCCAGCAGAAGCAGACACTCCATGATAAATGAGTAAATCACCAAGCAAAGAAACCAAATTCATGTAGTTACCCCCTCTATTTTGTACTCTTCCAATGGGAACTGAAACTTTATACATATGTGCCACATTGGCCATTGGAAAATCAAATATATCCCACATTTACTTGGGCCGATAAATGCAAAGTTGTCCAAGTAATGTATTACTATGTTAATGGCTGTCTCTTCCAAAACAACCCATTCAAAAAAGAAGAAAGAGATTGCCCACAAAACAATGTCCTTGCCAATGATGCCCGAACAGATGGAACAGTATAGATGGATAGGTAGAAGATGAAACCTCAACACCAGACTTAGCCATCAGCACCCTCCAATGCTATTATATAGGATGTGTAAGTTAGGAGACTTCTCTCCCTGTCATTACTAACCAAGTGCCTTTTTGAATAGGAAAGATGTTGGAAGAGCATAAACTTCCTTGCCCCTTTTTTGGGCACAGAATACAAGGGAGAAACATGGATGTGAGATAACAGAGGTGTATTAAAAGACATCCAGCTGGGCTGCACCTCTTTTAAAAGCTTCTTCCAAACAATCTCAGGATATTCAGTCATAAGTTTATAGATGTTCCCAGGGTCCCCTCATCCAAAATCCCTTTGTGAACTTCAGCTTAAGGTCCTCTCCAAAGGATCCCTAAAGTCTTGATTAATGCCAAGCTATGGGGACTGGGCTCAACAAACCCATCTAATTGGGATAGACCCCCTGCCACTTAAGAAGTCATGACTGAACTTGCAAGCTGTCCCAAATTACAGATCCTTATTAAAGGCCGAACACCAACCCACTTAGCAATGGTGACCCTTCCCAATAAAGGGATTGCAAGCATCCCCTGGTTGCATGATAAGACACCTTGGGCACATCAGCTTGATGTGGTACCAGGTTAATGAGATTCAAAACCTTCCTCTGTCCATCTGTCCTAGCAATAGGATCCTTCATTAACCCTACAGCTTCCCCAACAACATGCAAATAACTACACCTGAGCACTATCATTTCTCTCTAACCCCTGATCTCTCAAGGTTGTGAGTTAACTATTCACTTTAGAAATTGGAGGAATGCAAGCAACTTGAACAGGATCTCTGTATAGAAGGTGCCATGATGAAACTGAGTCAGGGGCAGGTCTTTTCACATCAGACCAGCACTACTGAGTGACAGATGCAGCTACAGCTGAAGGTGGGTGGAGTGGGGCCTTCAGATGGAGCATCAGTCCTGGACCCACGCTTATTTAATCCTCTTCCAGAACAGCACCTGACAGACTTCTAGAAAATCCTAGCTGCAGATGTCACAGGGCCAGTGCAACCAACTGCACTTTGACAATGGCTGATTACCTCACTCTAGGGGATTGGAATTTTAAGGGGCAATGAATATTCAATAGGAATTGAAACATTTTTTAATGCATGTGAAGGTTCTCATTCATCCAGGTCATGGTATATCTGTTGTATTCAATTATATCAACTGGACTGGCTTTCTCAATTCAGAATGAATTGAGAAATTCTCAATTCTGAATTAAGAAAGCCAGTCGGATGACTAGCGAAACGTCTTCAAAAACTAAACTTCAAGTCCAGTTGATCTAATTGAATACAACAGATATTTTTGAATGCAATTTTCTGATTTTTCCCATGTAATTTTAGAATTTTCTATTTTCTAACATTCGATTTTTCAATGAAAGGTTCTGAGTTTTGAAAATTTCAAAACATTTATAGCATTCACAGATTTTCGAATTGGCAGTTCTGAATTGATACTAGGTTTGTTTCAATAACCAGGACTCATCATTAGTCCAAACATTAATAGCCTGGTTGAAGCAAAGTTTAACAGCAGAAGGTGCTTTACTGTTAACTGCACTGTGTTTCAGAGTAGAACCCTTTGGAAATGGTGAGGCAGCCTACTTTGCTAATCCCTCTTCCCAACCAGGAACCATTCTTACTGCGTCTTGAAGTAGACAGACACATGGCCAAGGAATGAGGATGCCAGGACCTACCTACAGAATATGGACTGTATAAGGTTCTGAAGATCTTAGCCATCTGTTTATGCATCCAGGGATCCCAGGGAAGAGGAGAATCATAACAGAGGTGATATAGCAAGTAGCAAAAAAGTATCCACGTGTTATTGTTCTCTTGCTGCTCCATTGACTGTTACTGTAGCTAATTTGCTCCTTACAGTCATGCTACACATCCCTGGCATGCTTCCTTGCTCCCTGATCTCTAGCCTCTTAGCTCTCCTATTAAGTAAATTTGATCACAAATTGCTTAATAAGCAGTATGTGATTATGTGTATTTACTCTTTCTACTTTTCTCCTTTTATATTACTTATTGTATGTAGCAGTGGACTTGTGTAGCAGTGGACTTGTTTAAACTTTCAAAGGCTTCTATGTATCTTTTATATACTTCAATTTACCTCATTTTGAAAAATCTTTCTCCACTGGTGACAAGTTGCTATATTTTCACTAGAAGCTAGAATGTTTGAATATCTGTGTCTAGTGCTTGTGAAGGTTCTCATTCATCCAGGGCATGGTATATCTGTTGTATTCAATTAGATCAACTGGACTTGAAGTTTAGTTCTTGAAGACGTTTCGCTAGTCATCCGACTGGCTTTTTCAATTCAGAATGACTTGTACATGAATCTTTGGCAATTATGTACCCTGGAAAATCCCAATTAGCATATCACAGCCAAGTGTTAAGGGCGTGATTGGATAGTGGCTAAGAGGTGTTATAGGAATGCCCAGAGTAAGGTGTCAAAACAGCATTGTACATGGCAGACAGTTGGTGTCGAACCCCCCCACCTCTATTTTTTTAGGGCCATGAACAGGAAATTACCTCATAACACACTCCATAACCCAACATATCACCCAAGGATTCAGAAACCCTGTACTCTGTATACAATGTAATACACCAATATCACCAACAAGAAAGCATGTACATGCTGTATAACCTAGAAAGAAATAAACCTGAAATTATAACAAAAATAAATAATCCATTGGGTGCCAATGAATTTAAATGCTTCACCCACCACAACCTCCTTTGTTTTAACCCGAGCTCCCTGACGCCTCCATGATGTGGTACAGGTACTCTCTCCACAACCATGAATCGTAACTCCTCATCCTTGTGACCCATGTCCACAACATGCTTGGAGACTGGTCATTTGAGGTCCCTTAATCTAATACTATTAATACTATCTGTGATTTGACCATTTGAGTGGTCTCTCCCATGTATAATAGTTTACATGGGCACCACAACACATAAGTGTCTTATAGTATTTGGTAAATACTGTAAAATGCCCTCTCAGGTCAAATACTTGTGGTGGGTTGCTGGAACTTAGCACTCTTGGACACACATCTGCACTGAGAACAAAGTAGACATGGGAACATCCCCATAATTTTGGGTCCAAAAAATGGTTGTTGTTTAGGTTTCACTGATCAAAGGCATGAGTGAACCAAGTCACTCCCAATAGTCCAGCCCTTTCTATATGATATGAGGGGTGGGTTAAAAAATCAAGTATCTCTGGGTATGCTCTTTGGACAATATGCCAATGTTTCCTGACCAACCTCTCTTACTTCCAGCACCATAACTCAGAACCGAGGGAATTCTGTTTTGTCAGGAGTTAGTTCCTATATTTTTGGTCTGTACATTCTTTTCAACTGCTACATCCAATACCTGGGTGGGATAACCCCTATTCATAAACTTGTGATACATATGTACCTGCTCACTCTTAGTCTAAGGATCACTCATAATCCACTGAACCCTTGTGAATTGTCAGTCTCCTTAGTATAAATCTCAGTCTTTAACCCTTCCCCCTTACCAACAATAGATCCAAAAAAAATCTTAACTTTATCATACTTAATGGGATATTGGATGTTGCCATGGAGACAGTTGAGCTCATTATAAAAGCCCAACAAAGATCCAATGGGGCCCCGCCATATGAGGAAGGCATCCTCTATATTTCACCACCAGGCCAGACAATGCCTGGTGAAGGATGGCAACCTACAGATGAAGTCCTCCTCTTGCCATGGCATGAAGGCATTGGCATATGACAGGGCCACATTGGACCATATGGCAGTATCTTTTAACTGCATAAAAAATCTGCCATCAAATGAGAGATAGCTGTCATTAAGGACAATCTCTCATTGGCAAAAAAAATTAATAAATGGTTGGCACCATTTATTACAGGTTTTTTTTGCCTGTGATTTTACCTGTAACTGTGTGCCAGCCATTTATTACAGTTTTTTGCCAATGATTTTACCTGTATCTGTGTGCCAACACAAATACCGGTAAAATCGTTGGCAAAAAACTTTAAAAAAAATGGTTAGCACACATACACACAACTCTTTCTTTCACTGGCTGCTGGATGAAGATGGATACATATCAGGTACTGGCTGCTGCCTTCCTCTGCGCAGCATCAGGCTTGCAGAGCGTGCCACAGCAGATGCCCCAGGGAGTGACGCCAGACGCCGCTACGTGATGACATCAACGTCATGTGAAGGCCATACATGGAAGTGGATTTGGCCCATACAGAGGCGCTTCCTCCTTCTCCACCCGGCGCTGCTGCACCAGTAAGTGATTTCCCCCCCCACCTAAAATGCCGCTTCCTTGAGCCACATTGAGAGAGTGCCTCTCTGCAGCATTGCCTCAATGTTGCTCATTAGCGAGATGGCTCTGTACATAAAACTGGACTTAGCTCTTTTAAGATCTGTGGGTGAATTTTCTTAGTTCCTGGGGCTTTGTGTAATTGTTTTCTCTATAGTGTATACAGAGGGGGGTGGGATAAGTTGAGCATATTTGCCTTCTCTGCATTAACATCTAGATATAATGATTTTAGCCCACTATTTAATGGTCCCAAATTGTCTGTTCGCATCTGTTTACTATTGATATTATTATTATTATTATAAAAAAAAAAAAAAGAATAATTCTTGTGTTATTTACCATCCTTATTTTCTTTTGACTATCTGCAAATTATAATGTGCTCACTTAATACCATACTGGCAGGTTCTGTGTGACCCTTGGTATATGTGTGTCCTACAATAGGATGAAAATAAAAGCATTTCTTCTTTTACTGACTCATTGCTTAAAATGAAACTTCCATGAAAAATCTTATGTAGCAAAGCTATTATGGTGAAGCCCTGATCTACAAATCCAGAAGCGCAGAACTTCTGTGAAATATTCTTTGCAGTACCTAATGCAAATTTATGCTCCAACTGCACATGAAAATTTACATACTGAGCAGTGCTAATTAGACTTCTGAAGCATGGCGTAGTGCAAAATGCATGGAATCGGATACATTAAACAAATTTTAGTCACTTTAAACATTTTCTTTATTTTCTGGGAGTGAGGAAATAATGAGGAATAATCAGTATGTGTGTGTGTTTTGGGGGGATATTTGTTATTGTCAGCAAATTTACATCCTGGGAACATAATATAAATAAAATCTCTGATGTCCGACATGTGTCCCAAAGGGGCTATAAAGTGAACTACTAATCTGTCAATGGTCTTACACATTAAAATCTAAACATAAAAGAACCAAACTATAATGAGGTTTCCAATGACCAATAAACTATCACAAATTACATGTTACTGCAAGTTTAAAAATACAGGGCCAATGAATTTGTTTCTGACAATCTTATTGTAAATCTTTACTTTTGAAAATACCTCACATAAAAAAAATATAATGAGTTCTCCCAGGCGGAAGAATACAACAAACTAATTCATATTATGACCACTCGACTTCTGTTTAAAGGAGAACATTTTTATTCCATTTATTTTCAAATGAGTAATGGCTTTTTTGCTGATCATTATTTTATGTGTCGATTTCACAAGATCTCCAAAAAAATTACTTTTCCTGAAACATTTATTGCAGCAGTCAATTAAGAGGCATGTTCCTTGCGGCAATTTAAGATCAATATCTCCAAGGAGTCAAATGTGTTGAGATAACTACTTCAAACAATCTGTTATATCTCTGGACTGAGCTGATATATATAAAAAAAGAAGCTATAACCATTCTAAGTAACTAAAAAATACAAAAACTGACCAGCAATGTTGTACACCGACTTACTGCTTATGTTTTAAAGTATCTGAAACATTGGATACTTCTCTAAATTGTATTGTCATTGAATGGTTTACAGTAGGAACATTTGGTCCAATAATCTGGTTTAAGGTTTGGTACATATGGGGCAATTTCAGTCCTTTAAGTTTGATTGACTTACATAATGATCAATATACCATTCACAAGTCTGTCCTCTGTCCATTAGGCTGTGCAAATTGGATAATTTTTTCAACTTGATTAACTACCCAATGTGAAATTTCAGTTGATCAGTTCAAAATATCATTCTGAAGTTTTACTGTGACCAGATTTAACATGCCGGCAGTTTTTACCAAATTGCATTGTCAAGGGGAAAATCACACTGAAATATTGGCGGTACCACTTTGCCAATACATCTGACTGTTTGTATTTACCAATTTTGCTTAATTGTTGAAACTGATTTTCTGTGCATAAATTAAAATCAAGCACCTGGGCACTTAAAATGTTGGCTTCCGATGATCGAATGGGCCAAAATATCGAACTATTTATACTAGACCTAAATCTCCAGGGTGATTATTCATCTTTTTACATTTTATCAGTTAACTGAAAGTTGAACGGCACCCAGCATTTTAGAAGAAACACTCATTCCAGTGTAACGTGAGTAAAAAGGGGGGCAGGATCATTACTTTCCATTGATGAACACATAATAGGGGTATTTTGGGGTCAAACCTTAATAAAAATGATGGAAACAGAATTTTGCCCCAAAATGTACCTCTTTTCTTGATAAGCAATTTCTCAAAAACTTGTTACCATCTTTGAAATGCAACATCACACTGTAGCTTCTGGGTTATTGATAAGGAATTACATCATCAACTAATAATTAAATTATGGTGAAAATTCATATGTTTAAATTGGGAGGGAGTGTAGATAAAATATTGGAATGTTTAATACTAAAGGTGACATTTTTAAGCACTCTCTATTTTGAAATTAGATACGCATTGACTGTTAGAAATGTTCATATTACCTAGGTAATATATTAAAATATAACATTGGCAAAGTATTGCAGTTTGGGGGTGCGTAGCCTACTGGCAGGTTTTATGTTGGGGATGGATATGCCCTTTAATATGAATGCAGTAATACTTCATGTTTTGCACCAAATACATGGCAAAAGTCTGAAACTCTGTTGTTCCTCCCTTTTCTCAGATAAAAACTCAGGTGCTTTATTCTTTATTTAAAAATCATAACATTTTATTTCCCAAGACAAACATTTGCTTTTAATAACTAGTACTACAGGAAATGTACACAAAATGGTAATGAAGGAATACTATCCTACAGTGATTTTTGTTTTATAGCTTACATCAAATGTCTAGCAATATTAAAGGTGATTGGATAGGTGTACCGGCAGTAAAGAATATTTAAATAGGTGTCCTTACAATGATTGGCAGGGTTTTTTTTTTGCATGGAAATAAATTATTTATGATATGCTAAACAGCAACGGTAGAAAACTGCGCCCAAAAACATATGTCAATATTAAAAGTTTCACCTTTATAATCACATGCTAATGTTTCAACCTTACTTGTTATACTATTATACCTTCTTCCCTTATATGTTTATGGCCCCTTGAGACATCATCATTCCTGCATTTCTACCTTCCCATTGCCATGTAATTTTTTTAAAGTGGAAATGTGCTACTGTTTAATCTAGCAAACATAGCAGACAAATTAATTTTAAAAAATCATTTACTGTTTTCATGTAATTGAAGTTGCTTTATTGTGAAGCAAACATTTCATTAACATAAATAATTTATCAGCTTGGTATTTACAAGTCTTTATTGCTGAAGTGTTTTCAAAAATAGTTTGTTAATAAAATTCCTAATTAATTTAAACCTTAATCTTCAGTAGTTAATTAGTTAATAAATATATTGATTTTGTAAACAGGGGGGGGGCTATGAAAGGTGCAAAAGTTTGGCTTTGCATTTGCACAACAGATGTTATTTAACTGCGGTAACTCATTAAAAAGCTAACATCTGATTATGTTGCTGCAAATGAAAAGCATGGGCAAACCTTTGCACCTCTTGTTGCATCAGCCTCGATTGTTTTTTCAATGTGGTTTATGAGTTTATATGCTTTTGTTATTAAATATATAAAGACACCATCAAGAAATTAACGGGGAGATACTTACAATACCTTCCTCAGCACTCCTTTAACCTTCCGGGTTCCCTAGATGCAGTAATCACTAGATTTATTGCATCATGGGAACTCGGAAGGTACGGCACGGCTGTTAGTTTTCGTACTACAAATTAGTGCAAAAGATAACGCTTTGGTTTTTCAATCAGATGCTTGTCACTGTTACTAGAAATGGCCCAGATCCTGCAGAAATTCACACTAACCCAATATTATTATTGGGTAGTGTGGGATTAACTCTTTTTTTGCTGGTAGCGGCTGTTATTACATCTCCCTCTATGCGTATTAAAGAACAGTCATGTTTTAAGACATATGATATGGGTAGATACTGATAAGCAATTGAACTAACTTTATCAGCCAGATGTTATTCCCCATGTTATGGGCTAAAATGGAGTTCAACCCACGCTTCCTGATATAATATCGGGTTAGTGTGGGTTAACCTTTTTTGGGGGGGGGTGGGGAGGTTTGTTATTACGGCGACTAATGGAAATAAAGAAATTATTAAATTTTTTTTTGTGCAACTCAAAGTAGCGTGAAAATTAATACCTTTAAAATAGAGGCGTTACCATCGAATTGCCGCAATGCAATAACTCATGCCAAGTGATTACTGCATCACAAGGAAGGAAGAGAAGGGTGTGGAGGGTAAGTATTACATCTCCCTATATATATGGGGAATAAAAAACATTTAGTTTGAAGTTTAGTACATTCACAGTTATTAGACTGGCTTGATGGGACAGATCAGGAAATTAAATACGAGGGTCCACCAAACATTTTATTTTCCATAGTATCTATATTTGAACATCCCTCAAATGAACAATTGGTGATCATCCCCAAAACCTACAATAACTAGAAATCTGAGAAATGTAAGACTTACTTACATTACTGCCCAACGTTCTGTTTGCCTTGACAGAAGGCAATGTCCTAGGGGTGAACCCACCCATCCATACTAGGCCCCCAGTGGCAGATCTTACCAGCTTTGCGGGTACGCCCGGGTAGGGTCTTTAATCCACCTCCCAGGGGACATAAGCTCCTTTGCTCCCCTCCCAGCGAGGTTACCCACTATGCCTCCTTGACTTCAATTCTCCATACTAATTTGCTGGCCGTTTTCGGGCCTTCCTGCATTGCCAGCGACCGCCATGGCAATGGGGTTGAAAACCTTAAGCCCCATTGCCCTGCCACAGCCTTAGGGACAGTTCAACGTCCTTGGAAAGCCCTGAATTAAAAACATCAAGGCCCAAGTCAGTTAAATGTATCCCTTCTGTGTGAAAATATTCTGCATTCCCTTCAAACATATGGTGCCTAATTGCCAAGTCTCCCCTCAAATGCACAAATTTTGCAATGGCCTTGTTAATTTTTATGCGGGACCTCTCAATTGCCAGTGAACACATAATAGTGATCTAGCATGCTGCCAAGACAAACGGGGAATGATTTCTGACCAAAGAAATGGTCAGATGAAAAAGCAGAGTTTCATACTGAGTTCTGCATATAGTTTCTAAACTCTTACACAAACTGGATAGCATAATAAAGGTTATTTTTCTCCTACTGTCTTGAGATGTCTGACCCTTCCTGATACCCTTGAGGGCCTAATTACTTTGTTACATCCGTCACCCTTTGTAACTTAAAAAGAAATGCTGGAGCAGCTATTACCTTGCTTATAGAGGAAAATGAATGTCCCTCCGAAGCCAACTGGGACACCAACCAGAGAATCCAGTCTTCCCTTTCCTAATCCCTTACCAAACCCATTTAATCTGCTTGGAGATCTAACCACATGCGCCAGATTCTGTAATAAGTTGCTTACGTTGAAGGTGCCACTGGATTTTTTACCCAACTTGCCAATTTTTCGAATGGATTCCCCATAGATGTTGTGGACATGAAAGGGGCTCCAAATCTGCCTTGGGTTCCAACTCCCAGAAGCGATCTGTAGACGCGAAAGAGTGTCTGCAATTGTGTTGGAAGTACCGGGTACATGTGCTGCCCTAACCCAGACATTATGCTTTCCGACATTTCAAAACCAGCTGCCTCAATAAGTTTATGATGGGATCAGAAGTTGCAGAGCAGTGATTTATAGTATTGACAACTGCCATATTGTCTGACCTAGATGCATTCTTTGCATGCTTTGATATACTAAACGGTCAACGCCAGTGAGACAGGAATGTTCAGAAGACTTGCTATTGGTAGTTTTGGAAGGTGCATGAAGCATAGCAGGCTTTAAATTGTATAGATATAAGAAAAGCTGCAGGCCCAGATAATGCGCAAGGGTGGGTTTTACAGACTAGGGATTGCCGGTTCACGGATCCGCCGCGGATTTATCCTGTTCGCAAACGGCGGATTTTTTCGGATTTTCCGCCTTCCGAACTTTTCCAGTAAATTATTAATATAATCAAAAATATTTTGAACGTGTGGTTATAAAACATAGTAAAGGGTGGATTCCTGGGAATTTGGATAATAATCAATATGCTTCTTGCTCAAATAGGTAAAAATAAAGGAGACTGGAATATAAGGGAGAATGGCTGTAGTGAGGAGCTGTCAGAGGAAGCAGCAGATATGCGCGGATGCAGGTAAGTTTAACAATTTTTCCTGTCTGCATCTGATGGATTAATTAAAGAACAGGAGTTAAAGTGGAATTTCAGTGCAAATAAATATGCTTTTCAGAAAAAAGAGCAGTATTTTTTCATCTCAATGGCCTTAATCTGCCCATTCAGCATTTTGTCTGTGTATAAATAAATGCTTCCGACATACTGACTTCCTGTTTGCAGGACCCCTAGTAGAGACCATTATGGTCTTGCCCTTGACCCAGCGCCTGGGTTGATTCTGTTGCTCAGTAGAGATATATGGGAGAGAATATGTAGAATAACTAAGAAGGCATTACACAAACTAACAATTTAACAAATTTTTATTATTTCCACTGAACTGTCCCTTTAAGACTTAGCTCCTTTACCTCTTGTTCTTCAACTAAAGTGAAAAATGGGTATGTCACTTTTTCAGTGAAGATACCCTTCAAGCTTTAATATTATTTAAATTAAGGAGGATGGTGGGTGTGCTAAATGGGGTCCTTATCTGTATTTATTGCTCAATAGCTAAAGCTAGAAGACATTGTTTTGTATAAATAGGGGGTATAGATTCAAGGGAGAAAAATAGTATTAACCTTTACAAAATATTGGAAAGACCACATTTGGAATATGAGGTGCAATTTTTGAATTATATATATTTCATATTTCCAAAAGTTGCAGCAGCACACTATAATAAATTAGGTGTGCATCTCCAAGGGGTCCGAATCTCCCCCATCAGTATACAACCTCAACAGAGGAGCCGCACTAATGGTGCATATGAATGTATTTATGTTAACAAAACGCATCAATGTTTCGGGACATAACGTCCATTTTTTCAAGTTTGATAGCAGATAATACCAATATCTCCTCCCCTAGAGAAAATGACATGACACAAAAAAACATTTCTTCTAATAGAAATAAAAACAGTGAATATAATACAATGCAATCAAATACAATCCCATACGGATAATAGCAGTAATGAAACTGGTGGGAGATATATGAGGCAGATGGTATCCTAATCACAGAAATAGGTATAAATTATAATGCATGTTCATTCCCCCTGGTGCAAGGGAGCTTAACTTCTTTATCCACCAGGTCTCCCTTTGTTTTAGCCTCAATTGATGGTCACCCTGGAAATTGAGGGGTATGCCTTCTAATACAATAAATTGAAGATCTTCCACAGTGTATTTTTTCTCCACAAAATGTCTTGGTACTGGTAGGTGAGTATGTTTTAATCTAATTGAAGATTTGTGTTGACTGATCCTAGATTTTAACGTCTGTGTAGATTCACCTACATAAATTTGATGGCAGGGACAGATAATTGCATAAACTACATACTTTGAGTCACATGAAAAAGTTCCAGTAATTCTATTCTCTCTCCCTGTTTCTGGATGTATAAATTTAGGTCCCTTATTTACTGACTTACAGTGTACACAATTATGGCAGGGAAACATCCCTTGTGGTCTATCCCCTAACCAAGTAGTTTTAGTTATTTGAGTTTGAGAAATATGTGTATTAGTGACCATTGAACCTATTGTGTTTCCTTGTCTTTATGCTACCATGGGTGGTGCTCCAAATTCCTGTATTTCTGGATATGCTTTTTCTAAGAAATACCATCCATGGTGACCAGTATAACATCACCCCAATCCCCCACACTGATGGATCTTAATTTACATAAAAAGTCAGACGCGTCCTTAATATAGGATCTAGTTACTCGTATCAAAGGGGTCAATATCTGATCTAAGAGAATGGCGAAGGGTGAAAACATTGAGTCCACATCCGAGACGATTGGTTGTCCAGGAGGCTTTTATGGATTTTTGGCAGTGTGTATAGGCGGGGTACCCTAGGAATTTATATACCACATTATCATTCAATTGGGTCATAATTTCTGATATATAATGCACTGTATCCAGTATCACAATAACGCCCCCTTATCGGAGGGCTTTATCGTGTTACTGGAATCATGCTGCAAATTTTGTAGTAAAATTTATTCCCTTTTAGTTATAGTTTATAGTATTTAAGGTTGAATAAAGTCATTTGTCCATCCAGTCCAACCCATCTAGCAATATCCTCATTTACTGAATAACTGTTGATCCAGAGGAAGGCAAAAAAAAAAAAAACCACCAAATTTATGAAGGGGGAAAAAATTCCTTCCTGACTCCAAGTGGCAATCGGAAATTTCCCTGGATCAACTCTACTTTATGTATCAATACCAGTAACTTGTAACATTCCTTGTTTGCAGAAACTCATCCAGCTTTTTTTTTAAACTGACCAATGAACCTGCCATAACAACGTCCACTGGAAGACAGTTAGATTAGCATGTTGTAATTTAAATACATCACCAGTGTTACACATCCATGTAACGTCCATCCGGACTCTCTTAATGTATGTCTCCACAGGGGAATATATGGTAGGCAGAATGAATTTGCTTTTCTTATGGAGGTTGAAATCCTCAAGACTGAGACCTTCTTTTCTAGTCTCTGCCGCACTGACCCCAATGTTCCTCTGCTGAAATGCACTTTCAACCTAAGGGATCGAAAAAATCGATAAAAGTCAATGTCTAATTGAACCACATTTAATTTACTCGTTGGGCTAAAGTTCAATCCTTTGGACAAAACACTCTGTTCTTCATTAGTCAAATAATGTGCAGAGAGATTAAATACTATTTTGGATAGGTATGTGGAGAGGGGTATCATCATGAGGGAACTCAGAGATTTTCTGTTTGTCCCTTATCCTAGGGTACCCCGCCTATACACACTGCCAAAAATCCACAAAAGCCTGATAGCACAACCCGGACCACCAATCGTCTCGGGTGTGGACTCAATGCAAGTCCAACCCCAAAATGTTTATAAGTATAAGTATATAAATGGTAAAAAGATGAGGACTGAGAATGTGGGACCATTAAATAATAGGGCTGAGATGGTTGTCAAAAAGGCTAATTTGCTAAACTGTTTTTTTACATCGGTTTTTACTGTTGAGAATCCTTGTCCTTACAGCAGGGATTGTAATAATATGCAGGGTAGAAATGAAGAGTATTCACATTGGCTAACAGAGGATATGGTACGGAAACAATTAGACAAAGTTAATATCAATAAAGCCCCAGGACTAGATGGATTGCATCCTCGAATTTTAAAAGAGCTTAGTTCAGTTCTATCTAGACCACTGTTTCTCATCTTTTCAGATTCGCTTTGGTCTGGGGATGTGCCACTGGATTGGAAAAAAGCCAATGTAATACCAATATTCAAAAAAGGTAGTTGTTCACAGCCTGGTAACTATAGACCTGTAAGTCTAACATCAGTGGTAGGGAAGGTGCTGAACTTTGTTATGGGATCATATCCTTGACTTTGTCTCCAGAGCTCATCTTATTAGTAGTAGTCAGCATGGATTTATGAGAAATAGATCATGGCAGACAAATGTAATTGGTTTTTATGCAGAAGCAAGTAAGAAGTTAGATTCAGGCACATCAGTGGATGTGGTATACTTGGATTTTGCAAAAGCTTTTGATACTGTGCCACATAGGTCGACTAATGTATAAACTGAGGACTGTTGGCCTTGAAGAAAACATTTGTTCATGGATAGAGAACTGGTTATTGGATCGCAAACAGATAGTGGTGGTTAATGGAGCTACATCTATGTGGGCTTAAGTTCTAAGTGGAGTGCCTCAGGGTTCTGTACTTGGGCCGCTTCTATTTATAAATGACTTAGAAGGGGTCATTGAGAGCAAGGTCTTAGTGTTTTCTGATGACACTAAACTATGCAGAGCTTTGGAAACTTCAAATGATGTGCAAGTGCTGCAAGCAGACCTAGATAGATTATCAAAATGGGCAGCAGAACGGCAGATGAGATTCAATGTTGATAAATGTAAGGTGATGCATTTAGGATTTAATAATCCCTGTGCCACTTACACCATAAATAACTCTGTGTTAAGTGCATCTGTAATGGAAAAAGATTTGGGGGTTCTGGTAGATAACAGACTTAGCTATAGCAAACAATGCCAGGTAGCAATGGCTAGAGCTAGCAAGATATTGTCTTGTATAAAGAGGGGAATAGATTCAAAAGATAAAAATATTATTCTCCCTCTTTACAAGGCACTGGTAAGGCCTCATTTGGAATATGCGGTGCTGTTTTGGAATCCTATATACAAAAGGGACATCTTGGAAATTGAAGCAGTTCAGAGAAGGGCAACTAAATTAATAAGGGGAATGGAGGGGCTTGAATATGCAGGCAGATTAGACAAGTTAGGGCTGTTTACATTGGAGAATCGACGTTTGCATGGGGACATGATAACCTTATACAAATATATTAATGGGCCATACAATGAACTCTCTGATGCATTGTTTACTAATAGGTCATATCAGAGGACTCGTGGACATCCTTTAAGGTTGGAAGAAAAGAAGTTTCATCTTCAGGTTAGGACATGTTTCTTTACAGTGAGAATGGTGAAACTGTGGAACTGTCTTCCAGCAGAAGTGGTAATGGCAAGTTCATTGAATAGCTTTAAAAAAGGCCTGGATATGTTTCTAAAACTAAAAAATATTGAAAATTACTGGTATTAATGCATATAGATCTGGTTGATCCAGGGATACTTTCCGATTGCTGTTTGGAGTCAGGAAGGATTATAGAAACAAATAATCAATCTTGTAAAATACGAAAACCAAGGATGACATTTATCACTCAATTTAATGAACATAGTCAGCAGATTAGCGAGATCCTTAAACAACATTGGCATATCTTAGAAAAGGCATATCCAGAAATACAGGAATTTGGAGCACCACCCATGGTAGCATACAGAAAAGGAAAAACAATAGGTTCAATGGTCACTAATACACATATTTCTTAAACTCAAATAACTAAAACTACTTGGTTAGGGGATAGACCACAAGGGATGTTTCCCTTCCATAACTGTGTACACTGTAAGTCAGTAATTAAGGGACCTAAATTTATACATCCAGATACAGTGAGAGAGAATAGAATTACTGGAACTTTTTCATGTGACTTAAAGTATATAGTTTATGCAATTATCTGTCCCTGCCATAAAATTTATGTAGGTGAATCTACACAGAAGTTAAAATATAGGATCAGTCAACACAAATAGTCAACACAAATCTTCAATTAGATTAAAACATACTCACTTACCAGTACCAAGACATTTTGTGGAGAAAAAACACACTGTGGAAGATCTTCAATTTATTGTATTAGAAGGCATACCCCTCAATTTCCTGGGTGACTGCCAAGTGAGGCTAAAACAAAGGGTGACCTGGTGGATAAAGAAGTTAAGCTCCCTTGCACCAGGGGGTATGAACAGGCATTATAATTTATACCTATTTCTGTGATTAGGATACCATCTGCCTCATATAGCTCCCACCAGTTTCATTACTGCTATTATCCGTATGGGATTGTATTTGATTGCATTGCATTATACTATTATATTCACTGTTTTCATTTCTATTAGAAGAAATGTTTTTTGTGTGATGTCCTTTCCTCTAGGGGAGGAGATATCCCTTTAAAAGCTGTATCAGATATATTGTAATTACCTGCTATCAAACTTGAAAAAGGGACGTTATGTCCCGAAACATCAATGCACTTTGTTAGCATAAATAAATTTATATGACCATTGCAAAAGGTTGAGTGTGGCTCCTTTGTTGAGGTTATACTGTATATATATATATAAAAGCCAGCAGATCCTTCGCACTACATCCTCTGAAGTATTTGCTTGGGTGCTATTATAAACCCTGATGACGGCTTGTTCAAAGATGTCCGAAACGTGTAGGTAGTACAGACCTACTTGATATATGCGGCTAAGCCTGTAGCTAATGTTAACATGGGGGTGGTAAACGCCCTTTACGGCGGGTGCAAATGGGTAAGTGTAAGATAAAGCTATAAATTTAAAAGGAGAGAAAAAGATTAAACCCACTATACACAAGGTAACTTCTTCTAGGCACTCCACCACCAAAAAACTTGAGTCTATAGACTGCATGCCAATGATATACACCCCTTTAATAACAAATACATATATACAAAATCACTGTGGCAATAAAAATTGCGTAACAGAAACACAACAATAAGGCTGCACTGAGGGATAAAAATAACTGTAGGTACCAGAAATACTAAAAATCTTAATGTGCCCTAATAAATAAGATAATATAAAGATCCAGTCTGTAAAGTACAATGTTCCTGGCCAACAGATGCTAGCTAGTTAGGTATTAAAGATGAAAGCAGCTGTTGCGTGCATTCCGCTACAATGAAATATTTCAGCATGAAAAATGGAGCAACCTCAACACCGCTGATATTCTCCTCCAACAGTCAAACGTTCCTTGTGGCTGCTCCCAGGATGCACGGCTACTAAGAGGACACCACTCCACAGCTGGAAACCAGTCCCGATCCTAAAGCTGTCCAACAGGATTAGGATCAGGACTGGTTTCTGGCTATGGAGCGGTGCCCTCTTGGTAGCCGTGCATCCTGGGAGCAGCCGCAAGGAATGTTTGACTGTCGGAGGAGAATATCAGCGCAACCTTATTGTTGTGTTTCTATTACGCAATTTTTATTGACACAGTGAATTTGTACATACTGTATATACTCGAGTACTAGTCGATCCGAGTATAAGTCGAGGTACCCATTTTTACCCGAAAAATTAGTAAACCTGATTGACTCGAGTATACTGTAAGTCGAGGGTAGAAATTATGACCACTACAGCCTTTTAATTCTGTATTGTTTTGAGGCTTTAGTTGCCCTTTAAATGGACAGCAAATTTCCCATACAGTTGCCCCATACAGTAATAGCCAAATCCATGCTTTAGATGCTGGGAATGGTAGTTTCCAAACATCTTCAGTGGCAAGCACTCTTGAAAATTTCAACAAGCCTAGAATCATGTCTCTAGCTTCTCTGGTTTTTAAGTTATAGGCTTCTGTTTTGTGATCCCCGCCAGCTGACCATGGGGGGGAAGCCTCTATAAGCCCCAGGGGTTTACACTACACCTGCACTGCTTGGGAGGAGTCTCACGAGATGCGGCGATGACATCATGCTACGTCATGTCTCTATAAAGGGCTCCATGCGGTCACCAATGCCATTTTATGTTTGCCATTGACCAGGGAAAATCTCATGCGAAGATTGTGTTTTTAATCAGCCCAGAAATATAGCAATTGGCTAAAATAAGTAATCCTATTATAGACCAGGTAATGGAGAGGATTAGCTGGGTGTCTTCAGGTTCTTTGCTACCAGGGATCAGCCCCCTGGACCTCAGGGGATAGCATATTCCCCTCCAGGATGCTTAACTAGTACCAGGCCTGTGCGCTGCTACCGCCAAACCTGACCGGGTATGTCTGAGTCCTTCCATGCCTGCAAAGAAAAAGAATATGGAGAGAGCTAATTTTGGGAGGGAAGGAGGAAAAAAATGTTGGACAGAGAAAAGGATTAGTGAGGGCCCTTAGCACCATATTCCAGGAGGGGAATCAGGGGAGAGAACATCACAGGAGCAGGGATCAGCTCATAAACAGGATGTGGGGCAAGCACAAGGGTCCTTGCCAGTGCTAGATTACACCCAAGTGTGTGGGACGTCTGGGTAACAGGGCCCTATCCAAAGGCTAACATTAAGAGTCCAGAACCCAGTCAATTTTGGGGGGATGGGGAAAGTTAAAAGTGTGAGCCTTCAAAGAGGGAGGATGGGACGCCCAGTTCGGCAACTAGTATGGCCATGCACGCACAAAGAGGCTCTCCCCAGAGTGAGTTAGAGACTGACAGGAGAGATAATTTAGATGCCAGGTCATTAGTGAGGGCATCCTAACCAAGGCATACAAGCCTAGAGGTCAGAAAGGAGAAAATGCATCACCATAGCAAGAGGTCCCATAGAGGGCTAAGCAAAGAGGGGAGAAGGGAACATAGACATAGATACTCCTCATCAGACTCGGAATCCAGCCAGTCAAACCACTATAGCTGCAAGAGACATAGGCAGTAGTCAACACATTTGAGGTCGCGGAGCCAGTCTAGGACATTCACAAGGAGTCATCATAGGTACAAAGAGTCGAGTAGGGTGTCCTCATCCATGCGTAGCCCATTTACCAGTGCCAGATCCCGCTCTAGTTCTCAATGCAAAGAAAGGACATTGATTAGGGGAGCAGACTTTCCTTGACTGATCAAGTAAGTGCGGTGCAGGTACCCGAGATGACCACTTTGGAACAACAAGCCAGTGGTGAGTTTTCATGCGCTGAAGTGTGGGGGCAGCAGAGGCAATGGGAGAGCAGTGTGACCTAGTGCAGGTCATCAAGACGTTGATTAGTAAAATCAAGGCCATGCCTCAAGGCTCTGCAGGAAGCAATACCCCAGAGGGATCAGGGGTGCTCCAGTCAGTAGGTAACAGGGTGGAAGTCCTGAAGGAAACTTACTTCTGTAGGGATAGTCCACTGAGGTAGGGATAGTCCACTGGGGGTACACATAACAGAACATGTAAAAGAAAAGATTTGGAAAAAGGAGTAGATCGAAATATGTTCCCTGGTTAATCCTGAGATGGTAACAGTGGACAAGGAGTTTGTGAGGCTGGAGAATGCTAAAGAGAAAAAACAAAAACTTTTGGTAATTGGTTCCAGGCCTTTTGTGTGTTGGCAAAAGTTTCCCCAGAAGTGCTCTGAGCTAATTGTGTATTTAGATTTAATTTATTTGTCTCTCAATCCTAACACATGGAGGCAAACCAGTGGTGCTTGAGATGTCACAGCTCACAGGGCTTGTAGAAAAAAAAAAACACCATTTATACTGCTGTAAGTTTGGATAGACTGCAGCTAAAAGTATAATTCTGCAGTCATTTTGAAGGTTGGGGTGTGCTCTTCAATAAAGGAGACAACAGATCCCATTTAATAGCTCTTGTTGATCCAGGGATGCTTTCTGATTGCCTTTCTGACTCTGTAAAGGGATTTTTTTTTTCTTCATGCCTTCATGTCCTGATGAATGTGAGGCAAGTACCAAAATGTTGATTCTCAATAAAGAATTTAAAAAAACGACTGGTATTTTTTACTGGAACAATTTTTTTTGTCATTTTCTGTCAGGCTACTGCAAAACTAATTTTTAGTAGGCATCCTTTATCTTCCTTGATTTGCTGCATGGCTTTAAATCTGTCACATCCTCTTTTATATCAAGCCTACCTCTCTTTTAGATATTAAATATTTAAGTTGACATCTGCTCTTACTTAATCTTACATCCATAGTCTAAAAAAAGCAGATGGTTTTTTGGTCCACTATTAAATAGTTAATTTAGTGTACACTTTCTGACTTTTATTGAAGCAATTTGCATTATGTAATACAAAAAACACATTTTATTTTAGAAACAATCATATGAAATAATCTTAAACCATCTGGAGACGTAAACATTTTAATATCAATCTCTATTCTTTAATAATATTAAAATAAATATTTTATATGAGTATCCAGAGTCATTAAATGATCACTTTTACTTTAGTTTAAAAAAAAATAACATTTGCTCTATTTCCCTTATTAATTAGTGTTAGCTAATTAGTTTTTAAATAACATGCGTTTAATATCTCCTTAATATCTGATCCAGATTACTACCATGTCCATTATAGAAACCATAGAACTTAGTTTGCCATATCAAGTCCTTCCTCACATATTCTAACTCTTAGTAATTACAGTAAGAAATGTATTTCTGAGCAATTTTTCTGAAAATTCCTTCAGGAACTTTTTTCAGTATATTAGTGTCACTTGCACTGGTCTCCAATTTTTATAGTTATTATTATTTTAATTTTATTTCAAGTATTTCATCAATACTGCAGTTTTCTGGAATTACGTGTCTAGAGAGAGGGAGTGATTTAGCTACAGTTCTTTAGCATTTTTTGCATTCTAATAAAATGAATACCAACTAATGTGACTCATGGCTCATTTATTCATGATAGAACATGAAGTAAAACTGATAAATGTTCCCTCTCCCAATCTGTTCTCTCTTTGGATCTTCTGTAATAAATAAAAGGAGGATTTGGATAAATAGATAATTTAGGTGTGATTATGCATGACAACCTGGCCACTTTGGACCACACATTCACTTTATGTAAAATGAATGGTTAGTATAGTACAAAATTAAACTGTCCTTATAAGGCTACAATTTTTGTGGTCCTAATCACATTGTTTGTTATTGTTAAAAATGTAGTAAAAGGAGTTTTTAAACCACCCAGGCCATGGTAAGTAATTTTTAATTAATCTATGCAGTACTGTTTCTCTTATGTTACATGGGAACAAAAAGAAAATTATAACACTATAGTATCTGCCATTTAGCCAGTTTATTGTTGCAGTCACTTGCCAAACATTATTATTATTATTATTATTATTATTATTATTATTATTATGCATTTGTAAAGCGCCAACATCTTCCATGGCGCTTTACAATTACACAGTAATACCTTACATACAGGGTAATACAGGTTATACAAAGTCATACATATTACATACACAGGTAATACATAATATAAGTAAACAGAGTGATGAGTTTCTTAAAGAAATAACGTGATACAGTAGGAGAGAGGACCCTGCCCAAAGAGCTTACAGTCTACAGGATGTGGGGGTGAGACATAAGGTTGTGGAAATCGGTAGGCTGTAAATAGATTGGCAGTGGAGCGTGAAAGGCGGGTTGAATCATATTGGGTAGTCTGATGGGTAATGTCTAGACCAGGTTATAAAGGATTACATAAAAATATCAACCATCTATGCAGATAAACAATTGAAAAGTCAAACTCCATAAACAGTGCTAACACAGATTCCATATTCATATACGTTAGTGCACATAACACAACAATAATGGTGATAGAAATGTTAGAAGTAATATTTAAACCATCAAAAAAACAAAGGGAAAATGTTAAAAGTAGACACAATAAGGAAGAATATGATCAAAATTGATAACACAAATCATAGTAAAACTACATCAGAACAAAAAAAAAAAAATATATACAGGGAGTATCTGTTGTATTCAATTAGATCAACTGGACTTGAGGTTTAGTTCTTGAAGACGTTTCGCTAGTCATCTGACAGGCTTTCTCAATTCAGAATGACTTGTACAAGAATCTGTGGCAATTATGTACCCTGGAAAATCCCAATTAGCATATCACAGCCAGGTGTTAAGGGTGTGATTGGATAGTGGCTAAGAGGTGTTATAGGAACGCCCAGAGTAAGGTGTTAAAACAGCATTGTACATGGTAGACAGTTGGTGTCGAACCGCCCCACCTCTATTTAAGCTTGTTCCTTCGCCAATATGTTAACATTATGTAATGTAATGTTAACATATTGGCGAAGGAACGTGACTGGTTCAAGAGAGGTGTTAAGGAGGCCATTTATGTGAAAATAAAGAAACCAAGCCTAAATAGAGGTGGGAGGTTCGACACCAACTGTCTGCCATGTACAATGCTGTTTTAACACCTTTCTGGATATAAGATTATAACGGTTGGGGCTGGGGGAACTAGCCCTACCACATATCAAAAGTTTTTTTCACAGGTGGACCTGCCCTTTATAGACGTTTCCGAATTCCCTTGGTGTACGGCTCTCTACACTCTCGCTACATGGGTGCAAACCTCTTAGTGACCCGAACTCAGCTGAGCACTCCTTTTACAGTAACCTGGGGGACACCTGAGAGAATAATAAAATAGTACCGTTAATTATAGTATTTAAACAGACAAATAGGAAATGCCAAATGAACATGGGGGTAGTCACTGGCATGAAGGCAGATAAGCCACCTAGGCTAAGAGCTAGGGTACCTATGTTAATCTAGGATGCCCAGTGCTCTCCCTAGCAGTGACGTAGCTAGAAATCGCAGGGCCCCATAGCATTTAGATTTTAGATGGGGCCCCTCAACCCATGAAAAAAACAGTTTGTTGCAGGTCAACCCAACCTGGGCAGTTTTTTTTAAAGGGCATGTCTACCCTCCTAAGAAAATTAGGAGGGTGGATGTGCCTGCAGGGGACCTGGTAGGGCCCCCTTTGGCTCCGGGCCCCATAGCAATCGGTTTGGTTGCTTTGGTGATCCCTACACCCCTGCTCCCTAGCATCTCCCTGTCAGATTTTACTTGCTGTGTTACTGTAGATCTGCTCTCCTTGTTCTGCTGTAATCTGTAACTTTGTAGTGAGTGGAGACCCTGAACTCAGCTGCCTCTACTTGGATACAATGTTACAAATGAACTGAAGGTGAAGGAAGGGGGGGATGAGCTCAGCTAATAGGACTGGGAAGAACAGTTCTAAAATGCCAGGTAAAAGCTGCTGCAGACTTTATAACAGTGACCCCTGTGACTAGCAGCCATGAGATCCCTATCCCTGCCTCTTTCTTCCTTCCACCCAACTCCACCCAATTAGAACTTAGAGTAGGTGAGGAGTGAACAATTCAATGGAGCGAGGAGACATGGAAAACAGGAACATACTGTATATCATGTCAATCAGTGGCTGAACTACCGCCACCCCAGCGACCGGCCTCCATTCTTACAGGTACGCCCCTGATGTCATTGCTGGCAGCTGAAAGGGTTAAAGGTAATTCTCTGCTGGTATTGAAAATATTAATAGCAATACTCTAGGAAAGTGCTGGCACTGAAGGGTCAATGGCAATGCTCTGGGAATGTGCTGGCACTGAAATTATTAGTAGGAAAGTCTGCTGGCACTGAAGGGTTAATAGTAATACTCTGCTGGCACTGAAGGGTTAATAGTAATGGAAATATTCTTGGAGGGATAGGCCACACTACTGCACTTTTAAGCGTGATGGGATTGTGATCTGATCACGCTAGGGCACCAAGATGGCTAGAAAATGCTCTGTATGAAGGGAATGTTCAGTGGAATTTATCAATATTTGTTAAAGGGTATCTCCACTCGTTTTTATAAGTTTTGGTAATCCAGTTCTATTGAAGAACGGGAGGTAAAGGAGCTGTGCCTTACCTTCCGTTCTCCAATAGAACACACAGGAGCCAGGAGAGAAGGTAAGAAACTTACCTGCTCGCTCGCTCCCCCGGCGCTTGGTCTGACAGGTCCCGACGGACCTTGTCTTCTATGCGCATAGATTGCGCATGCACATAGAAGACAAGGTCCGTCGGGACCTGTCAGACTACGTGCCGGGGGAGCGAGCGAGCGGGTAAGTTTCTTACCTTTTCTCCTGGCTCCTGTGTGTTCTATTGAAGAACGGAAGGTAAGGCACAGCTCCTTTACCTCCCGTTCTTCAATAGAACTGGATTCCAAAAACTTAGAAAAACGAGTGGAGATACCCTTTAAATTGTTAGTTTGTGTAATGCCTTCTTAGTTATTCTACATATTCTCTCCCATTTTGAATAATCAGTTGATTTCATACCCTTTGCTGTTCCCTGCTGTTGACATTAGTGAGCTGACATTTCAGGTTCTAACGGTCCTTCTTCTTCCCAGGATGCACCACTTCCTTGGAATGTTCCTAACAGTCATTTCTACTGATTGGCTGTTAAAGGGGTCAAACCAGTACAGATCTCTACTGAGCAACTGAATCAACCCAGGCACTGGGCCAAGGGCAAGACCATAACGGTCTCTACTAGGGGTCCTGCAAACAGGAAGTCAGTATTTCAGTTGCATTTATTTATACACAGACACAATGCTGAATTGGCAGATTAGAGTCATTGGGATGAAAAAATACTGCTCTTTTTTCTGAAAAGCATTTATAATTGCACTGAACTTCCCCTTTAAACTGTAAGTTAACACACATTACATCCAGAAATAGCTGGGAATTCCTTCCATTTAGTAGATGCCAATGTTGTCTGGTAAAAACCCCAAACTGACACTAGATATTCTGGGGTTTCTAGTTTCTGATCCAGTCGAAAGGGCAGTGACTGCCTAATCCACCCATTAGAATAAAAATATCCCATTAGATGGAACATATGTATATTTGGAGGCCATATTTCCTAACAATCAGAACGTTACTGCAACTCTCGTTCAAGTGAACCTTGAGCAGATGGACAACTTTGTGACTGTAAACCCACTTATAAACCATTTGACTCTTTAATTAGAACCTGATATGAGAATGTATAATACTATAGCCATAGGATACCTGGAAATCTCTTTTTTCCCAGATATGATGGTATCGACTTTGAACATGTATCGGGTGTTCACAAACACTGACAGAAAGAGGTGTCGGCATCATTGTTCTATAGTTCATTGGAAAGGCGTCTTTCAGGACGGGAGAATGAATTGAAACTATTGAACTGCCTCTATACTAATCACCTTGGGGGGTCCCTTTAGGTAGGTGGTAATCTTGATTATAGTTCAATACGGTAATATCCTTTCTGCAACGTGAACTCTATTCTTCCTAAGTGCCGATGTAGGTATGAAATGTAGGGATGTTTTTATTTATACAGTGCTACCCTGATGCGATGAAAATACAAGGGGTTAAAAACATTTAAGGAGAACTATAGTGTGTATGAAGTGTAAAAAAAAAAAAGTTAAAGGGCATGTCCACCCCCAAAACTAAAATGTAACCCCTTACTGGCCACATCAAGTAGTTTAAAACAATCCTTACCTTACATTCCTGCTCAAAATAGTTCCCCTGCTGTGCCCCTCCAAAGTCCAGGAAACTGCTGTGTAGGAGCAGTGTGTGACTCATGCTGTGCCTGAGACTTCCTCAACCTCATCAAGGTTGAGGCATGCTCAGTGCAGCACTCCCTGCCTCTCAGCCAATCACGGACGCGGCTGCCGGTCCCGCCCCCTGCTTTCAATTCCATTCAAGCAGAGGGCCTGAACACTGCAGCAGGGGAGAGAGGGCAGGTAAGAGGGACTGTAATAATGAAGGGTATAAATGAGGAATATTCACTCCGTATACACTATAGAGTATCCTAGTCCTTATAACAGGGACTGTAATAATATGAAGGGTATAAATGAGGAATATTCACTCTGTATTCACTATAGAGAATCCTAGTCCTTATAGCAGGGACTATAATAATATGAAGGGTATAAATGAGGAATATTCACTCTGTATTCACTATAGAGAATCCTAGTCCTTATAGCAGGGACTATAATAATATGAAGGGTATAATGAGGAATATTCACTCTGTATACACTATAGAGAATCCTAGTCCTTATAGCAGGGACTATAATAATATGAAGGGTATAAATGAGGAATATTCACTCTGTATACACTATAGAGAATCTTAGTCCTTATAGCAGGGACTGTAATAATATGAAGGGTATAAATGAGGAATATATATATTCCTCATTCTGGTAGACAGAGGATATCAGAGGATTAACTATAGCGTGCACACACGATAATCTGAACCAGGAAGCAGTCAGTGTTGGACTGGACTGTTGTGGCCCACTAGGAAATCTGAGACCAGGGGCCCACTAGGAGGGATTTAGGGGCCCACATTACATTTCAAATCATTATTTTTACTTATTTTCATATCTAGCTTACTCCTACTGACTCCTATTGTTTATTAAAATGCATTTCTTACTGACCCTTTGGTTCTCTGTTTAAATTTTAGCAGTTTTCTCTGTTTTTTGGGGTGAATGTGCTGTGGGCCCACCGGGGGATTCCCCTGTAACCCTGTGGGCCAGTCCGACAATGGAAGCAGTCGGAACCTGTCATTGTGACAGCGGACGATCGTGCGAAAGGTAAGTTTCTTCCATCTTCATTGCTGGCTCCACAGGCATTGATTAAGGAACGGAAGTTAAGGCATAGCTCCTTATCCTCCCGGTCTTTAATCAATACATTTATAGGAATAGTTCATTTTTGCAGTGAACTATTCTTTTAATGATCAGCCATCTTGATTCGAACAAGGACTACTAAAGCCTCACAACAACACTGAATCAGAAGGCAGAGCAACTTAACATAAAAGCAGTAGTCTGTGTCTCACCTCTCATTTTGATTGGTTTGATTGTTGGGGAGTGTACCTTACTAATACAGGGGTTGTGCTTTATTTCCCAGCATTCCATTATCACACTTATTAGTCAATGACCGTTTTGTTCTTCACACATGCTCAGTCCTAAACGACTGCAGGAGTTACAGTTGGTCACACCACCAGTAGTTCCTGGGGTAATTTTCAGTTTTGGCTGTTTCTTTCAGCACTTTCAGTTTTTATTTGCCAGGTATGTCCTGGACTATTCCTGAATTAAAGATGTGCTGAATCCATAGGAAGACTGGCAGAATCACTTTTCTTTGGGCTGGTGCTCCTCCAAAAGTAATATTGGGGGGTAGGAATAACCAGTCCTATATCCCTTTCTCAAGTACTTTTCATTTTAAAGGGCATGTCCACCCCAAAATTTAACTTTTGATATGTGGTAGGGCATGCTCCCCCAGCCCCAACCGCATTAATATAATTGTTAGAAAGTCCCCCGATTCTTAACATGTCAAAGGACACGAGGACATCCCTTAAGACTTGAAGAAAAAAGCTTTAGGCTTCAAGCTCGGAAAGGGTTTTTCACTGTGAGAACGGTAAAGCTATGGAACTGTCTTCCAGTGGACATTGTTATGGCAGGTTCATTGGTCAGTTAAAGGGCATGTCCACCCCCAAAACTAAAATGTAACCCCTTACTGGCCACATCAAGTAGTTTAAAACAATCCTTACCTTACATTCCTGCTCAAAATAGTTCCCCTGCTGTGCCCCTCCAAAGTCCAGGAAACTGCTGTGTAGGAGCAGTGTGTGACTCATGCTGTGCCTGAGACTTCCTCAACCTCATCAAGGTTGAGGCATGCTCAGTGCAGCCCTCCCTGCCTCTCAGCCAATCACGGACGCGGCTGCCGGTCCCGCCCCCTGCTTTCAATTCCATTCAAGCAGAGGGCCTGAACACTGCAGCAGGGGAGAGAGGGCAGGTAAGTAAGAATCGGGGGACTTTCTAACAATTATATTAATGCGGTTGGGGCTGGGGGAGCATGCCCTACCACATATCAAAAGTTAAATTTTGGGGTGGACATGCCCTTTAAAATGAAAAGTACTTGAGAAAGGGATATAGGACTGGTTATTCCTACCCCCCAATATTACTTCTGTGAGGAGCACCAGCCCAAAGAAAAGTGATTCTGCCAGTCTTCCTACTGGATTCAGCACTATCTTTAATTCAGGAATAGTCCAGGACTAACCTGGCAAATAAAAACTGAAAGTGCTGAAAGAAACAGCCAAACTGAAAATTACCCCAGGAACTACTGGTGGTGTGACCAACTGTAACTCCTGCAGTCGTTTAGGACTGAGCATGTGTGAAGAACAAAACGGTCATTGACTAATAAGTGTGATAATGGAATGCTGGGAAATAAAGCACAACCCCTGTATTAGTAAGGTACACTCCCCAACAATCAAACCAATCAAAATGAGAGGTGAGACACAGACTACTGCTTTTATGTTAAGTTGCTCTGCCTTCTGATTCAGTGTTGTTGTGAGGCTTTAGTAGTCCTTGTTCGAATCAAGATGGCTGATCATTAAAAGAATAGTTCACTGAAAAATGAACTATTCCTATAAATGTATTGATTAAGACCGGAGGATAAGGAGCTATGCCTTAACTTCCGTTCCTTAATCAATGCCTGTGGAGCCAGCAATGAAGATGGAAGAAACTTACCTTTCGCACATCGTCCGCTGTCACAATGACAGGTTCCGACTGCTTCCATTGTCGGACTGGCCCACAGGGTTACAGGGGAATCCCCCGGTGGGCCACAGCACATTCACCCCCAAAAAACAGAGAAAACTGCTAAATTTAAACAGAGAACCAAGGGTCAGTAAGAATGCATTTTAATAACAATAGGAGCAGTAGGAGTAAGCTAGATATGAAAAAAGTAAAAATAATGATTTGAAATGTAATGTGGGCCCCTAAATCCTCCCTAGTGGGCCCTGGTCTCAGATTTCCTAGTGGGCCACAACAGTCCAGTCCAACACTGACTGCTTCCTGGTTCAGATTATCGTGTGTGCACGCTATAGTTAATCCTCTGATATCCTCTGTCTACCAGAATGAGGAATATAATATTCCTCATTTATACCCTTCATATTATTACAGTCCCTGCTTAAGGACTAGATTCTCTATAGTGTATACAGAGTGAATATTCCTCATTTATACCCTTCATATTATTATAGTCCCTGCTATAAGGACTAGGATTCTCTATAGTGTATACAGAGTGAATATTCCTCATTTATACCCTTCATATTATATAGTCCCTGCTATAAGGACTAGGATTCTCTATAGTGAATACAGAGTGAATATTCCTCATTTAACTTCATATTATTATAGTCCCTGCTATAAGGACTAGGATTCTCTATAGTGAATACGTGAATATTCCTCATTTATACCCTTCATATTATTACAGTCACTGCTATAAGGACTAGGATACTCTATAGTGTATACGGAGTGAATATTCCTCATTTATACCCTTCATATTATTACAGTCCCTGCTATAAGGACTAGGATTCTCTATAGTGTATACGGAGTGAATATTCCTCATTTATACCCTTCATATTATCAGTCCCTGCTAAAGGACTAGGATTCTCTATAGTGAATACAGAGTGAATATCCCTCATTTATACCCTTCATATTATTACAGTCCCTGCTATAAGGACTAGGATTCTCTATAGTGTATACAGAGTGAATATTCCTCATTTATACCCTTCATATTATTACAGTCCCTGCTATAAGGACTGGATCTCTATAGTGAATACAGAGTGAATATTCCTCATTTTACACTTCATATTATTACAGTCCCTGCTATAAGGACTAGGATTCTCTATAGTGAATAAGAGTGAATTCCTCATTTATACCCTTCATATTATTACAGTCCACGCTATAAGGACTAGGATTCTCTATAGTGTATACAGAGTGAATATTCCTCATTTATACCCTTCATATTATTATAGTCCCTGCTATAAGGACTAGGATTCTCTATAGTGAATACAGAGTGAATATCCCTCATTTATACCCTTCATATTATTACAGTCCCCCAATAGATATTCTGGGGTTCTAGTTTCTGATCCAGTCGAAAGGGCAGTGACTGCCTAATCCACCCATTAGAATAAAAATATACTTAGATGGAACATATGTATATTTGGAGGCCATATTTCCTAACAATCAGAACGTTACTGCAACTCTCGTTCAAGTGAACTTGAGCAGATGGACAACTTTGTGACTGTAAACCACTTATAAACCATTTGACTCTTTAATTAGAAACTGATATGAGAATGTATAATACTATAGCCATAGGATACCTGGAAATCTCTTTTTTCCCAGATATGATGGTATCGACTTTGAACATGTATCGGGTGTTCACAAACACTGACAGAAAGAGGTGTCGGCATCATTGTTCTATAGTTCATTGGAAAGGCGTCTTTCAGGACGGGAGAATGAATTGAAACTATTGAACTGCCTCTATACTAATCACCTTGGGGGGTCCCTTTAGGTAGGTGGTAATCTTGATTTAGTTCAATACGGTAATATCCTTTCTGCAACGTGAACTCTATTCTCTAAGTGCCGATGTAGGTATGAAATGTAGGGATGTTTTTATTATACAGTGCTACCCTGATGCGATGAAAATACAAGGGGTTAAAAACATTAAGGAGAACTATAGTGTGTATGAAGTGTAAAAAAAAAAAGTTAAAGGGCATGTCCACCCCCAAAACTAAAAGTAACCCCTTACTGGCCACATCAAGTAGTTTAAAACAATCCTTACCTTACATTCCTGCTCAAAATAGTTCCCCTGCTGTGCCCCTCCAAAGTCCAGGAAACTGCTGGTAGGAGCAGTGTGTGACTCATGCTGGCCTGAGATTCCACCTCATCAAGTTGAGGCATGCTCAGTGCAGCACTCCCTGCCTCTCAGCCAATCAGGACGCGGCTGCCGGTCCCGCCCCCTGCTTTCAATTCCATTCAAGCAGAGGGCCTGAACACTGCAGCAGGGGAGAGAGGGAGGTAAGTAAGAATCGGGGGACTTTCTAACAATTTATTAATGCGGTTGGGCTGGGGAGCATGCCCTACCACATATCAAAGTTAAATTTTGGGGTGGACATGCCCTTTAAAATGAAAAGTACTTGAGAAAGGGATATAGGACTGGTTATTCCTACCCCCCAATATTACTTCTGTGAGGAGCACCAGCCCAAAGAAAAGTGATTCTGCCAGTCTTCCTACTGGATTCAGCACTATCTTTAATTCAGGAATAGTCCAGGACTAACCTGGCAAATAAAAACTGAAAGTGCTGAAAGAAACACCAAACTGAAAATTACCCCAGGAACTACTGGTGGTGTGACCAACTGTAACTCCTGCAGTCGTTTAGGATGAGCATGTGTGAAGAACAAAACGGTCATTGACTAATAAGTGTGATAATGGAATGCTGGAAATAAAGCACAACCCCTGATTAGTAAGGTCACATCCCCAACAATAAACCAATCAAAATGAGAGGTGAGACACAGACTACTGCTTTTATGTTAAGTTGCTCTGCCTTCTGATTCAGTGTTGTTGTGAGGCTTTAGTAGTCCTTGTTCGAATCAAGATGGCTGATCATTAAAGAATAGTTCACTGCAAAATGAACTATTCCTATAAATGTATTGATTAAAGACCGGGAGGATAAGGAGCTATGCCTTAACTTCCGTTCCTTAATCAATGCCTGTGGAGCCAGCAATGAAGATGGAAGAACTTACCTTTCGCACCACGTCCGCTGTCACAATGACAGGTTCCGACTGCTTCCATTGTCGGACTGGCCCACAGGGTTACAGGGGAATCCCCCGGTGGGCCCACAGCACATTCACCCCAAAAAACAGAGAAAACTGCTAAAATTTAAACAGAGAACCAAAGGGTCAGTAAGAAATGCATTTTAATAAACAATAGGAGTCAGTAGGAGTAAGCTAGATATGAAAATAAGTAAAAATAATGATTTGAAATGTAATGTGGGCCCCTAAATCCCTCCTAGTGGGCCCTGGTCTCAGATTTCCTAGTGGGCCACAACAGTCCAGTCCAACACTGACTGCTTCCTGGTTCAGATTATCGTGTGTGCACGCTATAGTTAATCCTCTGATATCCTCTGTCTACCAGAATGAGGAATATATAATATTCCTCATTTATACCCTTCATATTATTACAGTCCCTGCTATAAGGACTAAGATTCTCTATAGTGTATACAGAGTGAATATTCCTCATTTATACCCTTCATATTATTATAGTCCCTGCTATAAGGACTAGGATTCTCTATAGTGTATACAGAGTGAATATTCCTCATTTATACCCTTCATATTATTATAGTCCCTGCTATAAGGACTAGGATTCTCTATAGTGAATACAGAGTGAATATTCCTCATTTATACCCTTCATATTATTATAGTCCCTGATAAGGACTAGGATTCTCTATAGTGAATACAGAGTGAATATTCCTCATTATCCCTTCATATTATTACAGTCCCTGTTATAGGACTAGGATACTCTATAGTGTATACGGAGTGAATATTCCTCATATACCCTTCATATTATACAGTCCCTGCTATAAGGACTAGGATTCTCTATAGTGTATACGGAGTGAATATTCCTCCTTTATACCCTCATATTATTACAGTCCCTGCTATAAGGACTAGGATTCTCTATAGTGAATACAGAGTGAATATCCCTCATTTATACCCTTCATATTATTATAGTCCCTGCTATAAGGACTAGGATTCTCTATAGTGTATACAGAGTGAATATTCCTCATTTATACCCTTCATATTATTACAGTCCCTGCTATAAGGACTTGATTCTCTATAGAATACAGAGTGGAATATTCCTCATATACACTTCATATTATTACAGTCCCTGCTATAAGGACTAGGATTCTCTATAGTGAATACAGAGTGAATATTCCTCATTTATACACTTCATATTATTACAGTCCCTGCTATAAGGACTAGGATTCTCTATAGTGTATACAGAGTGAATATTCCTCATTATAACCCTTATATTATTACAGTCCCTGTTATAAGGACTAGGATTCTCTATAGTGAATACGAGTGAATATTCCTCATTTATACCCTTCATATTATTACAGTCCCTGCTATAAGGACTAGGATTCTCTATAGTGAATACGGAGTGAATATTCCTCATGTATACCCTTCATATTATTATAGTCCCTGCTATAAGGACTAGGATTCTCTATAATGAATACAGAGTGAATATTCCTCATTTATACCCTTCATATTATTACAGTCCCTGCTATAAGGACTAGGATTCTCTATAGTGTATACAGAGTGAATATTCCTCATTTATACCCTTCATATTATTACAGTCCCCGCTATAAGGACTAGGATTCTCTATAGTGTATACAGAGTGAATATTCCTCATTTATACCCTTCATATTATTATAGTCCCTGCTATAAGGACTAGGATTCTGTATAGTGAATATAGAGTGAATATTCCTCATTTATACCCTTCATATTATTATAGTCCCTGCTATAAGGACTAGGATTCTCTATAGTGTATACGGAGTGAATTTTCCTCATTTATACCCTTCATATTATTACAGTCCCTGCTATAAGGACTAGGATTCTCTATAGTGTACACAGAGTTAATATTCCTCATTTATACCCTTCATATTATTACAGTCCCTGCTATAAGGACTAGGATTCTCTATAGTGTATATAGAGTGAATATTCCTCATTTATACCCTTCATATTATTACAGTCCCTGCTATAAGGACTAGGATACTCTATAGTGAATACCGAGGGGGAAAAATGCCTGTTCATATATATATATATGTGTGGATTGAATAAATAGATGATGACACTACCTGCTATGACTGACTCCTAGTTTCTGAGAGATCCGCTCTCTGATGTCTGCCTCCCGTTCTTAGTATCATGAGATTCTGCTGAAGTCTCGTTCTGGTAGAGAGGATCTGCACGTCGGGACACAGCACCGCGTGGATACTGCACGGATGCCGTTGGTGAGCGCTCCTGGTCCGGTCTTTGGTATGTGATTTCCATATTTATCCTCAGTGAATCAACCCAGGCGCTGGGTCAAGGGCAAGACCATAACGGTCTCTACCAGGGGTCCTGCAAACAGGAAGTCAGTATTTCGGTTGCATTTATTTATACACAGAAAAATGCTGAATTGGCAGATTAAGGTCATTGGGACGAAAAAATACTGTTCTTTTTTCTAAAAAGTACATGTATTTGCACTGAACTTTAATGTTCGTAGCTAAAGACTTTCTCAAATCCAAGTCTAATGGTTTTTTTTCTGGCAAATAGCTGCAAAATATAAGGAAAAATATAGGCAGACGTTCTGTGTCCGATAGAGAAAATTTCCCAGAAGAACCTAAAACAAAAGAGGTGATCTTTGACAAGACAAGTCGTCAGATGAAAGAGTGCTACTTCTTTAGATATCCACTCGGAAGCATCTTACATCTATATAATGACTATCCTTGAGATGTGTTGAATGATTCTTATGCATTTTTAGCAGCTTAGTTAATTTGTCTTGACATCGCCAAATTACTGTTCTTTCTATTTCTTCCACTACTTCTTCTTTTATTCTTCCTATATTTCCAACGGTGTATCTCCTCCCACAGTTTTCAAGCTAGAGACACAAAATTTGATACAGACATCTTTGATACATAGGAGAAGTGTGCTCTTACCTAGCTAATGTGTATATATATATATATATATATATATATATATATATATATATATGTCCAATACTCAAACAAGAAAATTCCAAGGTTTCAGTAAAGAAACTGTCAATTAATTTGGCTTGAAGAGCCAAAAAAAGAATTTTAATATATCCTCAATAAAAGCTAGTTTTATGGTTGTAAACACACAAAAAAAAGACATACCCCCTCAACCAGATCCAGGTACACACACTGGTACTGATCTACTTATCTACTTATACACACTGATCCAGGTACTGATCTACTTATCCATTACTGTGGCAGCCATACTTTAATGGTAACTAAAGTCAAAAAACCTAATTTTGATAAATAATTAAAAAAAATGTTTGTTACACACACCTACTGAACTACCCCTCCATTACTGTTGCAGCCATACTTAAAGGGTAACTAAAGTTAAAAAAACTAATTTTGACCAATCATCAAAAAAGTTTATTTTTTTAACCCCTAAACTGATCCAGGTACACACGCCTACTGAACTACCCTTCCATTTCTGTGGCAGCCATATTTAAATTAAAAAAAGTTTGTTTTTTTTAACTTCCAACCTGACACTGGTACACAGGTACACGCCAAATGAGGTACCCATTTATTCATATGGTAATCATATTTAAAGGATAAGTATAATTAAAAAAACTATTTTGACCAATTATCAAAAGAGAGCCGATACCATCGGCCTGTGTATGGAACATGGCCGACTGATCCCATAGCACAAACTGGAGATTGTCGGTTGGTTCCATGTGTGCGGTTCCCTTCGCAATGTTCCAACAGATACCAATGTGATACCTTTACTCACATTGTGTCTCTGACATGAACACACAAAAACAAACAAATACCACACCAGCACAAAATATCAAAATAAAAGTCCTAAAATTATATAATAAATTCACAAAAATAAAAATATATGTATTTACTCTTAATGAAGTTCGAAATAGAAAAGAATACCCCCACACCCTACACAAACACAATACTCACACCTGCTGGTGCACTACTATACCCTCTCTATCCATGTCAACTATACTAAAAAACAATAAAAAGGTATGCTTGTGAAGGTTCTCATTCATCCAGGTCATGGTATATCTGTTGTATTCAATTAGATTCAACTTTGAAGATTGTAATGTTAACATATTGGCAAAGGAACATGACTGGTTCAAGAGAGGTGATAAGGAGGCCATTTATGTGAAAATAAAGAAACCAAGCCTAAATAGAGGTGGGGGGGTTCGACACCAACTGTCTGCCATGTACAATGCTGTTTTGACACCTTACTCTGGGCGTTCCTATAACACCTCTTAGCCACTATCTAATCACGCCCTTAACACCTGGCTGTGATATGCTAATTGGGATTTTCCAGGGTACATTATTGCCACAGATTCTTGTCATTCTGAATTGAGAAAGCCAGTCGGATGACTAGCGAAATGTCTTCAAGAACTAAACTTCAAGTCCAGTTGATCTAATTGAATACAATGAAAAGGTATGTATTCATTTAGAATGAATTATGGAATTTAAATGCATTCTTACATTTTTGAGTTTGAAAACTCCCAGCACACACATAAACAAATATTTTCTTCTGAAATGTAGCCTTTCTAGCCATATTTAAAGTTTATACATAAACTTTCCCTGTCTAGTAGGAATGAAGTTAAAAAATTACATGTCCTCATCATGATAAAAAAAGTTATTGAGTTTTAAACCTCACAACAGACACATAAATGAATAGTATATATTTAGGGGGTTATTCAATAAAAGTTCTTATCGTTTAAAATGGTGCTAATTTTGCCCCAACCAATCAGATGTTTGCTTTCAAATGTTACATAAGTTCTGATTGGTTGGGGCAAAATTAGCACCATTTTAAACGATAAGAACTTTTATTGTTTATTGTGGAAAAGTTTATTGTTAAACTTTTCCTTTCCAGCTCAATTTTAGTTTGTTCCAGATACATTTTACTTTAAATGCGGTTTGTTAATTAATGTGGTCTCAATTCTAGTAAACACAGGTACATTTTATACGGACAATTAACGAGTGATGCCTGACAGAACAGCCGCACACATCCGATTTTTCCACAAAATGGATGGTCGTGGCACGCTTGTTTGGTTGGCATTGAGTGTGTGAAACACCTGTGTGTATAGAGCTTAAGTGACAATCAGGCTAATTTCTTGGAATTAAAGCCCCGTACACTTGCCCAATGAACACCAAAGGGGATCAACAAATAGTGCCCAAATAGCCATACACAGCAGCACGGTGGCTCAGTGGTTGGCACTGATACCTTGCAGCACTGAAGTCCTGAGTTCGATTCCACCCTTGGACACATCTGCAAGCAGCAAGGAGTTTGTATGTTCTCCCCGTGCATGTGTGGGATTCCTCCGGCAATCCGTTTCTCCCCACAATTATAAAGACATACTGATAGGTTGTATGTGTCAAATAAATGTACTTAGACTGTAAGCTCTTCGGGGCAGGACCTGGTGTGTTGGCTCTATATAAATCCATAATAATAATAATACCCGTGTGATTATTGGCTGAAATGGAGGTTAATTGTTCGCTTACCAGGCATCATGGTGCTTGTCGAGTGTGTGTACTGAGTTTAAAGTTTCATACACACGTGCAATCAAGAAGTCCAACCCGCGACACTGACAATTGTGCCGTGTATGGACACTTTGTTGGCCGAAATTAATGTTCGGTCGGGCTTTATTGATGATCCGTCCGGTGATTTGGTTAACGAGGTTCGACCAACGTCCATTTGGAGAATCATAACAGGCTGGTTAATAGCCATCTCATGCAGCAGACCAAGGAAATCTACAATAAAAGAGAAAATTGGTAATGAGCCTGGAGACTGTTACATAGGTGAGAAATTGGGATTGGGGACTCCAGCAATACTATTGGTCAATACCTCGCTAGGTGTATGGTATCTGCAGATGAAATCTGCCATTAAAATCGTCCTGACTTTGTTATAGGGATGGGTGAAATTTTGTCCAGTTTGTTAATTAAATTTTGGAAATGTGTCTCTCTGATTGACACACACATCACTTTCATCACATTAGAAATGCCAGCACACACAGACACGCACATTAATAGCGCTTTAGCGTGTTCCCTTCCAAAATGGCGTCATTCAAGACAAATGCCAAGTTTACACTTTCCATTCCTAGTTTCTATTCACATGCATTTGTTTGGGGATCTTACCTGCTCAATAGCATCTCCCTCATCTAACTGTTTCATTAAATAGTATTCAAAGTAATGGAATTATAACATTATAAGTCTTATACTGTAGATGGCAGAGAGCGAGAGCACATTTTAGGTTTAGTGTGCCTTTAAGGCTCGCAGAGGGTGTGTGCATTGTAATGAGAGCGATGACTGCATGCCTCCGCTCACCATGGCAACCCAGCACCAGTTGTCTGAAAGGGATGAGCACGTTCCTACCAAAGAAGGCAGATGCTTGGGGCTGGCTAGAATACTGATAACTGAAATCATAGAATGGGGGACATGCTGCCAAAGGAGAATGAATCTGACAGAGCAGGGCTGAGTGAATAAACAGAGCCAATGGGGTTTAGAGTGAAAGAAGAAAATGAGTAAAGCAAACGAATGGCACATAAAGGACAGAGTCAGGAAACAATGGCTCAGTGGATACGGCGACGGAATTCAGAGCAGATGGAGAATAAGCCTGACAATGAATGTGTAATTGTTTTCCATTTAGTGTTATCCTGCAATTAAGGGTCTCTTTACTTTGATCCACTTGAGGGTCTTGTGTCTCTCACTGGATATTTATTATTAATATTATATATATATATATATAGTTTGTTTATACTTTTAAATAATAACTTTGCTGGTATATATAACATTTTTAAATATGCATATATATGGTATATATGGTATATATGGTATATATTTTACCTGAGACCTTTATAAAGCTTGATAAAGGTCTCAGGTAAAAGCCTAAACGTTTTGCAAAGTTCAATAAATGTTTTTTTGTTTGAAAGCCCCTTTTAGTTATTAAGTGTTATTTTTACATTTTATATTATATATATAAAAAAATAGAATCACACTCGCACTCAGTCCAAATTCATAAATAAATGGGTGCTTCAAAGATACAGGTGCCTCTATCTGTAGATTAACCAAAAAGGAATAGTCCTGAGCACACCTCACTAATCAATTTCAAAATTATTAACGTTTCGAACTGCATTGAGTCCCTTCATCAGAATAGCTGATGAAGGGACTCAATGCAGTTCCGAAACGTTAATAAATTTTGAAATTGATTAGTGAGGTGTGCTCAGGATGATGTTGGATTTGGACCAATCGTTTCTGCGGTTACGTGTCACATGGCACGCTTAGATAAAGAGCTTGAGCCCAAAAGGAATTGATGCAATGTAAAACAATCTCTCCTCCGGTCACATGAATTGACCAGTTAAACTTGTTAATACTTGTTGTGCAAAATTTCCACACAAATGTTTTCTGTGCTACCGGTCTGATGAAATAAAGTTTGCAAAGTTTGTCCATGCAGGTGAAACAGCACTCAATCATTGGTTGTGATGTCAAGTACAAAGGGAAAAATATATCAATAAGGGATGGGGGGAAGGTAACTGACAAATGACCAGTCTTTGTTTTAAGGGTGGGCATTTCCTTTAAATATATACCTGTTCAAAATAAATAACATCTTTTACTTCAAAAAGACATCCCCTTTTTACTTGTAATTTTACTCATCCCTTAAGGACAGTCCGACAGGAAGATACAAAGAAGCTGATTGGAGAGTTGCTGTTTCCTCCTGAGTGAATCACATCGAGCATGCCCATTCTCAATGAGCTAAGTGAGCGGGGAATAACTGCAGATCTCACTGTACTGTAGATCTTGTATTGGGAATTACAAAGAACTATATCCAGTAATTTAGGGCAAACTGTGTTTTATGGAGAAATTTCTCTTTTAAATAAAGGTTTTATTTGTCCACAATTACCAGCCTGTGAGTACACAGTTCTCCACATTCATCTTATGGGAACAAATGTTTTCCTGACCTCTAATACCCTCACACATCTTGTATTTCCTAGTATATAAGCTTCCCTACTTTTCAGTGTATAACTGAAAAATAATAATAAAAAACATAGCTTTCTTAGCCCAAGTATATTCATATATTGGGCTCCCAGCTGTTTCTAATTAGCCTTTTAAACATACAAGTGTATTTTTGTTCCTTTACTAAGCTCTCCAAACCAAGAGCTTATTGCGTCTAACCATATTCCTTTTTAGGTCTAACTTACAATGTTCACTTGTGCAAATGAAAGTAATTGTATCAGACAAATATGCTGTGGCCCAATCTTTACAAGGTACTGATTCAAATGGTAAATGGCTGCTTAGTCTCCGAGGTTAACAAATGTAACAATAACATGTACATCTAACAATCTTTACGTTTGTGATTTTGTTTTTCAGTTTTAGTTTTATTTTTACATCCTCATAAAGATTTCATTTGTTTGTTATGTGCTTCATTGAAAAGAATAAAATGGAATTGGTCATTTCAGGCGCTTTGGAATTTCAGGGTGAAAATTTTGTTAATTGTTTCTGTTTTGAATATTGGTGATAAGGATCTTTTTTTAATCCTAATGTGAAAGATTTTCTCCCCAGAACACCTATACATTGTATGATTCGTTTTATTAAGTTGCATATAGTACATGTAAAACATTAAGGCTTCTGTTTTCTTGCCAGTACAACACAAAGCCCATGCAGTCTTCAAAGAGCCTTGTGAGCATGTGCACTTATTGGTCACGCCCCCTGAATGTGCTCTGTCTATTCGGACAATGTTGTCTGGAGACTTTAGTTCCCCATCAGTCTGCCATAAACTATGCTGATATCACACAAATCCAGTAGGATCCGGCAGGGGCTTAACCTAATATCAGTAAGGTGTGGGGGCTGAAAACAACTGACCACAGAAAATTTACATCACTCTATACCAGCTCCCTGTACGTAGAGGGAGCCAATACAATCAGCTGGCATATGGGTTCACAGCCAACTGATCCCCCATACAGTGTATGGGTAATCAGTTGAGTTTGTTACTACTACATATCACAGACAGATTTGCATACATATGATGGTATTGGCATGTGTGTGGGCACATGTTTTAGATGACATTTTGAGACCTTTGCATGTGGTTACCACATGTTGATAGTTATGGTCTAGGCATTTAAACTACTACAACAGCAACCACTTATCTCTGTCTCTGTATCTACCTAAATGCAGTAATACCTAAAATACTAATATAGTAAATACTAGTTTATTTATATATAGTGAATAGTTGCAAGAATGTAATTTATATCTATAATTATAAAAGATCATTTTTGGGAGGTGGAGTTTATGGTTTATGTGTGTCACAGAGGCTCATAACTTTTGCCTATAACTTTGGATTCTCCACTGCTAGAAACATTATCCCTGCCCTTGCATTGAGGGAACTTGTATGGAGTGTAGATTAGTAGATATTGAACAGTTGGGAAAAGAAACAAAAGAGAGATAGTTATCAACCTGGGATCAGAGATGAAATTGGGCTGCTGAGAGTAGAAGGAAAGTTACATAATAAGTGAGAAAAGATAGAAAGATGAATACTATTCAACATTTACAAAAACTTATATGGATATAACAATTCTCATCAAGGACATCCAGATCCACCCACGCACATTATATTTTCATACAATGATGCATAGGTTCAAACACAGACCAAGAATTTCCATTTAACATGGGTTCTGTGTATATAGATACAGTAATAGTACAGATACTATTAATACCAAGGCATGCACTAGGATGATAGACTGAAGCGAAGTAGCTGGGTATATCCATTAATAAATGGATTGAAAAGTCTGGCTGTTTTCAGAGTTAGGGCCCCTTGTCTCTTTCAAGTGATGGCTTATGTTGACTTCGTGAGTCACTGGCCCTGACTATACTAACCCCCAGAAGATTGGTGAAAAGAAGAATAGGGACTGGTGAACTTAATGGTCAATATTTTATTTTAGGAATGCCGGGGGAGCTGGGAAAGCATTGGAAATATAGCTTTTGGAGAAACATTGTACATGGCAGACAGTTGCTGTCAACCCCCCACCCCCCACCCCCCACACACACACACCTCTATTCAGGCTTGTTTTCTTTATTTTCATATAAATGGCCTCCTTTACACCTCTCATGAGCCAGTCATGTTCCTTTGCCAAGATGTTGACATTATGATTTTCCTTGCAGGTTAACGGCTGAGTCCTGACCCGAGGAATCGGCTCTTCTTTGCTGGGCCATGCATTGGTGCTGTTGCTGTTTGGTCTCCCATACATACTAATCAGAACACTCTTCACTGCACTGCACTGCATATATGATGTCGCTTTTCTTGTGTTTTGGTATTGGGTCTTTCGGGTGTACCAATTGCTGCCTCAGAGTGTTGTTTGGTTTAAAGCAGACAGGGATACGGTGTTTTTTGAAAATTCTTCTTAATTTCTCAGACCCCTGCTATGTATGGGATGACTATTTTCTTCCTTGTGTTCTTTTCTTTCCTTCTACTTATTTTAACAAAGGCCCAGTCTGGATATCCACAAGTTTAAAGGGCTCCGATGACACCCAGCATTTGACCTAAAGGGTGGTGGGAGTCAAACATCAAATACTGGTCTGTGTGTGTTGGTTTTCTGTAAACCTCTACTTCCAGTTTACCATTCTCCCTCACTTCTACCTAGCAATCCAAGAAAGCCATTGTGTTGTTTTTTACCTCTTGCCTTGTAAATTTGATGTTGTGGTCTACAGCATTGATGTGTTCTGTGAAGGCTTGTACTTCCTTCTGGTGGGTTTTAACCCAGGTGTTATCCATGTATCTAAACCAGTGGCTGGGTGCTATGCCCTTAAAGGTATTAAGCGCCTGTTTTTTCACTTTCTCCATGTAAATGTTTGCCACAATGGGTGAAACTGGAGATCCCATAGCACATTCGTGTTTTTGCTTATAGAACTTATCCCTGTTTTTGAAATAGGTGGTATTCAGGCACAAGTCCAGTAGGGAACACACCTGTTCTGGGTTAAGATCAGTTCTACTGGTAAGGGTGCTGTCTTGGCCTAGCCGTTTCTTCCCAAATACTGACTTCCTGTTTGAAGGCCCCCTAATAGAGACAGTTATGGTCTTGCTCTTGACCCAGCGCCTGGGTTGATTCAGTTGCTCAGTAGAGATCTCAGCATCTTTGACCCATCCAACAGCCAATTAGTAGACATTACTGTTAGGAACATTCCAAGGTAGTGTGCATTCTGGGAAGAAGAAGGACCATTAGAACCTGAAACGTCAGCTCACTAATGTCAACAGCAAGGGGTATAATTTAAACTGATTTTTTTAAATGGAAGAGAATATGTAGAATAATTACGGTAGATATGCATAATATAAAGAATTAAATATGATATTTTCTACTGAGCTTTCCCTTTAAAGACAGAATTTTTTACTCCTTGTTTTACTCTTTTTTTGCAATGCAGAAGCGTTGCCATTCTACACTGGGCTTGATTCCTCTTGTATAATAATGAGCACCTCTTTTTAAAGATTCAGAGACAGATTTAGAAACAGATTCCAAGAATTGAATTTTAAAAAAATTTTGAATTTTCAAAAAATATTGAATTTTAGGTTAATTATTGAATGGTGAATGCGGAAGTTCGATAGTAGCGTGCATGTGAGAAGTTACTTAATTTCAAGTTTTCTTGTAAAGCCATGTACAGTAAGTTACCATTATTTTAACGTTTTTTATAATTTGAACTTTTGAAGTATTTGCCCTGATTGACGGCCATCTCTTTTTTTTATACTAGGGTTACTACAGGTTTCAACAAGGTGTTAACATGATATGCAAAGATCTGTACAACTGGAGCATTACAGATTAATCATATCAAGCAAAAAACCTCAGCAAGGACAAGAAAACAACAAGCAATGGATGATTAACAGACTACTCCTACTCTTCATTTTCTGGGACTTCACTGCAGGAGAACCATAAGGAGCAGAGATGTAAGGTAAGGATTTTTTAACATTACACAGTGGGGCCAGTAGTGGGTTAAATTTTAGTTTTGGAGGGTGGACATTCCCTTTAACTTGACCTTATAATGTGCACTAAAGATAGGTACACACAGTACCGATAAAGCCCGATACCATCGGATCCACCGGTATCAGGGATCTATTGGCACTGTGTGTTGCGGCTTTCCTGAACGAGCGCGCGTCCGCCGAACGTTTGGGTCAGCCGAGAGGTCGTTGGCAAAAGGCCATAAATTTACCTTAGCCTTGGTAGACTCCCTATAAAGAGAGTCGCCTACGGTTGAGGGAAACACACAGTCCCGAACGTTCTCCCTATGCTGTGTACAGTATATGCTGTGTATAGGGTTAACTCTCTGGATTGTGTGTATCTTGATGTTGCAGATCATGTTTGCCATTTTTCAAAAATCTTTCTTGTGTGTACCCAGCTTTAGGGCTGTGTTTCACCATGATTTTACATTGCAAGTGGTTAATTTCATTGGAGACCACAAAGGGTGGTATTATATCGTAGTAAGGCCATTCACTTGAATGATACCTGCTTGGAATATCTCTTGAGTGTTAACTGTTCACTGTTTGTAAAGGAAAACTGTAAATTTACAGTCCTAAATCCCTGAAAGCAATTAACTGTAAAAGTGTCTACTTGTGAATTAATTCCACACACCTCCATCCCCCCTTTCAATTTTTTTATAATGGGGGCATATTTATAAAGCCTCGTTAAGTCTTCGCGGCCGTCTTCCCTGACCTTTCCGCATAAATCGTGTTTAATGCGATTTCTAAATGTCGGGAAATGGCCGCGAAAAGTTAATGAGGCGTTAACTCTTCACACCGATACCCACCCGTTACCGCCGCTTCTATTTATAAAGTGGCGGTAACTGTTTCGCATTGCAAGTATCGTCCGTTTTGCTTTGCCACCTTCAAGGTGGCGAAAGCGGCCGATACTAGCCGCCCTGAGGCGGAGATGGGCAGGCAACCCGCGGTGGGGGGGTCGCACCCACCCCGGGAGGCACGCCCACCTCGCAGTGGATGGTCGCATTCGCTGTGGAGTGCGGCGGGGGTGTAACCACCAGCCGCCGCCCCCCTTCCCAGCAGCACCTCAACGAGGCCGGTGTTGCCGGCGTCTTGATCCGTCGCAACGTCTTCGGGCTGGCGACACCAACCCCACTTTACATTAACCAATCAGATTTCAAGAAAGTTTATGAAATCTGATTGGTTAATGTAAAGCATGTAAACCAAGCATTAAAAAATTGACTAATCAGAAACGGATTAGGGTTTCCTGCAAGCCTATATAAAGAGGTGCACTCCGCCGCGGAACTCAGATGCCATCGCAGTAGATGGCTGAAGATAGAAGAAAGCGGCTGGCAACATCGTCTCCGCTGAGGCCGGAGGTGCCAGCGGGCTCACTGGCAGCCGCTGTGAGCCTGCCTGGCATCGGCGACCTCAGTGGAGTTGGTGTCGCCAGCCCGAAGACGTCGCGATGGATCAAGATGCCGGCAACATCGGCCTCGTTGAGGCCGCCGGGGGTACATCTCGGGGGTCGGCGGCCTCAGCGGAGCTGGTGTCGCCGGGACTGAAAGAAAGAAGACATGGCCCAAGGGCTCTTTTAAGAGCCGCTCACTGGAGGTCCCGGTTCAAACTGCGGGACCCCCGCCGCAAGGGCCCTTACAAGGGCTGGGGAGGGGTGTCCCGGTTCGAGCTGCGGGACCCCTAAGCCCCAAAGGGCTCTTTTTAGAGCCGCAAGGGCACTTGTAAGTGCCGCAAAGGCCCTGATAGGGGAGGGGGGTCCCGGTTCGAGCTGCGGGACCCCTTAAGCCCCAAAAGGCCCTTCTCAGGGCCCCCGCTGGAGGGTGCCTCCACCCCTCCCAGCAGGCCCTTCCCCTCCCCGCCAGGAGCGAGGGGGGGGAATGCGTCCATCCACGTCGACCTCCTTCCCTGCATCCCCTCCCAACCAGGATCGCTGGGAAGGGTTTTTAAGTCTTCGCGGTGATACTGGACCTAGCGCATCCAGTATCGCCACGAAAGGACTTAGAATTACTGCCGCACATCGCAGCGATAGTGATTGCCGTTATAAATACGGCGATCGTGCTATTACCGTGGCCATGATGTGCGGCGGTAATTTTTTTCGCGTTATTTTCGGTTTTTTATAAATATGCCCCATAGTGTTTATAGTCCCCAGACAAAGAAGCAGAAGGCTTGGTTTTGTCTTCAAAACCTTTTACTGTAGCCTAAAAATGGTTCTGTCCATCCCCATCAATATCAAATGGGAACTATAATGAAAAAATTACTTTGCCTCATCTTAATCTATAAATCCCTACAGATAAGTAGCACTTACTCTGACGTATGTGTTGCTGAATGCCTTCAGTCCAGTACTCGATTTCCTCTAGGTCAGTATACCCCTTCCCTCTCTTAACTGACACCTCCTTCCATCTGATCAGACTTCTATGAGGGCAAGCATGCTCAGTTATCACTATGAAGCAGCATTAGGGTAGGGAATTTCCCACCATGCAACTTACAAAAAACAATTGCCACCATTCCAGTTACAGCAAAAACTGCACACTAGTTGATGATTATAAGCAGATTGACAGCGGATATGTAAGATGAATCAGATTGGATATCTAAAGAAATAGGGGACAGATCAACAACAAAAATGGTACAGCGATAGTTAGAAAGAATTATAGTTTCCAGAAAAGGGATATTTTACATTTTTTTTTTCAGTATAGATTCCCTTTAAAAACAAAGCTTCTTTAACAATCTATAATGTATCTGATTAGCCAAATGGCAAACAATAATAAAACGCCAACCTTGCAATGTAGTTTTAAGCGAGCAGGTGTGCAAACTGCACTTTCCCTATGTCTCTCTAACTTTTTATGAAATACAAGTAGCCAGCTAAATGGCAAAACAGTTTAGATAAGAAGGTTCGTAACTGCAGTTGGCCAAGAAACAAGGCCACTTACAACCGGCTGAATGTAATGCATTGTGTGAAATAAATGAAAATTGCTATATTAAGAATTTCTTAATATCTAGGGAATGTTACGTTCCCCCCCTCTGTTTATGGGGCCTTCTGTTTTTCATTCAAGAAAAGCCAATGGAACACTTTGGAATCATTAAAGCAACGGTACATGAATAAGAAATCTCACACTTTTTTTATAAACAATATCTGGCATATAATCTTTGGTAGGAGTCCCCGGTGACAGATTTTTTTTTTAATGTTATTTTGCTATGTTGCAGACAGGTTGGCCGGATGCCTGACAGTGTCTTGCACTGACATATTTTGGGCAAAGCCAAATAAAAAGGAAAGCCATGTGTCCAATGTTAGTAAACATTATCCCGCACAGTCTGGTATGACACCATCAGCAGCAGGTGGGTGATTAGTTGGCAGATCACATGAACTGGACACACAAGAAGAAAAGAGCTTGCTCGGAGGAAAACAGCCATGGACTATAATCTAGCAGCTGCTCCTGTTTCCATGGCAATAAGGAAAAAGCGAACAATGATCTGGAAATTCAGCATGTGATCTTTATACTAAACCGCCGGGAGCCCCCTTCCTTCTCCTCTTATTCCCGAACTTTCACATTCTTCTTATTAACACCCGCACAAAAGAATATCTATGCGTGCATATGTAAATGTTTGTGCATGCGAGCAAAAGTGGAAAACGTACACTTAAATATATAGAGTGCAGAGAGTGGAGAAGGTGTTCTTGGCCATAAAGTGCGCGCTGCCTTTAAATTCCACAAAGAGGATAAATTGAACTGCAATTTAGACAAATTCCATCAGCAGCCAATTCAGCTTAAGTACAAATTATAAATGTCAATAGGCTTCAAGCATCAGTGCTAATATTGATATGATCTCATTGAAGGTGAAGTTCAAGGTCTCACAAGACAATGTTTTTGCCTTAAAATTCCCAGCCATGGAGAAAATGTCATTAGTAAAATAAAACATACACACGTATTATAGTAAATTTGAATTTATTTCTACTATCCCTTTAACAATGTCCAATCTGAAGACTTATCATGAGTCACACATTTATTGTCCAAGGTGGATGTTTCCCGCCCCCGGCACATTAATTTAGTTAGTTATGGAAACGCACTCCAGAATTAGAGATGGGCGAACTTCCTGAAGTTTGGTTCATGAAGTTTGGTTCATTTTCCAACTTTCAAACATCAGTAAAAGAAGGTTGAAAATTAACCCATTAAAGTCAATGGGGACCAAATAGTTCAAAGGTTTGGATTAAATACAGAAAAAATAGCAATGGTAACTTACTGTTAATGGCTGTGGAACCTGGGAAATGGTCTGGGGAACATGTACATATCACTAAAACTTATTTACACACTTCCTTCCCTCACGATCGGGCAATGGCTGTGTTTCCGCATGCAACATTCGAGGGTTATGGTTTACAGAAATCGAAGGCTATATTTAAGGGGTTACCGAAATCGATGGCTACATTCGAGCGTTACTAAATGCTACATTAGACGGTTACCAAAATTGAACACTACATTTGAGGGTTATCGAATGATACATTCGAGGGTTACCAAAATCAAAGGCTACATTCGAGGATTACTGAACGATACATTTGAGGGGTACCGAAATCGAATGCTACATTCGAGGGTTGCCAAACCACAAACCATACATTCGAGGGTTACTTAAATTGAATGCTACATTCGAGGGTTACCGAAATAGAACACTACATTAGAGGGGTACCGAAATCGAAGGCTACATTCGAGGGTTGCCAAACCATAAACCATGCATTTGAGGGTTACCAAAATTGAACGCCACATTTGAGGGTTACCGAACGATACATTTGAGGGTTACCGAAATCGAAGGATATATTTGAGGGTTACCAAAATCGAAGGCTATATTCGAGGGTTACAGAAATCGATGGCTACATTCGAGCGTTACCAAATGCTACATTAGAGAGTTACCAAAATTGAACACTACATTTGAGGGTTATCGAATGATACATTTCAGGCTTACCAAAATCAAATGCTACATTCGAGGGTTACTGAACGATACATTGGAGGGTTACCGAAATCGAATGCTACCTTCGAGGGTTGCCAAACCATAAACCATGCATTCGAGGGTTACCAAAATTGAACGCTACATTTGAGGGTTACCAAAATGGAACACTACATTAGAGGGGAACTGAAATCTAATGCTACATTCGAGGGTTACTGAACGATACATTCGAGGGTTAGCAAAATCGAAGGCTACATTCGAGGGTTACTGAATGATACATTTGAGGGTTACTAAACGATAAATTAATTTGAGGGTTGCTAAACGATACATTCGAGGGTTACCAAAATCGAATGCTACATTCGAGGGTTGCCAAACCATGCATTCGAGGGTTACCAAAATTAAACGCTACATTCGAGGGTTACCAAAATGGAACACTACATTAGAGGGGTACCAAAATCGAGGCTACACTTGAGGGTTACCAAATTTGAATGAGGGTTACTGATTCAAAAATTCAATAATTATCAAATTTTCAATAATTATCGAAAATAAGACTTAACTAGTTCAGATATAGTCATACAAACTCATAAAGTTCAACCCATCACTTTACAGGATTTGTCCTGTGACCTTCATTGTGGCAAATGCGCACTACACAACTTTCCAGGGACTTCCCTTCATAGTGTGCATTTGTTCCAAGTCGTAAGTGTGCATCCTTGACTTTATTCAAATTCTGTGAGACTGCTTGTGCCATTTTGGTGGTACATGGCCCCAGTTGGCAACACCTCAGAGGGATTAACAAAGTAAGGTGTAGTTAACCCCTCTATATAGAACCCTATACCTATAGGTCTAGCTTAATAGATGTCCTAATTCATTTTTGAATATACATATGAAATGGACTCACCCTTATGCTTAGATGGGTCAGGTGAACTAAACCCCCGGACCCTTCGCATAAACGCATAAAGGTAAAATTCGCACATGTGGTAATTAAAGGGACAGTTCAGTGGAAATTATCAATATTTGTTAAATTGTTAGTTTGTGTAATGCATACTTAGTTATTCTACATATTCTCTTCCATTTTGAAAAATCAGTTGATTTCATACCCTTTGTTATTCCCTGCTGTTGATATTAGTGAGCTGACATTTCAGGTTCTAATAGTCCTTCTTCTTCCCAGGATGCACCACTTCCTTGGAATATTCCTAACAGCTATTTCTACTGATTGGCTGTTGGATGGGTCAAAGATGCTCAGATCCCTACTGAGCAACTGAATCAACCCAGGCACTGGGTCAAGGGCAAGACCATAACAATCTCTACTAGGGGTCCTGCAAACAGGAAGTCAGTATTTTGGTTGCATTTATTTATACACAGACAAAATGCTGAATTGGCAGATTAAGGTCGTTGGAATGGAAAAATACTGCTCTTTTTTCTGAAAAGTACATGTATTTGTGCTGAACTTCCCCTTTAAGTAACTACCATTTCAGATCACACAAATAAATCACTGGATGGGCTCACCTTTACTTTAGGCTGGCTTTCTAGACTCGATATCAATATGCACAGACAGTAACCTTACACCAGGGACGGCCCATCAACCGGCTACAACATCCATCATAGGTTAAAAGTATATGTTCTATTTCAGATCACCAACATAGAACTCCACACTAGTCCTACCTTACGTGTTTCATGCTACAAACAGCACTTACTAATTAAACTACTTCCTGAACAATTTATTCAGCAACAAATAAGTAGAAAAAGAAAGGTAAACATCTCCCTTTCCTAATGGCTTATAGAAGACAATCACGTGTTTAAATGTAAACCAATCAAGGTATTACAACACAAGCTTTAGCATTTTTCCTTGATATGACCCACTAGGAATAGTTTACTATACATACAAATTCAACATGCAACATTCGATTGATCCTGCCGTAACTGCCTTTCCCATTCTTCTATGCGACCGATCACAAAATGAATGGGATTTTGAGATCGCATGTCGGTTGCATAGAAGAACGGGAGAGGCGGTTCGGGCAGGATCAATCAAATGTCACGGAATCGCTCTGTCAGGTAAGTAAAATTGTATATATGTATGGCCACCTGTACACTATAACCACAAAATCTATACAACCACAAATAGAAATCGTGTGTACCCCTTATATGTGTACATACGATGCAATAATTCTTCCAGCTGTATTTAACCAATATAAGGTGGATCGCAAACCTTGCAGCGCTATCACTACCCAAGCTAATCTACTGGCCAGACTATCAATTTAAATCACACAGGTTACTTTTCCTACAGGCGGGGGGGGGCTGCACATACCTCAGACCTTGATGAGGACGAGGAATCAGCATGGAACAGATGGCTCACAGACCGCTTCAGAGTCTTCAGTTTGCTGAACTTTGAAAAGGCATAGCTGGAGAACCATAAGGAGCAGAGATGTAAAGTAAAGGTGGCCATACATATGAACGATAATGGGTAAATCCCAAAAACAACTGTGTCACTCCAATTTACAGAAGCTACATTTATGTGCTTGCTTACTAATACTAATTTCATGTTTGTGTATAAGAGATGTAGCTGGGTGCTCTAATTGGGAACAGAATGGTTGAATGTAAGGCTTCCTTAGAATGTTGTTTTTGTAGATTTTTGCCATTACTGTAGGGCTGACGTACAATGCCTGAACTTATTCAGTGATTATTTTCTATTAATATTATTTCTTTGGAAATTCATAAACCATTTCCTTCCTCATGATAGGGAAGTGAACTTCATTAGAAATCCCTAATAAATGTCACAGTTTAACTGTTCCTTACCTGAGATAGTAGTCCATGTTTTCACTGTTTACATAACTTTGTTACCAAATAGAAAATATTTCAATAGAAATATTTCTTTACTGCCAGAAGGTATTCAATTTTTCCAGCCATGTCCAGTCTAGAGAGGATCAATGGTCGGAATAGACTTTTTTGCACAATTTTGCACAATCATTTCAGTTCAGGTGTATGTAACCTTAGTACTAATGCTGCATCTTTTCTTTTCCTACAGACACCTCCAAAATTTACATAACTTGCAGTCAATTTACAGACAGCTTGTAACATTGTGAAGATCTTTTAGGCTGGGTACACACAGGGGAATTAATTGTCCCAACTGAGCGTTCACTACTAGCGAGCACTTGGTCAGGACATATGACTGTCAGTCTTGGCAACAGTGGCTGCGGCCGACAGTTCGCACGACCATAGGGAACCACACAATTGCACATGTAAAAAGATATTTTCTGACAGTATTTGATCTATTCCTTCCAACCCTATTGCTAGACTCTCCATTAATACAATGCCTAAATTTGTCCGAGAGTCTTGCGAAGAACTTTATACTTTGAAGAATAAATATATTGTACATCTGCCAGGTTAGGTCTTTCCTGTATTAAAGATAGTGCTGAAGTACTGAAGAAGACTGGCAGAATCAGTTTTCTTCATGGTGGCGCTCCTTACAGAAACAATATTGGGAGGAAGCAATGATCAATCCTACTTCCCTGTCCCAGGTACTGTTCATTGTAACTATTTTTTTTTAATATGCAGTTATATAAGAAAATATGGTTCTCCTTTAATGCTGCTGTAATTTCCCATACTTTTGTCACACACACAAACAGGGAGATGCAATATCCCGTGCTAACGGGAAATTAACCGCTAAATTGACAGTAACCTATGTACGAACGTGTTAGCGAAGGTTTTGCTCTGCCTGCGCCATGTCGTTTTTTTTTTTTAATTTGCGCAGCGGAAGGGATGGAATAAATTTTGCGGCAGTTTATGTGCTAGTTTTTTGTGTGAAAATTAACGTCATTTCAATTGTGTCTTTAAAGCCGCGCAAAAGGTCGCAACTTACCGCTAGTGTTTTCACAATGTATTAACGGTGGCAAAGGGGTTAATACATTGCGGAAACAAGTGCATGTAGGTCGTGAATGCGGAATTTATTGCGTCTCCCCCCAAAGTGTTCCTGCAGTAATTGTCCCTTTACCAACGAACATAATACATTCCATTCTAGACTCCAGGAACTGTATCTGTATTAATATTCATTGTGAATCACCTGCACACATTTTCAGCCCTGACTTCAAAACGTCAATGTTATTATGTTCTGTTCAAGAAAAGGTAGGAATAGTTTATTTTCTGAATGCAGAACAAGGTGTTTATAAGGGCCTACACATCAGTCATTTTCTAGTAGGGGAGCCTAGGCAGTAATCACAGGCCACTATTCATTTCATCTAAATGAATAAATAGCTGTCATGCAGCAGTTAGGAAACTTTTCCTGTTACATGGAGACTTTTTAGTATAGAAAGATGACAACAATTTGAAACTTAACAAATAAGCTGTTATCAATGCTTCTAACACATTCAGGGAGATTTAATATAAGTTCTCATCATTAAAAATGGGGCTAATTTTGGGGGCACATTTACTATTATATAAAGGGATTTACGCTAGGGGGAGGGAGACCAGAGCAGGTGGGAGAGGGAGGGAGGGGGAGAAAGGCTGCACTGCGCATACCAAACTTCTCCCGGAGGGGAGACAGGAGGCAGAGTCCTATATGGACTCTGCTCTCCTTCTGGTGGCCAGTTTTTTGGACTTTGGGGGGGGGGGGGGGTACTGGAGAACCACTTGGAGCTGGGATGTAAGGTAAGGATTTTATTGCACTACACATTGGGGCCAGTAGTGGGGGGAATTATAGGTTTGGGGGTGGACATGCCCTTTAACTAATATATTATTACCTGCATTACTAACCAGATATTTAAGGATAATTATTGTCCCCATTCTGGCAGAGTAACCTGGCCCCTCCCTCCATGCAGTCAACCAAGGCGGTGATTGCTGACATTACAACCAATGATTGAACTTTTCACCTGCTGCCTCCTCTGCACATTCTCAAACTTATAAAAAGCTCATTGAGCAGAGGGAGGAGGAATATACCTTTGCCAGAAAGAAAGAGAACTTATCATTAAATATCTGGTTACAAATGCATGTAATAAACTGGTAAAAATAGCAGTTGGGGTTACAGGCAGATAACCGACAAATCACCAATATTTCCTTACCATAATAACAGGTTATCACATGCAAAATTCTATTGACCTAAAGGCCTGCGCACATGTACAAATCATGTCAGCCGGGACACAATTGAACACTGATTCGCCTAACAATCGTACATGCGTGGTGGGTCACAACTACGTCTTTCATTGATCCGATCTGCCGGCTGGCAATATCGCACATGTGTACACTGTTAATTGAAGAGAAAGTATATTGGCTAACTATAGATAAACATTCATTCGCAAACATCATTGTTACCGGAGTTGGAGAAATCAGTGCAACAAAATAATCTGTTAACATACTGAATAAGTCTTTAAAAAGAAAATATAAATTTAGGAAGGATTAGTGTGTTGATATAAGTCAAATACTTTCAAGATTTCTTGGAGAGCAAATCCGATTCTGAACATGTCGACTATAAATAGAATAAAGTATTCAATCTATAGCGTGGACTTTGCTAATGCTGCTGTGTGGTAAATTGGAAAATCGTTGACATATAATATAGCTAAAATGAACTCTTGGGAACTAACAGCATAAAGGAAATAAAACACAAATTACTATAGATATTGTAGGATGGATCTCAGTTGTTTGAGTGAATCAAGACTTCAAACAGTTTATTAGTTCCTCTCACTTGTAAAGGAAATCTCTTCACGCTTGGGTGAAGATCGTTACCTGATCTTTGCGGATATTGACATATCATACTACAAGGCAGTAAGTACTACTTAATCGTTCTGAGATATAATAGAGACCCTTTTTTATTGTTCACTTGCAAATCCACTCATGTAAAGCATATTTGTGGCCCATAAAAAAAAGAACCTTCTGCAATAATTATACTCAACTTCCATGACATTTAGCTCCTGTTAGATTTAAGCAATTAAAAGTCCACAATTATTTAGACTACCCAATGCTCCGGAGGTCATTTTCCCGTGAAGAGAAATTATAAATGGACAGTGTAAGGCCCCATTTGGAGCATTGTGGTTGTGTTTGTGAACGTACACTAGGAATACAGCACCCCTTGACAAGGATGAAAAGGTTGAATTAACCATCGCACAGCTCTGTTATAACTACGTTAGTATCTGTTTGCTTAGTGTGCAGCACAGTTGAGTATTATCTGCATATTTTAGGAAAACCATTAACAAATGGCAATGTGTACTGGTCAAAGCAGCTGACTCACAATGAATGAGAAACCCATGCTTCAGACGACAATCGCACATGGGAATCCATATTGGTGGATCAACAAACTTTGCCCCACCGAGCAACCATACACACACGGTTGTTGCCCATTCACCCATATTGTATTGGACACAAGCGCATCGCACATCATGGGCCTTTAATCCTCTATAGAATAAAGAGTGTATTGCTACTGTATTGCTACTGACACAGGAGGGTTTTTTAATTAGATGTATAAATGTGACTGGGGATTTATAAAAATAATGAGTGGTGCTGGATGTGGAGCCTGACTTGCTGCTGTAACTTCTAATTCTAAAGGTGTTTAATAAGGTTTAAGGAGTTCTATACAAGTCAATTTCTTTTACATCAAACATAGCAAACTATTCTTTGTAGATAGGGGCATTTTCACACTTAAATACGGCCCACCTTAAAGTTCAGTGCAAAAACATTTACTTATAAGAAAAAAAAGCAGTATTTTTCCATCCTTAGGGTAAGGTCCCACTATGTGAGTTGCGTTTCGCTGTCCGTTTTGAATGTGTTTAGGACAATGCATTTTGTCTGCGTTCCTATCCATTGGCAGATTAACAGACATGTGTTTTTCTATGAACTTGTCCGCATTTCCAGTGCATGTGCGTGCGTGTGCAGTTTTTGGAAAATCAACAGGAAACACTGGCATGTGCCCGAGTTTTTTTTAAATTTCCCATAGACTATTATTAAAGTGCGATTCTAACACACTGACCAAAAGTCGTGCATGCATGCAAATAGAAAACGGACCACATAGATTCAGAACACAAATTATACAGTGGGAACTGATTCTCGCGATTTCTATTATATTTTAAATTACATTGCGATTAGCAAAACGCACTCAAATTGGAAAACGGATTGCAACACGCATAGTGGAACCTAACCCTTAATGACCTTAACCTGTCCATTCAAGATTTTTTCTGTGTTTGTTTGTGTATAAATAAATGCTTCAGAAATACTGACTTCCTGTTTGCAGGACCCCTAATAAAGAGCATTATGGTCCTGCCCTTGACACAGCACCTGGGTTGAGTCAGTTGCTCAGTAGAGATCTGAGCATGTTTGACCCATCCAACAGCCAATCAGTAGAAATTACTGTTAGGAACATTCCAAGGAAGTGGTGCGTTGTGGGAAGAAGAAGGACTGTTACAGAACCTGAAACGTTAGCTCACTAATGTCAACAGCAGGGAATAGCAAGGGGTAGAAATTCAGCTTATTTTTCAAAATGGAAGAGAATATGTAGAATAACAGGGTATGCATAATATAAACTAAGAATTTTAAAAATAATGATCTTTTCCACTGAATTTTCCCTTTAACTTGTCACGTGATTAAAAGCACTTTACTGGTTACTGCTTACTGCAAAAAGAAATCTCGCTTGGAAGTAAGGGATGTAGGTAGCCCTAAAATGTGAACGACATCCACAGATCAGTATTCTTTGACTATTAATATGCATGCAATCAGTTAGTGTTTTTATGGTATCTGCCAAACTGCCAGATGGTTGTGTCACTTCAGAAATCCTACTTCCACTGCTTTAAAATGTGTTTTGTGCATGGTGATTTTAGGTTTCTACTGAGCAATAGTAACATAGTAATTGAGGTTGAATAAAGACATACGCCCACCAAGCAACCCAGCAAGCACAGAGTGAACAGTTTTCGTACTGGTATAAGTTGCATTGACAGTGAGTATTTTGACCCAGGACAAATGATGCAGCATACATTGTGCAATCTTGTGTGGTCTCCTGCTTAATGGTTGAGCTGGTGTTACTCTATACATTTCTGCTTTACAATAAAAGAACTAAAGGTTTAACAGGGCAAATCTAATTAGGCAGAAATGTGATTATCTCATTTGCTGCAAAGGAGGCATTATATTACAGTGCCCCATTGAATGCCGCTGGCAAAGTTATGCAATATAGATAGATTATTTATACCACATAAACGTATAATTGTAGAAAACTGATAAAATATCACCTACAGTAGTTTTGAAAATCTCAAAAGCCCCCCTAGGACTTTTTATTCAAGGGCTGTAAATGAACAAGAACGTTTCAGAAGAACATAAAATCGGTGCAGTCAGTGCAGTTATGGAGTTAAACATGTTCTAACCTATTCAATATAGGTTAGCACAATTTTAACCCCTATTGTTAGCTCAGCAAATGTGGGTAAATCAGGCCCCTAATATGCATTCATCTAAATTAATCTCTGTGATTAATTTCAGGGGGGATTATAATTGTAACATTAGAACAATGGCTCTAAATTTGATATGTCTATAGTGTCTGTGGCACATACAAGCAACAATCCTGATCGTCAGGTCATGCATGTTCGATCATACGCCAAACTGTTTCCCCCCCCATGTAACACTTAAGAAATGTTTTATCAGATCAATATGCTCGTGAAGGTTCTCATTCATCCAGGTCATGGTATATCTGTTGTATTCAATTAGATCAACTGGACTTGAAGTTTAGCTCTTGAAGACGTATCGCTAGTCATCCGACTGGCTTTCTCAATTCAGAATGGCTTGTGCAATGCTGTTTTGACACCTTACTCTGGGCGTTCCTATAACACCTCTTAGCCACTATCCAATCACACCCTTAACACTTGGCTGTGATATGCTAATTGGGATTTTCCAGGGTACATACCAATTGCCACAGATTCTTGTACAAGTCATTCTGAATTGAGAAAGCCAGTCGGATGACTAATGAAACGTCTTCAAGAACTAAACTTCAAGTCCAGTTGATCTAATTGAATACAACCGATATATTAGACCAATACATTAATTTTTATCAGATCTTACAATACCACTATTGTACCATTGGTGTTGTGGCATGTATTGGCCCCTTAAAGAGCCTGTCCGCCCCTAAAACTAAAAATTGGTCACTTGTCAGGTACCTGTCCCAACCCCAAATTTAGTACTTTATTAGATTCATTACTAGCCAGAATTTTAAGGATAATTATTGTCCCCATTCTGGTAGAGTAAGCTGGCTCCTCCCTCCATGCAGTCAATCAAGGCTGTAACAACTGACATCACAGCCAATGATTGACTGTTGTTCCACCTGCTGCCTCCTCTGCACATGCTCAAGCTAATAAAAAGCTCATTGCACAGAGGGAGGAGGCAGATACCTGTTGCCTCCTCTGCACATGCTCAAGCTTACAAAAAGCTCAAACAAAAAGGAGGCAGATACCTTTGCTAGAACATGCCCTTTAAGAGAAGATTGTGCAGTACCCAGCAGTACTAATCACAATAATATTAGTGTTAAATACTGTAAAAAAAAACATGATGGTTTTATGTGATTTAAGTACTGTGACATCTATAGGTATTGTCTAAAATCCCAATGAGTAGGATTGCTGTCTAATAATAATTCTATTATAGATTATAGGAGCCTATCTTAGGAAATGTGTCACAATTGTTTGCCCAAAGAATAGCTGCAGCAGTTAATTCTCCTATAAACAACATGTATGACCAAAGCCTCAAAACGAAAAATACATTGAATCTGTAATAAGCAAGTATTGCAGTGCTATAGCTTTTGTAGTTGTAGGTAGTACAGCCACTCAGTATTTTATTACCTAGAATGTTACCACCTTGCACTATCTATCTTGGGTAGATTTAATCTGTTTAAAATACTGCAGGCACTGATGGGGTGGTCAGATAGATTGCGATTATTACTGGGCAGTCTATCGAACAGGAGGCCACTGGGCATTCTACTGATCAGAATAAATGACCCCTGTATGTCTACCTTTCGAGCCTTCCTTCTAAAACAGACTGGGATAACTAAAACTTTGCACACATGTACACAATCTATATATTAAAGGGGAAAACGTTATATAGCAATCAGCCTGAGTTCCAAACACATAATTTTGTCAGCTGAAACAGTTATTCACCGGCCACTTTGGCCAACATTTATCTAATACATGTACAAACACACTCCTACTTTGTACACACGATGAGATATTTCGGTCCGATCGACCGATAGTTCAGTGTATCGGTCGATCTGACCGAAATTATCGCATCCGAATGTGCCCATGTCCGATCGACCGTTCGTCCAAAAGGATGATCGGATATGGTGGAAAACCTTGTCCGATCGTGCGGTCCTCTGTGGACTGCTTTTGCCGCGACCGACAGTCCTCCTGGCCGACCGGGCGAAAGTATCGAACGGTCGGTCAGGAGGAAAAATCGGTAGGTGTGTACCTAGCTTTAGAGATTCTCTTATCTTTTTAAATGATGTAAGGGGAGGAAATCCCATACCATATCATGTCTCCTATAATGTGCTTTAGAGAAGGGTGGCCAAATACATTTCCTCCCTTTGTTATGGAACCCAAGAATTCTTAGCCCACTTTAGAGGATGCTGGGAATTTGTAATTAATGTAAAGCTTCGTACACATGTTGGATAATTGTCGTACAATGTAGCCGACAAACAAGCACGATATTCGTACGAAAATATAGCATCAATGATCCTCAAAGACCAACGACAGTCGGCTATTGACGGCTTTTTCCGTCAGCCTGGCGGATTTGTTCTGCCGATTATTGTATATTTGTACATGGTCGGCAGATTATTGTTAACGTTCTACGAAAAAAATATATAAAAGGCGCATGTGCTGCTTTCGTAATTTCGTAAGATACGAACGTTACATTACGTACAAACGTCTATATCTAACGGCTATCGTTGTTACTACTGTTGCTGTTATCGTTTCAAATATGAGGATTAACGATAATGTCGTTAAACGTTTGTCGGCTGCATCGTAAGAAAGTTATCCAATGTGTGTACGAGGCTTAAATCTTTTTTGCCCTTATGCCTCTAATGAGAATGAATGGAAGCTGGCTTGAGTCTGCTTAGTCAATCAATGTCCCAACCCTTTTGATGAGCTCACAGTAGGGAATCTAAGCTTTACTAGGGGTCTGCAGCCAAGCTTGTCTATACCAGTTTTACCCCTCATGCTATGTATTTCATTGCTTTCAGCATGTGGAATTTCATGGACTGAGTTAATAGAATATGGACTTCAGGAGAATTGTGAAAGAATGTCTTGTAGGTCTTGGTTAGGCATAATTTAATGTCACTCATTTATAGTTTATGTTGGAAACTAACCTTGAATTTAGTCTTCATGCATATTACATATAAATGGTATCCAGTCTCTAGTCTGTGCGGCTAAGATTTTTAGTATATTTTGTCGAAGATTCAGTGATAGAAAAATAGATCAATCTTAATGTTTCTAAAAGCAACTGTGTGTTTTTATTGCATATCAAGGATGCTGGATAGTAACCAACACAATCTTTAGTGCAGAAACAATTTGATTGTCAGGCTCTACATCTCACCTTTTACCAATTCTCCCCTTAAGCAGTTATGGGGAACAATGGGGCAGAGTGGAAATCTAGGACTTCACCAAAACTTCTGTTTGGTGTCATTTTAATGGAAACAATTGTACATTTTGTAGTTTTACAAGGAGCGGAGGAGACATGTCGGTTCACATGAATGGCTAGCTTTTGTTTTGGGGCAAAATGTCTGGAAATGCCAGTAAAATGTGGAAAATGTAATTCAAAACAGTTGTGTGATTCTGGCCTCAAGGTGTATTGCGGTAGAGCAGAAGAAAGAATCTAGGGGGCGAGTCTACCCATGCTACCTTATGTATTATTGGGTTTTACATTGAGTTTGCGTTGCTTTCGCCATTTCCGAAGAATCTTCAGAAACAGTGCGGCATATCTGATGCAATACTATAAGACTAGCATGAAACTTAATACCTTGGAATTATAGTTAAAAGCCGTCACATCTTACTTAATACGATCCTGCGATGCATTAAATCTCACAAAGGGATTATTACATTGGCGGTTTTTCGGGAAGGTAAGACAGAGCCGGCTTGCATATTGCATCGCCCACTAATGTTGTAAGGTAAGGTAGCATGCTACAGTTTACTAGGGTTCAGTATATTAATAGGGGTGCTAAGAGACCTATTTGTACAGAATACACATGCTAAGTATGTCTAGTGGAATGCTCACGTTTTGTTAATAGCGTGCAGGCAAATACTTAAAATGTCAGCACTAGATTTAAGTAGCAACATCTTGGATATAAAGAAGCCTAAGTGTTTCGAAAGCTTGCATTTTCAATCATTTTAGTTAGCCAATAAAAGGTATTATTTTATATGCAAGATGTCTCTACTTTCATCAATGGCTAACACGGTACAATTCTCTAGCACTAGACTTATCAAGAGATTCGGAACCAGTTTTTGTTTTGTGGAACTCATGACCAGTGCTTCAAATTTAAGGTAAGCTGTCCATTGGACTTGATTATAGTACTGTTATTTATTACAAGCATGATTATTTCACCAGATAATACAGCACAAAGTTCGCTTGTTGCACTGTCTTTGTGCAGTTTTACAGCTTGTTAAATTTCTACGGAACTTAACGCCTCTTCTCAAAAGAATAATATACAGGGCACTGGGCTGGTGTCTCTGTCGGGGAGCAACTCTTCACTTACCAAGCAATCATGCTCTTCAATTGGCCAGTTTGTTGTGGAAGATAGAAAAAGTTGTGTTGTCCTGTGACCAACAGGAGGACTAAAGCTCCATGGAAACATAACGAAGATTTTAAGTACATTAAGGATCTGCTTTTAGGGAAAATCGCAACAAGTACATTTTATTTTCTTGTTATTGTTATATTATATAATGGCCCGCTATTAACCATGGAATTTGAGGCTAACTTACCTCTAAAAAACTTTTTATTGTCCATGATCCTTTTCTTCCTACTGAAGCCAATGACATCAACACTATGCAATCCAACAAAAGCTTGATGTTCACAGTCATTAACCCTAGCAGGGTTAATGACTGTAGCAACCAGAGGAACCTTTTGCTTAAAAATATGATAAGCAAGAAATACAAACTCATTCATCCAGGTTATGGCATATACCTTTAAAAACCTATTATACTAATCTAGCAGACAATCCATACAAGAGAAGCTGTCAACTCATAAAATGCAAGTACTAATAGGCTAGGATCTACCAGCTACAAACTTATTAAAACTATTACTTTCATTTAACCATGGCTAATGGCAGTCTTTTTAAAGCAGCAACCAAACGGGTATAGCATGTATGCAATATGAAATATTTGTGCACTAGTGTATTTTTGCTGGTATGTATTATATTTGTGATCACAGTTGTACTCTAGTATGACTGTACAGTGTCCTGTGTATTTTTATATATATACTTGAGATGGCTTAATCTCGTTGATTATGCAGTTTGTTATACCATAAAATGTATCTTATCAAAATCCCACGAGTGTTCTGCGGACTATTTACTTACATTATTGTTGCGTATTTAGGTGGTGCAAAAGTTTGACTGTGCCGTTTAATCCACAGCAACCAGTCAGATGTTGGCAAATATTTTTTGTAGACCAGTAAAAAGGACTTACTTCGGAAGCTGTATTGCCATTTATGGATCAGTAAAAAGGTTTCATCCGATTGGTTGCTGCAAATTAACAGGACAAATTTTGCAATTTATAAGCCCAGTTATACATCGTGTGTACCCAGTTAGGCTGGGTACACACGAGGTAACTTTTTCGGCCTGATCAACCAATATGTCCAGTGTATCAGTCAATCAGGCTGAAAACATTTCATGGGTCTTCGCACACGACCATTTGTTTGTCCAAATCGGACAAATGAAAGCATCCAAAAACCACAGCCAATCGTGTGGTTCTCTATGACCGTAAGGTTGGTTACTGCGAATTGTCGCGACTGACAGTCCTTTGTCATGGCCAACCAGTTGGAAGTGGCAAACAGTCAGTTCGGGGGGAGAAGGATCGGTCCATGTACACTCAGCTTAAAGGGCATGTCCACCCCCAAAACTATAATCCCCCCCACTACTGGCCCCATTGTGTAGTGTAGTTTAATCCTTACCTTACATCCCAGCTCCAGCTGGTTCTACTGCTATCCCCCCCAAAGTCCAAAAAAACGCCCACCAGGAGTACTGCAGAGTCCATATAGGACTCCCACCCGGGAGAAGTAAGGCATGCGCACTGAAGCCCTTCTCCCCCTCCCTTCCGATTAGGATTCCCTCCCCCTAGCCTAAAATCCATTATACATAATATTCTCCCTGTCCCCCATCCCCAACCGCTATAGTTTTAAGTTCAGAAAGTGCCCCAAATTTACTTACCTTCCCTCTTTCCTCCGCCACACTGAACTCCCGGCAGCCGCGTCTGTGATTGGCTGCTGCTCAGCCAATCACAGATGCGACTGCCGGTCCCGCCCCTTTGCTTGCATTTTCTCACAAGCAGAGGGCCTGGCAGTGCGGCGGAGGAAAGAGGAAGGTAAGTATTTGGGGCACTTTCTGAACTTAAAACTATAGCGGTTGGGGCTGGGGGGACATGGAGAATATTATATAAAAAAATTTTTAGAAGGGTGGACATGCCCTTTAAAACAAATCCTCTTATTTCCAGGTACTACAGAAGGATATATTTAAAAAAAGTCATCTTCAATATTTTAATCCTCATTTGAACAGTGTTTATATATAAATGGCAGAATTATTTACTAATGATGAGATGTCAAACCTAACCCCCCCATAGATTCCATTGTAAAAAAATATTTAAGTTAAAGGAGAACCAAAGCTAAAATGTAAAAGAGTCTGAATGGATTCTATCATTCCTAATAAGCATATAGCTGCATTTGTGCCACCTGAAACCAGCAGCATTGTGGGGAAATCATCTGTAGATATATATTTTACTGGTTCCTGCAGCCTTCCTTGCAGTTGATTGCTTGGCTGCTTGTTTTTTTTTTCCAATAGTCACTCACAGATCACCCAGAAGTTACTTAACAACTCTGGCAGTCGGGGTGGTAGTAAATTTATTAAGCTTGTGCAACTATTGGGCTTACGTACCAAAAGGTGCAAAAGTTTAACCGTGCAAATAATCAGTAGTTAAGATGTTATCGAACTATAGCAGACCAGTAAAAGCTATAATTTTATTGGTTGCTGCAGATTAATAGCACAGGCAAACTTTTGCACCTCTTGGTATGTGTATCTTGGTTTGTGACCAATTCTGCAAAAACTGGAAACCTGCAGAATTCAACAGATGATTTCTCCAAAACACTGTGTATTTCAGGAGGTGGGAAATAAAGCTATCTGTTAGACAGAAACGGTTATGCAGGGTTGTTTATATTTTAAGTATTATTTCTTTCAAGGGTATTTTACAGAAAACCACACAGTCAAACCCACTGTTTTGTAGCTATTTAATTTCATAAACATGAGGTATTTCAAAGTGCTAATAGATGAAGCACTAAAAAAATGTACATTATTTGGAAAAAAGGAGAAAAAAATGCACACATAAACTTTGTATTTATCCAGTTCTAGGCTTCAAAACGTTAACAAATACATAAACAAGAAAAAACAGGCTAAGAAAAGAAGAATATATAATAATTTTCTTTACAAAAGTTTATAGTTCAAAAAAGTGATAAAGTAATATCTACTCAAAACTTTCACAAACTCATTTTCATACGAAAATATAAGTATCAAATTTAGTTATGTATCCGGATCATACTAAAGTATACAGGCAGTGTAAGAATTAGTACAGTACATAACAAGAGATTAACAATATATTTGTATACAAAACATGCGCCTCAAACATTGAGGTAATTACAGTACTTAGGTCTGAGCTTCCAGTCTAATTATTGATAGGGGGCTAACTGGCACAGCCCAAATAATGTACAAAAAGGCAAGGGGGCATAAACGGTAGGTATTTACAAAAAAAATTGTTACCCAGAGGGGGTAAGTGCTGATCCTCTTGAGTAATATCACTAAAAAATAGAAGCACCATAAAAGGAAACGTAGAGTAAGGACATATAAGAAAAAAAATTCCGGGCTAATCAGCAGCTCAAATAGACTGCCTGAAAGGACTCTGCTAAAACAAACCAAAAATTGCAATACAACATAAGGAACCCTTTGAGGTGCTGAAATAAAAAAATCAATAATTTTTTTTTTTTAAAAAGTGTACAGTAAATCATTTGGCAGTCTATTCAACACCATGGACCATCATCCAGTTCACAAAAAAAAAAAAAGATTTTCTTTTTAGTTTCCCCCAACGAAAAGATCTTTCCATCTACATACTTAACTGGATTGAAATGGGAAAAAAAACAACATTCTTAACGTCAAAACGCTTCTCTTGCTTTGAAGAATCCAAAAAATGTGCAAAGTAGCATCAACAGTTCAGAAGAGAAAAACAAACAACAAACAAACCAACAAACTCAACAATGAAAAAAAATGTTTTTAGCAACTCCGCAAGTGTTCGATTTTTTTGACCAATTGTTGCTGTATGACTTGCAATTTTTCTTTTTCCTGTAACAGTTTCTCTTCATCGTTATGTAGAGTATGGACATATTCAGTGGCTTTTTTCAGGATGACAACTTTAGCTGCTTTGTCATTTTTAATTAGTTCGGGTACATGGTCTCTTAAGGTGAGAAAACTTGATCTCAGATCATTGCGGCGCTGTCGCTCCAAAATGTTATGGTTCCGCCGCCTTTCGCTGTCTTCTGAATCATAATTGCGAGGGCTGGAGCTTTTTGGCTTTGGTTGCATCATGCTCTTTACCAGACGAGGTAACTCGTTTTTCTGCTTTTTTTGAGGCGGAGCTACCTCTTCTGTCTCCACGTATGGCGAAGGAGCGGCATAATTGTGCTGCTGGTGAACTGGGGCGCATCGCTTGAGAATCACCTCACTGTGTGTGGACTTTGTTAAGGATTGGATGGTGTTCTTAGGACGCACAGTGATGGTAAGGGATGTCATCGATTTATTGGACGTTGTGCGCCTTTTCTCTACTGTTACAACATCAATCTCTTCCTCCTCTTCTTCTTCTTCATCCTCCTCCTCCTCCTCCTCTTCATCGTCTAAAAAAAAAAAAAAAAAATATTAGAAAACCCTTACAGAAAATGTAGCCCAATATGTAAAGAAAGTTTGGAGATGGTAACAAGTGACTAATGTACTAATCTCACATATAAAAAATAATGATGAAATATGTATATGGCATGCATTATGGCTACACTAAATTGATTAATTCAGAAACTGATGTGCAACAGTTAACCACAAACTCCAGGAAAAGCACACACTAGAGATTTAAAAATGCTCTGGAAAAATGCATTAACTCTACAAATGAATTGCCTGTATGGCTGGAAAACCAGACAATCGCTGGATTTGTTCAGAGGCACAATGTCTTCCTGCTAAGATCTGAACTTTCTTTAAGCCAGAGATTTGGTTTACTGCCAGGGAGACAGCTGTTGGGAGGAAATGCTTCCTTGCTTAAAGCTGTCAAGATGTAGACATGAAAGAGATTTTAGGCAGTTTAGTATGATATCCCTATGTGCACAAATAAGCTCAATTGTTTAATAATTGACTTTCTCTGCCTCTTGAAGCCATCAAACAGTCTGAATAGTTTTTCCACATTAAGTCCATATCTCTTTTAACTGTGTCACCACGAGAGCACCAGAACAAAACTTTAACTTAACCAGCAGAAAGAGAGTTAACTGCCCAGCACCATGCTGTGGTAAGTAGCATCTCCTGCAATAAATAAATGCAGTGCCCTACTGCTAATTACTAGGCAGTTGACTAAATGGGGCACTTTCTGTTTGGTGGAAAGCTGGTGTTTGCAATTTTGCCCGAGAACCTGCTGTTTAGGTTTCAAAGCATCTGTTACTATTAACTTACATGATAGGATTACCTTTAGATATACAGTAATAACCCTGTCTGCCTTCTTCAGCTGCCTAAAAGGTCTTTCTAATTGAATGAACCCTTTCAGAAGGAAAAATAATACTGCCACCTGCTGGTTCTGAGCTTTATAAGAAAAGGTAAACAGTTGCATTATAAATGGGAATTTTATGTCCCGTGCATGTATAAAATGAAAAATAAAAGTGCATCAAATTTTTTAGACATTGTCCCTTTTAACTTTATTAAGGTGCAACTGGACAGTAACCTTAAAAGGCTACTATCCAACAGTTTAATAGTTTGTCCATATTTCAACCAAGATTTATTTAAATAAGAAGTGAATAATTGATTGCCAATAGACATTCTTGGAAATTAACCTCTAACTATAAGGTAACACAAGAACTGACCCCTATCTTCATACTCAACATTGATGATGCTAAATAACAACTGTCATTTACTCTAGCCAATCAGAAAGCCACAACTGAACTACCACAATGTGTTTGTTAGGACAATAAAAAAAAAGACAAACTCCAAAATCAAATAAAGAGATTTAGCTATAGATTGAATAGATGTAGCTAGGTTGAAGCACCTAAATCAGTTTTATTAGACTGACTTATCTAGTACAGCAATCACAGAGAAAACACATTGCCATCCAATAACAGAGAACATACTAAAAAGAAAAGCTTTGTTCGCCACAAGTAATAAATATACCTATCATTATTTACCAACACTGACTTAAGCAAGCAGCTCCTAACAGAACACTGGCAGTATAAAACGACTTTCTTAAAAAATAGGTTGTCATTTAGCCTTCAAAATAGATTTCAGCCAACATAAACATACAAGATTTAAATCCTATTTTTCTACCCCATGTTCTGAAATTGGGTGGATATTTTTCAGCAACTACCAAAACAGGCAAATACTAATTACCTGATTCACTGTGACTCTCTTCACCAGAGCTGGAACTAGTTGTGCATGGCTGCGTACAGCTCCTAACTGCTGTAGCTACTGGCACAGTTGAAGATGAGCAGGGTGGAGGGGTGGCACTGTTGGCAGCAGAACTAGCCTGGGCAGCCCTGCAGCTTTCTCCTTTGTTGAAAGTGAATGGAAAAACCACAGTTGGATCTACACAAGTTGCTGCAGGATTGTTTAGGTCTTCCCCACGTCCTTCAATGGTGCTACCAGTGGTGGGCACAGGTGAACTATGGGAAGCAGGCTCCGGGATGCCAGCTGCCTTGCTCAGCTTCTCATTGACTGCCCTTTCCAGCTTTTCACGGGCAGAAAAGCCACTCCACATACAATCCTGAATAATGATTGATTTTAGGTTGCAAGATGACAATCCAAGATCATCCCAACCAGATCCCCCAAGAAGGTCAGTCTCTGGGGGCAAAAGCAACAACTCAGATGCCCAGTCCAAAGTATCCCCATAATCTCCAGGCTGGCCAGGGGAAAGAGGGTCACCATTCACCCCTCCTCGGCTAGGGGAAAGTGGAGGAGTGAGGAGAAGCTCAAATTTCTTCCAGATGTCTTCCCCTGGAGGGGCAGAGTCTGGGCCGCAAAGGTAAAAATCATCTTCATCTGGGTAGAAACATGGTTGCAGGGAGTCAAACTCCAGGTCCGGGTTCCTGCTCACCACACCCGGCATCTTAATGCCAACTCCAGTGCCCTGCCTGCAACAAGGAAAACAATACACATTAGCTGTCATGTATACTGCCCATATAATCAGAAGCTGTCATTTATAAGGCCAAATCAGTGGTTATATGTGAAATGAAATGGGAGAGTGGAGTAGGTGTTGACAAATGACTTGGGTAACTGTAAATGCTGGTATTGGGTGTTCTCTGTGATGGGAGTAGGTGAATGTGGGTGCTTATTCATTAGGTAAACAAACGATTTGTAATATTAGATAAACAAAATGAAAGGGGGTGAGGGTGCTTTGGGGGGCAAAAAATGAATGAATCAATTTGTTTGAAAGGTAGACACCTAATATAAATATTTTGGTTGGTAATTGGCAAACAGATGCTTTGGAGAGATACTGTGATATGGACAGACAGTGGTAAAGTATATAAGGGATGGATTGAGTTTAGGGAGGGCAAAACAATTTGCAGGGGTGTGGGCATACTGGGGGAGGGCAGGAGGATGAACAGGTCTGAGAGACTGTACCTGTAGAGAAACAGATATGCAGATTTTTGGAATTCTGCTGCAGTGAAAGTACCCAATGCCACTCCTATATAACAACTCACCTTATTAATAAACAAGACCCCTAGCCCTGTCTGTTCTTAAGCACCCTAAAATTAGCCCGACATGAAGCTGCCACTTCAAACAGGTACTGCCAACATGGAACGAAAAACGAACCACAGCCTGCTGTCACTTATTTTTACGTAATGATTTAATCTAGTACCAATGCACAGGGGCAGAGACATACAAAGCAAAGAATATAGATCATGGAAAGTGACAGATGGTTCTGTATGTTGGGAGGAAATGTGTAGGGTTAGGGACATCATGTGCAAAAATAAAGAAGGCTAGGGCATAGTGATAAATACAACAGAGATCAAATATACTGGGGCAGCACATACAGAATATAGTGTCTGACAACTAGAAAAAAGCAGTTCATAGGATTAGACGCTGCATATGTAATGATTAGGTTTTCAGTGATCATTGCACAGATTAACTTAGTGTACAGGGGGTATGAAAGGTTACAGACAGAGCACAGTTAGTGATAGGCATAGTGCCATAGTCATTCTAAGTGAAATGACAGAACACATGGACAGGATGGGTATACACACATACAACTACACAGGGCTTTAATCAACAGATTAACAGATCAACAGGGACATCATTGGAGAAAAGAACAAATATACTGCAGCACAAAAAGTTTGCTAAAATCATTGTACATAGTTTGAGACCAGCAAAGACAATGTAGTGTTTAAATGTACAAGGGCATAATCCAGGGAGGATTACAGAATACAAACACAGAGTTGTGCAATGGTTTTACATACTGTAAAGCATCGTACAAGTGGTTACAATGTAAAAGGTGAACATTGCAGAGGGTGAGAGAACATTATACAGGGAGGTTATATGGTACTTACACTCTACTGATTAACCTGTGCTGTCCCACAGGGGGGGGGGTAAGTTTTACAATATTTATTTGATTCCTACAGATCCTTGCAGTTTAATGTTGGTTATGGAGCATTTCTAGTGATCCATGCACCAGTTCAATGGTTAATAGGTACCCCAATGTAGTTAATGTGGCTTTCCCAATGGTCATTGCAATCTAACAGTGGTTATGGGTAATGATCATGCAGTCTCCATAGGGGTATCCCAGTGACCCCTGCACCTTGTCAAGGGTTATACCAGTGACTTCTTCACCATGTCATGGATTATCCCAGGGACCCCTGGAGCTTGTCAAGGGTTATGGGGTATCCCAGGGGCCCCTGCACCTTGTCAAGGGTTAAAGGGTATCCCAGTGACCCTGCACCTTGTGAAGGGTTAAAGGGTATCCCAGTGACCCTGCACCTTGTCATGGTTTATGGGGTATCCCAGGGACCCCTGCAACTTGTCAAGGGTTATGGGGTATCCCAGGGTCCCCTGCACCTTGTCATGTTTATGGGGTATCCCAGGGGGCCCCAGCACCTTGTCATGGGGTATCCCAGGGGCTCCCTGCATCTTGTCATGGGGTATCCCGGGGGCTCCCTGCACCTTGTCATGGGTTATCACAGGGGCTCCCTGCACAATGTCATTATGGGGTATCCCAGTGACCCCTGCACAATGTCATTATGGGGTATCCCAGTGACCCCTGCACAATGTCATTATGGGGTATCCCAGTGACCCCTGCACAATGTATCCCAGTGACTCCTGCAGCACCTTAAGGATTGTGGGTATCCCAGTGACCCCTGCAGCTCCTTAAGGATTGTGGGTATCCCAGTGACCCCTGCAGGTTCCATTGGCAATGTGCAGTGATCCCTTATTACATAAGGTTCAAGTCAAGTGCCCCCCCAACAGTTCTTACCTTGTACCCGGTGTTTGCCCCACAGCAGCTTCTCCCGTCCTTTCCCGGACAGTGCCCCGCTATCTCCTCCCTCCCTTTCCCGGTTGCTGCTCTACTGTATCTCCTTCCACCGCGGTCCCCACACACTCCCCGTCTTCTCTCTCTCTCTGTCACTGGGAAGCTGCTGGATGATTATTAACAAGGGAAAAAAATCCCAGACACACCCGGTGAAAAGGAGGAGCGTAAAGCTTGTAATGGGAGATAGCACGATTCCACGCCCCGTCTACGATAACCCCTCCTCCGGGTTAACCCCGCCCATATTATTTCCATAAAAAAAAAAGCTTGGGCTGTGCCGTTTCTTTCGCGCCAAAATGCCTCCTGCCTCTTACTCAATCCCTCCACCCCCTTCTCTGTAGTATCGCCCAATAGCTCAACCGGTTTCAATAGGCGACGGACCGTGCGATGTGTGAGAAGGGAGGGGTGTCTTTTTCCTTTTATTCTTTGGAGCAAAGGGAAGGTGCTGGCCACACACACACACTCACAGAGACTGGTGACAGTGGTGAGATCTTTGTGATCCTCTCTCCTACTTCCAATGGGCAATACCATGTTAGTGTAAAAGACCAGTGAATCTATTAAACTATATGTCCCTGCATTCCCTCTACAGGAGCAATTAACCTCCCATTCTGTGTTCCATGAACTAAATCTGCTGCAGAACAATCAGCCAGTAACCCATAAGCAGAGATGGATTATGATCATATGGGGCCCTAGTCAGGGCCATCATTTAGGGCCCCCCTTTTTGCTACATATATTGTATAGACTATAATATTGTTACTGCTTTTGAAGCTGGGCCCCCAGAAATTTCCTGGACCCTAGACAGGTGCCTAGGGTTGCCTTGTGGATAATCCTGTTCTGCCCATAAGCAGCATTTGTGTTAACGGTAGGATGGTACAGACGACACGCCCTACATGACTGCCGAATGAACGCCGGATATTGGTTCGTGTATGGACTTTGGATCTGGCATGGTCAATTCTCCCATACACAAACCGCAACACGCCGTTCATAGGCAGTCGCGTGTCGCTCCCGTAATGGCACTACGGTACCCAGCTTTAGGCTACTTAAAAAAAACATGACTACTCGCTTTTTGTAACATTTCAGGATTCGATTAAACATCCACCTGTTGTATTCGACACAGACCCCTGTACAGGAAAATGGACGTTCGTTCGGCGAAGCGGTTTTCAAATATTTAAAGAATACTACATTTGGCGTTTTTTCTGCGGCGGAGGCACAACGAACTGGAACAGGCCATGCCTCTTTTTTTGCGTCAGACGATGATAAAAAAAAACATTGGTTTACCGATGCCGACCGTGTAGTAGATGCTAAAAAGAAAGCATTAGCGGTTACTTAGCGTCCGTGTAAAAAAAAACTTATCATGGCCATGCACGAAGTTATATTATTATTATCGTCTGATAACCTTAACCTTGTCCAGCGATGTTATCAGGCAGTTATCAGAATGGAATTGTTAATAATGGTGATATTTTTCATTCAGGGAATTGTACTGTAAGCTTAATGGGGCACGCCAATACCAGTTATACAATTGAGGCATTGTACAATCTGTTGGTTTGGTAAAAAAAAAAAAAAATTACTTGTCAGGAAAAAAAAATTTGGCCAAACCCAGTTAGACAATCGTACCATATAGACAATCGTACCATATCAGAATATCCCAAAATCATACAACCAGAATTGGTGCTTTTATTGGGAATAATGGTATAGTGGGGGGAAAGAGTAAACAGAGCCTTCTAATAACAAGGTACTTTAGGTGCTCATGTTTTATTCCTCCCAACAAAAGGAGGCTGGAGCATCCTGGTTGGAAGCAAGGGCAATCTAATCTTCACTCAGCCCTATGCCTTGGCAGCCCAACCTCAATCTGCCCAGCGATGCCCCAGGAACGCTCAAGCCCTACTCCTGGGTTTTCCAGGACACCGGGACAGATCCTTCATACCAGGGGGTATGATAAAATCCAAAGAATTTGGAAAATTCCTATTCTTTATAACCGCCAAGCCTTGTTCCTGAGCGTATGGGGCAAGGCTGGCAATTCCAGGCCACAAGGCTGGTGTATGGTCTTTGGGGGCTCCTGGGCAAAACACTGTCCTTTCAACTTTTAACATCTTATGTTTGAAGCCCCCTGTGGAGTTTGAGAACTTTGGCAACTGCCCTGTTTGCCCTATGGTAAAACCAGCCCTGCAGGTTTTACCATGGGGCATTCATGAGTAGTCTGGGCACTCAAGGGCCGAGAATTCCAGAGACAGGCCATTCCTGCGCACTGTATTCATCATTATATAACAAAATAAATACAAAAACACAATGCTTTCAGTCACGACAAGTTTTAATTTTGTTTGATCTCATCAGTCCAAATCTACTGTTTAGAAAATCTGGGGTTGATGCAATAAAAGGTTTGCCTGTGCTATTAATCTGCAACAAATTAAATGTTATCTCAGGGTAAGGCCACACTATCGGGCTTTTTTGTGATTGCGATTGCGCATGCGTTTTTTTTTTTCTTACACAGCAATAGCGGCATTGATTGTGTTTCCGTTTGCAATACACAATCGCACGCGATCACCATTTTTAAGTGCAATCACATGCGATTTCATATCTCAAAAGAAGAAATCGCATGTGCAAACACAGTGCATTCGCACGCGCAATGTGTGGCCGTGCCCTAACTCCAGAAACCCAGTAAAAAGTTAACATCTGATTGGTAGCTACAAATTAGTATCATGGCATAGTTTGGCACCTCTTATTGCACCAGCCCTTTAGATTGGAAGCTGGAGTGAATGTATTACTGATAATTGTAAGGCATATTCAGCACTATATATAAGTATATAACCTACCCCTGTAGTGGATTTCTATAGGAGGAACTGTAAGTTTATAGCCTTATAATCTTACAGTTCCAGGAGAAGGAAACCAGAAGCCACAAAGGGGTAGGTTATAATAATAATGCACCCCCAACTGTAAATTAAAGGGATATTAGAAGTCACCTTGGAGTTCCATGTCCTGTATAAAAGGTACTCGGCCTGTGGCCTCGTGCTTTAATATGGTCACAGAACTCCTCGGTGACTTCTAATATCCTTATAATTTACAGTTGGGGTGCATTATCCACTATATAAGAAATAAATGAATACATGCAATAGCATCTATGGAGTAGGACTTTTGAACACAGGATAAACTGTAGCTGCCAAGTGCGACCCCGTGGATTCAGGGCTGATCAAACTCCCTATTTATAGGAAAGGGAATTCCCCCTTTCCTCCAGCAAATTCAAGCCTAAAAATCAATCAGCCAAGCCAGCCAATTACTTCCCTGTTGTCCTATTTGGCACGCTAGGGCTACTAGGTTCCCCTTCTCTTTATATGTGTGTGGGCTTTTCAAAGCAAAGTGACTGCGGCTGTAGCTGCTGGCTGGCTGTAGAGGGTCTCTGCACACTCCCTCTGCATTACTAATCCTGTAAACAAATAAGAGGGTTTGTTGAATTAGGTTCACTCTCTTACAGGGCGACACCTTGTGGACACTGACAGCGCGCCAAGTTTGCATAATAAAGGAGCGTCTGCCAGTCACACCTACTCTGCACAGGGACATGTAATGAGCCTCATTTGTCACCCAAGACATTTGGTATACATACCTTGTAATTAGTAGTGTTGCAATATTTGTGTTGGCAGAGTTTGTTTATAAATGCAAAAAAACAAATGCAGTGCAGAGTAACTGTCATTTTAACAATTTCTATTAAAACCTTGTCACTATGTCATCAATTGTGTATAATCACAAACGGGTCTCATTGTTGCCATAATTCACAGTGTCGTTTATTTACCGTACCTCACAATAGTGCGTGCATCCTCGCATTTTGTAAAGATTTTATTATATCTTTCCATGGAACTATACTGAAGATATGACACGTTGATACAGTGTAAAGTAGTAGTTAGTGTACAACAGTGTAACAGTGTAAATTTGCTGTCCCATCAAAATAACCCAACGCACAGCCAATAATGAAGAGAAAAATATAGAGTGGCAAGACAGGAGCGCCCCCGAACCCACCACGGAGTTTTTTTCCATGAGATCAAGTTTCCTGGCGTGCAAGTTCTCCCCTCCACATTTAAGCCAGCTCCCCATTCCGTGTATATACAAAATTTGCAAATGTGGGGGTATATTTCATAATTAAACTTAATTCAAAAATAAAATCCACACACATAGGCACATGTGTACTATGGGGATAAATCTTATGCGTTTCACGGGGGAAAATGCAGCTTCCTTCCGCTGGCAACAAAAGTCAGTACAATTGTGCTCTATCAGCCGATTGTGCCCATCAGCCTCCTCGGCAGTGTCAGGGCCTGCTAGCATCTCCCCTAACCTCCACGATCATCTGTTAATAACAATCATTTACCCCCCAAACTAGGACCTAGACCACCCTCCTCCATGTCTATTGACAATGTGGTCATTAACACAGTTGAATCTGCACGCTGCCTTGGACTGCCTCTTTCCTTCCATCATCACATTAACAATGTCACTAGGATGTGTTGTTTTCTCCTTTGCAATATTGCCAAGATCTGCCCTTTCCTCCCTCACTCCACTACTAAAATGCTAATGCATGCCCTTAATCTCCCGTCTTGACTACTGTAACATTATGCTACTTGGACTCCCAGCCTGTCATTTCTCTCCTCTCCAGTCTATTTTAAACTCTACAGCTCGGATCATCTCACTCTCCTCCAAAAGAGAACCCTCAACCCTGATACTGCAGACCATAAGGTGGCTTCCCATCAAACAAAGAATCATATTCAATACCCTGCTTTTAACCTTTAAATCCCTTCACTCTACTGCAACTCCCTACTCATCTTCTTTCTTGGTCACTTATGTTCCTGGACGTGCCCTGCGTTCCTCGCAAGGCAATCTTCTCTACAAACCCCCTATGAACACTGCTTCCTCCCGTCTTAAACCATTCTCTCTTGCTGTTCCCTACCTTTGGAACTCTCTCCCTCTCTCATTTTGCCAGGGGACATCCTTTATCTCTTTTAAATCTAAACTGTTATCCTACCATTCTGAAAACCAGCACTATAATGATTGTTAGCTGTCTGAGCACATTATCCCTCCCCCCACTTGTATATGTATGTTATCCCTCCAACTTAAATTGTAAGCTCATTGTGGCAGGGATCTCATATATATATATATATACAGTGGTGTGAAAAACTATTTGCCCCCTTCCTGATTTCTTATTCTTTTGCATGTTTGTCACACTTAAATGTTTCTGCTCATCAAAAACCATTAACTATTAGTCAAAGATAACATAATTGAACACAAAATGCAGTTTTAAATGATGGTTTTTATTATTTAGTGAGAAAAAAAACTCCAAACCTACATGGCCCTGTGTGAAAAAGAAATTGCCCCCTGAACCTAATAACTGGTTGGGCCACCCTTAGCAGTAATAACTGCAATCAAGCGTTTGCGATAACTTGCAACGAGTCTTTTACAGCGCTCTGGAGGAATTTTGGCCCACTCATCTTTGCAGAATTGTTGCAATTCAGCTTTATTTGAGGGTTTTCTAGCATGAACCGCCTTTTTAAGGTCATGCCACAACATCTCAATAGGATTCAGGTCAGGACTGACTAGGCCACTCCAAAGTCTTCATTTTGTTTTTCTTCAGCCATTCAGAGGTGGATTTGCTGGTGTGTTTTGGGTCATTGTCCTGCTGCAGCACCCAAGATTGATTAAGCTTGAGTTGACGAACAGATGGCCGGACATTCTCCTTCAGGATTTTTTGGTAGACAGTAGAATTCATGGTTCCATCTATCACAGCAAGCCTTCCAGGTCCTGAAGCAGCAAAACAACCCCAGACCATCACACTACCACCACCATATTTTACTGTTGGTATGATGTTCTTTTGCTGAAATGCTGTGTAATTCGTACGGCCACTTCCAAAAAGTTCAACTTGTCTCGTCGGTCCACAAGGTTATTTCCCAAAAGTCTTGGCAATCTGAGATGTTTTTTAGCAAAAATGAGACGAGCCTTAAGTTCTTTTTGCTTAAAAGTGGTTTGCGCCTGGATATCTGCCATGCAGGCCATTTTTGCCCAGTTCTTTCTATGGTGGAGTCGTGACACTGACCTTAATTGAGGCAAGTGAGGCCTGCAGTCTTTAGTGTGTCCTGGGGTTTTCTCGTGCTCTTGGGGTAATTTTGGTCGACTGGCCACTCTGGGACGGTTCATCACTGTCCATGTTTTGCCATTTGTGGATAATGGCTCTCACTGTGGTTCGGGAGTCCCAAAGCTTTAGAAATGGCTTTATAAACCTTTACCAGACTGATAGATTTCAATTAAGTATTTTTTTTAACTTATTTTATAAGGGGGGCAATCACTTTTTCACACAAGGGCCGTAGATTTGGAGTTTTTTTTTCTCACTAAATAATAAAAACCACATTTAAAACTGCATTTTGTGTTCAATATGTTATCTTGACTATATTTAACGGTTTTTGATGAGCAGAAACATTTAAGTGTGGCAAACATGCAAAAGAATAAGAAACCAGGAAGGGGGAATAGTTTGTACCACCGGTATATATATATATATATATATATATATATAGAGAGAGAGAGAGAGAGAGAGAGAGAGAGAGAGAGAGAGAGAGAGAGAGAGAGAGAGAGAGAGAGAGAGAGAGGTAAGTGCAAAGAGAAGTGTGTCTTGCCTACAGTCAAGCATAGTGGTGGGGGTGAGATGGTTTGGGGATGCATAATTACTACTGGCTCTGGGGAGTACAGTTCCATACCTAAACTCTATTGGGTATAATTTGGACATTTTTCACTTAGGGGGTATACTCACTTTTGTTGCCAGACAAAAGTGAGTAGACATTAATTTAGACATCAATAGCTGTGTGTTGAGTTATTTTGAGGGGACAGCAGATTTACACTGTTATACAAGCTGTACACCGAATACTGAAATGAAAAAATATAATAACATATTTACAAAAATGTGAGGGATGTACTTATTTTTTGTTTGATATACTGTATGTATGTATGTATGAAGGCACACGTGAGCTTTACATTATGAATTATTATTCTGCTTGAGATAAAATAATACAAACAGAGGAGAGGTCCAACAAAATATCTCTATTGTTATCTGTGTGTCCAGCACATTCCTTTCTTCAGCATATCTGTTCCTGCCATGATCACACCAGGATGAATAGAGAGTAAAAGAAGTCTACTTAGATGCAAATCTAATCTGATTCCCCCAACCCCCAATAAGTTGAAATTCCAAACAAATGTAAACAGTTAGCTGTAAAACAGTTTGTGAATCTCCTAAAAAGGTCAAGAACCAATAAATTTGCTAGATGGGATGGGTTTGCTGCAAACCAGAGGTGGTCTCCAAGTAGCTAGGTAGATTTAGCTTAAAAGCTAGCTGCATAAAAAAGGGTCTCCGGTCAAATGTAGAATAGGGGAAGAATGGAATGGAGAAAAAAAACAAACAAAAAACATGTTGGGTGTGTTAAATCGTAATATCAATTTAATCAATTAACCATATATTCAAATGGAATAAAAGCACCTAGATCTGCCAATGCTTTGGCACGTGTGCTCCTACTAATCCAATGCCTTGTACACACCCCAATAGTTTTAAAGGGCATTTAATAAAGGTATAATCATTAGAGAGACAATTTTCCTTCTTTCCTTGATTTATTGAAAATTTTTTTGGGAGAGGCATGATTTAAATAATTGGGCATTATTTTTGAGTAGCATAGTAACATAGTAATTGAGGTTGAATAAAGACATACGTCCATCAAGTTTCCCCTCTTTTTAAACCATACCTAACAGTTTATCCAGAGGAAGGCAAAAAAATTCCTTCCTCCAAATGGCAATAGGAAAGTATCCTTGGATCAACTAGAACTGCGGTATATGTATTAATACCAGTAATTCTCAATATTATATAGTATCCCTGTTCTGGTTGGTACAGGGATACTAATAATATTGAGGAATTACTGGTATAATACATATACTGTAGTTCTGTTGGTACGGGGATACTATATAATATTGAGAATTACTGGAATTAATACATATACTGTAGTTCTGGTTGGTACAGGGATCCTATATAATATTGAGAATACTGGTATTAATACATATACTGTGTTCTGGTTGGTACAGGGATACTATATAATATTAAGAATTACGGTATTAATACATACTGTAGTTCTGGTTGTACGGATACTATATAATATTGAGAATTACTGGCATTAATACATAACGTAGTTCTGCTTGGTACAGGGATCCTATATAATATTGAGAATTACTGGTATTAATACATATACGTAGTTGGTTGGTAGGGATACTATATAATATTGAGAATTACTTATTAATCAAATACTGTAGTTCTGGTTGGTACAGGGATACTATATAATATTGAGAATTACTGTATTAATACATAACTAGTAGTTCTGGTTGGTACAGGGATACTATATAATGTTGAGAATTACTGGTATTAATACATATACTGTAGTTCTGGTTGGTACGGGATACTATATAAATTGAGAATTACTGGTTAATACATATACTGTAGTTCTGGTTGGTACAGGGATACTATATAATATTGAGAATTACTGGTATAATACATATACTGTAGTTCTGGTTGGTACAGGGTACTAATAATTTGAGAATTACGGGTATTAATACATATACCGCAGTTCTAGTTGATCCAAGGATACTTTCCTATTGCCATTTGGAGAAGGAATTTTTTTGCCTTCCTCTGGATAAACTGTTAGGTATGGTTTAAAAAGAGGGGAAACTTGATGGACGTATGTCTTTATTCAACCTCAATTACTATGTTACTATGCTACTCAAAATAATGCCCAATTATTTAAATCATGCTCTCCCAAAAAATTTTCAATAAATCAAGGAAAGAAGGAAAATTGTCTCCTCTAATGATTATACCTTTATTAAATGCCCTTTAAAACTATTGGGGTGTGTACAAGGCATTGGATTAGTAGGAGCACACGTGCCAAAGCATTGGCAGATCTGGTGCTTTTATTCCATTTGAATATATGGTTAATTGATTAAATGGATATTCGATTTAACACACCCAACATGTTTTTTGTTTGTTTTTTTTCTCCATTCCATTCTTCCCCTATTCTACATTTGACCGAGACCCTTTTTTATGCACTAGCTTTTAAGCTAAATCACCTAGCTACTTGGAGACCACCTCTGGTTTGCAGCAAACCCATCCCATCTAGCAAATTTATTGGTTCTTGACCTTTTTAGGAGATTCACAAACTGTTTTACAGCTAACTGTTTACATTTGTTTGGAATTTCAACTTATTGGGGGTTGGGGAATCAGATATTGATTTGCATCTAAGTAGACTTCTTTACTCTCTATTCATCTCTGGTGTGATCATGGCAGGAACAGATATGCTGAAGAAAGGAATGTGCTGGACAACAGTAACAATAGAGATATTTTGTTGGACCTCTCCTCTGTTTGTATTATTTTATCTCAAGCAGAATATAATCATAATGTAAAGCTCACGTGTGCCTTCATACATACATACATACGTATATCAACAACAAAATAAGTACATCCCTCACATTTTTGTAAATTGTTATTATATTTTTTCATTTCAGTATTCGGTGTACAGCTTGTATAACAGTGTAAATCTGCTGTCCCCTCAAAATAACTCAACACACAGCTATTGATGTCTAAATTAATGTCTACTCACTTTTGTCTGGCAACAAAAGTGAGTATACCCCCTAAGTGAAAAATGTCCAAATTATACCCAATAGAGTTTAGGTATGGAACTGTACTCCCCAGAGCCAGTAGTAATTATGCATCCCCAAACCATCTCACCCCCCCACCATCATGCTGACTGTAGGCAAGACACACTTCTCTTTGCACTTACCTCTCTCTCTCTCTCTCTCTCTTCCTCTCCTCCTCTCTCTCTCTCTCTCTCTCTCTCTCCTCTCTCTCTCTCTCTCTCTCTCTCTCTCTCTCTCTATATATATATATATATAATATATATACAGTGGTGTGAAAACTATTTGCCCCCTTCCTGGTTTCTTATCTTTTGCATGTTTGCCACACTTAAATGTTTCTGCTCATCAAAAACCGTTAAATATTAGTCAAAGATAATAATTGAACACAAAATGCAGTTTTAAATGATGGTTTTATTATTTAGTGAGAAAAAAAAACTCCAAATCTACATGGCCCTGTGTGAAAAAGTGATTGCCCCCTTATAAAATAAGTTAAAAAAAAACTTAATTGAGATCTATCAGTCTGGTAAGGTTTAAAGCCATTTCTAAAGCTTTGGGACCCCAGCGAACCACAGTGGAGCCATTATCCACAAATGGCAAAAACATGGAACATTGATGAACCGTCCCAGGAGTGGCCAGTCGACCCAAAATTACCCCAAGCACAGAGAAAACCCCAGGACAACATCTAAAGAACTGCACCTCACTTGCCTCAATTAAGGTCAGTGTCACGACTCCACCATAAAAAGAGACTGGGCAAAAATGGCCTGCATGGCAGATATCCAAGGCGCAAACCACTTTTAAGCAAAAAGAACTTAAGGCTCGTCTCAATTTTGCAAAAAACATCTCAATGATTGCCAAGACTTTTGGGAAAATACCTTGTGGACCGACAGACAAAAGTTGAACTTTTTGGAAGGTGGCGTAGAAGTAACACAGCATTTCAGCAAAAGAACATCATACCAACAGTAAAATATGGTGTGGTAGTGTGATGGTCTGGGGTTGTTTTGCTGCTTCAGACCTGGAAGGCTTGCTGTGATGATGAAACCATGAATTCTACTGTCTACCAAAAAATCCTGAAGGAGAATGTCCGGCAATCGTTCGTCAACTCAAGCTTAATCAATCTTGGGTGCTGCAGCAGGACAATGACCCAAAACACACCAGCAAATCCACCTCTGAATGCTGAGAAAAACAAAATGAAGACTTTGGAGTGGCCTAGTCAGTCCTGACCTGAATCCTATTGAGATGTTGTGGCATGACCTTAAAAGGCGGTTCATGCTAGAAAACCCTCAATAAGCTGAATTGCAACAATTCTGCAAAGATGAGTGGGCCAAAATTCCTCCAGAGCGCTGTAAAAGACTCGTTGCAAGTTATCGCAACCTTGATTGCAGTTATTACTGCTAAGGGTGGCCCAACCAGTTATTAGGTTCAGGGGGCAATTTCTTTTCACACAGGGCCATGTAGGTTTGGAGTTTTTTTCTCACTAAATAATAAAACCATCATTTAAAACTGCATTTTGTGTTCAATTATGTTATCTTTGACTATGTTAATGGTTTTTGATGAGCAGAAACATTTAAGTGTGACAAACATGCAAAAGAATAAGAATCAGGAAGGGGGCAAATAGTTTTTCACACCACTGTATATATATATATATATGAGATCCCTGCCACAATGAGCTTACAATTAAGTTGGAGGGATAACATACATATCCAAGTGGGGGGAGGGATAATGTGCTCAGACTAACAATCATTATATGCTGGTTTTCAGAATGGTAGGATAACAGTTTAGATTAAAAGAGATAAAGGATGTCCCCTGGCAAAATGAGAGAGGGAGAGAGTTCCAAAGGTAGGGAACAGCAAAGAGAATGGTTTAAAGACGGGAGAACAGTGTTCATAGGGGTTTGTAGAGAAGATTGCCTTGCGAGGAACGCAGGGACGTCCAGGACATAGTGACCAAGAAAGAGATGAGTGGAGTTGCAGTAGAGTGAAGGGATTTAAAGGTTAAAGCAGGGTATTGAATATGATTCTTGTTTGATGGGAAGCCACCTTATGGTCTGCAGTATCAGGGTTGAGGGTTCTCTTTTGGAGGAGAGTGAGATGATCCGAGCTGTAGAGTTTAAAATAGACTGGAGAGGAGAGAAATGACAGGCTGGGAGTCCAAGTACATAATGTTACGTAGTCAAGACGGGGAGATTAAGGCCATGCATTAGCATTTTAGTAGTGGAGTGAGGGAGGAAGGCAGATCTTGGCAATATTGCAAAGGAGAAAACAACACTCCTAGTGACATTGTTAATGTGATGATGGAAGGAAAGAGGCAGTCCAAGGCAGCGTGCAGATTCAACTGTGTTAATGACCACATTGTCAATAGACATGGAGGAGGGTGGTCTAGGTCCTAGTTTGGGGGTAAATGATTGTTATTAACAGATGATCGGAGGTTAGGGGAGATGCTAGCAGGCCCTGACACTGCCGAGGAGGCTGATGGGCACAATCGGCTGATAGACACATTGTACTGACTTTTGTTGCCAGCGGAAGGAAGCTGCATTTTCCCCCGTGAAACGCATAAGATTTATCCCCATAGTACACATGTGCCTATGTGTGTGGATTTTATTTTTGAATTAAGTTAATTATGAAATACCCCCCACATTTGCAAATTTTGTATATACACGGAATGGGGAGCTGGCTTAAATGTGGAGGGGAGAACTTGCACGCCAGGAAACTTGATCTCATGGAAAAAAAACTCCGTGGTGGTTTCGGGGGCGCTCCTGTCTTGCCACTCTATATTTTTCTCTTCATTATTGGCTGTGCGTTGGTTTTTTTGATGGGACAGCAATTTACACTGTTACACTGTTGTACACTAACTACTACTTTACACTGTATCAACGTGTCTATCTTCAGTATAGTTCCATGGAAAGATATAATAAAATCTTTACAAATGCGAGGATGCACGCACTATTGTGAGGTACGGTAAATAAACGACACTGTGAATTATGGCAACAATGAGACCCGTTTGTGATTATACACAATTGATGACATAGTGACAAGGTTTTAATAGAAATTGTTAAAATGACAGTTACTCTGCACTGCATTTGTTTTTTGTCATTATAAACAAACTCTGCCAACACAATATTGCAACACTACTAATTACAAGGTATGTATACCAAATGTCTTGGGTGACAAATGGGCTCTTACATGTCCCTGTGCAGAGTAGGTGTGACTGGCAGACGCTCCTTTATTATGCAAACTTGGCGCGCTGTCAGTGTCCACAAGGTGTCGCCCTGTAAGAAGTGAACCTAATTCAACAAACCCTCTTTTTGTTTACAGGATTAGTAATGCAGAGGGAGTGTGCAGAGACCCTCTACAGCCACCGCAGCTACACCGCAGTCACTTTGCTTTGAAAAGCCCACACACATATAAAGAAAGGGGAACCTATTAGCCCTAGCGTGCCAAATAGACAACAGGGAAGTAATTGGCTGGCTTGGCTGATTGATTTTAGGCTTGAATTTGCTGGAGGAAAGGGGGAATTCCCTTTCCTATAAATAGGGAGTTTGATCAGCCCTGAATCCACGGGTGCGCACTTGGCAGCTACAGTTTATCCTGTGTTCAAAAGTCCTACTCCATAGATGCTATTGCATGTATTCATTTATTTCTTATATAGTGGATAATGCACCCCAACTGTAAATTATAAGGATATTAGAAGTCACCGAGGAGTTCTGTGACCATATTAAAGCACGAGGCCACAGGCCGAGTACCTTTTATACAGGACATGGAACTCCAAGGTGACTTCTAATATCCCTTTAATTTACAGTTGGGGGTGCATTATATTATAACTACCCCTTTGTGGCTCTGGTTTCCTTCTCCTGGAACTGTAAGATTATAGGCTATAAACTTACAGTTCCCCTATAGAAATCCACTACAGGGGTAGGTTATATACTTATATATAGTGCTGAATATGCCTTACAATTATCAGTAATACATTCACTCCAGCTTCCAATCTAAAGGGCTGGTGCAATAAGAGGTGCCAAACTATGCCATGATACTAATTTGTAGCTACCAATCAGATTTAACTTTTTACTGGGTTTCTGGAGTTAGGGCACGGCCACACATTGCGCGTGCGAATCGCACTGTGTTTGCACATGCGATTTCTTCTTTTGAGATATGAAATCGCTTGTGATTGCACTTAAAAATGGTGATCGCGTGCGATTGTGTATTGCAAACGGAAACACAATCAATGCCGCTATTGCTGTGTAAGAAAAAAAAAAACGCATGCGCATCGCAATCACAAAAAAGCCCATAGTGTGGCCTTACCCTGAGATAACATTTAATTTGTTGCAGATTAATAGCACAGGCAAACCTTTTATTGCATCAACCCCAGATTTTCTAACAGTAGATTTGGACTGATGAGATCAAACAAAATTAAAACTTGTCGTGACTGAAAGCATGTGTTTTTGTATTTATTTTGTTATATATGATGAATACAGTGCGCAGGAATGGCCTGTCTCTGGAATTCTCGGCCCTTGAGTGCCCAGACTACTCATGAATGCCCCATGGTAAAACCTGCAGGGCTGGTTTTACCATAGGGCAAACAGGGCAGTTGCCAAAGTTCTCAAACTCCACAGGGGCTTCAAACATAAGATGTTAAAAGTTGAAAGGACAGTGTTTTGCCCAGGAGCCCCCAAAGACCATACACCAGCCTTGTGGCCTGGAATTGCCAGCCTTGCCCCATACGCTCAGGAACAAGGCTTGGCGGTTATAAAGAATAGGAATTTTCCAAATTCTTTGGATTTTATCATACCCCCTGGTATGAAGGATCTGTCCCGTTGTCCTGGAAAACCCAGGAGTAGGGCTTGACGTTCCTGGGGCATCGCTGGGCAGATTGAGGTTGGGCTGCCAAGGCATAGGGCTGAGTGAAGATTAGATTGCCCTTGCTTCCAACCAGGATGCTCCAGCCTCCTTTTGTTGGGAGGAATAAAACATGAGCACCTAAAGTACCTTGTTATTAGAAGGCTCGTGTTTACTCTTTCCCCCCACTATACCATTATTCCCAATAAAAGCACCAATTCTGGTTGTATGATTTTGGGATATTCTGATATGGTACGATTGTCTTATGGTACGATTGTCTAACTGGGTTTGGCCAAATTTTTTTTCCTGACAAGTAATTTTTTTTTTTTTTTTACCAAACCAACAGATTGTACAATGCCTCAATTGTATAACTGGTATTGGCGTGCCCCATTAAGCTTACAGTACAATTCCCTGAATGAAAAATATCACCATTATTAACAATTCCATTCTGATAACTGCCTGATACATCGCTGGACAAGGTTAAGGTTTCAGACGATAATAATAATATAACTTCGTGCATGGCCATGATAAGTTTTTTTTTACACGGACGCTAAGTAACCGCTAATGCTTTCTTTTTAGCTCTACTACACACGGTCGGCCATCGGTAAACCAATGTTTTTTTTTATCATCGTCTGACGCAAAAAAAGAGGCATGGCCTGTTCCAGTTCGTTGTGCCTCCGCCGCGAAAAAACGCCAAATGTTTATTCTTTAAATATTTGAAAACCGCTTCGCCGAACGAACGTCCATTTTCCTGTACAGGGTTCTGTGTCGAATACAACAGGTGGATGTTAAATCGAATCCTGAAATGTTACAAAGCGATTAGTCATGTTTTTTTTAAGTAGCCTAGCTGGGTACCGTAGTGCCATTACGGGAGCGACACGCGACTGCCTATGAACGGCGTTTGCGGTTTGTGTATGGGAGAATTGACCATGCCAGATCCAAAGTCCATACACGAACCAATATCCGGCGTTCATTCGGCAGTCATGTAGGGCGTGTCGTCTGTACCATCCTACCGTTAACACAAATGCTGCTTATGGGCAGAACAGGATTATCCACAAGGCACCCCTAGGCACCTGTCTAGGGTCCAGGAATTTTCTGGGGCCCAGCTTCAAAAGCAGTAACAATATTATAGTCTATACAATATATGTAGCAAAAAGGGGGGCCCTAAATGATGGCCCTGACTAGGGCCCCATATGATCATAATCCATCTCTGCTTATGGGTTACTGGCTGATTGTTCTGCAGCAGATTTAGTTCATGGACACAGAATGGGAGGTTAATTGCTCCTGTAGAGGGAATGCAGGGACATATAGTTTAATAAATTCACTGTTCTTTTACACTAACATGTTATTGCCCATTGGAAGTAGGAGAGAGGAATCAAAGATCTCACCACTGTCACCGTCCTTGTGAGTGTGTGTGTGTGGCCACACCTTCCCTTTGCTCCAAAGAATAAAAGGAAAGAAAACACCCCTCCCTTCTCACACATCCACGGTCCGTCGCCTATTGAAACCGGTTGAGCTATTGGGCGATACTACAGAGAAGGGGGTGGAGGGATTGAGTAAGAGGCAGGAGGCATTTTGGCGCGAAAGAAACGGCACAGCCCAAGCTTTTTTTTTTATGGAAATAATATGGGCGGGGTTAACCCGGAGGAGGGGTATCGTAGACGGGGCGTGGAATCGTGCTATCTCCCATTACAGCTTTACGCTCCTCCTTTTCACCGGGTTGTGTCTGGGATTTTTTTCCCTTGTTAATAATCATCCCAGCTTCCCAGTGACAGAAGAGGAGAAGACGGGGAGTGTGTGGGGACCGCGGTGGAAGGAGATACAGTAGAGCAGCAACCGGAAAGGAGGGAGAGATTAGCGGGGCACTGTCCGGAAAAGGACGGGAGAAGCTGCTGTGGGGCAAACACCGGGTACAAGGTAAGAACTGTTGGGGGGGCACTTGACTTGAACCTTATGTAATAAGGGATCACTGCACATTGCCAATGGAACCTGCAGGGGTCACTGGGATACCCACAATCCTTAAGGAGCGGCAGGGTCACTGGGATACCCACAATCCTTAAGGTGCTGCAGGAGTCACTGGGATACATTGTCAGGGGTCACTGGGATACCCCATAATGACATTGTGCAGGGGTCACTGGGATACCCCATAATGACATTGTGCAGGGGTCACTGGGATACCCCATAATGACATTGTGCAGGGAGCCCCTGTGATAACCCATGACAAGGTGCAGGGCCCCCGGATACCCCATGACAATGTGCAGGAGCCCCTGGGATACCCCATGAACAAGTGGCTGGGGCCCCCTGGGATACCCCATAAACATGACAAGGTCAGGGGACCCTGGGATACCCCATAACCCTTGACAAGTTGCAGGGGTCCCTGGGATACCCCATAAACCATGACAGGTGCAGGGTCACGGGGATACCTTTAACCCTTCACAAGGTGCGGGTCACTGGGATACCCTTTAACCCTTGACAAGGTGCAGGGGCCCCTGGGATACCCCATAACCCTTGACAAGCTCCAGGGGTCCCTGGGATAATCCATGACATGGTGAAGAAGTCACTGGTATAACCCTTGACAAGTGCAGGGTCACTGGGATACCCCTATGGAGACTGCATGATCTTACCCATAACCACTGTTAGATTGCAATGACCATTGGGAAAGCCACATTAACTACATTGGGGTACCTATTAACCATTGAACTGTTGCATGGATCACTAGAATGCTCCATAACCAACATTAAACTGCAGGATCTGTAGAATCAAATAAATTTGTAAAACTTACCCCCCCCCCGTGGGACAGCACAGGTTAATCATGTAGAGTGTAAGTACCATATAACCTCCCTGTATAATTTTCTCTCACCCTCTGCAATGTTCACCTTTTACATTGTAACCACTTGTACATGCTTTACAGTATGTAAAACCATTGCACAACTCTGTGTTTGTTATTCTGTAATCCTCCCTGGATTATGCCCTTGTACATTTAAACACTACATTGTCTTTGCTGGTCTCAAACTATGTACAATGATTTTAGCAAACTTTTTGTGCTGCAGTATTTTTGTTCTTTTCTCCAATGATGTCCCTGTTGATCTGTTAATCTGTTGAAGCCCTGTGTAGTTTGTATGTGTGTATACCCATCCTGTCCATGTGTTCTGTCATTTCACTTAGAATGACTATGGCACTATGCCTATCACTAACTGTGCTCTGTCTGTAACCTTTCATACCCCCTGTACACTAAGTTAATCTGTGCAATGATCACTGAAAACCTAATCATACATATGCACGTCTAATCCTATGAACTGCTTTTTTCTAGTTGTCAGACACTATATTCTGTATGTGCTGCCCCAGTATATTTGATCTCTGTTGTATTTATCACAGGCCCTAGCCTTCTTTATTTTTGCACATGATGTCCCTAACCCTACACATTTCCTCCAACAACAGAACCATCTGTCACTTTCCTATGATCTATATTCTTTGCTTTGTATGTCTCTGCCCCTGTGCATTGGTACTAGATTAAATTCTTACGTAAAAATAAGTGACAGCAGCGTGGGTTCGTTTTTCGTTCCATGTTGGCAGTACCTGTTTGAAGTGGCAGCTTCATGTCGGGCTAATTTTAGGGTGCTTAAGAACAGACGGGCTAGGGTCTTGTTTATTAATAAGGTGAGTTGTTATATAGGAGTGGCATTGGGTACTTTCACTGCACAGAATTCCAAAAATCTGCATATCTGTTCCTCTACAGGTAAGCATCTCTCGTACTTTTCAATGCTACTGGCCTCCCGGAGATCATTGCCATGCGTACTGCAGCCCTTCTCCCCCCCCCTCCCCCTCCCTCTCCCTCCCGTTCTGCTATCCCTCCCCTAGATAAATCCCCTTCATGGCAGCCTTCCCCCATGTCCCCCAGCCCCAACCGCATGATTTTTATTTTTATAAAGCTCCCAAACTTTAACTTACCTCTCTGCTTTCCTACGCTGGAGTGAGCTGCCGGCAGCCGCGTCCGTGATTGGCTGCCGCTCAGCCAATCACAGACGCGGCTGCCGGTCCCGCCCCTCTGCTTGCATTTCCTCGCAAGCAGAGGGCCAGGAGTGCGTCGGAGGAAAGAGGGGAGGTAAGTAGAGTTTGGGGGGCTTAAAAAAAAAAAATAATGCGGTTGGGGCTGGGAGCCCATGGGGAATAGCATAGCAAAAATTTTAATTTAGGGTGGACATGCTCTTTAAAACAAAAATTTGGTCATTTGTCAGTTACCTCCATCCATGCATTCAATCAAGGCCATTGACATGATGATTACTGTTTCTATTGTTGCCTCTTCTGCACATGCTCAAGCTGCCTTTGGATTTTTGGGTCTACCAAAAACATTTTTTATAATTTTGTACAAACATGATAGGTTAGATATGACCTTGATAAAGCTCAAAATGAGCGAAATTCGTTGATCAAAAGAAATATACAGTTTATAATAGTATATCGGTTGCATTCAATTAGATCAACTGGACTTGAAGTTTAGTTCTTGATGACGTTTCATTAGTCATCCGACTGGCTTTCTCAATTCAGAATGACTTGTACAAGAATCTGTGGCAATTATGTACCCTGGAAAATCCCAATTAGCATATCACAGCCAAGTGTTAAGGGCATGATTGGATAGTGGCTAAGAGGTGTTATAGGAACGCCCAGAGTAAGGTGTCAAAACAGCATTATACATGGCAGACAGTTGAGACAATTGCGAAAGCCAGTCGAATGACTAGCAAAACGTCTTCAAGAACTAAACTTCAAGTCCAGTTGATCTAATTGAATACAACAGATATACCATGACCTGGATGAATGAGAACCTTCACAAGCAGTTTATAATAGTCCATCCTTACAGATACTGGTGGACAGGGTGCACAAGTTTTATTTATTTGTTTGTATGTTAGCTTAGCACTTAACAATCCTGGTGTCATTACACCATAATAAACCTGTGTTAAGTGAATCTCGACTGGAAAAAGATTTGGGGGTTCCGGTAGTTTACAGACTTAGCTATAGCAAACAATGCCAGGCAGCAACGGCTACAGCTAGCAAGATATTGTCTTATATAAAGAGAGGAATACATTCAAGAGAGCAAAATTATTTTTTCCTCTTTACAAGACACTGGTGAGGCTTCATTGGAATATGCGGTGCAGTTTTGGAATCCCATATACAAAAGGGACATCTTGAAAATTGAAGCAGTTCAGAAAAGGGCAACTAAATTTATAAGGGAATGGAGGGGCTTGACTATGCAGGCAGATTAGACAAGTTAGGGCTGTTTACATTAGAGAAGCGACGTTTGCGTGGGGATACAAATATATTAATGGACCATAATAAACTCTCTGGTGCATGTTTACTATCGGTCATATCAGAGGACATGTGGATCCTTTAAGATAAGAAGAAAAGAAGTTTCATCTTCAGGTTAGGAAAGGTTTCTTTACAGTGAGAACGATGAACGGTGACTGGAACTGTCTTCCAGCATATGTGGTAATGTTTATTGAATAGCTTTAAAAGTGGGCTGGATAAGTTTCTAAAACTAAAAAAGATTGAGAATTACTGGTATTAAAGGGCATGTCCACCCCCAAAACTATAATTCCCACCACTACCCTTACATCCCAGCTCCAAATGGTTCTTCTGGAATCCCCCCCCCCAAAGTCTGAAAAACTGACCACCAGGAGTACTGCCGGGAGAAATTTGTCCTGCGCAGTTCAGCCCTCCAACCCCTCCTCTCCCTCCCGTTTTGCAATCCCTCCCCCGAGCGTAATTCTCCTTTGCCATATAGTAGCTTCTTTCCCCCAGCCCCAAATGCTATAAAAGATTTTACAGGAACTCCCCCGAACTTTACTTACCTTACCTCTCTCTCCGGCGTTCTCCACTGCCGGCATCCGCGGGAAAGAGTAGGTAAGTAAAGATCGGGGGGTTCCTGTAAAATCTTTTATGGAGGTTGAGGCTGGGGAAAGAAAGCTACTATTGGGCAAAAGTCCGAAAATGGGTGGGACATGCCCTTTATACATATACTGTAGTTCTGGTGGTACAGGGATCCTATATATTGAGAATTACTGGTATATACATATACTGTAGTTCTGGTTGGTACAGGGATACTATATAATATTGAGAATTACTGGTATTAATACATATACTGTAGTTCTGGTTGGTACGGGGATACTATATAATATTGAGAATTACTGGCATTAATACATATACTGTAGTTCTGGTTGGTACAGGGATCCTATATAATATTGAGAATTACTGGTATTAATACATATACTGTAGTTCTGGTTGGTACAGGGATACTATATAATATTGAGAATTACTGGTATTAATACATATACTGTAGTTCTGGTTGGTACGGGATACTATATAATATTGAGAATTACTGGCATTAATACATTACTGTAGTTCTGCTTGGTACAGGGATCCTATATAATATTGAGAATTACTGGTATAATAACATATAATGTAGTTCGGGTTGGTACAGGGATACTAATAATATTGAGAATTACTTATTAATACAAATCTGTAGTTCTGGTTGGTACAGGGATACTATATAATATTGAGAATTACTGGTATTAATAATATACTGTAGTTCTGGTTGGTACAGGGATACTATATAATGTTGAGAATTACTGGTATTAATACATATACTGTAGTTCTGGTTGGTACGGGGATACTATATAATGTTGAGAATTACTGGTATTAATACATATACTGTAGTTCTGGTTGGTACAGGGGAACTACAGTATATGTATTAATACCAGTAATTCTCAATATTATATAGGATCCCTGTACCAACCAGAACTACAGTATATGTATTAAAGGGCATGTCCACCCCATTTTCGGACTTTTGCCCAATAGTAGCTTTCTTTCCCCCAGCCTCAACCTCCATAAAAGATTTTACAGGAACCCCCCGATCTTTACTTACCTTACCTCTTTCCCGCGGATGCCGGCAGTGGAGAACGCCGGGAGAGAGAGGTAAGGTAAGTAAAGTTCGGGGGAGTTCCTGTAAAATCTTTTATAGCATTTGGGGCTGGGGGAAAGAAAGCTACTATATGGCAAAGGAGAATTACGCTCGGGGGAGGGATTGCAAAACGGGAGGGAGAGGGAGGGGTTGGGAGGGCTGAACTGCGCAGGACAAATTTCTCCCGGCAGTACTCCTGGTGGTCAGTTTTTCAGACTTTGGGGGGGGGGATTCCAGAAGAACCATTTGGAGCTGGGATGTAAGGTAGTGGTGGGAATTATAGTTTTGGGGGTGGACATGCCCTTTAATACCAGTAATTCTCAATCTTTTTTAGTTTTAGAAACTTATCCAGCCCACTTTTAAAGCTATTCAATAAACATTACCACATATGCTGGAAGACAGTTCCACAGTTTCACCGTTCTCACTGTAAAGAAACCTTTCCTAACCTGAAGATGAAACTTCTTTTCTTCTTATCTTAAAGGATGTCCACATGTCCTCTGATATGACCGATAAGTAAACAATGCACCAGAGAGTTTATTGTATGGTCCATTAATATATTTGTATCCCCACGCAAACGTCGCTTCTCTAATGTAAACAGCCCTAACTTGTCTAATCTGCCTGCATAGTCAAGCCCCTCCATTCCCCTTATAAATTTAGTTGCCCTTTTCTGAACTGCTTCAATTTTCAAGATGTCCCTTTTGTATATGGGATTCCAAAACTGCACCGCATATTCCAAATGAAGCCTCACCAGTGTCTTGTAAAGAAGGAAAAATATATTTTGCTCTCTTGAATGTATTCCTCTCTTTATATAAGACAATATCTTGCTAGCTGTAGCCGTTGCTGCCTGGCATTGTTTGCTATAGCTAAGTCTGTAAACTACCGGAACCCCCAAATCTTTTTCCAGTCGAGATTCACTTAACACAGAGTTATTTATGGTGTAAGTGACACCAGGATTGTTAAGTGCTAAGCTAACATACAAACAAATAAATAAAACTTGTGCACCCTGTCCACCAGTATCTGTAAGGATGGACTATTATAAACTGCTTGTGAAGGTTCTCATTCATCCAGGTCATGGTATATCTGTTGTATTCAATTAGATCAACTGGACTTGAAATGTAGTTCTTGAAGACGTTTCGCTAGTCATCCGACTGGCTTTCTCAATGTCTGCCATGTATAATGCTGTTTTGACACCTACTCTGGGCGTTCCTATAACACCTCTTAGCCACTATCCAATCATGCCCTTAACACTTGGCTGTGATATGCTAATTGGGATTTTCCAGGGTACATAATTGCCACAGATTCTTGTACAAGTCATTCTGAATTGAGAAAGCCAGTCGGATGACTAATGAAACGTCATCAAGAACTAAACTTCAAGTCCAGTTGATTAATTGATGCAACCGATATACTATTATAAACTGTATATTTCTTTGATCAACGAATTTCGCTCATTTTGAGCTTTATCAAGGTCAATCTAACCTATCATGTTTGTACAAAATTATAAAAAATGTTTTTGGTAGACCCAAAAATCCAAAGGCAGCTTGAGCATGTGAGAAGAGGCAACAATAGAAACAGTAATCAATCATGTCAATGGCCTTGATTATGATGGATGGAGGTAACTGACAAATGACCAAATTTTTGTTTTAAAGAGCATGTCCACTAAATTAAATTTTTGCTATGCTATTCCCCATGGGCTCCCAGCCCCAACCGCATTATTTTTTTTTTTAAGCCCCCCAAACTCTACTTACCTCCCCTCTTTCCTCCGACGCCATCCGGCCCTCGCTTGCGAGGAAATGCAAGCAGAGGGGCGGGACCGGCAGCCGCTCTGTGATTGGCTGAGCGGCAGCCAATCACGGACGCGGCTGCCGGCAGCTCACTCCAGCGTAGGAAAGCAGAGAGGTAAGTTAAAGTTTGGGGAGCTTTATAAAAATAAAAATCATGCGGTTGGGGCTGGGGGACATGGGGGAAGGCTGCCATGAAGGGGATTTATGCTAGGGGGAGGGATAGCAGAACGGGAGGGAGAGGGAGGGAGGAGGGGGAGGGAGGGGGGAGAAGGCTGCAGTACGCATGGCATGATCTCGGGAGGCCAGGTAGCAGGCAGTGTCCTATATGGACCTGCTAGCCTCCTGGTGGTCATTTTTGGGACTTTGGGGGTGGGGACTACAGGAGAACCCTATGGAGCTGGGATGTGAGGTAAGGATTAAACTACACTACATGGTGGGGCCAGTAGTTGGGGGGATTATAGTTTTGGGGGTGGACATGCCCTTTAAGGGTGGAAATTCCCTTTAAATTTAAGTAGATCTTGCCCTTAGTACCCCCAGAACTTGCAGTTTTTAAAATAATCTAGTTAACTGGTAAAAGGTATCATTTTGGTTGTACGGTTCACCTGCTTTACAGCTGTGCAAGCTCGGATAGAGCTCACAAAGCCATAAAGGAGGCGTTAGTAGTGGTGAGGGACCAACAGACTTTAAAGTCCTTGTCTAAGGAGCACCATGATGAAAGGTAAGTATTGCGAAAGTGGGGTTTGGGGATGTGTTTAATGTATAGCAAAAAGTTTTAATTGAAGGGTGAACATGCCATTCCTTACTGCTGGGTTTTCCTAGATTTCCTGGAATAGGTCCCTGAAGTTGCTCTTGTAGTCCCGGTCCCCTCACACAGTCAAGGATTACTCCATGACTAGCCAACAAGAGGACATGCTTCTTGCAAAGCAAGAAAGGGCAAGGACCACAAGTGCAACTAATAGGGACCTATTACAAGAAATCTAGGCCAAACCTAGAGGTGAAGATTTGGCAACTTTTAATGGGCAAGAACGCAGAGCAGGAAGGGGTGAGGCTAGGCTGGGACCACAAGCGCAGCTTACGAGACCTGGTACAAGTGTTTAGGTTCTTGAACTGGGTACTTTTAAAGGGAGGGGGTTAGGAGAGAATAATTATTCTTAAATTAGCAAAGAAGCCACAGGATGGATTTCTTGACACAGGTTGTTACTAAATGGAAAATTATACTCAACACCCCTCTCCCCACCTAAGATTGTAGCGCACAATTTTAATTGGATGTTGCAGATATAGAAACATGTGAGAGGATGACCTATAAAGCACATAAGGATTTTGAGCAAGATTAGCAGGCACCTAACAAAGCATACAAATGAAATAGGTCTTGTTCCCAATGGATGCATTTGTATGTGTGTTTTTATTTTGACTGCACATGTTTTGTGATGATTTGCATTATCTAAATATACTACAAGCATTTATCTCTGATAAACTAATTTCCATTTTTCTACTACATTTATAAGACTGTCCTGGACTGGAAATCGCAAATGCAATGGCAAATGTAATGGAAGACGGAGCTTCATCTTTAGGGGCTCCCATCAAATTTTCCTAATCTAAATGATTCTTGAATAAATGATGAGATGTTCCATACGTACAGGAAAAAGAAAAGACTTCCTCACTACGGATGTCCAAACATGAAAATGATAACTTTCATTCATAAATAGTTAATGGGATACAGTAAGAAATGCCCTGCCTGCATGTTGATATCACTGTTGTAACGGTTCCCCGGAGTGGCACTTTGAGGGTCAGGTGGCTGAATTGATTGAACTCACTACTAACAGGTTTAGAATGAATTTTATTCCCGTAAACTCGCACAAGTTAATCTGTTGCAGATGAATCATTTATTTGTGGTACTTAGGGCAGCAATTTGTCTGCAAAGAGGAGGCTTCCTGGAAATGAAATCTTAATCCTGCAATAACCGTCAAGGGAAGTGGCAATGGTAACTCTCCAAAGACTTGTTAAAACTCGAATGAGGTTGCTGTTTTTTTTTTTGGGGGGGGGGGGGGTTCAAAGGAACGTGCTCATAACAGCAATGGGAAGTACAGTTTCTTTTATGTATCGCCAATTTAGTTTATGCTAAACTAAGATGCTTTTCCAATGTTTGTTTTGTGTAAAGAATTAATATTTTGTGTTGCTGATTGTTTAGTTTTATGAAAACATTGGATTTAAACAGTTAAAGGGCCAGAGTATGTGGAACAATCTGTGAGGGGAGATGTATCTATTAGAGCTACCTGTTCTCTACTGATTTGTGCACATGATACTTTTATTTAGATCTCATGTACGTGGCTGGGTAAATAATGTACTGTAATATGCTTTATTGATATACATACACCCTACTTTAAAGCTTGTTTATCTTTATCAAACTAATAGGGAGATTCAATAAAAGTTCTTATTGTTAAAAATGGTGCTAATTTTGCCTCAACCAATCAGATGTTATTTAACATTTGAAAGCTAACATCTGATTGGTTGGGGCAAAATTAGCACCATTTTTTAACGATAAGAACTTTTATTGAATCTCCCTGAACAAGTTGAATGCAAATCAGTCCACAAAAACAATGATGAAAAAATAAATTTGGACATACTGGGTTATTTAGGCTACAGCCACACTATCCAGGGATGGTAACGCACATGAAAAGCGTGATTGCCATGCAGTGCATTTCACAAGCATGACCGCCGGTTTGTGCTATGATTTGCCTAATATTCTGTTATCGATCCACACATCAACACAAAAAATTGGTGGCCACCCACATTTTAATGCACTGGCATGCAATTCTAAAGGGTTAATGGGTAACAAAACAAGACCAGAAGCACGTGAGAAATTCCCCAGTGTGGCCTAACCCTTACTAAGAGCTGTTATGTCACTTTTACAAAACTTACTTAGAACGGGCTAGCATCACTTTAAGGCAGGAATGGGGGGTTGCAGGGATTTCAGAGAGTAAAGTGAAGAAAAGAAATGTTTATAAATTGCTTATACACTATTAGGTCATTATACATTGTGAATAATTGGAAGAGCATAATTCCATTAAGTCTATTAGCATAGTAGTCCCGAAAGGTTTGTACACACGCTCAATTTTCGAGTGAGCAACGACCCCCGACGGCCGAGCGCTACACGCATACGAAACTTTAGGCTGAGGCCACGCTGAGGCCAACTTTAGGCTGAGGCCACAGTGATCGCAGAGCAACCGGCCCCACCGCACCTAGTGGGCCAGTTCAATTGGCCAACACTAGTGTGTGCTTTAAACACAAAATCTGATTGCGTGGTAAACCCGCCCCCCCCCCCCCCCCCAGTCAGGCCACTCGGTCTTCATTAACATATGCTAAGCCAGAGTGAGGAGGAGTCTCAGAGACTGTCTGTATTAGGAGCCGGGGGAAAAAAGAGTTACTGCATATATACAGGGTTATTCAATTAAAGTTCTTATCGTTAAAAATGGTGCTCATTTTGCTAAATTTGGAAGCTAACATCTGATTGGTTGGGGCAAAATTAGCACCACTTTTAATGATAAGAACTTTTATTGAATAACCCTGATAGTGTATTATTTCCCTTGAAGCCATATGTATTGATGTTTTCTTTGGGTTGTCAGATCAGTAAAAAATCACAGAATACCTCTAAAACTCACTTCGTTTTATTTAATAAAAACATTCAACATTTTGCAAGCAACCAACCAGATGTTATTAGTTGTTTCGTAACTAAACTCTAGTAGACCAGTAAAAAGGTAACATCTGATTGGTTGTTGCAGGTTAAAGCTGTGTACATACGGCCCGATATTTCTAACCCCCCCCCCAACCAATCCACCGGCCTGACCCAAAATTTCTATCAATCGTGCCAAACTATTGTTAAAAATGTCCACTGCTGCAAAGCCACAATATTGCAAAAAAATTATTGAACATTTTAACTTGATTGCGTGGTTTTAAATGGGACACCTGATTGGTCAAAGGGAAACAGCCAGTAGTCTGTCTGATGTGGAAATTGGAAGGTGTGTACACAGCCCAATAGCTCAGAGAAATATTTACACCTCTTATTAAATAAGCCAATTTAGCTTGGTGCAACCAATCATTGTATCCCTGCTAATTCCATGTAATAAGAGTGCCCCCAATCAGCAGATGCTCTGGTTAGCAGTTGTTCTATGTGTTTTTGGTGACCAGTGGGCAATTTCACCTGGAAATCATGTAATCAATTTTGAAAATTGACATTGGAGACATTGGAAATGTCTAATTATCTGCAGGAAGTCTGACCCAAAAACAAGTAAATGATGTGAAGTATGTTCCTCTGTATTTCCAGTCTGATACTAGAGTAGAGTAAAATACAAAGGCAACGCATTTGAAGATCAACGAAATCAAAGTTACTTCATTTGACCCTAAAAGGTCGTCTCAATCAAGGAAATTCTCAATTTTTGTATTGATTCAGTTTTCCAACTGGATTATTTTAAGAATAACTTTGAGTTTCTTGTAAATACAAAACATTAATATTGCAGTTCCATAAACACCTCACAGTGTAACAACTTTCAATGGCCAATCGTGTTCAGGATTTATGTACTGTCCGTGTTGGAAATGTTTGCTCCAGGCAATAATGTTCTCAATCATTTCATCCTTGGGTTTTGATATATTGTTTGTTTGTTTGTTGTACATTGCACTTTCTATTTTTCCATGCCTAAAGCGTGTTAGATCGCAAGTGGACTATTTCTTATGACATGCTGGGTTTCTGGTCCTTAAAAGAGTTTGATGTGGTAACCATTAAACTGATGACATGAAGTTGTTGAGAGCTATAGTGAGTATAGCATAGTGAGTATAGCAGAGATCATGATTTGCCAGACAGAACGACCAGGTGATTTTTATTGGCAAAAGAATGTAAGTAAGTAATGCGGACAAGAGTATTATAATAGAATTTAATTGGACTCATGTGGACTCATTCCTGCAATGCTGTGACCACTCTAATACGGTGCAGGTAAGTTGTGCTAAGTCGCGGTGCTTATATGTCCTGAATAAACTTTATGCAAACATTTACTGTATATATAAAACTTTGGAAAAAGTATATATATAATAAAAAACTATAGAAAATATTTCCCCCCAAAATTTTTAAATTTGAAAAAGTTAGCGTGTATTTTGCACTCGTTTTAGTAAAAGAACTGATTGTCTAACTGTCTCAGAGAGATAATGCACACAGAAAAAAACAAGACAAAAGGAGACAAACTTTGGCATTTTCAGTGCTGGATATTACCCATAAACCAAAGGCTAATTCACAATGTGGTATGAGGCCTGTAATGTGCATGGCTCTCTCCTTATTCGTCTGGTCTCCCCACACAGACAATCAATCTGCATAGAAACATCCAAAAAAGAAAATGGAGTAGAGAGACTGCTGGTCAACTGAATAAAAATGCATTCCAGATATCTTCAATCTATCTTCAAAATGTTTTTGGCCTCAAGCATTAAGAGTAATTACATCAAGTGAACATTTAAAGGTACAGAGCCCACCTCCTTTATTTGTGAAGTAAAAGGTAAGTGGCCAATCCTTTGATGAAGAAATAAAAAAACAAAGACCGATTCCTAACAGCACAGGTGGTGGTGACCTGTTGTTTTATATTTTACTCAGATCTATCTACACAGATCTATCTACTCCTTTTTGGAAATTACCCATAAAACAAGTTTTTAAAACAGATTTTTACATCATTACTTGTGTGAAGTCGCCAGCACATTTTTAGTTGTAACACAGTTTTTAAATTGAATTTCCTAATATTTGTTTTCAAAGATAAGTTAGCAAGTTTGAACATTTTGAAAATTCCACCAGATCCATGGATTTTCTAAATCTCTAGTTCCGAATCTGGCTAGAGTAGTACTATTTTATTTAGAGATAACTGCTACCTACGGAACCTTTTTAGGAAGGCTAACCCTTGTTACAGAGAATTGGGTGCACACCGATGGAATGAGAGTCTGGAGAAAAATTTGATTATCTCATGACATAGAGGAATAATAACTTTCAGCCAGGTGGTCCGGGATATTTCTAGAGCAAAAGGAATTTGCTTTTGGTTAGACTAAGCTACAGGAGACAATAAAGAGAAAGCTTAGGATAGCACAAGAGATAGTGCAGTGCACAGCAGAAGATTAATGACTGCAGGTCCTTTTTGAATAAGTGTGCATTCCCACTGAGAGTCAACAGGGTAGGAAGGTTTTAAAATTCCTTTCTGTTTACATTTTAAACAACTACATTGTTGGTTGGATGAGTTCATAATGACAGTGGTTTCTTTTCATTTCTCTTTTACTTATGAAATGGCCTGTTTATATTGGTTCATTTGGAGCAACCAGAAAACCAGCATATTTATATAGTGAGGCACAGTATTTGTTTGACCAATCCAAATGAAGCAAATAAGGTCTATGGGTTTTATCTAAGATAAAATCTTTGGATGCAAAATTCTAAATTACTGTTCAGGTATTTACATTCATTATCGAGTCATAGGGGCCTGATTTACCCAAAGTCGCTGGGCAAATATAAGGAGTTTGCTTCCGGTTAGCGTGACTTTAACTCCATTACGCAAAAATTACTGTATGATCAAAAATATAGGAACAAAGCCTAAAAGAGCCTTCTGGTAGCACTCATATCCCTTGTAACCCTCTTATTTATATACCATCAGTATGGTATATAAAGATATTATTTACAGCTGATAGAGGTGGTAACCAAGTGGATTTATTTTGAAGTTGGGCTAGTTCTAAATTTCTTGTGCAAAATGGAATGGCATACCTGCCCTCTGCTCAATTAGGAACTCTTTACACTTGATAGCTGGCTTATGTATCAGTATATTGGTTGGTGGGCACTGTGATATATAAGACAGGGGGGGCATATTTATAAAGGGGCGAAAATAGCGCCCACAAATTACCGCCGCACATCGCAGCCGCGAAAATAGTGCTATCGCCATATTTATAGCGGCGAGCGCCATTGCCGCGATATGTATTGCAGCCGCGAAGTCCCTTCCTGGCGGCAATGCGCTAAGTACAATATCGCCGTGAAGGGACTTAAAATCCCTTCCCGGCGCCTCCGCTTCAGGGGTGGGGCATAAGAACACCCCGCCCTCGACCCCCACGGCGGCGGCGGCTACCCGTCGCAGCTGCTTCCCAGCAGCCCCTCCTAACCCCAACCCTGCTAGCGGCGAACATATGGAACAGGAGGCTAGGAGGGGCTGCTGGGAAGGGGCTGCAGCAGGTGGTCGCGACCACCCTCCGCGCACCCGCTCCCCAGCAGCCCCTCCAAGCCCCCTACCCCGCCCCTGATGGAGAGAAGAAGGGAAGGGCCCGCTGGGAGGGGTGGAGGCACCCTCCCCATCTTCTTTCTTCAGCCATCTACTGCGTTGAAATACTGCATGCCTTAATTTAACCCTTGTTGAAAGACCAAATTTTTCAAAAGCTATATTTAGGCTAAAACCCCTTTTTTTCTTGCATTATAGCCCAAAATCTGCTTATGTGTTTCTATGTGATTTCTTTGCTAAAGTACACTATTATAAATAAATACAAAAACATTCAATAGAGCCAACAGTCTGAATTGAGAAATCACTAATCATGCACAGCTACGTAAAATGTCACTGACACACTGGGGTAGGAGGGCTAAACGAACTCAATGCAACATGCAAAAAAACCCCAAAATTATTCTCCATATTGCTAATGTTAGGTGAAAAATACATGGGTTGCTTCTGTTTTTATAATCTATCTGTAACGCTCCGGATTCCCAAGTATTCCTTCAGCCCGGATACCCCAATTTAACAACCACTATCTTCGCCAATAGACAAGCCCGTTTGCTGGGAGGCTAGATCCGCCTCACCGAATACGGTTGCCCCCTGGACTGAGAGTGCAAGGTATCCGAGCTGAGGCCGGAATTACTGGAGTAAAACGAACAGACAAAGCACAAGGAAGAGGAGAAAATAGGTCAGAGACCAAAATACAAGGTACAGACTAGGAGTAGGCAAGAGCAGAGTCATAAAATAGAGCAAGAGGTCAAAAAACAGGAATCAGGCCGCCAGGCATGGTACAAAGGGTCGAGCAAGAAGCGTAGTCAGGAACGAGCAGAAGTCAGGGTAGGCAGATACGAATCAAGGTCCAAAAAATAGGCAAGGGTCAATAACAGAGAATAGACGAAGAGAACATACCACCAGCAAGATAGACAAACGAATCGCTATATCGGGAAAGGACCAATGGGCTAAGGGATTTAAAAAGACTAGAAGGACCAATAGCAGAACAGCTAAGAAGAAGAAGAGAGCCGATTGGAAATTAGAAGGATTTTGAATAAATGAGAGCACTGTCATTTTAAGCGCGGGACGCACTTTCGCAAAGTATAAGAAGGCAGGTTCACGCGCCCCTGCAAACGTTAGGGAAACCGTGAAGATCACCGAATGTGAGGTCGCGTCGAACGAACCTCGAGCGCCGATGAAGATTGAGCGCTGGAAGGCGACGGAGAAAGCCGAATGCGTTCCGAAGTGGAGGACGCGCCACGGGAGACCCGAGCAGGTATGTTTTTCCTTACGCTATCACCAGGTCTCTCATAATAAGGAGCAAATGTTTCATTCCTGTTGTCAAAAATTAGTAATACTCAATAGTCACTTATCATACAGAAAGGTTAAAGCTTGTTATATTTAGTCTAGGCAAGAATCAGGGCAGCTCTTAACCCTATTTTACATTTATGTTATGTGTGCAATGCGCCCTGTAATGTGCTCCATACATCATTGTTTTTAAGGGTATAATAATTTAAGTGGAGGGTATATATATATAACAAGGTTATTTGTATATTGTCCCTGGTAAGCCACAGATCATTGTTCACCAATTGTGTACATTGGTGTGTGCCAAGCTCTATTTTTTTTTACCTTGAATGAATGTTAATTGGGTGTCAGAGATTTTGTGTCATTACTGACTATTAGTGGAAACCTGTGCCCTTTTCCTTAAGACATGTATTACCTGCAGGTAGTTATTATCTCAAAAGGAAATTCCCTTATCACCATCTATCATCATTTCCATAGGATTGATAGTTTCTCTACTCATGGTGTAATTATAAGGTAGTATTTTACAAATAACCTTAGGTGCTAATCACTCAGGTTGTCCTACACTAGGAAGCACTGTAATGATGCCCCTGAGAAACTGTGTCATCCATTTGTACATATCCACTTTAACCCAGGTTAAACAGTCCCAGTGCTACTGATATTGATCGAAGCATCATTGCAACTAATAACTACTTTTATGTGAAATGTGTTAAGAAGTTTTTTTCCCACTTTATAAAGTTTTTCAAAGGGAAGATAACAGGTTCTCTACAGTAGATCTCATTGCACTTGCAATGGGCTCTTTGCTGTGTTGCTGTGAGTCATAAAAACAGTGCAATTTACCACAAAACATTTATTAAATTGCTGCTAATGCTGAATGCGCAATTCATCACAAGTGGCAATGTTCCTTCAGATTTCACATATTTTTTGCGCACATACAAAATTACATTTTGTGTGCTACATACCACAGTGTTTACTGTATATTCCAGCAGATATTTGTATGTATGTATAAATGTATAGTTTATTTATAAAGCGCCACTTGGGGACGCAGCGCTGTACAGTAATAAAATACAATAAAGTCATACAAGGGGGATAAATACATAGATAGTTCAGTACATAAATATATAACTTATATAAATAGAAGTGCTAGGGCTTTGCCACAAGAGGAAAGGAGGTCCCTGCCCCATAGAGCTTACAATCTAGTTAGGTGGGTAACACACAGATACAATGGAATGGGTATAAGTGCTGGAGTGAGACGTATACAGTGCAAATAAAACAATCATAGACTGTGCTGGTTACCAGATAAGTAGGATGTAAGGCTAGATTTATCATATATAGGTATATAGATATCATATACTGTGCTGGTTACCAGATAGGTAGGATGTAAGGGTAGATTTATCATATATAGATATATAGATACCATATACTGTGCTGGTTACCATCATATTAGAATGGTAGGTAGATTTATCATATATAGATATATAGATACCATATACTGTGCTGTTCCATAGGTAGGATGTAGGTAGATTTATCATATATAGATATATAGATACCATATACTGTGCTGGTTACCAGATAGGTAGGATGAGGGCTAGATTTATCATATATAGATATATAGATACCATATACTTGTGCTGGTTACCAGATAGGTAGGAGGTAAGGGTAGATTTATCATATAGATATATAGATACCATATACTGTGCTGGTTCCCAGATAGGTAGAGGATGAAGGCAGATTTATCATATATAGATATATAGATACCATATACGTGCTGGTTACCGATAGGTAGGATGTAAGGCTAGATTATCATATATAGATATATAGATCATATACTGTGCTGGTTACCAGATAGGTAGGATGTAAGGCTGATTTATCATATATAGATATTAATATCATATACGTGCTGGTTACCAGATAGGTAGGATGTAGTTAGATTTATCATATATAGATATATAGATACCATATACGTGCTGGTTACCAGATAGGTAGGATGTAGAGGTAGATTTATCATATATAGATATATAGATACCATATACTGCTGTGCTGGTTACCAGATAGGTAGGATGTAAGGGAGATTTATCATATATAGATATATAGATATCATATACTGTGCGGGTTACCGATAGGTAGGATGTAAGGGTAGATTATCATTATAGATAATAGATATCATATACTGTGCTGGTTACCAGATAGGTAGGATGTAAGGGAGATTTATCATTATAGATATATAATATATATACTGTGCGGTTACCAGATAGGTAGGATGTAAGGTAGATTTATCATATATGATAATAGAGATATCATATACTGTGCTGGTTACCATATGAGGATGTAAGGTAGATTTATCATATATAGATATATAGATACCATATACTGTGCTGGTTACCAGATAGGTAGGATGTAAGGGTAGATTTATATCATATATAGATATATAAATATCATATACTGTGCTGGTTACCAATAGGTAGGATGTAGGGTAGATTTATCATATAAGATATATAATACCATATACTGTGCTGGTTACCAGATAGGTAGGATGTAAGGTGATTTATCATATATAGATATATAGATATCATATACTGTGCGGGTTACCAGATAGGTAGGATGTAAGGTAGATTTATCATATATAGATTATAGATACCATATACTGTGCTGGTTACCAGATAGGTAGGATTGAAGTTAGATTTATCATATATAGATATATAGATACTATATACTGTGCTGGTTACCAGATAGGTAGGATGTATGGGTAGATTTATCATATATGCTATATATATACCATATACTGTGCTGGTTACCAGATAGGTAGGATGTAAGGTAGATTTATCATATATAGATATTAGATATCAATACTGTGCTGGTTACCAGATAGGTAGGATGTAAGGGTAAATTTATCATATATGATATATAGATACCATATCTGTGCTGGTTACCAGATAGGTAGGATGTAAGGTTAGATTTATCATATATAGATTATATAGATATCATACTGTGCTGGTTAAAATAGGTATGATGTAAGGGTAATTTATCATATATAGATATATAGATACCATATACTGTCTGGTTACCAGATAGGTAGGATGTAAGGGTAGATTATCATATATAGATATATAGATACCATATACTGTGTGGTTACCAGATAGGTGGGAGATAGGGTATATTATTATATAGAATATAGATACCATATACTGTGCTGGTTACAGATAGGTAGGATGTAAGGCTAGATTTATCATATATAGATATATAGATTACCATATACTGTGCTGGTTACCAGATAGTAGGATGTAAGGCTAGATTTATCATATATAGAGATATAGATATCATACTGTGCTGGTTACCAGATAGGTAGGGTAGCTAGATTTATCATATATAGATATATAGATACCATATACTGTGCTGGTTACCAGATGTAGGATGTAAGGGTAGATTTATCATATAAATATATAGAATCATACTAGTGCTGGTTACCGATAGGTAGGATGTAAGGTAGATTTATCATTATAGATATATAGATACCATATACTGTGCTGGTTACCAGATAGGATGTAAGGGTAGATATATAATATATATATACCATATACTGTAGCTGGTTACCAGATAGGAGGATGTAAGGTAGATTTATCATATATAGATATTAATACATATACTGTGCTGGTTACCAGATAGGTAGGATGTAAGGGTAGATTTACATATATTATTATATGATACATATACTGTGCTGGTTACCAGATAGGTAGGATGTAAGGTAGATTTATCATATATAAATAATAGATACCATATACTGTGCTGGTTACCATATAGGTAGGATGTAAGGGTAGATTTATCATATATAGATATATAGATATATATACTTGTCTGGTTACCAGATAGGTAGATGTAAGGGTAGATTTATAATATATGATATATATACCATATACTGTGCTGGTTACCAGATAGGTAGGATGTAAGGGTAGATTTATAATATATAGATATATAGATACCATATACTGTGCTGGTTACCAGATAGGTAGGATGTAAGGGTAGATTTATCATATATAGATATATAGATATCATATACTGTGCTGGTTACCAGATAGGTAGGATGTATGGGTAGATTTATCATATATAGATATATAGATACCATATACTGTGCTGGTTACCAGATAGGTAGGATGTAAGGGTAGATTTATCATATATAGATATATAGATATCATATACTGTGCTGGTTACCAGATAGGTAGGATGTAAGGCTAGATTTAAACCTTCTGATTAAGGTTTCTTGACGTAGAGAGAGGGGAATAGAATTACAGAGGATGGGAGCTACAAGAGAGAAAGGTTTAAGGCGAGAGGAAGCAGTACGAGTGGGTGGTCTGTACAGGAGCTGGTTTTGTGATGAGCGGAGGGTACGGGCAGGGACATATGGGTACACTAGAGAAGAAATATAAGAAGGTGCAGCAGAGTGAAGGGCTTTAAAATTTGTGCAAGCAACACTTTAACCTGTGTGTGCAGGCCCGCAGAGTTGTGTGCACGCGCACGAGTGCACTAATTATTATATAATGTATACAAAATTAACTGTTTAAAGGGCATGTCCACCCCCAAAACTATAATCCCCCCCACTACTGGCCCCATTGTGTAGTGTAGTTTAATCCTTACCTTACATCCCAGCTCCATCTGGTTCTCCTGTAGTCCCCACCCAAAATCCCAAAAAACTGCCCACCAGGAGTACTGCAGAGTCCATATAGGACTCTGCCTCCTGTCTCCCCTCCTGGAGAAGTTTGGCATGTGCACTGCAGCACTTCTCCCCCTCCCTTCCCCTCCCTCTCCCTCCCGATTTAGATTCCCTCCCCCTAGTGTAAAACCCTTTTTATATAATAGCCTCCCTGTTCCCCCAGCCCCAACCGCTATAATTGTAATATCATAAAGTGCCCCTAATCATTACTTACCTTCCCTCTCTCCTCCGCCGCACTGAACTTCCGGCAGCCGCGTCCATTATTGGCTGCTGCTCAGCCAATCACAGACGCCACTGCTGGTCCCGCCCCCCTGCTTGCATTTTCGCGCAAGCAGAGGACCTGGCAGTGCGGCGGAGGAAAGAGGGAAGGTAAGTAATATTTGGGGCACTTTCTGATATTAAAACTATAGCAGTTGGGGCTGGGGGAGCAGGGAGACTATTCTATGAAATTTTTTAAGAAGGGTGGACATGCCCTTTAAAAATGTAAAGTACCTGGGGCAGGGAGGTTGGATTGATTATTCCCACCTCACAATATTGTTTCGTAAGGAGCTACAGCACCAACAGTTTTCATTTGCCAGGTTAGTGCTGGACTATTCCTCTATTAAAGATAGAGCTGAAGCGAGGAAGAAGACTGGCAGAATTGGTTATCTTTGGGCTGGTGCTCCACACAGAAACAGTATTGGGCGGTAGGAGTTACCAGTCCTATATCCCTGTCCCAATAAATAAACTTAATACACACAATAGTTTTCCTTTAAAGGGAACACTGCGGGCCAGGTAAATTTTGCAGCAATTTGCTGCCACAAGGAATGTGAATGAGCTCAATAGAGAGCAAATGAATAGAAATGTTGTCATGTCTTGTGGAGATTACATCATAATGTTACATGCACACACTACAGGGTATTGCTGTGGTTTGAAACAGGCACATGTATAATAATGTAAAGCAGGCCATACATTAATAGGACCACTATTAATAAGATCTACATAAAACATTAGACAGATGTACAATGTACAATTTAGGTATCCCACCCCTCCTGTGACTCGCCGGATTCTCCTGCATTCTGGGGTGATCTCCCCTGAGACCACCCCAGACTCCTGCGACAGATAGGAGTCTCTAATCTTCTCGACTGTCATGCTCCCTTTGGGCAGCCATGCCCACAGAACACCCTTAACCCTGTCTCCTTCCACCCCTAGGCTGTTAACTCCACCTCTGCACGCCCCGTAAGTGATGTCACAAATACCACACACTCCTCACGCCCCCTTTTCCCACCCATCCTGGAAGCCTCAAATTGCAGGGTGGAATGTCTGAAAATCTCTCATAAGATAAATGTCCAATCCATCTAAATGTTCGTGCACATGTATGATTTTGGCAACGATCCCTGACACCGAGCGCTACACGTGACGAACGGCCTTTTTGGGCGAGAATCGTCCGTGTGTATGCATTTGGTCGGGGGTCGATTTTGTACGATTTTGCCAACGGATCAACGAACGACCCCCGACCGAACACATACACACGGACAATTCTCAGACGAAACGCCAGTTTGTTGCGAGTAGATCTCGGTACTGGGGATCGTGGATCGTTGGCAGAATCGTACGTGTGTACGAACCTTAAGACCCGCCTAGCCCATTCTTTCATGCAATCAATTTATGATCACAAAATGAATAGGTCAGATAGGAACATCTCAAGATAAAAATTGCTGCTTGTATAATGTGGTCTTTAGACATTAGATAGATATCTCAAATCTATCTAATATCTATCTATCTATCTAAGATCCCACTACTTCAAAATGTTTTTGGGATTTTAGATCTGAGCTGTAGATTCTGAGAAATCATCATTTGAAATCACAGCATTTACAGGGAAAGACCTGTCACTCCAGGAGCAGAAATTATAATATGTGTCCTATGTCTGACCTTTTACTGGACTTTTTGTCTGCCTGCCAGCACACTTTCTGCAACAATTAAGAGAACCAGCAGAGGAAAGACAGCAGGGGGGAGGGAGGGGAGATGTGTAAGCAGAGCAGTGTTCATAGTGAGGCTGTGCAGAACTTATAAGTGTCGCAGACACTACAAGGAGGCAGTGAGTAAGGGAGGGTGGGGGGAATTAGGATCACTCGCTAAACATTAATAATTTAATGACAAAGCAAGCACAGATAAATATGTGAGTGCCACCATTATACTTCTCTCAAATTGTAGTTTCAGATAATGTAAAGTTGTTCGAGTGCGTATAGTGACCCTTTAAACAGAAAACTATAATTTTTCTGAAATAGATTAAAAACTATTACACACGCAGGTATCAATGCTTTAATATGAGTCAAATTGTCGTAAAATAATAAAAAAAAAATATTATTTTTTTTTTCCGTCTGTGGAGCAGAAACAGTAATAAAAGTAAAAATTTTCAAATAGAAAATGTGTTTCTTCCTGTATCTCCACAATAAATGTTTTATTATACAGATTATTTTCCTTTAATAACTATCAATAACTGTATACCTGTATATCAAGACTGATATTTGGCAGTGAATTTGTGCCTGTCGGCAATGGAAAGCAAATTTATATCTGTAATAAACTTCTCAGAAATGCCATTTGTTATTGTGATTTGTCATCAAAGGCTGGTGTCAGGAGAGAGCAGGCCCTCGGCAGTACAGACAGTCCAAGGCCCAACCTTGGAAGGAAACATGTAAATTACAGAATATGCTACACATTGCACTCCAGCTGCAACCTCCTGGATGCAAATAGAGAAAAAAAGAGAACCAAACGTTGCAAATGAATTATAATGGATGCTTTTACTTTCAACGGATATGGGGCAAATGTGGAGAGGTGCATAGGACAGTTTTGTTCTATTTTGAGTCCCCGTCTCACAATATTAGTAAGCAGGGTGAAGACCTAAACAACTAAAGGCTCGTACACGCTCAATTTCCGAGCATGGAACGACCCCCGGCGGCCAAGCACTGCACGCAACGAACGTCCGAGAATCGTCCGTGTGTATGCATTTGGTCGGGGGCGTTCGTTGATCCGCTTGGCCATATGGCCGACAGTCCTCATGTCTGGGTTTGTAGTATTTACCTTGAATGAAGCAGTCAAAACCCTTAACACTGTCTCCTCCTTTAAAGCTGGTCCCAAACTGGCCAACTGGAGGACGAGCTTTCTAGTCTCTATCAGTTAAAAGAATACTGATTTGTTTTCTTTTGAAAGTGGCACTTAACCCTCCAAACAATCCGCACCTCAGCTGATTGGGACATAGGCACACACATATAGGGGGTATAGGTAGTGCTTGCTGGGTACCTATAGGCTTCACTTGTGTTGAGGTTTATATCATTTATGTGTGAAAAAACTTGCTAAATCTGGTCCCACTTAAAGCCTGGGCATGATGGAATTTTCTTGTCTATTGGTGCCAGTCTACTGCTAGTATCAGTTGTTTGGTTGGTGCCTTCATTCATTATTTTGTATTATTTCCCCCTGCATGCTATGTAGAGCATTCAGTAATTTAGACATTCTAAGTACCGGGCACACTAATATCCATTCTGTTACAGCATCCGAGTCTATAAATTACAGCTGTGCCACTTTCATGACAGCCTTTGAGATGTAAATAGGACAGGCTCGAAAGCATTAGATGTGTTTATCTAAGCGTTAGTGATGCAGAAAACACAGAGGTTTTTGTAAGGATCAAACTGCAGAGTTCCTCTTGTGGTGGAGCTTTATTTTAAGGACCACAAATTAGATTTAATTAACTCCCTATGATGAACTTGTGCTGGGATTCATCTAGCAGGGATTCTTTGTATTTCACTGAAACTCCAACTCTATCAAGCACTGGATAAATATAGAGATTGGTGTTTAATTTAGGTACATGTACACAGTACCGGGGTGTGTTCAAGCCTAGATGCATGTAAATTGATTGTACATACATGTATTTTGTATACATATATATGGGTTTATGTGCAAGCTCATATATTAAATGTTTGTTTGTAAATATATTTTGTGTGTAGATACATAAAGTGAAATAAGTTAAAGGACAGAACAACATTGAATTAGAAGGCAGATCTCTTTGTTATAAAAACAGTAATCAGTGTCTCATCTCTCATTTTAATATGGTTGTTGAGAAATGTAACTTTCTAACATGGGGTTTGTGTTTTCTTTCCTGGTGTTCCAGTATCACACAGTGTAGTCACTGACCATTATGTTCTTTACACATGCTCAGTCCTAAAATACTGCAGGGGCTTGTTACAGTTGGTCACACCCACTAGTAGCCTCTAGCCAATCCTTTTACAGGACAGAATAGGCAAGGGAGCATGTGACTGAGATCAGAGGTGTGGCCAGTCACTGTACATACACACACTTATTTCACACAGTTCTTGGTAACATTTACTTTAATGCCATTTACTGTAGTGCCAACAGTTTATTGGTGTATTTAGAGGAGATATGTTCAGATTCTGGAGTGTAAAATGTGGGTAGTTCTCCTTTAAAGTACCCAGAGTGGAAACCTAAACTCCTAAATATCTTACCGCGTGGTGGCCACGACCAAGCTCATTCAGCCCATTGGTAAATCATGGCTGATCATGGTTCGGTCACGTAAACTGAGTACCGAGCCTTGCGGGACCCCCACAGGGAGGAGGCGAGGGGTGGAGTTAATTTCAGAGTGGAAAACACTAAAAGGTCCTACCAGAGAGATAGGAGGATAGACAAGAAAGAGCAGTGTCCTGGATACCCAAGGAGGCCAGGATCTGAAGAAGTAGAGGGTGGTCGACAGTATCAAAAGCAGAGGACAGATCAAGAAGAATGAGCAAAGAGTAGTGACCTTTAGATTTAGCACTAAGTAGATCATTGGTCACTTTAGTGAGGGCAGTTTCCATGGAGTGGTTAGGGCGGAAGCCTGACTGGAGGTGGTCAAAGAGAGAGTTAGCAGACAGGTGACTGACCAGATCTGCATAGACATGTCTTTAAAGTAGTTTGGAAGCAAATGGGAGAAGGGAGATAGGCTGGTAGGTGAAAAGAGCAGCCGGGTCGAGGGAGGGTTTTTAAGTATAGGGGAGACCACGGCATGTTTAAATGAGGAGGGGAAAATACCAGTGGATAGGGACAAGTTAAAGAGAGAGTTTAGGGCTCAAGAGGGCAGGTGGTGAGAGGTGTCCTGGATAGGAGAGATAAGAGTCCCTGTTCTGTAACAGTGGTGAAGCTCGTTAGGGTGCAATTAAAGGGATTAACCAATGAAGGGAGGTTAGCCAGTGCAGTGGTAGGAGTTGGAAGATGTATGGAGGAGGTAGGGTGCATAGGAAAACCATTACGGATATTTTTTTCTGAGAAATATCAGGCTATTTCATCAGCCGATAAACAGGGCGTAGGCGGAGGAGGAGGCGGCGAACAGAACAGGGAGTTGAATACTTTAAAGAGCTGTTTCGGGTTATGGGACTGTCTGGATATGAGTGAAGGGAAGTAGTTTTGTTTGGCTAAGGATAAAACACTTCGGGTCCGGTAGAGGGCACATTTAAATTCAAGAAAGTCTCTATTTTTGTTACTCTTGCGCCAGCGTCGTTCAGCTATATGGGATTGCCTTTTCAACTTTTTTATCGAATCCATAAGCCATGGTTGTGGGTTTTTGAGACTAAGGCGACAGGTGGATAAGGGAGCAACAGAGTCGAGAGCATTGGAAACAGTTGTATGGTAGTGGACAGCTGCAAGGTCAGGGTCAAAGAAGGAGGGCATGGAGATATGTTGTTGGAGGGGGGGCAGAGAGCTAATGGGATTTTATGCAGGTCTCTGCATCTGTACGTTTGTTTGTTAGGGGTTACGGTCAGGACAGATGGCACAAGTTTAAATTTGAGAAGATGATGATCGGATAGAGGAAAGGGAGAATTGGATAAGTTAGATACAGAACAGAGGTGGGTGAAGACCAGATCCAGTGTGTGTCCATTACAATGGGTCTGAGTTCCTCCTCCACAATTAGTCAGGAACTAATTAATGCTCTAAAAGTCTTCCCATTGGTTAAGTCCTGGACACAATTTAGGAAGTGTACCAGAGTGATTAGTTCCATCATGTTTTGTTTCATGTATGAAAACAGAGAATATTCTAAAAACACTTATCAACTAGATTAGAATCCACTGAGGAAGTGGGTCCGCCCACGAAATGCATCAGGCGGGTGGGCTGTCCTTTTTGTTTGGTCTGTGTATCTCCAACCTTTTAATATGATTCTAATAAAGTACGTTTGTGTCAATCGTATCCTTGTGAGTAGCGCATTCTTACTTTGAAGTTTACTATGATGAACCTGGAGCTGGGAGGAGTTTCCTTGAAGATGGTCGCACCACATGGAGGGCCTGCTTAGGTAGGTGTGCTGCCTTTCTCTGTAATCTATATTGACTTAGATTAGAATCCAGGTATGTTAATCACCTCTCCAAATCCCATCTTCGTTATACTTACCTTTACCTAAGACACTCCTGAAAGAACTTACAGATCGCGATCTCTCACCAACTGGTTCACGCCTCCCCTGCTGTACCGTGCTGGTTATGAGCATGCAAAGCAGCACAGGAAACAGCTTTTATATCATCTGTCAGCCATTGGATTGATGGAAGATACCTAGAAACTGCAGGACTGAAGTGCCGGGAAGGGGTCTGTAAATCCTAGGGAAAGGTAAGTATAACAAAATTGGGGTCATATATGTGGCCGATACCTAACAAATCCCCTTGGGCATGTGGTCGGTAGAGACAGACAATGATATTTTCTCTTATGGTATTGCCTCCCTTTTCTTTAAGTAGAATGAGCCAATACAATCGTCCTGTATATGGCCACACAGCCAACCGATCCCCATACTGCAGATTAGATTAGTAAACCACACACACACACAGCCAGGGCAATTCTCTCATCACCAAACAGAACAGAAATGTGTAACCCTCTTGAGACTCTGATAAGTGTCCTGTTTATTTCAGTGTTAATCAGACATTTGCTCTGCATGTTGTGTACAAACCTTCTAAAGCTGGAATAAACACAGTTATCAGTTTTCCAGAGAGTATTGCAAATTTCTTCTGGCATTGTTTAAATTCTCTGCGGCTATTTCCTCAACTGGCTTTTGTTTCTGGCAACCTGACATGATGTCATATGGTTTCAATGGCATCCATGTGGTTTCCAGGTCTTCAAGGTTCAAACAAGGGACGAGTGGTCAGTTTTCCTTCTCATTCTGTTCCTAAGAAGATCCCAGATAACAACTGATAGACTGGTCATCAATCACATCCAATCTGCACCTTGTATGTTTGTCCATCTGCATTGCTGGGATTCCAAGTCACACGTAGGTTTTCCTGTAAAGTCCTTAATTGTCCATTTCTTGTGTTTTTTTTTTATAGTATTATAATTATTATTATTGTGGCTTTATATAGTGCCAACATCTTCTGCAGTGTTTTAAAATTACATGTATACATTCACTTCAGGCCCTGTCCTGAAGAGCTTACAATCTAAGCACACTTATTTGACACATACAACCTATCAGTATGTCTTTATGATTGTGGGGAAACCGGAGGGCCCGGAGGAAACCCACACAAGCACGGGAAGAACATACAAACTTCTTGCAGATGTGTCCAAGGGTGGAATTGAACTCAGTACTGCAAGGCATCAGTGCTAACCACTGAGCCACTGTGCTATTGATAAGGTATTAATAAATATTTACCCCTGCAAATTTTACAACCATTTTAAAAGTAAAATATAATCTGTATTTTTCTGTAAATACCCTAGTAAGCAACTACACAGGATAATAAATACTGTAGTGGGCACAATGAGCAACACTTGATAGAACTTGACTATATGTTTTAAGAGAAGGGAACATTCCTGTGGTAATTTAAAGGACAATTATACTCAACCTCCCCTTGCTCCTCTTCCTCCATAGTTGCATAGTACTCATTATGATGTCCTAAATCACTAAGTCCTTACACTTGGTAATGAAAATCTCCTTCAGCGATCCACTCCACTCCTCCTCTTTTCCCCAGTAAGTGACAGATCGCAATGCAGCCAATGGGAAGACACACTCTGCAAGGAGGAGTGCTTTCTCATTGGCTGCACCGTGGACTGTCCTTGACAGTGGATGAAAGGAGGGACCGAAGGAGCACAGAAGGAGCCTTTCAGTAAGTATTGCAAGAGTAAGGTAAAGTACCCAGGGTAAGGCCTTTTAGCTCCTCACCCTGGATACTATGCAGCTATGGATTGGGGAGAGTGTAAATTGTCTTTTAAGCTGGATACATACAGTAATAATCTATAAGATTCTGTCTGTCATTTTTTAAAGATGTGGCTACACACATTCAAGAGTGTTCTTCCTACATAAAGTATAGGGATAACATTCGAGACTGTGACACTTTCCTTACGAGGTTGGTTCCCTATACTTTAAGGACATTTTTGGAAGGTAACGATCATTTGCACTGTACACACTTTACCAATAAAGGGGTGATACAGTTGGAACCAATGGAATCGCCCTTTATTGTTAACGTGTGTACCCAGCTTTACTTTCAGATTATTCTAGTCCATCATATTTTGACAAAATCTATCAATATAGTTATTTTACCTCTATTGATATTAGGGGGGGAAAAATGGGGGAGGAAAAGTCAATTTTCCAGAAGAGCTTACTAGTAAACACAAGGAGGTCTGTTGCATTTTAGGAATATTAAAGCTGTGTACGCACATGGAAGATCATTAAAAAGATGACAGTAATTTTTTAAAGATCCCTCTGCACACAGTACCAGGTGTTCTCCCTATATAAAGTAAATGTAAAGCAAAGGGAGAATGCTCGGGACTACAAATTTCCCTTAGCGGTGGATGAATGAGGGCGAGGAAAATTTATTGGCATTTCAGAGTGATTGCAAGGGAGCACTCAGAAATGTTCTACACACACCAACGATAAAGGGACATCTCTTTATCATTAGTGTGTGTATCCACCTTAAGACATAAAAAGGTTTAAGTTCATTGTTAATACACAAACTATCCTCAGGGGTTAATTTCCCCTTTTAAATGTTATATTTTAGATTTGTGATGATGAGTTAACCTACATTTTAATACTCACCTTTAATACTTTTCTTTAATATGTACCTTTACATATTAAAGGATTAAACTTTTACTTTTCTTAATTTGTACCTTTAGGGAACAAGTGTAAAAAATTAGGTCCTCTCCTGGCTTAATGCTCAGGTAAAAAGGAAAATGGAAAAAAAGAAAAAGACTTTTACATTTTAGAAATCAGAGGGAACAGAACAGGCTTAGAGGGAGTATTAAAGCTGTGATAAGGAGTGCAAGAAAGCAATTGAACTAGCTAAAATAGAAAATGAAAAACAGATAGCAGAACAAAGCAAGTCCAACCCCAAAATGTTTTTTAAGTATATCAATAGTAAAAAGATGAAGAAATGTGGGACTATTAAATAATAGGGCTGAGATGGTTATAGAGAATGCTGAAAAGGCCAATGTACTAAACCATTTTTTCCCTCTGTATTGACTATAGAGAATCCTAGTCCTTATAGCAGGGACTGAAATAATATGAAGGGTATAAATGAGTAATATTCACTCTGGTTGACAGAGGATATGGTATGGAAAGAATTAGACAAAGTTAATATCAATAAAGCCCCAGGACGGGATGGAATACATCCATAATTCGTAAGAGAACTTAAGCTAGGTACACACAGTACAGATTTCTGAAAGATGACAGACAGGATCTGCAAGATCCTGACTGCCATCTTTCAAAGATCTGCATACACACAGTCCCGAGGGTTCTTCCCTATGAACTCATAAGGAGAACGTCGGGACTGTGTGTTTCCATCGGCCGCGCTAGACTCCTCTAAGGGAGTCTAGCACGGCCGATGTAAATTTTCGGACTTTCCCGAACGAGCGTTCGGCCGACCCGATCATTGGCGGCCGCGGCTCGTTCGGGAAACGAGCGTACACACATAACGATAAAGCCCCGATACCGTCGGATCCGACGGTATCGGGGCTTTATTGTTAATGTGTGTACCCAGCTTTAGTCCAGTTTTATCTAGACCACTGTTTCTTATCTTTTCAGATTGTAGGATTTTAAAAGGGCTTAGTTCAGTTCTAGCTAGACCACTGTTTCTCATATTTTCAGATTTGCTTTTGTCTGGGTATGTGCCGCGGGATTGGAAAAAAGCCAATGTAATACACTATTCAAAAAAGGTAGTCGTTCACAGGCTGGTAACTATAGAACTGTAAGCCAACATCAGTGGTAGGGAAGGTGATGGAAACTTTTAAGGGATCATCCTTGACTTGTCTCCAGAGATATCTATTATTAGTAGTCAGCATGGATTTATGAGAAATAGATCATGCCAGACAAATTTAATTGGTTTTTATGAAGAAGTGAGTAAGAAGTTGGACTACGGCACAGCAGTGGATGTGGTATATTTGGATTTTGCAAAAGCTTTTGATACTGTGCCACATAGGCGACTAATGTATAAAACTGAGGACTGTTGGCCTTGAAGAAAACATTTGTTCATGGATAGAAACTGGTTATTTTCCGCAAACAGAGAGTGGTGGTTAATGGAGTACATCTATGTGGGCTAAAGTTCTAAGCGAAGTGGCCTCAGGGGTCTGTACTGGGGCCGCTTCTGTTTAATCTGTTTATAAATGACTTAGAAGGGGGCATTGAGAGCAAGGTCTCTGTGGTTGCTGATGACATAAATTATGCGAGACTTTGGAAACTTCCAATGATGTGCAAGTGCTGCAAGCAGACCTAGATAGATTATCAAAATGGGCAGCAGAATGGCAGATGAGATTCATGTAGATAAATGTAAGGTGATGCATTTGGGATTTAATAATCCCTGTGCCACTACACCATAAATAACTCTGTGTTAAATTCATCTGTAATGGAAAAAGATTTGGGGGTTCTGGTAGATAACAGACTTAGCTGTAGCAAACAATGCCAGTAGCAACAGCTAGAGCTAGCAAGATATTGTCTTGTATAAAAAGGGGAATGGATTCAAGAGAGAAAAATATTATTCTCCCTCTTTACAAGGCACTGGTAAGGCCTCATTTGGAAAATGCGGTGCAGTTTTGGAATCCCATATACAAAAGGGACATCTTGGAAATTGAGGCAGTTCAGAGAAGGGCAACTAAATTAATAAGGGGAATGGAGGGGCTTGAATATGCAGGCAGATTAGACAAGTTAGGGCTGTTAACATTGGAGAAGCGGCGGTTGCGTGGGGACATGATAACCTTGTACAAATATATTAATGGCCCATACAATGAGCTCTCTGGTGCATTGTTCACTAATAGGTCGTATCAGAGGACACGTGGACATCCTTTAAGGTTGGAAGAAAAGAAGTTTCATCTTCAGGTTAGGAGAGGTTTCTTTACAGTGAGAACGGTGAAACTGTGGAACTGTCTTCCAGCAGATGTGGTAATGGCAAGTTCATTGAATAATGCCTTGATAAGTTTCTAAAACTAAAAAATATTGAGAATTACTGGTATTAATGCATATAGATCTGGCTGATCCAGGGATACTTTCCGATTGCCGTTTGGAGTCAGGAAGGAATTTTCCCCCCCTTTTTAGCTGGGTTTTTTTGCCTTCCTCTGGATCAACTGTTAGGTAGGGTTTAAAAAAAAAAAAGGGGGTGAATAGGTTGGACTTGATGGACGTATGTCTTTATTCAACCTTAATTACTATGTTACTATGTTACTTTTGTCTGGTGATGTGCTGCTGGACTGGAAAACAGCCAATGTAATACCAATATTCAAAAAGGATAGTCGTTCGCAGCCTGGTAACTACAGACCTGTAAGCCTAACAAAACTGGTAGGGAAGGTGCTGGAAACTTTGTTACAGGATCATATCCTTGACTGTCTCCAGAAATGATCTTATTAGTAGTAGTCAGCATTGATTTATGAGAAATAGGTCATGTCAGACAAATCTACTTGGTTTTTATGAAGAAGTAAGTAAAAATTTAGATTCTGGCATAGCAGTGGATGTAGTGTACTTGGGTTTTGCTAAAGCTTTTGACACTGTGCAACATAAAGTATAAAAATTGAGGATAGCTGGCCTAGAAAATTGGTCTTTGGATCGCAAACAGAGAGTAGTGGTCAATGGAGTACCTCATGGTTCTGTACTGGGGCCACTTTTTTAAATCTGTTTATAAATGACTTAGAATGGGGCATTAAGAGCTCTGTCTATGGATACTGAACTATGCAGAGCTTTGGAAACTTCAAATGATGTGCAATTGCTGCATGTAGACCTAGATAGATTATCAAAATGGGCAGCAAAATGGCAGAGGAGATTCAATGTTGATAAATGTAAGTTGATGCATTTGGGGTTTAACAATCCTGGTGCCACCTACACCATAAATAACTGTGCTAATGGAGAAAGATTTGGGGGTTCTGGTAGATAACAGACTTAGCTGTAGCAAACAATGTCAGACAGCCATGGCTAGAGCTAGCAAGATATTGTCTTGTATAACGAGGGGAATAGATTCAAGAGAGAAAAATATTATTCTCCCTCTTTACAAGGCACTGGTAAAGCCTCATTTGTAACGTTGCAGTTTTGGAATCCCATTTACAAAAGGGACATCACAAAACTTACCCTTCATCCATCATGTTCGTTACCAGATATAATCCCTAATACTGAGACATTACCCGTATTATCAAAAATCGGTTACCTATAATATTTGGTGACTTCATAACGTCATAGATGCGAGTTGGAGAGCAGTCCCTAGAAGGACACAGAGCCTTATAGATATCTTTTCTCCTAGTATGTTTCATAGTGGAGATGTTTGTAAACCCACATGGCTCAAGTACACTGGCACATATAAATGTGGTAGTAGCAGAAGTACTATCTGCCCCTGTTGGAAGAGGGTTCATTTCAGTGTAGTGCCACTAAAAGTAGATAAACAGCAAATAAATTGTAACAGTAATTTTGTCATATATCTCATTACTTGTAAACATTGTCTCAAACAATTCGTAGGGTGTACTATTTGCCCTTTATGTTTTTGCTTGGGGGGACATATTAGGGCCATTAAACATAGAGGTGTATCTAACCCGGTAGCTAGATATTTTGCCCAGTGTAATGAAGCTGATTTATCACAAGTTAGATTTTCAAGGATTCAAAGGATCAATGCCCCTTTAAGGGGGGGTTATAGATTATCCCGCTTACTTAAAAGTGAGGCAGAATGGATTTTTCTATCTGAAAACATCTCATGCTTTATTAATTTGTATTACTCCTACCGGTATTTGTATTATTATCTACATTTTATCAGTCCACCTCGAAACGCGTCAGTCATGACCGGTTTGATGTTTGTATAGTCATGTAACTTTCTTTGCTAACTTTTTATCAAGACACTTGGGTCATTTATCCAGGTCATACAGCTTCTACATTTGGTTTATTGAGTCTGGACTTTTGCCTTACAAAGGGCCAGGGGCTTGGCTGCCCATGGGCCACCTTTATACTGTGGTAAGTACCTTAGAGTATGACCCTATATTGTTTCTATATCTGTTTTTTTACCCATACGGAATTTTGATTACACTTTACATCTAGGGTCGGGAACTGACCCACCCTACCCTCCGTTATTTTGATTGCCCTGGCGTCTGATGTGCACATGTGTGTGTTCTAAATAAAGCATGTTATGACACCATCCGTTGCAGCCTATTCCTGAGTTATGGAGCGGTCCGCTCCCCAGTTTCTCTGTTCGGCTTGAAATATTTACAATCATAGACTGGGTTTATTGTCCCTATACAGAGCAAAGACAAGGGGGCATGTTTATAAAGCTTTGTTAAACTTTTTGTCTACTTTAACATGGCCTTTTCGCTATTTATAAAGCAGTGATAACCAGTAGCGAAAAGTGTATTTTTGCGTTAAGTTCAGCCATTCAAATTCGCCAAGTATGAGGTGGCGAAAATGCATAAGTGCCCATTTATGACATATTGTAGGGCTTCCTCCCCCAGCCCCAACCGCTATAATAGAATTATCAGAAACTCCCCCAATCTTTACTTACCTTCCCTCTAGCCAGCTGCCGGCTGCTTAGAACACCGTGGGAGAGAGGCAAGGTAAGTAGAGTTCGGGGGAGGAAGCCCTACAATATGACCAAGGGGATTGTAGCTAGGGGGAGGGAGAGCAAAATGGGAGGGAGAGGGAGGGGGTGAGGGCTTAACTGCGCATGGCAAAATTCTCCCGGAGGAGAGACAGGAGGTAGAGTCCTATATGGACTCTGCTAGGCTCCTGGTGGACAGTTTTTGGGATTTTGGGGGGGCATAGCAAGGCAGCCATTTGGAGCTGGGATGTAAGGTAAGGATTGTATTACACTACACAGTGGGGCCAGTAGTGGGTTACATTATTGTTTTGGGGGTGGACCAAAAAAAAACCAATAAAACCAGTAAAGTCAAATGGGGGTCTAAGGGACATATTTTTAAAGGGGCATTATTTTCAGACTTTACCACAATTTTTTAAACTTTCAACTTTTCCTTTCATCAAAGGTATTAAAAAGGCGAATTTTCATCAAAAAGCGAAAATTATCTAGCAAAAAGTAGCCCTAATAATGCTGGAAACGCTCGGCACACATGATGGTAAACAGGTAATACTCCCTGGTGGTTTTTCAAAGTAGTATTAAATTGGTTAATACTCACTGAACACCTATCTTTGTTATTTAAAAATAGCTTAACACATGTGGTGTTTTTTTCAGCCAAAGATATAATAAATAGTGTAAAACTCAAAAGGCGAATTTTCTCTATTTCATTAATAGGATATAATAAATAGTGTAAAACTCAAAAGGTGAATTTTCTCTATTTTATTAATAGGATGATAGTGTAAAACTCAAAATAAATTTTACTATTTTCTTAATAGGACAAATTTTTTAGTATTGCTTATTTTTAGCAAACTGCAGCTAATTATCAAACCAGTTCCGTTAATATGGTAACATACCATAGTGCTGTGTAAGAAATAGTCATGTTAATGGAACATTCCAGTAAGTAATGATGTTTGGTGAAAATTCTGGTAAAACTGCAAGAAAAGCAACAAAAGGGAGAAAAGGGGCAAAAGGCGAATTTTCCCCTATTTATAAATAGCTTTAAATAAAAAAAAAAAAAGACAAAAATAGCTCTGAAATTACACTAGAGAGCAATCTCTATTTTCGCATTGATAGCACACTTAACAATTAATCAGGTGAAAACTATCTTCACACATCACCGCAGCGATACTTTTCCGCAAATGCAAAAGCGAGCGTTTTATAAATAAGATGAAAATAGCGCTATTTGTCATTGCAATGTCCTGCGATAGCGAAATGGCGAAAATAACGATTGTTTATAAAATATGATAATCTATCCTTACACCTTTGAAACTACCATACAAGGTCCTTTACATTCTTTATATTGCTCATCCTTAGTGCCAATTTTCCACATAGTTAAGTTTGATTAGGCAGCACTTGATGCCTGCATACTAATTATTATTCATTTATTTTTGCCTTGGTGATTAGGATTCCAGAGGATTATGAGCCCTTAATGAAATTTTCAAAAACCTGGATTACATGTTGTAACTGGATGCATTATATTAGGCATAGGAGCAGAGCCAAAACAGCTGATTTCATTATTCAATAAAAGTTTGCCCATGCTATTAATTTGTAGCAACCAATCAGAAGTTAACTACAGTAACCCAGGAAAAAGCTAACATTTGATTGGTTGATGTAAACTTTTATTGCATAAGCCCCTCTATACTCTAGAACTTCTTAACTACCCCTCTGTTTTTAAGTAGTGTATGCATGGAATGGTGTAATGTTCTAATTATGAAATAAAAATTACCCTAGTAGTGGAAATTTGGGTGAGTCCAGATGTGACCATAGGTAAAATACTTTTTGGAAAGGTCTGTGAGGTATGGAAGTAGATTATCATATTGGTCCCTGCCAGGCATCAAAATTGTCCTCACTGAGAACAGTCAAAGTAATCATAAACTGCACATCATTAAACATCAATTATGTATAATATAGAGTGGAATCCTCCAAGGTAAACAATATAACAGATGCATGCAATTTGCTACTGTCATTAAAGATTACAACAGGGAAATATTCTAGAATCCTATAAATTCCATAGTGGGAAACTGGTTTAAAAAACGGTCCTCTACAATAGATAGGCCAAATGTCTGTAATATGTTCAATACATAATATCTGGGTCAGAACAATCAAAAATAAAATCCTTGGAAGTTGTAGGGTCCAAGAAAGCAGATTTATTTCAGTAAGTTAGAAATTGGATTTTTTTTTGTAGATAGATAGATTGATGCATTTGTGCACTTTATTTATTTTAGACAGGAACAAACTGTGCACACCAGTCTTGCAGACAAAAGGTGTTTCTACAATTTACAGTTTGCTGCTGCACTGGAGCACCCAGCATATATTCCTCCATTGGAGTACTTTGTGAGTGTGCAGGATCCTTTTGTTCACTATCCCTTATTTATTTTAGGTACATTGGGGGAGATTCAATATTGGTGGAACCCCAGGTTAACCCAAAGTAATATCGGGTTAACGTGAGTTTTACACATCTAGCGCTAGCAAAATCTCAATATACCAACATCTTGTATCTAGTTTTTTACATTTGTGAGTAATATATACCCAAATTCCAATATGTATACTTTGGCCCCACTTCAGCATTTGCGATAGAGAATGTAGGCACGCTCATGTATCTTCATTGCATACTGCATGACATCTTGCAGATCATAATGGTCTTCCGCATTTACAGTAGCCTGGTGGTACCCCGAGTAATAGGGTTGATCAAGCTCCATATACCATAGGTTTGAGCCTAGGCACACCTTGTTGGCAACATGCCACCAAAGTTGAAGGTGCAGCTCCCGTTCGTCCTCTATCTATAGGACTCCCAGCTATATAGTGCTATATAATGAATTGTCTGTATATAAGGAAACGCTTCTTGGTGAGTGGCGTTGATGTTTCCATATTCCTGTGGCTGTGAAATAAAAGACAACATTTTTTTTAAATACTTGTTTTTATTGAATACACTGTACATATATATATATATATATGTAGCCCCCTCTTTTTGGGATTGGCCAACTTGTTTTGCTATAGTATATATATAAGGCAGCTTACTCGAACGTTCGCTATATTTGGGTTTTAGCTCTAGCCCCAGTGATGACACCGTATTTCCCCTTTAATCACACTACAGCTTGAGTAATATAACAAACAGAACTGTCTGCATTTCCTTTACTAAAGTGATAATAAAAGTGTAAAAGGTTAAACAAGTAGTTATTATGTAAATATAAATTCTTTCTATACACATATATTGGCATAACAAATAACAGTGCCTATTATTAACAATATTTTCTATACTCCTATAAACATATAAATGTACTGGTACTTAAATAGATCCTTAAACAAAGTATAGTTCTAGAGCAATTTGGGTGCGCAGCCCTAAAGTGAAGATCCCTGTATAGTGGTTGCATCCAGGCCTTATGTTGGAGCTTTGTTTGTAATCCATACAGGGTTAATTGGCACCACAGTCACCTGGACTGGAGAATCTCAACACACACTTATATCCAGAGGCAAATGCAGTTTACTGGTAATAATGAACTGGGTATTGAAGATTAATATGGTCTCTGAGGACTGCAGTGAAAGGGTGTCTCAGGTACACCTGTATATCTGTTGGGCCTCTTCTGTGCTTAGCAGGACCCTATGCAGCACACTGCACTACTACAGTTGGTTCACTGGATAGCACACAGTCAGACTCAGAACTTGACACAGTTTATCATCAACTTTTCCCACGCTTCCAAAGCAACTTTCTAATACGTGTGTCTTCTCCTCTCAGTCCACAGCAGCAGCAGCCCTTGCAGTCTGTCCCTGATTCTGCACACACGGCATCTCCTCCCTCCTTCCTTCCTCCCAGGATTCCTTAGCTCTCCTTCCTTAAATTGACTAGTCCTTCCCATTGGGCTGCCTCAGTCATGTGACAGCTTTAGCAATTGCCATATTGGAAAGGGGAATACCTTAAAAATCTTTTGTTAGTGTTTCTATCCCCAGACAGAGTGGCTGAATTTACAATGTCCAGACAGGTAAGAGAAAATTGAAGTTCTTAAGCATACTTAACCTGCAGCACTAAATTTACAGCATTTTTTTTTATTTACAGGGGGTTACATATATATATATATATATTATATATATATACACTTTTTTATCTTTTATTTCACAGCCACAGGAATATGGAAACATCAGCGCTACTCACCAAGAAGCGTTTCCTTATATACAGACATTGGACTGAATACAGTATGGACACTTGTTATTACATATGTGTATTATTATGGCACTTGATGGTACATTAATCCCTCCCAATGAGGGAAGAGGGGAGAGTCTTGTTTGATCACTGGTCTATTTAAGGTGGAGGGGGTAATTTTGTGAGTTCAAAACCTGATGAAGGAGACATAGTGCTCTCTGGAAGATCGTTTGTTTGTGTGACAAAATAAACAGTTTAATCTGAGGATAAGTGTGCGCTTCCATTTCAATTGCTTGATCAAGCTCCATGCACAATGGCTGAGGAGCGAAACAAGTCCCTTCATCATTGCTTTTTAGGACAGACATGACTGTTAGATTGACCTGCTGACTTGACAATCTGCATTTAGGGGGATACTTTTTATAAATGTTTTTTAAACTTGTTGATTGCTGTGCTGAATAAAGGATTTTTGTTATACTTTTTTTCCCCGATTTGTATATAGCGTGCCAATGGATGGCTGGATGGACCATTGAGAAAGGTGAGACATCTGTTAGTTTTAATAATGTACTGAAAGAGAAAAAACCCATGACATGTTGTCCAGTCAATTGTATATAGAACATCCATATACCGTTGAAATCTGTCCAGTCATGTACTGTATGTATAAAATATCCATCATGCAACAGTGTTGAATCCTATTTATTTAAAATATCCATAGACCTTATTTGAAATGTGTCCAGTTATGTATGTATAAAAAAATCCAGCATGTACAACAATGTACTAAAAAAATGTCCCAACTTTATTCAAAATTATGTATGTATGTATGTTTATTTATATAGCGCCACTTGGGGGCACAGCGCTGTACAATATAGAATACAAAAAGCAGTAAAAGGGGGACAATAAAAAAAATTAATTAAATATACAAGTGCTTGAAACATGTAACATGAGGAAAGAGGTCCCTGCCCCGTAGAGCTTACAATCTAATTAGGTGGGTAACATACAGATACATAGGAAAGGGTAGAAGTGCCATAGTAATAACTGGTGCAGTATCAACAGTCCTATGCTGTGCACAGAGAGATAGGATGAGAAGGTAGATTTAAATTTTTTTATTGAGATTTATATAAGAGAGAGGGGAATAGAATTCCAAAGGACGGGTGCCACAAAAGAGAGAGGTTTAAGGTGAGAGGAGGCAGTGTGAGTGGGGGGTCTGTACAGGAGCTGGTTCTGTGATAAGCGGAGGGTATGGGCAGGGACATTTGGGGCCACAAGAAAAGAAATATAACAAGCAGCAGCAGAGCGAAGGGATTTAAATGTTAAGAGAAGAATTTTGTAGATAATGCTTTGTTTAAAAGGGAGCCAGGTAGATGTGCAGCATTTCCTGATTACTAGATTTTATTTCCTGATTACTAGAGAGCGAGACAATGTATGTAGCAAAGTATGGACTGAAGAGGAGAAAGATTGGAAGCAGGAAGACCAGAAAGCAGAAGTTTACAATATTACGGAGAAAAAAGATTCAGGTTTTAGCAACATTGTTAATGTGAATAAAAAAGGAGAGAGAGGAATCAATAATAACCCCTAAGCAACGTGCTGGCTGAATAGGGTAAATGGGGGTGTTGTCAACAGAAGTAGAATAAGGTGGGATATGACCAGGTTTAGTTGATAATAATAAACTGGAGGGCTGACATAACACTGGCTAATGAACTGGAGGGCTAATAACACTGGCTAATGATCTGTAGTGTTGATAACACTGGCTAATGATCTGGAGGGTTGAAAACACAGGGTAATGATTTGGAGGCCAGATAACACTGGGTAATAATATGGAGAACTGATAACAATGACTAATGATTTGGAGGGCTGATAACACTGGCTAATCATCTGGAGGGCTGACAACACTGGGTAATTATCTGGAGGGCTCACTAACACTGGCTAATAATCTGGAGGGCTGACTAACACTGGCTAATGATCTGGAGGGCTGACTAACACTGGCTATTGATAAAGAGGGCTGACTAACACTGGCTAATAATCTAGAGGGCTGACTAACACTGGCTAATAATCTAGAGGGCTGACTTACACTGGCTAATGATATGGAGGGCTGACTAACACTGGCTATTGATAAAGAGGGCTGACTAACACTGGCTAATAATCTAGAGGGCTGACTAACACTGGCTAATAATCTAGAGGGCTGACTAACACTGGCTAATAATCTAGAGGGCTAACTAACACTGGCTAATAATCTAGAGGGCTGACTAACACTGGCTAATGATATGGAGGGCTGTCTAACCACTGGCTAATAATCTGGAGGGCTGACGTATCACTGGCTAATGAACTGGAGGGCTGACGTAAGACTGGTTAATGAATTGGAAAGCTGACTAATAATAAATGTGATCATATACCTGAGACCCCCATATATTTCTCTGCTCTCATCTTCCTTCAATGTGCTGCCCATATTGTCAGTGAGTAATCTGCTAAACTTTGGACACTGCTGTGCTGCTTCTATTAATCTAACAATATGGCCACAGTTTGAAGGAAACCAAGAGCAGAACAATGTATGTAGTCTAATAGATAAGCACATGCTACTACCCCTCCCCCGATCATCTTTTAGCGTGCCACCCCAGGCAGGCAGCACATAGTTAAGCTTTAAACTGAGGCAGTGTCTCCAAAATCTCACTACTGACCTCCCATTCTCATAAATCAGTTTAGGCTGTGGTGCATGTCAGATCCCAGTGTCAGTAAAGGAAAGAAGTTCAGCAGCAGAGGCAGGTGTGTTCCTAGAGTTTTTGACACCTGAAACAACTTTTAAATGCCACCTATCGGCAGACGGGGGGGGGGCGACGCGTGAAGCGGGTGTGGCTTCATCATGGAAAATAGGTGTGGCTTGTGGAGGTGGGTATGGTGGGCTGACTTACAATGACTGGTGAACTAGGGGGCTGAGTTAACACTGACTAGAGTGCTGGCTTAACACTGACTGGTGGACTGGTGCTGAAATGTGTTATTGCAGGAAGGAGGATTTTTTAACTGCCGCCTATTAAGTAATCTGCCGCAGGAGCGCACCCTGAGCAAATGTTTCAGTTTGCTTCATGGTAGGGGCACCCCTGACTGCAGAGGAGGAGTCTACTGTTCCTCTAGAGATAGAGGCGCATGCTGTGCCGTTTATGCGCGGAACTTACTAAAAGCTCCTGTGGCAGCCCAAATTTTGCAATTCTTATTGAATAATGTCCTAGACTAGTAATAAAATTTTATAACAATCCACGCTGGGAAGAGTCCTGTTAAAAACATACTGGCATGCCAAAACAAATATCTGCTCATTCTCAATCTGAAAAAGTTTGATTTATCTAAATGGTTAATAATTAGTAATAGCAATGCTGAATATTTGCTTTATAATCATGCAAAAATGTTATTTCTGCCATATTAGGCTGATTAGATTTTTCCCCAAAATATCTCCATTGAAGAGAACAATAATAGTGGTAGGTTACCATGGAGAAAAATAAAAGTTTCAGCGATAGCATATTTTAATGGTTTGTGTGGACTTGTCATTTTTTGTTGTGTGAATTATAACAAACATACTTAAAATAGTATAACATGAAACCAGCATAAAATATATATAAAATGTAATATTTTTATATTACTTATCAATCCCAATTTTGTAGGATACTCTCTTCTAATAGTAATAGTTTAATCATAGTACCTAAACTAAAAATGTACATCTTAATCTATAATTATACATGCTTACTGAGGTGTGTGTGTTGCTGCATGCCTTCAATCCAGTACTTGTTTTGCTAAGGGTCAGTATCCCCCTCCCCCTTTTAACCACTACCTCTTCCATCTGACCTGACTTTCTGTGAAATCAAGCATACCAACTGTTAAAACTGCACATATCATAAAGCATACCAACTCTGTCAGAGCTCTGTCACCATTTAAGACACAGCAAAACTGTTTACCGCTGAAAAGTTTCTGATCACTTGATTGGCAGCTGAAATGCAAGATCCTTCAGATTGCATATCTAAAGAAATAGGGGGCAGATCAACACTAAAATGGTACAGTGGTGGTTGGGAAGAATTAAAGTTTCCAGAAATGGTCACTTTAAAATAAAAAATCAGTAGATGCCCTTTGAATGATTTTTTTTGTGCCTGACACTAACTCCACTCCCATAACTTATATAGTCATGCAAGTGCCTACTTATTTGGAGGTGGGTGGAAAAAAGGACAAGCAGGAGAACAGTCACGAGTATGTCTTTGACAGCTCACCACTAGTTACTAGTGAAAAAGGGAGGTAGAAATAATCTGTCCTACCTCCATAGGAAATATAGATTTTAAACAGAAGTTATTGATTTGGATATTGTAGATGCTGTTTAACAAATCAGCTGTCTATACTGTATGTAAACATATTGAAGGAGAAAAAATGATGTTAGAGAAACCACCCACAGCAACACTGCTGAGAAAAACTGCTCAAGATAATGATGTTGAATGACACCTCTTGAAGTTGCACATATAGATTATTCTGGCAGCCTTTAGTAAATTGTTTTCTTGCCATGTCCTAAAATTGTGTAGAAGAGTAAATTGTACTGAATGCACAGTTCACGGTGTTGTAACTTGCAGTCAGTCTGTTCCTTTTATCTGTCCACACATTATTTATGATTCTAAAACACATCCAATAAACACATTGCTGCAAGGAACTGCTAGGACCATTTGCAGTTTTGTCAGTAAATTAGCTGCTTTAGTTTGGAGGAAAAACGACGCCATTTCCAATTACAGGAAAGGTCTGACTTATCCATAATTGCTGTCATTGCTCTCTTGATAAAACACAATTCTCTGTACAAGCCTTCATTGCTCTGTATTGGTTTTACAGAACCTCACATCATATTGTTACGTTCTAGTGATTGGCATCTTCAAATATGCATCTAGTTTGAAAGGTCACAATTAAAATCTGAAACGTTATCCCAAGTATTCTACAGCTCTGTCAAAACACATGGATGCTCATTGGTCAAACAGTTTCTGTTCCTCTGCAAGAAATATTGGTAAATCTTTGTGTATTTAAAAAAAACAATTGTTTCTACTGTTCTTCAGCTGGATGCAAATGTCTAAAAACAACCAAAAATGTTCTGTGTATGTCAGCAATGTATACACTACACCAGGGTAATGCAGCCAGGAAACCTCTGTACTACACTATACTACACTATTTTGGGTTTTACATTGAAATATAGATTTATTGTCTACTGTGTTATAAAATGAAAGGGGTATAAAGTTTTAGTTATAGACCCAAAACCTTTTTTTGTAACAAATATGCAGCAGTCAATGGATATTACTCTTATCAGGCCAAACTGCCCAATACAGACCATTAAAGAGTCCAGGCTCATACCTGTGCCTCTTACCCTAAAACTATAATAATATACAGTACATGGCCGCCAATATTATCAACAGCAGAATACGTAACAGCGCAGAATAACACACAGGTAAATAGCAGTTTAATATAATAGACTGGGAAACCAGGAATCTCAGTTCATTCATTAGTCAATGGGAATTCAGCCTGTAATAGAATACATGTAGAGGAAAAATCCATTCCTATATAGATCTGTCAGAACTCATGAGTCACAAAAGTTGCCTTGTCTAGAATAGAAGCATTCACAACAAATGATGCTGACATTTGTTTTCACAAACCTACGGCCCGAACAAAGCTCAGCAATTCGTGTTCCATTAATCTTGGCAGGAATGCTGCGCGAGTTTATTTGCTAACGTTGGGCATTGGTGTATAGGCTGGTTGTGAGAAAGAAAAATAAGGAATGTAATAATCAGTTTTACTTTACAGTAGCAAATGCCGAACACTGATGAGCTTAAAATAACAGAGAATTTCCATCCCATGGTTCTAATCACAAAGTTCCACCATTGCAGTCACCGTAATTAATGAATAACCGAAACACATTCTTGACTCATAGCTAAAATGAGAGCAGATTAAAAGGGACATTCCACAAACACGCAGTCCCACTCACATTCTAGATAATAAAACCCTTGATGTGCGTCCCTGAGTCCGTGTGTGTGTGTCTTCTCCATTCTGCGCATGTGCGTCCCTGAGTCCGTGTGTGTGTGTCTTTTCCATTCTGTGCATGTGCGTCCCTGAACGTCCGAATGAACAGACCAAAATGGGATCGAAAATGGCACACATGGGGAGGAGGAGGAGGAGGTCTAGCGCCCGTTTATATAACAGGCTTAACTGTCTAGTAAATTAATAATTACCTGTTTCCTGCTCGTATTCTTCTTCCTTGCCAGCTTCTGTGTTCTTCCTGATATTTCCTGGTAGCAGCTGAGACATGGCTGTGACCTGAGCTGCCTCTACTGCAGCTGTGCAAGCTCATAAAGAGCTTGTATAGCCTTCAGGAAGAGATGTGAACCTTCAGGTCCAAGGATGAATGAAACTGGCGAGGTTTGTTCTGAAAATCCTAAAATTCAATTCGAATTCAATTGAATCAGAATTTTTCTAATTTTCTATCGCAATTTAGAAGTTTCAATCTTTCTAATTTTAACATTTTCGATTTTCTAATATCTGGGTTTTTTTGATAATTAGTTCAGAGTTTCGAAAAGTTCTTATGTTTTTTTAACACAATCAAATGCTAATGAATCACAAAATGACAGCCTATGGCTTTGAGTAAAGACTAGGAAACATTGCAGAACCTTTTTCCAGCTCCGCAGACCTGAAGTGTCTGACTTAAAGGGCCCTCGCCACTCTGCTACTCTTCACTGCTCTCATTTTATGGCTGGACATGCCCCTTAAAATAAATAAACATAGGGTAATTAAATATTTCAACAGAACAAAGTATTAACCCAAGATACTGGACTGGTACCTTGCCTTGTGTAAAAGTTTAATCTTTAGCTCCGCTTTAAATGATGCCACTTGTGCACTTTACAGGGTAAGATGGTGTTCCCAGCTGGCAGCATTGTGTTTCATGCTTGAAAGCAAAATAAAGGTGAGATTGGCAAAGCTGAGAAAAAACAAACAGGTGCCATCTGCGAGGTAGGTAGTGTTTGATTACTTTGTTGTTTATAATTTATGTACAGCATCTGAAAGGGCATCTGCTAAATGGCATCAATAGGACCTATCGTATTAGCACTGGGTGAATGGCTACAAAGCAAGGAGGCTGCTCCCACAATGCACCTGCTTATCTTGTTTATTCTTGCTGGACACGGTGAGGATCAGAGAAATCACAAGGTCTGCTTAATAGATTTTCCCATTCATGGAGCATGAAAACAAAATAAATAAAATATAGGACCTTAGGCTGGGTACACACCAACAGATATCTTCGGCCGACCGACCGATCCACGGAACTATCGGTCGGTCGGCCGAAAATATCTGCTGGTGTGGGGCGGCTGGTCGCAACCAACCTCGATTGTCCGGAACAGACGACCAGACTGGTCGGTAAATCACGATCGATTCTCTATGGGACAGATCGATCGTACGAACTGTCAGCCGTGGCCACTATTGCTGTGACCGACAGACATTTGTCCCGGCTCGTACCGAGCACTCGGTCAGGAAAAATAGTCCCTTTGTGTGTACCCAGCCTAAAAGCATTTATTTAACATAAACAAATATTGACTTAGAAAAGGGCACTACCTCGTCTCCACTATAATATAAAGATATCTGTGATTCCTTTAGAATCCTGCAGTGAGGACTGGCCATAGAATGCCACAGGTGACCACATTGTCCAAGGAATGTATAACGAGCTCCCTTTATTCATTGGGGGTACCGTATTTCTTCTAATATGATCATGATCTGCGCAAACAGGATCCCACAGTTTACAAAGCTGTCACAACCTGCTATAGCTGCCTCCTATTTATCCCTTTCCAGCCCTTGGTTCAATGCCCAGAGCAACCCATTAAAAGAGTTTGCCAATTAACTGGCAGGTGGCGATTTTTTTTTTATAGTACCTGCAGATAGTATTTATATAGAAAATGCAATGTAGGTTAAAACCTTGTTGTAGTTGTAACGCCTGGCACTGCTCCTAGAATAACCGTATCTACCATTGGTAACAAGAAAATCAACAACCTTCTGTTGGCATGGGTCCCAAATTGTAAGCAGAGCACCTGGAACTAGCGGAGAGTTGGCTAGCCTGCACCTTCATCTCAGCTGTTTGTGCATTACCTCACGTTTCCCAGCATTCTCTGCTTTAGCTTTTAAAGGTTGTTGAATGTTGAATGTCAGGCAATAAGTTGTAGGTGAAGCAGAATTTGTTCAATCTGAGGGCTAGGCCACATCAATGCAATTTAACTCGTGATCCAATTGCATGTTAAAAAGCGCACGCTAGTGTGGCCCAACTGAAGTGGCCACATCAGGTGCACTGGGAACGTTTGCACTGCGATCTGTTGATTGGCTTGCATGCGACCACCATTTGTGGTGTGATTTGCATGCACTCAGATCCCCTTAAATGACAGGAATCACAGCACAAGCAGGCACCAAGAAAGGCTGAGGCTACACTGTAGGGCTTACGGTCTTCAACACGCTTGTGCGCATGCACTGCAATTGTGTAATCGGAGAGCATGTGAGCGTGCAAACATGCAGATCGCATGCGCTCCTATAAATGGATTGCAGCGTAGACGCACTTGACACACTATTGTGCCCACCACAATTGGGCATACTAGTGTTCGCATTTTAAAATGCGATGGGATCAAAACACTCTGGAGTATCCCTTAAGACTCGTACACACGAGCGTACGTCAAACAGACGTACCAGACAATAATCGCCCATGCATGGCTGTTCAGTCAGGTGTCGATGGTTTATCCACTGAGTCAGACCACCAGTGACGTCTGACCAAATGGCCATACACGTACAAGTATTGTCTGCTTATTGGCCATTCACTCTTTAGCGACTGCGTGGAGGATTGCTAGTGTGCAGGAGCCTTTAGATTAGCTGTAATGTACATGTGTTCATTAATACATTTGTTTCCTTTTCATGTTTTTAGAAAAATGTAATGCTGTACATCTTAGTGAAGGAAGCATGCATTTTTTAAAGTTAAGACTGTTGTGAAAATTAACTAAATTAAATTAGGCTACATTAATGTATCTGTATAGATAATGTATATAGATCCCTATAGGTGAATGAAGATAAATAGGAGTGAGATAAAAGTGATATCTGCCAAATTGCAGCAGTGGGGAGCCAGCCCAGTGGGTAAAATAGATTTCTATCAGTGGCCAGAAGCTACTATCTTAGGTTTGGAAGAAATGAACACCTTCCCAGCCTGAAAGGAAGAGGGTGATATCAGCCCCAAGTTGTGTGCCAACCATAAGCACTGGCAAAGGGGGTAGACAGAAGAATGGATTTCTCTCTTATCAAAGATTGGAAGCTCATAGCCCAAAATCATTGAAGAACGCAAACCTTAAAAAGGTAGGAAATTCTATAAATCCATTGATCCAAACACACCTAGAACCATGAACTAAGCCCAAAATGGAAAGATTTGGGATGACCTTTATGAATCCCTGAGAATTGTGGGTGACAAACTATCCAAGAACAAAGAGAACCCACAAACTTATTACAGAGACAAGGGTGGGTTTGAACACATGGCCAACAGCTGAACCACTATATGACACACCACTGAGCCACAAAGGAATCATATCAGATTTTAGAACCCTAATAGTACCAGTTTGGATGCGGAATTGTTAGTTAATGAAGAATCGCCATCATTTGTACCCCCTCCTAGTTTCGAAGGCATAAGCCTTTTTCAACTATAGAATCAACATACAGATAGGCAGTTAAAAATCTAGGGCACATTGCTTTTATATGCATTTCTCAGCCAATGCTTGCACAATGTGCTATGTTAAAGAGGGATGAAATGATTATTATTGTATACGAGTAGCTATAACCTTACCCAATCAGTCTGGGAAATCCTGGCGCTTATTATACCATTTTAATACCAAGTACAATAGTCTGTTTACATTTCCAAGTAAGCTTTTCATATTTAATAGAACCAGGAATTCACAGTGTGGTTTCCTACAGTCATATTATTATTGTTTTTTAATATAGGCCTGTGAAATGGAATTCTTTCAAGGTGTATAGTGGAACATGTACATTAAAATAGCCATTTATTAAGTCACATAAAATGGGAGCCGTTTCAGTAAACACATGGGTAAGATTAGTTAAACATTACCTGGACTGCTGCCTAACAAATCATTTGCAACCTATCGCGTGAAAGAAATTACCCATAACAATGGAATTTTAGTATGGCGACTCCTCGGCAGCAGAATAAATAAATAATGCAGGTAAACAGGCCTTGTGGGCAATACTCAAAACATCTCAACTAAATCACTATAATATGTAAAGGAAAACCAGACAGTAAAATCCAGGCGATTCCCATTGGGATATCAAATTATAATTTTAGAAATTAAACACTACTACTTGATTGTATGTAACTGCAATCATTCTTCTCATTGAACTCAATTTCCAATCAGCCCAACCCTACATGTTAAATTTTAGCCATTCCCTTTGTTTTCCTCCAAACATCAGGTGGACTAAGTATCAGTATTAAAGGTGAGTGAATCATGTACATGTAGTGTTTCTGGGTTTAAAATGAATAAGGTGGCAAGTATGTATATGGATGATATATAAGATGTCTTAAAGGGATTGTACACTGAAAAAATTACTTTGCCTCATTTCAATCTTTAAATTAATACCTGTAAACAGCCCTTACTCTAATGTGTTTGTGTTGCTGCATGACTTTAATCCTTACTTGTTTTGTTTAAGCTTAGTCCCCCAGCCTCCTACCAGACTATCTGACTCTGTGAGCATGCTCAGTAATCCTTATGAGGCAGCATTGGGAGAGGTAATTTCTCACCATGCAGTTCACGTACCAACTGTCACCATTCCAGCTACAGTAAAACTAAACAGAAGAGTTTATTATACTAAGGCACTTGATTGACAGCTGAAATGTAAGATGTTTCTGACTGGATAGCTAAAGAAATAGGGGACAGATCAACAAAAAAATGATACAGTGATACTGTAGTATAGTTTCCAGTAATGGGTCAATTTCCCAGTGTACAGATCCTTTAAAGGGCATTTTCACCCCTCAAATGAAAAATAATAAATCCGCCAATACTACAAAAGTTAGAAAGCTAACAGACAAAGGTCTATGTATGCCTGTTATGTAGCAAAATGATGCTCTGCCCCATATTAACGTTGCAATATACAAATCAGCATCTCTGAGGTAGGACTTGGAGACACAGAATACACAGTACACATAGAGCCTATTGACCTTGTCTATATATGTCTTGATAAAGACTGAGTAGTTTCCAGCATTTAACCACCTTCAGATGTCTTCAGAAACAACCATCTTAAGTTGTTGTAGGCTGGACATTCCTAATATAAAGGAAATCTTTCAATTCTTTCCCAGATTGATGTGCACATTTTAAGCTGGCCATACACATGCGATTTCCACAGCGACAGATCACCTTGGCATCTGTCAGCACACATGCTGTATGAACCACACACACGGACCTGACAGATCTTCATACGCGGTAGAGGGGTCAGTTGGCCGTGCAGCCATACACAGTAACATCGGATACCAACGTTCCCGACCGGGAAGAGCCGCTACACACTGACGATAATGGGTAAATCCTGTTGTTCCCCGGTGGGATTTACCTATTATTGTTTGTGTATGGCCACCTTTACTTTTACCAATGACATTTCTCAGGCTAAATAGCCTCTTGGGGCAAAGGCACAAATGGCAAATGTTCTACCCTAAAACTTGTGAGCAGCTGTCATACCTCCATCCATTAAAACAAGATTATTTACAGAAATGTTCCAGAGAGTTAACTTTACGAAACCCTTTACAGATATTCTAAGGTTCAGCTAGACATCAAAATTCCAGCACATTCCAGTGCCTCATTACAAGTCATTAGAAGCTTGTTTGTGGCTTGCAGTTTTACCACACAGTTTTAACAATCCGTCATTCCTTCATGGGCTCCTCTGTCAGCTCCTAATGTCCTTAAATAGAAAATACCACAGCAACATTGTACCTGGTGCCAGACCAATATGTCAGTTTTTATTCATTAGCTTAGTTTTTCTTAGTGGCCCCTAGGGTTCAGTGAAAAGTTGCTATGTGTCCTCAATATATAATCACTGTAATCTACTGGACATAAGATAGCCAATCAGATGTTAGATGTTTTCTTAGTTACTTCAGTTTAGTTATATCTGTTGTATTCAATTAGATCAACTGGACTTGAATACAACAGATATACCATGACCTGGATGAATGAGAACCTTCACATTCAGTTTAGTTAGTTAGCATCTAATTGGTTGCTACTACTTGTTTCCTATACATGCTAGTGCTATTCTATTTAACCTCTGGGATTTCCTTACACCTGATTGTGAATTTTCTTAAAATAAAACATGTTTCTCCTTTAGAAGTTTATCTTGGCAGAACATCATACAATCACGTTAGATTAAATGTATCCTGTTGAAACCTACAGTGTCTTGTAATGCAGCCAGGGGCTAAATACAGTAGCCCAGATGTTGATAATTCTAATGAACAAAATGCAAATATTCATTACGGAAATTCCTCTATTGATAGTTACAGCATAACAATTCTCGGTCTCAAAATAGATCCTTGGAAACTGGACAATATTTCGAAGAACAGACAAACAGCTAACAATAACACTTATATTTTATGTACAGAAAGAAATAATATTTGAAGTGCAAAGTTCACCACAAATGGAAAAAACACATCTTCCTGTTCTATGACCATTTTAGATATGGGAGTGACTAGAGAATTGTGAATACAGCTATTTCCTTACAAACATTGATTTCAGTTGAAGAGACGCCATTAAGACATATAGCTTGCCCAAAGGACTCTTAATCAGATGCGCAGTTCAGTTGCTTAGCTAATATGGGGCCGCATGGAAAATCTTGAATTTTTAAGTCTACATTGAGGCAGAGGCTTTTTTTTTTAGTTGAAAGGTGAAGTCCTCTTTTACATTTCATAGTTAACAAGGGATTTCATTTTATGAACAGTAATATTCAGATTTACATTTTTTCCTTTGTGTCTGTTTAAGGACAATTATAGTTTTCCCCTCCTCCCAATAAAGCAAATTAAAGTACCCAGGGGGAGGACCTTAAAAACACTAGGTCCTAATCTCTGGCTTAACCTTATACCTCCTGCACTTCCTTAGTCCTGCCTCCCGGCTTGTCTCCTGAACATGGCCAATGGGAATACGGGCTTCTAGAAGAGTGCACCTTCCAATTAGCCAAGCCCTAGAATTTAGGCTTGGCTAAGACTATCTAGTGTTTAAGGCTGGGTACACAAAGATATTTTCGGCCGGCCGACCAATGGATCATGCCGTGGAACGGCACAGTCGGTTGGCCTGAAATATCTGATGGTGTGGGGCGACTGGTCACGACCGAGCTTGGTTGTCTGTTTGTCCGAATCTGATGAACGGTGATCTGGTCCTTTGGTAAATTACGGCCGATCCTGTGGTTCCTTATATGTTGTGCGCATTGTCGCCCGCGGCCACTATTGCCATTGCTATTGTCATTTGTCCTGGCCGAGCGCTCGCTCTTAGTGAACGCACGTTCGGAATGAATAATAGCCCAGTGTGTACCCAGCCTAAGGTCCTCAACATGGGTACTTTTATTGGGAGCGAGATGGAAGGAAAGACTTTAATGGTCCTTTAACAGATCTGAAGTCTCTCTATCCCAATCAGATTATCATATCAGACAGTTTAATAAACATGAAAATACATTTAGATATCTCTTTGATCCTTTCTGTTAGGATTGAGCAGGTTTTCTTATCATAATGGGGATATAACATTTTTCACATCCTTAAATTCTTCTGGTCTTTTAGAAAGTCCTCTCAGCTTCCGACGTGTGTCAGGAGTTCCAGAAATATGAATTGCTAACATTATTTTCTTCCTTCTTCCCAAAGACCCTTCTTTTCATGTTCTTGAACCATGGTCTTCCTGCTGAGAGTAGATGAAATTTTACTGCGATGATCACACATGTCATTGGTCTTTGTCTGTTCAGCTGGTGGAAAGACTAACCCTTTGACACAATGAATATAAGAAGCCAACGGCCTTGTCTTTGACCTTGACCATAGACATCATTTGTCTATTAGTTGGCTCATTTTATTGATTTATAGCTTATTGTGTGCTCTAACACATACATTCTCACTTGTTCTTGGTTATATAGAGTATTATTAACTTACTAGCGGTTAACATACATGTTATGGAACATTTCACTCATCCATACAGTATATAATCAGGTCTTCAAGGATACAGTTAATAAAACATTACCAGCTAAAAAGAAGCACATTATCTAGAAAGCACACTGTATATACAGTACACTACAGCCTACTTGTATTTTTTTTTATGTCTAATATCGGAGAGCGATCCTTTACAATGCAGTTATAGAATACCAATAATGATCACAGCCCTGGTTCGATGAAAGATCGTGTACAGGTAGACAAACCTGCAGTGATCCCTACTAAACTAAAGCCTGTATTTATTTATTTTTAAGTAGCAAGAGCTGCTTACTGATTTCTTAGAATTCACTATAGTAATACAGTTTGTTCTATAACATATAATTAAATAACTGGAAGTTACTAGGTGTTAGCTTCCCTCAAAACCTTTGGGGATTTGTACTGATCTAGACATTAATCAAAGCAAGAGACATTCTAACGTCATCTGGGTTTCTTAAGTCTTAGGAAACAGAAGCTTTTCTAATCCTTATGTTGTCATTGTAACATTTATTGCAATATATGCTGTAGGCATCAGTAGCTTTTACTATATATAATGACATGTTTTAGATCTCGCTTTGCTTTCCCCCCTAACAAACAAAGCATAAAATATTAAAGGGTATCACTGCCTAAAATGAAAAATCATTATTTACTTTGATTGAAGAATGGAGGGTAAAGGAGCTATGTCTTAGCTCACGTTTTTCAATAAAGGCTTCAGGAGGCAGGAACAGAGCCTACAGCTTTCTCTGATAGGTGGCGACATCATCCATGCCCCTTTGCACTATGTGATCTCAGGGTAAGTTGTATGGCTTCTTTCCTGCTTCTTGAGGCATTTATTTAAGTACAGGAGGTAAGACATAGCTTTTAGTTTTTTACAGGTTGGTGCAAAAGAGTGAATTGTAGAACTATTCATTGATTAAAATATCCATTATTAATTTTTAATGCAAGCTTACTATATGAAAAGGTGCAGGCTACGTTATTTTCTTTGCCATATTACTTGGAAAGGTTAGTTCATCTCCCCATTTGTTCTAAATTGTCCATGTACGGTAAATGGATTTAACTTTTCCACCCTCTGTCTCAAGACTAAAGTGTTAATTGTCCCAGCTGGATCAACAACTGCACCATGAACAGTAATCTCTCAACAGGAACAAATGTTCTATTAATCACAGTAACGAAGCTCAGCCCTTGTAAATTAACTACAACTATTAAACTCCCTACAGCTAATTGGTCTCTCTGTGGATCCTTTTGTCTCTCTGACAAGTTATGTAATTGTCTATATACCTGTGTAGCTAGCTATGAATCTTTACCTCTCTAATAAGAAAATTGCAAGCACCATACAAGCCTTTTAACCATTTTGTGTAATATTTTCTTCTTAAAACCGGCACGCGTCACCAATAAAGTAGCAGCGCCCCACAAAACAAAGAAATAAGGAATTAGAGATCACTCCCAGGATTACAGAAGGTATTTTCTGTATCTTAACAAGATCTGACAAGATTAAATCATGTAGTACCTGCAACATTAATACATAGGTACATACTTTTGGACTGTATTCATTTTATTAAGTAAGGCATCCTTAATTTTGCTTTCTATATAAAAAAAATTTAACAGCTTTGGGTGCAATGACTCTCTTCATGTGTGGTGTCCATTGAGGAAAATGGGCCAAAAAGATCAGTATAATTAACAATCAGAAGGTGGTCTCTGCTATGTTTGGCTTCCTTTATTCAACAGGGAATAAAAGGGTAACTTTGCAAGCCTCTGTTCAAAAGTATTAGAGAGGTTTAATTTTTTTCCCCTTTGTCATAAGTATTTGAAGTACCATCTGTTTTTAGATTGCTCTGCTGTGTTTTATGTTCATCGGAAGCTGGTTTGGTTTATTTAAGCTCACCTATCCATGAATCCACAAAAAATGGTCCCTTTCCAACAAATATTCCTTTATTGACAACTGATCAATCAAGTGTGAAAATGTATGTTAGGGGGTGGGGCATATTATGAATGTAGACATATGATTACACAAATTCTTGCCTCTAATAAGATTTAGTATTAGGGAAATGTCTTTCTCAATGTCTGTAGGAAAGCAGCTTCAGGAAAATGGTAGGACTGTAGCAATAGAATGGAAACAAGGTCCAACATTACTTGTGGATTACCCTATATCCAGAGTTATCTATTCTGGATATAGGTTACTTTCACTGGGTGAACTGTTAGGCAGGCATCATGGGTAGGGTAAAAAGGTTGAACTAGTTGGAACTAGAAATAGCTGAAACTGGTAAGTTTCGTTCCGTTTTTGGATGATTATCGAACGTTCAAGGCTATTTGTGATAATCCTCGAAAATAGCCTTGACTGGTCGATAATCTTTGAAAATACGATTGGTGACCACTTTCGAGTTTCAGAGTTGCTTTTTTCACCTTTCATGATATATTTGCAGTCCTATAAATAAGTGGTTTGAACACCAACTAATAAGCAGAAACAGAAATAACCAAGATTAACTTTTTTTTTTTTTAAATTCTCACTGCGATCACAAAATGACTGCTATGTAACTAAATGGAAAACTTTGTGTAAGAACTTACTTTGCGGGGACTGGAACCACTACAGGTTTAACACATTATGTCTCATCATCCTATATAAATAGTATTATAGGCAATCGATAGCATGCTTGGGTACAGTGGGTTTTATCACATCTAGTGGTTGTTTCATAGGAAATAGCTTTGAGACATGCTCCTAAATATATTACTAGAGTGAGGCTAAAGCTTCGTACACGTGCAAATGCAGGGGCAGACCCTCGACAAACGTTGTGTATGCACGTCCATTTCGGACGATAATCGTGCCATAATTGTAGCACTTTTTTGCCTGAAACGGCCGTTCCGTTGGGTATCGTTGCCCGAACGGCTGGGTGGATCTTCAACAAAGTGCCCATACACTGCACATTTATCGCACGTAAATCGCACACACGCGCATACACGCGATCGCATGTGTGTATGAACCTTAATACCCCAATACTGCTGTTTGTTTTTATGTATCTTACAGGCTTGTATGAAACAGTTCAGCACATGAAGGTTTTGTATTGTTAAGCTCCATGTTTTCTTTTTCTGGTGATTGTTCTTGTTTGTTGATTAACAAAATTCTAAAATGCAAATTTGCTTGAGGGACACTAAGTGGCCTTTTCATCTCTTTCACTGCCAGCAATTTGGTCTTGTTGACAGTGACAATGTAGACTTGTGAGGTCAAGAGTCATTAGTGGTCCTTCATAGAAAGTCTGCAGGTGTTGTCATCATTAGGTTTGCTTTACACCAAGTCTAACTAAGGGTCTAATTAAGGGTCTTTTCATTCTTGATCTTGTAGACCATTGTGATTATTTAGTAGCACCATTCACATTTACTTTTAAAACGTTTGTTATGTATGTGTGAATTTAACACTGAACACATTACATCTATTCACATTAAGCCAGCCCCAAAGAGTTCACAATCTACACAAAGATGATGAGTCCTGACACAGGTTTAAAAAATTTGCGGAACCTGTGGAACTTTGAAACCTTGTGATGTTTAGCCGAAATACGTTGCCAAAAATTCAATATGCTGTGTTGAAATTTGATGTAAAAAAATTGTAGAAAATGTAAAACTTCCATTCTCATTTACTTCAATAGGGTTTTCGATTTGGTTTTTAGTTTCTGCAGAATTTAAACACATTCCATAGAAACGACCAGCTGTCTATACTAAACCATCAGTGTGTCTACAAAATCGCAGGGTAAACCAGAGTGCTCAGAGTAAACTCACACAAGCACAAGAAGAGCATACAAACTAATGGTTAGCGTTAAATTCAGATAGAGGTCGTTAATAAATATTACAGCTGCTCAGGTTTACAGATATATTTTCTTTGACTCCATTTCTCCATGCTAATGAAAAATGCTGGTGTTTTAGGGAACATTACAGTGGTTGCTAAAGGGAAGATATTGTTCATATATCCAGGCTGGGATCCTTTAACAGATGGACCCAGCAGTAAGCTGACATTGGCGTTAAACCACTCCCATAAATATACTGATATTGGGGGTAATGTATCCCTTTCAGTGAGGCTATATACAGGGAACTCTCAGGTGACTTTGATTCCCTATAATACACTGTATGGGGGGCTTTTAAAAGTTTAATTTTTATTCAAAATATATATAAATGGTGTGCATTATTTCCTCTCAATTTATTATTTAGTGTTTTGGGGTTTCATTTTATTTAAATAAAAAAAAATGTTATGAAACAAATTAATAGGCACATTTTACAAACCTCTAATTTTCCCAAGGCAAATTTAAGAAAATATAATTGACCAATCCTCATCGCTTCTCTCTGCCACAGAAATTCATTTACAAGCGAGCACTATGAAAGTAAAGGCAGCGAGCATTTGTCGGACTAGGAATAGTGCGCTCTCTATTTAGGCTTGGCAGTTAAAGCTTGTAAATGAATTTTGGAAGTAGAAGTTTTTTTTTTTTTTTCTTGAATTTAACTTGGGAAACATTTGAAATTGAAAATGTTTAGCAACTGGTGCAAAAGCTTGTCTGTGCTATTAATCTGCAGAAACCAATCAAATGGTAGCTTTTTACTGGTCTACTGCAGATAACTTTGATTGGTTAATAGCATGGCAAACTTTTGCACCTCTTAGGGGCATATTTATAAAGGTTCGTTAACTTTTCGCGGCCGTTTTCGCGGACATTAACGCATAAATCGCGTTTACCGCGATTTATTAAAGTCCGAAAACGGCCGCGAAAAGTTAACGAAGCGTTAACCTTTCGCGGCGATACTTACCTGTTACCGCCGCTTCTATTTATAAAGCGGCGGTACTGGTTTCGCTCGGCTAGTATCGGCTGTTTTACTTCGCCACCTTGAAGGTGGCGAAGTCAGCCGATACTAACCTCCCCGGCGGGGATGGGCAGCAACCCGCGGCGGGTGGTCGCACCCGCCCGGGAGACCCGCCCACCCCGCCCACACCCCCCCGCGCGGCAGCGGCACCACCCGCCGCCGCCGCGCTTCCCAGCAGCCCCCCAACCCGTTCCCCGTTCGCGGCAATTCGGAACGGAGGCTAGGAGGGGCTGCCGGGAAGGGCCGCACAGGTGTCGTCGCGACCACCCGCCGCGCACCCCCTCCCCGGCAACCCCTCCAAGCCCCCCGCCCCGGCCGCTCCCGGGGAGGGGACAGGAGGGAGCCGCTGGGGGGGGTGGAGGCTCCCTCCAGCGGGGCCCTGAGAAGGGCCTTTTGGGGCTTAGGGGGTCCCGCAGCTTGAACCGGACCCCCCCCCGGCCCTTATAAGGGCCCTTGCGGCACTGACAAGTGCCTTTGGCGGGGGTCCCGCAGCTGAAACCGGGACCCCCAGTCGGCTCTTAAAAGAGCCCTGGCGACGTCTTCTTTCTTCCAGTCCCGGCGACACCAGCTCCGCCGGACCGCCGACCCCCGAGAGGTACCCCGGCGGGCGCCGGCGACCTCAACGAGGCCGATGTTGCCGGCGTCTTGATCCGACGCACGTCTTCGGACTGGCACACCAACCCACTCAGGTCGCCGATGCCAGGCAGACCACTGCGGCCGCCAGTGAGCCTGCTGGCACCGCCGGCCTCAGCGGAGCCGATGTTGCCGAGATTTCAAATCTGATTGGTTAATGTAAAGCATATTAAAAGTTGACCAATCAAAACGGATTATGGATTTTCGTGCAAACCTATATAAAGAGGAGCTTTCCGCCGCGGAACTCAGATGCCATCGCAGTAGATGGCTGAAGAAAGAAGAAAGAAGCGGCTGGCAACATCGGCTCCGCTGAGGCCGGCGGTGCCAGCAGCTCACTGGCGGCCGCAGTGAGTCTGCTCTGGCATCGGCGACCTGAGTGGGGTTGGTGTCGCCAGTCCGAAGACGTCGCGTCGGATCAAGACCGCGGCAACATCGGCCTCGTTGAGGTCGCCGGCGCCCGCCGGGGGTACCCCTGCGGCCGCAGGGGTACCTCTCGGGGGTCGGCGGCCTCGGCGGAGCTGGTGTCGCCGGGCCTGGAAGAAAGAAGACGTCGCCCAAGGGCTCTTTTAAGAGCCGCACTGGGGGTCCCGGTTCGAGCTGCGGGACCCCCTAAGCCCCAAAGGCCCTTCTCAGGCCCCGCTGAAGGGAGCCTCACCCCCCCCCAGCGCTCCCTCCCGTCCCCTCCCCGGAGCGGCCGGGCGGGGGCTTGGAGGGGTTGCCGGGGAGGAGGTGCGCGGCGGGTGGTCGCGACCACCTGCTGCGGCCCCTTCCCGGCAGCCCCTCCTAGCCTCCCGTTCCGAGATTGCCGCGAACGGGTTGGGAGGGGCTGCTGGGAAGCGGCGGCGGCGGCGGTGGTCGCCGCTGCCGCCGCGGGGGGTGTGGGCGGGGTGGGCGTATGCCCCGCCCCCTTAGGAGCGGCGTCGGGAAGGGAGTTTAAGTCCCTTCGCGGCGATACTATAGTATCGCCGCGAAGGGGCTTAAAATTACCGCAGCACATCGCGGCCGCGATAGGTATCGCGGGAATAGCGCTCGCCGTTATAAATACGGCGATAGCGCTATTTTCGCGGCCGCGATGTGCGGCGGTAATTTTTTTGCGCTAACATCGTTCCTTTATAAATATGCCCCTTAGTCCCATTGACTCTTACGCTTCACCTAACCTGCAGTAGCTGCATAAATAAAAATGGTGACTTGTACATTTCTCCAGCCACACTAGCACAAAAATCTCCCGGTGCTTTATTTGCAAGATGCATCGGATAGGAAGACATTTTGTATTAAGAAATAGCAATAAAAATAAAACATGATTCCCTGTATTTTAATATATTCGGAGTATGAGCAAAGCTTTTAAAGAGAGGTAGGCAAGGATACATTAATGTTTAACTTCTCTATTGATGGGGCTACAATATACATATGTTTCAGCAAAGGTCCCAAATGCACACTTATCCTGGTATGGTGCAGACATCATACCTGATGATGAAGGGGTAAAACCCCAAAGCGTTGTGATTTTGGGGTTCACTAGTTAATAAATCTACATATGGAGTGCGAAGTTCTCATCTTTTAATAGCCAATCAGTTTGGTTTTCTATGTGCTTAGAGTTCAGTAGAGATGGTTATGTTAGATCTGCAATAAACATAACCATCTCTACTGAACTCTAAACACATAGAAAACCAAACTGATTGGCTATTAAAATAAAACGATATATACAGAGCCACACCTTTCATTCCAAAGATTGTGTATGCTTATCCCAGGTTAAATAATATAGCCTGTTTACCTTCAGTCTTCCTTCCACATACCTGGCCATGGACACCACATTATTATAAATGGTTATATAACAGATCCATGAATCATTTCACATAATAATCATTTGGTTGGATTGCATTTTGTTTTTTTAAACATATGTAGGTATGTATAATTTTATTTATAAAGCGCCACTTGGGTACGCAGCGCTGTACATTACAAAAAACAGAGTATACAAACAATGGGATAAGTGCAAGCAATTATACAGATAAATACAAATTAAATACAATTTCATACATAGGTTAGGAACACACACACTCCAATTGATAGAAGTGCAACAAGCCTTGACACATTAGGAATGAGATCCCTGCCCCGAAGAGCTTACAATCTAAGTGGGTAGTGGAAGGATGGGTGCAAAGTGCTTGAGATGTCTAATAATCATCTGTTGTGCTGGTGCTGTAATTCTATTGAATATTTTTTAATTAAATCCAAAGGATGGGACCATGTTTCCTTTTTCTTCACACCTGCTGAAACCCATGTACTTTATTACCTCCTAATTGTCTTGCAGTGTTATATTCATTCATTGCTCCTGTGATCTTATTCTCGTTGCTATGGGCTATTTTTAGTTTGCTTCCATTTTTTCCATATGCTCAGTCCTGCTTTCTATTACATGTAATTAATCATTTCCCAGCAGGTAAAATTAGCCTGATAGAGAAAAACTACAGAATTCCAGAATTCCTTAAAATTCTTTTGCTGGAATGTTGAAAAGCTTCTTAGAATTTTAGAGGAAATTTAAAAAAAAAAAAAAACAATTTTCTTTGCAAGATAAATTAGAAAATAAATAAATGCAAAATGGATTAGATAAAGGACATTAACTCTCCTTCTGCCTCTCAATACCTAACATCTGTTCTGGTAACAAGAGATTCAGGACCACGAAACGTTGCATTACAATAAACTGCCCCATGTTGCGTTGGGGTCTCTGACCTTGATACTCATATTTGGGGATGTTTTCTGGGCTATATTTATAAAGATTACCGGGTTCATGAGATACAATCTGAATGGAATGGTAGGATTTTGTAAGGAAGAAGGAGTGCAAGGTTCTCTGGTGTGTAATAATTCTTTGAATTATCTATTATCTATCTATCAAACTATCAATCTATCTATCATCTCTCTATCTATCAAACTATCAATCTATCTATCTATCTATCTATCTATCTATCTATATCTATCTATCATCTATCTAACTATCTATCATCTATCTATCTAACTACCTATGTATCATATATCTAACTATCTATCTACCTACCTATCTATCTGTCTATCTATCTACCTACATATCTATCTATCTATCTATCTATCTACCTATCAACCTATCTATCTATCTATCTATCTATCTATCAAACTATTAATCTATCTATCTATCATCTATCAAACTATCAATTTATCTATCATCTAACTATCTGTCTATCTATGTATCTATCTATTAACCTATCTATCATCTATCTATCAAACTATCATTCTATCATCTATCTATCAATCAATCAAACTATCAATCTATCTATCAAACTATCAATCTATCTATCATCTATCTCTCTATCTATCAAACTATCAATCTATCTATCTATCATCTATCTATCTATATATCTATCTATCATCTATCTAACTATCTATCATCTATCTATCTAACTACCTATCTATCATCTATCTATCATCTATCTATCTATATAACTATCAATCTATCTATCATCTATCTATCTATCTATCTATCTATCTATCTATCTATCTATCTATCTATCTATCTATCTATCAAACTATCAATCTATCTATCTATCATCTATCTATCTATATATCTATCATCTATCTAACTATCTATCATCTATCTATCTAACTACCTATCTATCATCTATCTATCATCTATCTATCTATATAACTATCATTCTATCTATCATCTATCGATCTATCAATCTATCTATCATCTATCTATCATCTATCTATCTATCTATCAATCTATCATCTATCTATCTAACTATCATTCTATCTATCATCTATATATCTTTCATCTATCTATCAATCTATCATCTATCTATCTAACTATCAATCTATCTATCATCCATCTATCTATCTATCTATCTATCTATCTAATCTTCAAGTAGATAACAGAGCACTCATAGGACTTGTGCAAAGAACTTAAACTTTATTCCATGTGCAACAAAACAGATAGCTACGCTATCTATCTATCTAATCTATCTAATAGCTATCTTTATCTTCTATCTATCTCTATTTTATATACATCTTTCTAATCTATCTTTCATTCTTTTATATATATATATATATATATTTATACATGTGTAATATATCTATCTAATCTATCTATATATCTATCTATATATCTATCTATCTATCTAATCTATCTGTCTGTCTGTCTGTCTGTCACTGCTGTTTGCTATTTTGTTATTAAACACATGGGGAATAGTTACCACTTAATGTATATGTTTGAACTTGGCCATAAAGAAATGGTATACATGTAAAACCCAAACAATGTAAAACCCAATACAGTAAAGCAAGTTAGAAATGTTTGTGTGCATTGCAGTACCTACTAGTTGATGTGAGCTTTGAGATATTATATCAGTGGGGTCCAACCTGCAACCAGACTGCAGACAGGGAATGCTGGGAGTTGTGGACATCCCTGTATTACATGATGATCTTCGAAAAGCTTTGTTCACTGATTTTTACATCCAAATTAGGTTTAAGCTTAAAAAAAAAACAATAAAAGACACAGTCAGTGCCCCCTCTCCCCCCACCCACCCCCCTATGCATTGAAGTTACAAAACATTTCTGCCAACTGTGCTATGAATGCCAGTCAGGTAAAGGGCAACATTCAGTTTAACCTTAAAAAGAAAAGTTTTCTTCTAAAAGTGTCATAATTTTAAAGGGGAAGTTCAGCACAAATACTGTCGATTTCTATAAATATACAAAACATTTAGAAAAATAAGGCAGCAATTCAGGTCAAGTCCTGAAAAGACATCTGATGCAATGTATCCGTAATTACTGGCGAACGCGCAGTAACATGGCAGGTATCTTAGGAACTGCGAGATCAGTGTGAGGAGCGTGGGTGAGATTTAATATGAGAACATTAGACAGTCAGATGCCAAGACTATAAAGAAGAGTAAAATCATGTGTCATTGGGAGGTGTACACGACTATTAAAAAAATAGCTGCGTCAGGGAAGGTTATGCCAAACATGCAGTTGTAGGTGGATACTGAAAGATTGAACGCCATGATCCTGTCTACAGATATCTAACATGGGAGTTACAATAAGGCTAATAAATGAACCCAGGGTGAGGGAAGAGCGGGAATGGGGAGAAGAAGCGGATTTAGGTTAGGGACACATGGGCTAATATATATATGTTAAAGGTGGCCATACACATGCAATTTCCATCGCAATGTGCCAACAGATCACATTGGTATCTCTCGGCACATTGCAAAGGGAACCTGCACACATGGAACCGACCAATCCCCATACTCGGCGGTGCGTCCATACACCGCACGATCAGTATCGGCTCCCAATATTAAATTAAAGGGAGCCGATGCCGCCTGACGGAAATTTACCGTCTTTCTTGATCAATTGGAGTGCCGACTACGGTCGTTCATCGGCACTCTGACCGGCTGGGAATATCCCCTACACACGAGCGATGATAGGTAAATCCCATCGTGTGTATGGTCACCTTTATACATATTAGATCTGTAAGAAGAAAGAAAATCAGTTGGCCTGACGTCCAATCAAATATGCAGAATCAGGCAAAAATTACTGACACGTCCAATAGACATAATCAGCACAAAATATGGCAGTTGCAGTTACAGTTCAGCGTAATATTTTGGCTCAATCAGGTTAGTGGTCTTGTAAACAGCAAAAAGCGAGGGTCGCACTCCAAAGTAAATTAACTTGAATTTATTTTAAACCACACATATATCACAACGTTTCGGGGGGAAACCTGAGGAAGGGGGCATGTTTCCCCCCGAAACGTTGTGATATATGTGTGGTTTAAAATAAATTCAAGTTAATTTACTTTGGAGTGCGACCCTCGCTTTTTTGCTGTTTTCTATTGATATATGTCCATTAAGGGTTGGACTATCTGGAGGAGTGGGCACCCACGGGTGGACGAGTGCAGAGGATCACCTTTACTTTAGTGGTCTGTGTAACATATCGCTCCATTCGTACCCAGCCTATGATCACAACTGGAGAAAACATTGTTACATCAAAAACCTCCAGCTTTTTTGGAACTTCAAGCAAACCCTGAAATCCATAATTGTTTCTGGCAGGAGCAATGTAACAACACACATGCTATAAATTGTAATAACAATATTATGTGCTCTTAAAGGAGAACTCAACACAAAATATTACGTTTCGGGTGAGATATGGAATTCAGCGCACAAACCTTTTTCTTTTAGCTGCAATGGAATGGATGTTGGCGAGTAGGGGTTGGACTTCGATGATATTACTTCTACCCCCCTTTGTCCACCCCCATGTAGCAAAACGAAGGTAAGCATTTTCTGAAATATTACCTTTTGGAAGTTCAAGGCAGCAATCCTGAAGGACAGTATGGCCCAATATGAAGTCCAGGCCTTGACAGAAGTAGAAACTCACCTTTTTCATTTTTGAAATTTTATAATTTACGAAAAGGAGGTAGGATTGATTATTCCTACCTCCCAAAACCTATATCATTTTGTTGAGGAGCATCAGATTAGTGTCCTGGGCCATACTGTATAGATAGGGATAAAGCTAGGAGGAAGCATGGCAGAACCATTTTTCTTTGTTGTGGTGCTTCTCACAGAAACAATATTGGTTAATTATCAATCCTACCTCCCTGCCCCAGGTTCTTTTCATTTTAACTCTATATGTGCACTATAGCTTTCCTTTAAAAGTCCCATTACTGAATTTGTAACTTTCTTGACACAACATGTTGGTGTCTTAAAACTGACAAAAGCAACAACACTGAATCAACATAATGCACTGCTTTCTAAACAGTAAACCCTGCAAAATCATTGTACCAGCACATAGTGGCATTCCATTCCTAGACAAAACTCTGCATCATCTGGTCCTAGTTCGGGTAACCTGCTAGCAATATGCACTCTCACCTGTCCCATAAGCAGGCTCACCTTCTTTTCAGAGGAAATGAGGCTGAACAAAGTCCCACACGGAAATGTTCCATTGTTTGTAATACCTACCTAGTCATAGCGTGGATAATGGAGGTAGGGGGTTCAAAAAAGCAAATACAGCCATAGATGATTTTTTTTTCAATTATTTAAGCAATGCTAAAGGAGAACTGTGGTCTAAAATACATTTAACTGGAAAGAGTCTCCCTTTTCTCCCAGATAAATTTCAATGAGTGTAACTATCCCACCGAGATAGACAAAATTGAGGTTAAAGGGCATGTCCACCCCACAGCTAAATTTTCCCTCAATGAGGAAGAAAAGCAGAAGAGGCCGTGACTGAGGGAACAAAGGCTGGTAAGTACCTTTAGGTGCTGATTTGGGGAATTTTAACTTAGCAAAGTCTAGGTAAGGGGGTTTCCCTACAACTTCTTAAGGAAGTAGGGAGCAGGGGCTGATGCAATAAAGGTGCAAATATTATCTAACACTGTAGAAAGCTAACATCTGATTGGTTCCTGCAAATAAATGACACCAGCAAGCTTGCATAAAATGTGTTTTAGTTCTAGTTTACTTTAGTTCCATCTTAGGAATTGTTTGATGTGTATTACTAGGCCTATTAACAATATTTTTTTGAATGTGAATTCCTATTCGTGTACAGTACATAGACCGGTTAATGAACTGATGCCCGATCGAATGCCCAAACACTAAACCGGTGGTTGGCCAAAATGGCTATCTGTACACCATCGCATGTGTGTACGAAACTAAAGTGATTCCTCCACCAATCAAACAGCAGGTGTCACCAGCGCCAACAACTAAATTTTAAAACCATGCTGTTGTGGGACCATGAGTAAGTAAGGTTAAGTATAATTTGCACAGTGGAAAGTGACCATAAAAATAATTTGATTTTTTTTTATATACTTTTATAATATGCATCAACCAATTAGATGTCAGCTTTTTACTTGTCTACTACAGTTAGCATCTGGTTGGTGGTTGCAGATTAATTAATTAATAAAAGATTTACATGTCTTATTCATTCACTAGAGTCAACAGTGACTTAATGTGGGTCTACAATTCACATATTTCTGCTCCATATAAGTTAATGACCACAACCTATGACAAATCAGAAAGTGATTCCTACACAGCATATACAATTACTAAGCCAGTCAGTATTCTTACCCTAATATTATTCTAATTGTAAGCTATAAACACCTTAATGCTTGCTGTATGGAATCATTTTCAGGTGGCTCAATAGTCTTTTAAAATTGAAGGGCGAGGCTTCAAGTGTTTTACATTTTATAGTTATAATTATACACTGGAATCATTAGGCAGCTTCTTAACCTTGTGTAAAATGGGCCAAAATGGGATTGCAACACTCACGAATTGGCATTTGAAGAGTGGCCATTGGATAATTAAATATGTAACTATAGATATTAACAGTATCCCAAAAACAGAAAGTATGGAGAGGTTGCAAATTCACTGCAAACGTTGACGTATCCAAACGATTGACTAAATGATCTGCAATGCGGGAGGCTGGGCTCATTAAACTAAATTAGTAAGACCTATTCAGGCTGGGGAGGGGGCTTGTAACTTTGCGTGTCTCATCCCACTTTTCTAGGAATTCTGGGGTTGAGAAATCATTCCTTATTTCTTAAAATGATGGGCAATGGAATTTTATTGCATGAGACTGTGATGTTCCTTCTGCTATAAGCAGGCTCTGCTAGTTGTGTTTTCTCACGCTCCCATTCCAGTAGTTAATGTATTAGCATTACAGGAGAAGAGCTTGCACACATACAACAGCAGATAAGCCTGGATTTCTGCTGCTTTTTGCCTTTGGTGATGCATTCATTTAACAGGCCTTTGGGGCTGGTATATTTAGTAAAACGGGGGAAAATGCAGTTCAACTTCTTACATTATGGGTTGTCATTCTGTCAACGCAATAGAGAATTAAACACTACTAATAATTTTGTATGATCTCCCTTGTAATGTATAGCTGAACCTTTTTGTAAATAAATGTAAAAATACCTGAATTTAAGTTGTTTGTAGACGTTAGTTCTCTTCTAAACCTTGGGATTAGTGGGGACCACCCGGTCTCTCAACTCAGCTATTGGATTTAGATTATTTTGCTCTTCGAAACGTTTAGTGTGGACATTTCTTACACTTTCACATCAGCTTTAATTGACTGTGACTTGTCTTTCAGCATCTCCCTAACCGGTTTAGCCAATTTTCAGCTTCTAGGATGTTTGTGAATGACGGTAATGCATCTGTAGCAGTTTCACTTTGGTGAGGGCAGGTGTTTACTATTAGGAGAAAAACTTCTACCTGGGTTTGGGAATAGAAAGAAATAGGTTATTGTATTCTTGGTCATTAGCCGTTATTGAACTTCGAGACCACCAAGCCCATACCATGTACTGTATAGCGTAATACAGATAAAGCACAGGGATAGAAATTGAAAAATGGTTTCTATCCTTTATAGTGCAAACCTCATTATAGTAAAAACAATATCTGTCCTTGTATACATAGTTAGTGTTTATTTTTTTATTGGGCCAATGGGAACATTTTTATTGTTTGATCGGGATTGGTTGAGCCCCTTAAAGCTGGGTACACATGATTAGATATTTTGGTCCGATCGACCGATAGTTCAGTGTATCGGTCGATCTGACCGAAATTATCGCATCCGAATGCTCCCATGTTCGTCCGAATCGGACGAAAGGACGATTGGACATGGTGGAAAACCTCGTCCGATCGTGCAGTCCTCTATGGACCGCACGATCGGCCGCGGTAACTATCGGACGTGGCTGCTTTTGCCGCGACCGACAGTCCTTCCTCCTGGCCGACCAGTCGAAAGTATCGAACGGTCAGTCAGGAGGAAAAATCGCTAGGTGTGTACCTAGCTTAAGTCTGAAATGATAAATTCCTATTTGTGCTATTGTGTGGCCACTATCATTATCATTGTGATCAGTTTTACACCTAGACCCAAACAAGTAACACCTAAGGTTCATATGCAAATGCATTCTCTGGGGCTGACCCACGTCGCATGGTGTGTAATGAACGTCTTTTTTAGCCAACCGAGCACACATACACCTAACGATCGTCAACCGAAAAGGACATTCATTACATATCATTCGCCTTGGGTTGAACTGCAGGTAACCATGATCCAGCAGAAAGGGCGGATTCTAGGCACCTTACACCGTCCATGCATTGACAACATAAAATAGCATAACAATGGAATGTGCGCATGACTTATATTTCATACTGTGTTGTTATGTTTTCCTTTCCCTGTAATCCATGAGGTAGATCTTTTTTTTGCACACAAACATGCAGATCTGGTCTGTTACGTCGGTATTGGTGTATTTGACACAAGTATTATTGGAAGGCTGCTATCATTTTTATTGATTACAGAAGGTTTTTTCGGAAATTTAAAAAGTGTAAAATGACAACCAGGATTTTCTTTGTAAAGCTATTATAAAATGTTATTATTGTCAGGAGACCCACAGAGAGAAGCTGCTTTATAAGGAAAAATAATCTTGCCCCGCTTCCTTTCTTCACAGAACAACTTCCTCCTGCTTAGCCAAAATATTTACGCATATATGCCATCTAGTCTTTTCTTACACTTTCACATCAGGCTAAATTGACTGGAACTTGTCTTTCAGCTAAACCAAACTTGTTCAGTCAATTGACACCTCCTAGGGATTTGTGCTTAGTCAACACAAAAGCAAACAACCCTTTTGTACCCTTTTGCAAATGCATTTGTAGCAACTTTCAATTTGGTTTAGGGCTCGTATGGGTTTCTAAAACAAGCTTTTACTTGGATTCCTACTGAGTGTGGAAATACAACAAGAAAATAAAAATGTGGTTTTGTAATGAAGTTTTCTTGGTCAACCTTTTAACAGGAGCAGAGAACAATGTGCATAGAGTATCAAAAAGCTAGGACACAATGCGATTGGCCCTTTATATCGGTAATGTGTGTATGTCTATAACAACTGTTTCCCATTCTGACGCGGAATGTATAGTAAAGTACTAAAGTATAGGGAGTCGGCTGCGATTGTGAGGTATATACTGTAGCAGTCACAAGTAGAGATGGGCGAACTTCTGAAAGTTCGGTCCGTTTTTGAACTGTATGGAAAGTTCGAAATCGGACCCATTAAAATCAATGGCAGTCAAATAGTTTGAAAAGTTCTAATGAAATACAATTAAAATATCAATGGTAACTTAATGTAAATGGCTGTGGGACCTGCAAAATGGTCTGGGGAACATGTTCCAATATCCAGGACTTTAAAAAAAAAGTCAGTTCGAACTCGATAAGTTCGGCTCGAACTCGGGTTCGAATTCTAGTCCATCTCTAGTCACGAGTGATCTCTCTATACTTTGTATAGAGAGAACGCTCTAAAGCTGGGTACAGAATCGTCCCTCTCTCTGTGTGTACCCCCATCTTTGAAAAATGACAGAGTCTTAAGGTCCGTACACACGTCCAATATGATGGACAATGAATGACCCTCGACCGCAAGGCACACACGTGACAAACGGCTGTTTTGGCAGATAATCTCACGTGTGAATGCGTTTGGTCAGATATCGTTAGTTGATCCACCATGGAATAACAAGGCGTTACAGATTGGTACTGTGTGTACCCAACTTTAAGCTTGCGTGTAAACTTTAGCTTTATTCCTTTTAATTCATTTCCATTGTCTAGTCCTAGACATTAAATTAATATGAGTTGGGGATGGTCAAGGCTGTGTATCAATGTAATTGGTAGAATAGCCATTTTAAGATCGATCAACTTGGTCTCATCTTTATTAGCTTCTGTATTCAATGTCAATTGTTATTTTTTTTTTTTTTATTCCAGCAGATAACATTTAAACAATGTCACAGCTGGTGTTTTCCTCCTAGGCCCTACCAGGCAGCCTAAAGGTTCATACACACATACAGTGTGTGCACCGAGCCACGACCCCCAACCACAACGCATCCACCAGGCTCGGTTCCAAATCGCAAGTGTGTATGAACTTTAACATCTAGGGCCCAGTCACATGATCACTAGAAGTGGGAAATGCTAATAAATTGATGAACAAAATGAATTTCCTTCTGTCAGCAGTTCCCCGGAATGTGTCAAAATTCCACTGAACCAAAAATTGGACTGTAAGTTATTGGGTTATTGGGCTGTAATGATAGAGGAATAATAATACCAGGTGATCTAGCCGTACCAATAATATTAGAAGTAATAAATAAAGATAATAACTTTTGCCATTGGCCATTAGGCACAATAGAATGATTGAGGAATACTGGTATTGTACAAAGATTATTGTTGTGTGTATGTCTTGCTTAAGGCACAATACAAAAGGGCAGAATTTCAGCCTATGGGTCACCAAATAAGTGTCTAGCCAAATTCTCATTCATATCCAAGTGTGGCTACAACCAAGGGCATGCTGGGAAAGAAAATAGGGAGTTATGGGTCAAAACAAGCTTAATGAAATAATATAGCCATTATTATAAAAGAAATGTGTCATTTTCTGTGAGTCAAAACAACCAGCGAAATCACGTGTTGCCTTTCTCCTCCCATTAGATCTTTGATGGACCATCTATTGGCCATTGTGTTTATTTGTATGTTGAATTTTTTGTCGTTGGTGTGTAAAGTGTTATATCCCACTAGTTTTATTTTGTATATTTGTTATATTGTGTATATGTGTTAATCTGGTTTACAGTGCACTTTATTTCCTACACAAGGAGTCCTGAGACTGGTGTACTACTTAACTTTCACTAGACTGTATGGACTATGAACATTGAACCGGAGGTCTATGAATATTCAGGAAACTTTCCTTCAATATAGGAAATTGAGCCCTTTATATGGAACTTTTAGCACTATTGGCACTATTATCACTTTATGTGAGGAGTCTGGACACTGGGAATATATGGGATATGCAGCACTTTATGTTGGTATTACCATCACTATGGGACATATTTATAAAGGTTTGTTAAGCTTTTCACCTTCTTTAACGAAGCCTTAATTGCCAAATTTGGAATTTTCGTTATTTATAAAGAAGTTATAACCAGTGGCGAAAGGTCATTAGCGCTACTTTTCGCTTTTCTCCATACATCGCTGTAGTAACCGCTCAAGCATATTTATAAAATGGTGAAAACTGTATTTTTGCGTTAAGTTCAGTCATTCCAATTCACCAAGTCTGTGGTGGCGAAAACACATAAGTGGCCATTTATTTAGCCTGCCAATGGGTCCATGGAGGTGTCAGTACATTGTGGAGTGTTTCTCAATACTAATAAGTACTTTACCAATAAAGTCAAATGGGGGTCGGAGGGATATATTTATAAAGGGCGCTATTTTTCCCCACCAGCCTTAACCACAATTTTTTAAACTTTCATTTTATTCCTTTTAATAAAGTTATTAAAAAGGCGAATTTTCATCAAAAGCGAAAATTATCTAGCAAAAAGTAGCACTAATAATGCTGAAAAAGCTCAACACATATGATGGTAAATAGTAATACTCCCTGATGGAGTTTCAAAGTAGTATTACATTGGTTAATACACACTGAATACCTGTTATTTAAAAATAGCCTAAAACATTTGGTGTTTTTTTCAGCCAAAGATATAATAAATAGTGTAAAACTCAAAAGGCGAATTTTCTCTATTTTATTAACAGGGATTGAAAGGGCGGAGTTATGCTTTAATGATACAAACTCTGGCCATTCATTAATAAAATAATCTAAATTAATAATGAAATTGTGGTCAGTTCAAGGTCCCTTTACAGGACACGCAGAGAATTCTATTAAATGTGAACCATTTTTCTTAGTTGCGTTGCCTGTTTTATGGTATAAGATTTTGTTTTCTTTAGTTAAATCCTGTTTTATGACGTTATTAAGCCTTTCTAAATTCTTGTGGCCACCCTAGTGCCTGTGCAGTTTAACTACAAAAATACAAAAACATGTGGTAGGAAGGCAAATTACTTTAAGTCTGTGCTACCAATGGAATTAAGGTTCCCATACATTAGGCACTCACCTTCCAATGGTCCTACAATGTTCGAGTAACGATGAGAGAACCTCCTGAAGCACAACAGTGGCGTAATTAGTAATCACTTGGCTCTCTTGTAAATTTATGATGGGGCCCCAATCCGTGCTTCATCCACAGTGGTTTTCTGGGAGGAGGCCATTTCTGTCATAGGGAAAATAAGAAGATGGGGCCCAACTGCTCCCCTGGTAGTTATACCCCTGAACCAAAATCTATGGCATGGCTGGACCATCAGAAAGTGAGAAACCACAAGCACTATAGAAATTAGATATCGTCTATAAACTAACGGATAATCTATGTAATATCTAACTAATGTATGGGCTTTACACATGATGGGAATCATTTAATATCCACCTCTGGATTGATACTAACTGCACAGGCTCCTGCTATGTGAGAGAAGTTGGATACAATGTGGTAGCACATTTGTGGAATACCTCCCATCTCCGGGCACTGAATCATAAACATGATGATCGATAGTGCTTCTCTCGTGGAGATAATAAAAGTTATATGTTTTTTAAAACTTCATCAGGGGCACAAACTCCTGCTACTTCATTTGAAAAGCAATTTCATGGAATACGTCACTAAGTAATTAAATAAGATAGGAAGAGGCAAACTAAGGGCAAAAAAAGGAACAACGACTTCTGGGTAATTTCCATGTTTCTATGGTAGCCCTATAGGCAAAGCTATATCTTCTAAGAAGATTTAACAGTATCCCAAGTGCAAACCCACTAACTTCATGTTAATATGTGGCTCCTTGAGTGGAGAGTTTTGCTTTTGAACTAAACCTGGTTTTGGGACAGAATTGTTGGTTTTCGAAAATTTGTGTAGGGTCGAAATTTGAAAAAGTCAGTGTAAAAGAATCATAACATGGTGTCAAAACTGTGTGATGTCAAAAATTCTGCTTACATTGATTTCAATTGGGTTCGATTTGAACTTTTGTTTTTGTGGAATTTCCCAGAACCACATTCAAAACTTCTAATGTTGCTGTGTTCTAGAAATGTATTTATCTTTATATGTTTAAATATGATAAGAATATACATGCTTGATTTTGCTCACTTTAGTGATATAAACTGGGTACACACATTACCAATAAAGTTCCAACCCTGTCAGTAACAATGGATTGGGTCCTTTACTGATAAAGTGTGTACCCACGAAACAACCATTTCCAAAGCAAACATGCATTCTGGGTCGGTTTCGGAAATGGCCATTACTTCCCGAAAATGTCCCTCAGTCAGCACCCTGTACTACAGTATAAGGAGACTGCCGTGGTCTTAGGGAATTTGGCAATCCGGAAATCCGGAACAATCTCCCTTTACTTTATACAGGAAGAACAATTAAGGCTGTGTGTAGCCACATCTTTGAAAGATGACAGACAGAATCTTACCGATTAGTATAGAGTATAAGGATAGAGTGTACCCACCTTTACAGATTGGTACAGTGTGTACCCACCTTTACAGATTAGTACAGTGTGTACCCACCTTTACAGATTGGTACAGTGTATACCCACCTTTACAGATTGGTACAGTGTGTACCCACCTTTACAGATACCTTTACAGGTATGTGTCTGATGAAGGCGGAAGCAATTTCGCCGAAACGTTACATGGTGTTATACTGATGTAATAAACACCTACTGCGAATAAAGACTGGTGTGCACAGCATTTCTTCTCTACATATGTGAGTTTGCCACTACGCTGGAGCACCCAGCATTGAACTGTGTTATATTGGGAGTGTGCAGGATCCTTTCCTTGCTCGGTACACCTTTTCAAATTGGTACAGTGTGTTCCCACCTTTACAGATTGGTACAGTGTGTACCCAACATTACAGATTGGTACAGTGTGTACCCACCTTTACAAATTGGTAGAGTGAGTACCTACCTTTACAGATTGGTAGAGTGAGTACCCACCTTTACAGATTGGTACAATGGGTACCCACCTTTACAGATTTGTAGAGTGAGTACACACCTTTACAGATTGGTAGAGTGAGTGCACACCTTTACAAATTGGTACAGTGAGTGCTCACCTTTACAAATTGGAACAGTAAGTGCCCACCTTTACAGATTGGTACAGTGAGTACCCACCTTTACAGATTGGTACAGTGAGTGCCCACCTTTACAGATTGGTAGAGTGAGTACCTACCTTTACAGATTGGTACAGTGAGTACCCACCTTTACAGATTGGTACAGTGAGTACCCACCTTTACAGATTGGTACAGTGAGTGCCCACCTTTACAGACTGGTACAGTGTGTACCCACATTTTATTTTATCTCAGAGTCCTTTTGTCCCAGTTTTTAGGTTTATTTATTTTGCAAAAGATTCCAAGCACAAGATTAAGCTAGATAATAAAGCAATGTTTACTATCACTCTATACTGTGTAAACTTGTTTTAATGAGCAACAAAAGTATATTATTGTTGTAAACATCATTCTTACATGGTGTTCTTACATAGGAATTATTATGGTTTAAAAAGCAAATATTTTGTATATTGTTGTGCCAGAAAAACCTGTTGCATCTAGTTTTTTTCAGTGTTTCTTTCATCTTGTAATGTTTTGTATTTCCTTATGAATTCTAATTGAATTATCATTTGAAATGATCATGATAAGCGTTTTAGAAATGGAAAACATAGTGTCCATAAATGAATGACAGAATGATGTGTCTCCTGGACACTTTTAGGTTTAACATCTTAAGAGCATGTCCACCCCCCTTCGTGAACATATATGCTAACCTTCAGGCCCCCCAAAGCCTTACACAGTATATACCCTTCCCTCTTATGTCCCTGAAGGGAGGAATCCTTCTTCACTCTTATTTGCTTTCATCCGGAATGTTCACATCTAGTTTAGCACTGTACAAGCTCTTTATGAGCTTGTACAGCCGTAAAGGAGACAGGTCAAGTAGCAGCTGTCAGTGATTGACTGTAATGTCACTATCAAGGCCATGACTGACAGCTATTACCCAGAAGGACCGGGAAGAAGAAAAGAGCTGCCAGAGAGAGTCAAGAAGGATTTCTCTATTCAGGGACAATGAAGGGACAGGTAAGTATTGCAGTCTTTAGGATTTGGGGGACCCTAAAGGTAAGTATACATTTTCGTGGAGGTGGGATATGCCCTTTAGAGGAAATATATTGAATCTAAATATTTTAACATTCCATCATTAACACTTTACTAAGATCTCTATCAGTAAGTTACTTATTACACAGCTGCCAAACATTCACTCGATAATTCCCTTTCTTATTAGTGATAAATTTTCAATATCCAAACATTCATTCATAGGGTCAGTCAATAGAAGTAGATCACCCCTTGAACCTTTACCTTTCATAACCTGTGAAAAGCTAGGTAGACTTTACACAGGTAATGGCTATAAATAGAATACCATTTGTTACCTTGGTGTGTATCATGGGTGGAGGAGCAAACAAAATTAGGCCTAGATTTAAGTAAAGCAACAAAATGATATATATATAAGAAAAGGTTATTTGGGTAATTTGGAGTATTGTAAGTGCATTTTTATCTCTTACAGGGTTATTCAATAAAAGTTCTTATCGTTAAAAATGGTGCTAATTTTCCCCCAACCAATCAGATGTTAGCTTTCAAATGTTAAATAAGATCTGATTGGTTGGGGCAAAGTTAGCACCATTTTTAATGATAAGAACTTTTATATTATCTTAAAAATGGAAAGATTAAGGCTGTGGTCACACTGACAGCGCATAGTAATGAAAGTGAAATGCGAAACTGCAATTTAGCCATACGTTTGCACTGCGAGCCCATCAATGATTAATTTGTGGAGCATATGCCATTTGCAGAAAAATGATGATTGCATATATTCCAAAAATGTATGGCAGAGCATACAATGTCACCACCGATAGCAAAACGTGGTTGAAAGTGTGTAAGGAACATGCCAGTGTGGCCAAGCCCTAAATCTTCAAACAACTAGAATAGGAAAGTATAAAACAGTTTTGGGTTTGACTCTCTTCCAGAGTTTGCTGTGAGTTTTATGACGAAAGGGGTGCATATAATTATTATAGTGTTTTGTTTTATAATTTTAGGATCTTTATTTTTAAATTGCATGTCTGTGCAATTTGATCAGGTGCATTCAAAGGGCAATTATTGTCTTGCTTAGCCCCACTAAAACCACCTTGCCTCAAAGTACCCCTAAACAGGTAGGTCCTCACCACTGGGTTTTGCCTTATACCAGGACTTGTGCAAAGGGAACAAAAAGTGTGTCTTCCTATTGGTCTAATGCTTACTGTGGGAGGAGTTCAGTGCTAGACCAGGACTGCAATTGGCTCCTTGGAACCCTGATGCAGGGTGAAAGTTTGTTTAGGACAGTATAATTGCCCTCTAAAACTGGTAATGCCTTTAATCAGGTGCATTTCATTAAGAAAGTGGCTAATAGGCATTCATTACACATTAATTTGAAGTCAATTGTCAAAAATACCCAGAAATTCATGGACAAGGTGGTAATGTTTCGGATTCATTTCATTACATTTTGCACATCACTGTGAAAGGCTACTGCTACTATTACTATCTGAAGTTCAGCACGATTAAGCACAAGTGGTGCAATGTGGTATAAACATGCCAAATTGTTGCAAAGCCATTTATACACCTTTTGCACCAACTTTGGCGATACACCAGGTTATTCAATAAAAGTTCTTATCGTTTAAAATGGTGCTAATTTTGCCCCAACCAATCAGATGTTAGCTTTCAAATGTTAAATAAGATCTAATTGGTTGGGGCTAAATTAGCACCATTTTAAACGATAAGAACTTTTATTGAATCTCCCTGATAGAATGTTGGTGAATACAGCCCAGTATGTTGTTAGTTTTAATGGATACCCAGGGATATCTGTTATCTCAGGATTAGGTGGTTCTATTCTATGCTACCAGATCTGTATACAAAAAACAATCTTGCCTATAAATCACTTAAGAGTCTATTGGGCCGATGCTATATTGGGCATTTTCGGGCTAAGTTCCGTTTTGCACTGCATTTTAACGACAATTGAATGCAGACATATTGGGCTGATGCAGAAAGAAAAAGGTAAATCTTACCCAGCGATGCAGTAAGTCTCGCAGGATCGCGATCAGGTAAGATGTAGCATTTCTTTACTACATCGGCATGAAAGGTTATATTAGGACACACTTCTGTGCTGTTTGTCCATAGAAAGCACTGAGTGTAACCTAAACCATACATCTGCATTGTGTCTTTACTTAGCTTAAGGCTTAATGCACTGAATGAAGTAGTTATTAAATACCAATCTGTGTTCTCTTGTGATACTTTTTGCTTTTTATGATAAACCTATTCATTCACATAGAGGAATATGATAAGACACCTGGAGCATTAACCCCCATTTTTCAACATCACTATAACAATAACTGTTAAGGTGACCATACATGCAAAGATAACATTTAGATCCCCAGTTGTGTTGTCAGGATTAACCATTTCCGCCCCTAAAAAAACTTTTCACACCATTCAAAATTCACTTTCTGTCTCTCGTATGAATTTCTTTCTGCTCTCTCTCAGGGCAATAAAAATCTCAAGGCAATAAAAATGAAATTTTATGAATGGCTTCCAATATTGTCACGGCACTTGGAACTGAAGCTATTCCATGTGATCTTCGCCAAGTAAAAATATGCTCTATAATAGTCATAGTTTTATTATATACACAAAGAATTATTGTTTACAACCTGGGGTAGTGCACTTGTGCTTGTCTGTTTGTAGATCAAAGTTAGAAATGTTTCATTATTTCTTATCCATTCATTTCCTTTGCACAGTTTTACAATGCGAGTCACAGAGAACACATTGCTGTATGACTCTTAATGTATATGGCAGGGAATTCCGGTAAAAGTCAACAGTTTAGCAGACACACTAAAGGGGAAGTATGATACACACTATACAAATCAGCGCCAGTTTCATTAGAGTCCTTATATGTTTATTACATGCATTTTATAGATGATGGCGGAAATCTGCAATATCCATAAAGGAAGAAATAGACCTATAAACAAAAATTGTCTATTTGACCTTGGATGCTACCCACAAATACTCAGGTGCCACTAAGAGTAAACCTAATGGCTAGCAAGAAGCTCACACAGTGGAAAACAAGGGAGGCACATGTATCATTTGGGTGTTACCTGATTGATTAAATTAAGCGTGGATGAACAAGGTAGGTGACCACTAGAGATTCGGATAATTTACCACATGAACACTTTAGATTCCTAAAGTTCAGATCGTTTTTGAACTGCAGAACTTCAGTAAAAGTTCAACCCGTTGAAGTCAATGAGGACAAATAGTTAGAGAACAGTTAAAATAGCAATGGTAACTTACTGTAAATGGTTTTGGGACCTGGGAAATGGAATGAGGAACATGTCATATAACCAAAACTTGTTTAAACAATTCCATTCCCCACGATTGGGCAATTGTTGGGATTCCGTATTGAATTTTTAATGGTTACCAAAATCGAACACTACATTTCAGGGTTACTGAATGCTAAATTCGAGGGTTACTGAAATCGAAGGCTACGTTTCAGGGTTACTGAATGCTAAATTCGAGGGTTACGAAATCTAACTCTACATTCGAGGGTTACCGAATGCTAAATTCCAGGGTTACCGAAATCGAAGGCTACATTCGAGAGGTACCGAAATCGAACACTAAATTTGAGGGCTACTGAATGCTACATTCGAAGGTTACCGAAAGATAAATTTGAGGGTTAGCAAAATCAAATGCTACATTCGAGGGTTGTCAAACACCACATTTTAGGGGTATGGAGTGCTAAAGTTGAAGGATATCGATTTAAACGTTCGGAAAGTTCAGAAGTTAGTTTGAAAAGTTCCGGTCCATTCAAAATGTTAAAGTTCGTCTCAAACTCAGGTTCGAGTTCGGTTGTAGTCCATCTCTAATGACCACCATAAAAGACTAAATGAAGACATGAGTTAAAATAATCATTGGGCATCAGTTTTAGGTCAGAAATGGAATCTCAGTTCACTCAGAATTTTTCTAGAGATGGGGATAGAGGTGGTAAATCTGCTCTGAGGCAACCTGAGAAAGGAGAATCCCTCATCAATTAACTTTAATGGGGACAGCAATAGAGAAGGCTCAGTCAGGCCCCAGGTTAGGCACTCGTTTTACAGAAGATGAAACCCAGTACCTTCCTTTCTTATACAACTGACAAACCTGTTCACATTCCTTGTTTTATAATAAGGAAGTGGACGGTAGACCATTGTCGCTGTAGTAGAATGACCACATCAGCAATATGTAACGTCTTTTGTGACTTAGTAAAGGACCCTGAAAAAAAAAAAAAATAGTCAATGGACTTAAATTCCTCAACTCATCTTGCAAGTTCTAAAACGCCAATTCTATAATACTTGAAATGTTTCTTTTTGTTTTCAGATTGTGACGATAGGGTGGAATGTTAACTGCCATAAACCTTTACATGTTTGGAGACAAACACCGCACTGTTGGCAAAACAGAAAACGATCAAAAGTTAATTTCCAGTTATAGCCCAAATCAAATATGTTTCTTTTTAGTTCAGTAGCTTTAAATAGGTAACCTGTGTAATTTCACATAATAAAGAATTTCCTCTTAATAAACTGAAGTACCCTGAAAGTACCATGTATATGTCTGACCAGCAACAAGAGGAACAAGTTCAAAGTGGTAAAAAATTCCAGGAATAAGTAAACCTTTTCTTTCCCCCTTCCCCTAATGCATGTCACTTGTTCAAGGTGAGGAATGTGGGCCACGAGGAATATAATTAACTCCAAGAACAGAAGGCCGAGTCGTTTTTATTACTTTAAACTGATTGTCTTATATTTCTGCTAGTTCCTCTTGGTAGCCAATTACAAACGTTGTGATTTACAATTACATTTGACAAGTAGCAATCCTCCTCAAAGGCATGTACAGTGTAGGTAGCTATAGAATTCATTGCAAGGACACTTACTAAACTCTGTTCTAATAGGGAAATTATTAGGGAGATGTACCATAAGCCTTAAGGGGGCCATACATATGAACAATAATGGTTAAATCCTGTCGTTAATGTGTATGGACTTTTCCCGACCAACTGGAATGCTGACGAACGACCACAAGCGCCACTACGGTCGTTCTGGAAAGCCGGAAAATTTCCGTCGGTTGTTATCGGCTCCCTTTACCGTATATGTGGATCCGTCGGGTATGTGTATGCGGTTCCCACAGCATGTGTACCGACAGATCACATTGGTATGGCCACCTTTAGGTAATCCCTAATGGAGATTCACCAGCGGTTTATACCCTTATGTAACTATTTAATGGCAGCTATAACTTGGCATTAAATAGTCACGTAAAAGGAGCTGTGCAGATGCTGTTGGATAGCTTGCCCCAGAATAACTTGCGTGATACTCGCTTAACCACCCCACGCAAGGGGCTAAAGTCACTCACTGTGAGTGGCTCTGGTGGTAAATTCTCCCATTTGTGTTTTTACTATTACCCAGAAATCTTTCTCTGTGTTTGCCATGGTAATAAGACTTTCAGACACATATGAACATTATATGAAAATAGCGGGAATGCTTTTTGGGTCAAATCTGCGAAGAATGTCTTTTTTTTATTACAAAAAATATATTGATTCTGCCTTACAGATAAACAAAATTGTCAAGTTTTGTTCCGCCAGTGATTCGATCTCGATTTTCAATATTTAGATTTTTTTTAAATGCAACATTAGCGTTTATTTTGATAAAGACCGCCCTATAATGTTGGCAATTTTTGGCTTGCAGCTCTGGTCTGGTAATGGCCAACGCTAGAGAGCAATTTTTGTTTTCACTACGAAACCAAACTTAACGCAATGACTAAGGCGATACTACTGGCACACACCACGGTGACGATTTCGCCTTTCGCAGTGAAAACCAGTGGTTTTAGAAATATGGCTCTTTGCCATTGCGATGTCCTGCGATAGCGAAATAGCGAAAATTGTGATTGTTTTTAAATATGCCCCCAGGCTTGTTTCAAAACTTGGACTCTTTCGAAATATGATATATGGAGAGCGTTGTGAATGTGTGACAGCTTCAAATGTAATGTGTGACAGCTTCAAATGTAATGTGTGACAGCTTCAAATGTAATGTGTAATGTCAAATGGACAGCTTGAAAAAGCCTCAGAAAAATGTTTTCTATTCCATAAGATTACCCCCAAAAACCCCAGGTCTGTTTTACCTTCATCTCAAGATGAGTTATTAGTACCTACAGAACAAGGATCCCTCCCCGATCTTCTATCCTCTTCCAGGTAATGACTGTCAGTCATGGACCGGACGGTGGCATCATGGCCAGTGGCTGACAGCCGTAACAAATTGAGCGGTTGTGAACACACTCTGTTCCTGAGCCTGCTCATAACCAATTCTCAACAGGAACAGGGGAGAAGCAGAGGAGGAGGGAGTTGCAGAGGGGGATACTTGTTCTCATCATGGGTGCATCAGATGAAGGTAAACCGCATCTGGGATTTGGGGGATAATCTTTTGGAATAGACAAAGTTTTTCTGAGGCGCAGATGTGCGGCGGTAGTGAAGGCAAAAGAGAAAATGGCTGCAAGAGAAGGTAACCCACCGACAAGCTGTATGGTCACTTATGTGTTTTTGCCACCTCAGACTTGGCTTAATGCTAGGAAACACTTATCGGCAAAAAAATCACCAGTTACTGCGGCGATAAGAGAGAGGGCTATCGCGGCAGTAATGTCTTTTTACCGCTGCTTATCGCTGCTTTATAAATTGTGTCCAAATTTGGCAAAAAGTTAACGAACCATTATAAATATTATAGTGCTGATCTTTCCAAGAAGATTTTCGGTGTTGTCTAGCACACACTAGACAACCATATTTATATTTTCTAGATCCATTTTTATAAAGAAAAACAAATGCATACTTTCTTTTTGAAGTTTATGAGATCCGATTATTGCCAGGTTGTTCAAGGTAACTAAAATAAAAGACACAGACTAAACCATATTTTTAAAGCAAAGACAGTAATTGCCATAGAAAATTGCTACCAATTTCAAATCAATTTCTTATGAAATGTGTCTCCTGCACTGTAACTGCTGTATACGAAATAGGCAATTATGACCTCCAACTATTACAATTAAGATTGTAGAAGCAAATGTAGAGAAGGATAAAACTGGTTAAGTAAACAATCAGAAAGGGAATCCAAAAAAGACATCTTGGGTCGTGAACATTAAATATTGCTCTGAGCAGTCTATAAGTAAGTGTTCATTTTTAAAGGGACAAGATCTTCACCAAGTATGTATTTTTAACATTAATTATCTGTTTTATTCAGGCTTATTTAATGAGAGGTTAAAATAATTGCCACTGGTGTTTATTTGCAGCACCCAATCAGATCCTACTTTTTTACTGGTTTATTAAAATTTTAAAACATTAATGGACATGTCTACCTACCACTTATATGATATTAATGCTTACCTTCCCCAACTTGGAAAACCCCAAGACTTTCCATAGTTTACTCATCCTTTTGCAGGTCTTCTGTCTTGCAACTGTGATGGAAGACTGACTATTGTGGTTTGAGTTGCTTCCTTTCTGCTCACGTGCAAGCTTGTAATGAGCTTGTACATGGACTCCAGCAAAGAGAATGTGTTTGTGCTGATATTTTGGCAATCATTAACAAAATGCAGGATGTATCCAAATATAATAGATAGAGCTATAACTATTTCTTATAAAGAAAATAAAATGAACCTAAATTCCGAAAATTAGCCTTGTCACTATTTCTCTCTGAACCTTAGACCTCTCACAGAACTCGTTTAAGAACCTGATTAAGAAAGATGCCCTAATAAGTCATTGTTTACATAGCAAAGGATGTGTGAACTACGTAACAGTTTGTGATAAAAATGTTCTCATGATGTATTGGATCAACTATATGAAATTGTGCAAGGTTTCTTCATGGATGTAGTTTTCACTTTATAACTAATTCAGACTTCCTAAGGAAACCCTCAGTATAAACTCCAATTATCTCCCGGCCCACTAGAATAAGAACATAGAACATTTTCTTAGTCACCTTCAACATGTTGGCTGTAGGTATTAGGTTTATTTACATTCCCATTCCTGGGCTCTGTTAGTCACGCTTTACACTAGTTTTTGTTGGGGACCATTGACCGCTCCAAATAAAACCCAAGATATCAATTTCACAGTCATTTTTTTTTATAGTAGCTGCTGTTTGAAGCATGAAGCACATAAAACAAATATGTCTTTATAACGTGATTTCTGCCTGAGTTGCAGAATATAACCAAGTAAAAACAGATTTGATTTTTACCCTTTGGGCAACTTATTTTTACTCATCTATGTTACAAGTATCTGCTGCAAATCGTACTGATGTGAGACGAGCCTCGGAGCTATGTCACACGATCAACTTGTAGCTAATTAGTTATGGCTTACTTTGTTTCTTGTGGGGACGTTCTACACTAGAATTTATATAGCCCATTGGATTTAGCCCTTTGCAAGTGCAATATATTTGCTATGTGGCATTGATTTTTATCTACACGTGGTGGTTGAAAGAAACGCAGTTTAAACCACAAGCTATTTTTACAAAATAAAAAATAATCAGGGAGATTCAATAAAAGTTCTTATCATTAAAAATGGTGCTAATTTTGCCCCAACCAATCAGATCTTATTAAACATTTGAAAGCTAACATCTCATTGGTTGGGGCAAAATAAGCAACAAAATAAGAACTTTTATTGAATCTCCCTGATAGGCTCTGCAATAACTGCAGTAACATGGTTCAACGCTAGCATCACATTGGTTGCATGCATATTAATAGCGTGGGTAAAACTTTTTTCACCTCTTACATTCAAAGGCTTTTTTTTTTTTTTATTGTCAAAACTTTTCTTCTTCCTCATCAGAGCCATCCAATTTATACGACAAACCCCAGGGGTCCTTTTCGAAATGACTTGTTATTGATTTAAACCATATATCCTGCCATGAAATTCTTTACAGATATTTACTGGGTCGGGTTCACAAATACCTCCAGGGGTTAAATGAGACCGCACACCTAGCTAGCTACCAAACTGGCTTAGCCTTAGTAGGTATAAACAGTGAAGGGGAAAAAAAAAACCTTCTTGGTTTGAAAACTGCATAAGGAGGTGCAATTACTGAACCCTGACCCGTCGCTACTTACAATGCCTTGTTAGTGCAAAATAAACTGAATTTACAAAGGACACAACGTGAGAAATGACTTCCTCCTCCTGACATTTTACTCCAATCCTCATTGTCAAACACTTAAGCCAAGTGGTAATAAATTAGATCCATTTATTTCACTGATTTTACTATTTACTTTGCTCATTTACTATCCTTTACCTTTTTCCTTTTTTTTTTTTACTCTTTTGCCTTTAAGCCAACTGCTTGACTGAACCAATTTAATTACAACGTTTCCACTTTCATCCAACTTCAAAGCATAGTTTATGAGGCGTGGTAGGACTATTATTGCATTGGGTCCTTTTGCAGCAGAAGTTTTGAAATGATTACATTGCTCGCTAACTTTTGAGTGATTTATTTTAACAAGTCACTATTTGATGCGGCGTTGGGCTGTATTAATATTCTTGTCTCTGCAAATAGGCGCAGTCCTAATTAATGTCTAGTGGCAGAGCAGCTCTCAATAGATGGGCCTATGGGAAGGAACCTGCAGGAAGAGAGCAGAAATCAGCTGCTGACAGGCTGCTGGGTCTTAGCCATCAATCCCTCGAAAAGAGAAGATTTCTTAGAAAAGGCACAGGGAGTTCTTCTGTTCAGCGAGCCAAATGTTAATTGGGTGCAACAGGAAAATTACAGATGTTTGATATATCCTCATGCAACTTTTTGGCTTTGTTATCCTTAAACAAATATCTAATCGTCTATTCAGTTGGAATGAATGGCAGTGGAAATAGAAAAACGTGGTGCATTCGCCCTGCATAACTGAAAAGTTACACGGCAGCTTAGAGTGACTAGACTCGAAGGGTAACTGTATGTGTTTTTTTTTAATAAAATGAAACTCTATTTCCCAGAGTGGTAAGAACCATGGCCAGTGGTTATAGTTCCTCAGCTGCAGAATCAGCTGATGTCTCACTACACATGTTGTCAATAATAGTCTAGCCCCTCGAACCCAACGAGATTGGCTTATTAAATATTTGTATAAGAAATGGAAGAGGAAATGATTTGATTCCCCTGATTGCTGCAATAAAAGGGTTTGACACAATGGCTGTAGCTTGTATTTCCTTTAAACCTTTATTGGCTTATTTAGTGAGAATAATTGTTTTATGACACCTTTAACACTTTAAGTGACATCCTTCTGGTGGCACTTACAGGTATCTCCAGTTCAGACTAGTTAAACCCATTGTATCTGTCGTTTCTTTGCTTGCAGCTAAATTGGGTTTGTGCTATTTAAATGGTGTCAAAGAAAGAAAAACACCGGAGAAGATTTAACTGCACAGGACGGATTTTTGACATTATTTTAGGATTTAGAAAAAAGAAATAATGACTTTTGTGTTTGTTGTGCCAAGGCTCTTGTCAGATCAGCCCAAGGGAGAAACTATGCAGTTTAGCCACCGGCACTAAAGCCATTCCAGGCATCCGACTACCATAAAACATGTAATGGTATGTGCTACTTACAGCATTAAATAATTATTAGATTAGTGCACGCCCACAAAAAGGAACTTGATTTTCACTCTCACACTACTACTAATTGCTTGTAATGTAAAGTAAAGTTAAAGGACAACTATACCCCCCAGCCCATCCCTATCTCATTGATTGTCCTAGGTAGTCTTAACGAAAGTGGTATAATTGTCCTTTAAAGGGTCAATATGCTGAAAATGAAAATTACTTTTCCTCATCTAGAAATAAATATGGGTAAGTAGTTCTTACTGTGTGTGTGTTGCTGCATGCCTTTATCTTAGGCTCAGTATCTCCCCTGCCTCTTTTAACTATTCCCCCTTCCATCTGACCAGACTTTTATATGAGGGCAAGCATGCTCAGTAATCACTATGAGGCAGCACTCGGAAAGGGAATTTCACACATATCAAGTTTATGATAATAATATGGCACTTGATTGACAAAAGTGGTGGTTGGAAAAAAAATTGGTTTCCAGTTATGAGCAATTAAAAAATAAAAAAAAAATCAGCATAAATGTCAATTCTATATTATATATAAGAGTCAATAAAGATGAATGAAGCAACAAAGGAAACAGGAATTTTATTTATTTTTTTTTTTAATGAAAAAACTATATAAATTTTTGGCAAGAAGTGACAGTCCATGTGATGACAGACATAAGTTCACTGACTTAAGTCATGCCTTATCATCTCACTGACACACCCACCCATTATCTACTCTAATTTGGTACTCACGCACACTTACTCCTCTTTATTGTACCCTCATTACAATCTCAACACTCAAGAATATAATTGCTTTTAAAGTATTCAGCTTTACTTTCACCTTCTAGTACTCCTAGAAGGCCACACATTTTTTTTTTAGATTTTAATCCTCAGTGGGTTATTGTAATAAAAAACTACAATTGCATGATACAACAGCTTTGCTAGAAAATAATAATAAAAAATAGGGGAAAATAGACCAAGACATTATACAATATAACACAGACTTTTTATCACAATTGGATGATCACTGGGAGCACACCATGGATAAACAATAGGATCTGTGGTCTCTATACAAGTTACATTTTAGAGAACACCCCTACCTTTAAAACAACTACAGGATCATGCTTCTAGATGCAGTCTTTACAAACTTACAGCAGTATAAAGGTTGGCTTTACTTCCTAGTACTGTGAACTACGACACCAGTACCACTGCCCCCAAGTCTTAAGCATGCCCACTGCTGGGATAGAGCATCATCAGCTGCATCATAAGCCCCACCACTGAACTTCTAAATCATTTTTAAAGCTAGCCACAAGCCTGAAATTATTTATTTCTCTCTCCCTAAGGAGTGGAAAGGACAGAGAATGGTTGGAGTTCTGAAATTATATGTTTCTCTCTCCCTAAGGAGAGGAAAGGACAGAGAATGGTTGGAGTTCTGTAACTAACTTCAGAAAAGGTTGTTTTTTTTGGGAGGTGTGGCTCCTTACACAGCACATCATCCGACTGTCACAGTCAGGCAAGACATATTGTAACTTTACAAGCCTATAACTTAAGATCCACAGAAGCTAGAGATATCATCCTAGGCTTGCTTGAAATAGAGGACACTTGTATCCACAGTTACCATTTAAAATATGTTACCTAGTCGATTCTACACAAAGAACCATTTGTATGATTTCCTATAGACAGCACAATCAGTCGAGGCGAACTGTCAGCTGTGGCCACTTTTGCCGTGACCGACAGTGATTCATCTTTGCAGAGAGCACACTGGCTGCAACCAGCCAGTCTGAAAGAAAAATTTGCTGGTGTGTGCACCTGAACCGCAGATGTTACAGATAAATAAAAAAAACAGACATCTAGATGGATAGACAAACATGGACAGAGAGATGTATGTTGGTATGTTGACCATAGAGAGAAAATTCAATATAACTTGCATTACTGGTAAAACTTATATAATACATCTTGGTTTCTTTTAATTCCGAATGAACTTAGAGGGCTTCTTTCATAGGGAATAAATGCATTCAGCTAATTTCATTTGTGTCTGTTTAGACCACACACTGTCTGTAGGCCTGGAAAATAAACTTGGTTTTATGAATAGCTTAAGGAGAGATCTCTCGGCTAAGACCCATCTTTTAAGATCACCGATAATGGATTTACATTATTCGTTCTGAATACCACAAGATAAAACATGCTGGTCTCTTTTAAAGTCCAGTAACGTTACTCGTTCTCTAAATCTTAGTTTTGGAAGGGAGCCCTGTTTGTATTATCTGTACCGTTAGTGATGATCTTACTCTCCGAAGAGACTAAACTCCATAAATCAGACACTTAACATTTCTGTGTGACTGTTTTATTTAATATTTCGCTGTCCATAATGTAAGAATTCCAAAATTAGAAGGTGATCTTACGTATACCATCTTCACCTCGGTTTCTAAAAAAGGTTTTACAATGTGTTCTACCTCTGCGATGAAAGGGTCCAGTTGAGTGTTCAGCCATACGCTCTCTTCAGATTGTTTAGGGAAGCTGTCTAATGCCAGTGTAACAGATGGTTAGGAAGTCAATGTCTTATGTTTTCTCTCTCTTTGTTTAGACTAAATGAACAGGACAACTATTTATTAACCATACATAACCATACACGCAGCTCAAGTATTGCTGTGTGACTGTCTATCTTATTGTCATTGAACCCTATGGCATTCATTTGCCCTTTTTGGGAAGTATTTTCTTACTTAAGAATTTGTTTGTAGATGGATAGGATAAAACCTTGTATCCCCAGCACAGGAAACTCTGCAGAATTGAGTCGATTATACACAGTTAATTTTTTTTTAAATCACACATTGAAATACATTTAAAGGGCATGTCCACCCCCAAAACTATAATCCCCCCAACTGGCCCCACAATGTAGTGTAGTTTAATCCTTACCTCACATCCCAGCTCCATAAGGTTCTCCTGTAGTCCCCCCCCAAAGTCCCAAAAACTGCCCACCAGGAGGCTAGCAGAGTCCATATAGGACTCTGCCTCCTACCTGGCCTCCGGGAGAAGTTTGGCATGCGTACTGCAGCCCTTCTCCCCCTCCCTCCCCCTCCCTCTTCCTCCCTCTCCCTCCCTCTCCGGATTCCCTCCCCCTAGCATTAATTCCCTTTAATACAGTATTCCCCCTGGTCTCCCAGCCCCAACCGCATCATTTTTATTTTTAGAAAGCTCCCCAAACTTTTACTTACCTCCCCTCTTTCCTCCGCTGCACTGAATGACCGGCAGTCGCGTCCGTGATTGGCTGAGCGGCAGCTGCCGGTCCCGCCCCTCTGCTTGCATTTTCTCGCAAGCAGAGGGCCAGGAGCGCAGCGGAGGAAAGAGGGGAGGTAAGTAAAAGTTTGGGGAGCTTTCTAAAGATAAAAATGATGTGGTTGGGGCTGGGGGACCAGGGGGAAGGCTATATTAAAAAATCGATTTAAGGGTGGACATACCCTTTAATTCCATGTTGTAAGGCTTAAGTCTCACTATTGGGGAGATTCAATATGGTCAAAATCCGTCTAAAACCCACGTTAACCCAAAGTAATATGGACTTTACGTGCGTTTTACACGGATTTTAGGGCACAGAGCCATTTGTAAATGTTTTTGGAAATAGCGCTGTGCCACCGATATAAAACCCCTTTCGTTAAGTTTAGCGCTACCTCGAAATGTGAAACTTATCGGAGTTCTGTATGGGATTTTAATCCAGCGCTATCGGAACATCTTGCCTTTACACAATCCCACAATGCAATACCAGACGTAATCTCATTTACATCTCGTATTGTATCGCAGAATTGTGCAAAGGTAAGTACCGTGGAATTGCGCAAAGGTAAGTACCATGGAATTGTGCAAAGGTACACATTGAATCTCCCCGTATGTGCTTTGCATGCATATTGGGATTCACAATGTTATTTAAAATATAATGGAAATAGCGAGAACCTTCCACATGCGTCTATGAACAAAACAAATTTTACACATTTGGACAAACTTATTTTTTGCGTGTTTTTTGCTTTTTCCCCAGTGAACCAGTATTAATTGTGATGTAACTTCCGTCTTGACATCTCTCGATTTTGAAAATGTGTTTTTACGAAAAAACGCAAATGAACGCAAATGGCCTGGATATGTGGCCTGTTATACTGCAAACGGACTAGAATGTATTGTCTAAAATGCACGCAAAATGATAAGCAGAAAATTTACTGCTTATCATTTAAAAACATTCCACTAAAAATGATTTCTTAAGATCCGTACACACGTCCGATACTTCGGCTGATGAACGACCCCCAATTGCAAGGCACATGTGCATGGAACGGCCTTTTTGGATGATAAGCACACGTGTGTATGTAGTTCATTGATCCGCCATGGTATATTGATGAATGACGCCTGGTCCAAACGCTTACACACGTGTGATTATCGGTTAAAACCAGCATTCGTCGTGTGTGTGCGCATGCTCGGAGTGGTTGATTGTCGTTTAAAGTATTGGAGGTGTATACGAGGTTTTAGTCTAAGTTGACCTTTATGCCCAGATTCTGGGAGGCTTTCATGGCAATGAAGCATGGAAAATGCAAAATACTGCTCAAGTCAACTACTGTGAATGGTGAAGTACTGTGAAATCCAGCATGTAGTGTTTGGGACGCTTTCACCTTCCTTCTTAATATCTCTGATAAACAGAGGTAGAAGTCTATGAAGATTGATGAGTTCTACAATAAATGGAGATGTTCACAGTAAGTGAACATTTTAATATTGACATGCAATTAGATGAATTTTAACTTACGGTACCTGTATATGCTTAGTTCCTTTAGAGCCCACCTATTAAATGGTGAGACATCATTTCAAATAGGGGTCCAATTCACAATTGTTAGAGAGTCATTTACAAAACATTTTTTCAATATCTTATTCCTGTGTATGGTTTGAATATTGAAAAGAGCTTTTGCTAGTATCGCTATACAGGATTGGGGCAGAATGAGCCGTAGGGTTGACTCCAATACATAGGGAATTCCTATATAACCATTTGACAGGCTCAGGTCATGTCAGAACTAAGATGAAGAACAATATGTCTGAAATCAGCAGATAAAGACAAAGCTAATCCAGGACAAGAGCCTGTAGATCAGGTTGGAAATCAGAGCTATTCTGACTGGGTTGGGAACCGTGGAAATAAATGCAAAGTCAGACAGGTTTAGTTGTAACAGGCATGCACACTAGGTTCTGGGTTACCGGGAGCTAACTACTGGTTGGCAATGATCCTAGAGAAAATCTGTCCTTAAACAGCTTCCTGGGAGACACCAGGATTAACGCTTGCAGAGCCAGTCCTTAACGCATGTACATGAGATTAATAACTTATACCCTGTCCAGTCTTTAGCTTCTCTCCTTTATAAAATCTCTGGACACTGCTTGATTCTTATATGTGACAGATTGACACTGACATGAAAAACATCATTTAGCTTGTAAAGTGTTATTTGTTGCTAACTCATGGGGGTTGATGATCCTTATTTACAAAGCAGGGGGTCCTTAAATAACTTGTTAAATGCCTTCATTAATGGGAGATAAGGTTCCAATCATTTTCTGCATTCGGGATCGTATATTCGAAGTTTGATATAGAATTCAATGCCGAATAATTGATAAACTGTCAGTTTTGAATCAGAACCTGTTTCAAAACAAACCAGAAACCCATCCCTACTTATCTCTATTTAAGGATCAGTGTTTTATTTAGGGATCACTATATAAGCATTGTTATTTAGGTATCATTATGTAATCATTATGTTTTTACAACATATCCTTAAAGGGCATGTCCACCCCTTTCCCCAACTTTTAGGATATTGTAGGTGTCCCTCCCCCTAGCCCCAAACACCATATTAGTATGTCAACAAACTCCCCCGATCTTTACTTACCTTCCCTCTCTCCTCCGCCGCACTGCCCGGCCTTCTGCTTGCATGGAACTGCAAGCCGCGTCCATGATTGGCTGAGAAGCAGCCCATCACGGACACGGCTGCCGACAGTTCAGAATGCCGGAGGAGAGAGGGAAGGTAAGTAAAGATCGGAGGAGTTTCTTAACATAATAATATGGCGTTTGGGGCTGGGGGGGGGAGACCTACAGTACCCCAAAGGGGAATTACACTAGGGGGAGGGAGACCAAAATGGGTAGGAGACGGAGGTGGGGGAGGGTTGCACTGGGCATGTGCAAATTCTCCCGGAGGAGAGATAGGAGGTAGAGTCCTATATGGACTCTGCTAGGCTCCTGGTGGCCAGTTTTTGGGAATTTGGAGGGGCATAGCAGGGCAGCCATTTGGAGCTGGGATGTAAGGTAAGGATTTTATTACACTACAGAGTGGGGCCAGTATTGGGTGAAATTATAGTTTTGGGGGTAGACATGCCCTTTAAAGGGTCACTTTACTCACTCAAACCACTTTACATTATCTAAAAAAAACAATGGTAGTGAAATGGTAGTAGTCACATATTTATCTGTCTTTGTCATTAAAGGGTAACTGTGGTCTCGAATTCTTCCAAACTAATAATAATTATATAAAAAGCCTTCCATCATACCTTCAAAATAAAACCAAAATCACATCTCTAGATAAAAGTTGTGAGAAGTTATTGCTGCAAAAGTTCAGCAATGTAACTTCCTGGTTGAACTCTTCCTGTTTTTAGCCATGTGACCAGCTTGTAGTCATGTGACCAGCCTCTGTCTGCATTAATAGGCTCCCGTTCTCAACTGTAAATTTTTTCCTCAGGTACTTTCTGATTTCCCCAGCTATAAGTCTTAACTGAGCATGCTTCTCCCCCAGAGGAAAAGAGCCGGCAGAGGTCAGGTGATGTCACTCAACCTACTGGAAGCAGGAAGTTTGAACATTCATCCCAATGTAATTTCTCACAGGCTCCGGCCAGAAATGTGATTGTTGGCTCAGTGTAAAGGAAATACTGCAGGCTTTCATTTAACCCTAACTTGTTTAGAGACCACAGTTGCCCTTTAAAGTATGTTTAGTGAGTGCTCTTAATTGCCCACTGGATTAGGTCTGCTAACAGGTGAATCAAATCAAAAGACAGCTCATCTGTATTGATTAAGTTTGCTCACAGGTGAATCCCATCAAGAGGCAGGAAATCAGTGCTGATTAGTAGAGATGTCCGAACTTCGAAAAATCCGGTCCGCGCGGGGATCCGCGGATTTTCGAAAAAATCCGTAAATTCGAAAATCCGCGAGCGGACCCTTTAAAACGTATTAAAATGAAAGTTCGGCAAAATCCGCATTAAAAGTGGTCTAAATAGCCTTGGTAATGTACACTTAATCACTCAGGGACCTGGGTAATGTCCTTAGAAACACGTATCGATGCCTACAATACCTAAAAATTACAGTCCGCTAGCGAGAACGGTATTTTTCGAAAATACGAGGATTTCCGAAAAAACATGTAATCATGTTAGCTGCCATTGGCTAATTTGGGTCATGTGGCTTGCTCCGTCTTGAAAATAATCCCCAAAAATTCAAATTTACAAGAATTTCTCATTTTTACAAAAATTCTCGTAATTACGAGAATCCGCGTAATTACGAGGATCTTCGTTTTTTCGGGGTCCCGGAAGATCGCAGATTCTCGTAATTGCGGAGATACTCGTATTTTCGAAAATTTTCGTAAAAAAAAAAAAATCCGGAATAATCCGCCGTTCGCGGACGGGATAAATCCGCGGCAGATCCCGGTTCGGGTCCGCGAACCGGCCATCTCTACTGATTAGGTCTGCTCAGAGGTGAATCTAATCAAGAGCCAGGTAATCAGTGTTGATTAAGTCTGCTCACAGCTAATGCAATCAAGAGGCAGGTGTTTTGTGAAACATGCCTAATAAAATCTATGCACAAAAAAGTCAGTAAAATCATTTATTACTCGGTAACAGATTCCTCAGCTAGGTAACAGCACACTTCTCCTATGTATCCCACACATATCTACTGAATTTCATGTGTCTAGCTAGAAAATTGTTAGAGGAGATACAGTCCAAAAAAGCATAAGAATAAAAGAGAAGAGGATTTTTAGTGTTAATTAAACACAGTGAACTTTGGAGAAAATTCTAAATCAAGCGACAGCTAATCATCGGTGATTAATTCTGCTCACAGGTGAATCAAATCAAGAGGCAAGTAATCATCACCTAATTAGTGCTGATTAGCTGCCTCTTGATTTGATTCACCTGTAAGCAGACCTAATTAGTGCTGATTAGCTGCCTCTTGATTTGATTCCTGAGGAAGGGGCCTAGAGTCCTGAAACGTTGTATGCTGTATGCTGTTTTTGCACTAAAATAAAGAAATTCTCACTACAGTAGTGTGCTCCTCCTATTCAAACCTTGCTTGGTTTATGGAGCCCTGGAAGTAGGGGGCTAAGAGGATTGCACCTACGAACTTGTCTGGCTAGTCAGCCAACAGCGGTGTGCCACAGTACACTTGAAACTCTTGATTTGATTTACCTGTAAGCAGACCTAATTAGTGCTGATTAGCTGCCTCTTGATTTGATTCACCTGTACGCAGACCTAATCAGCACTGATTACCTGCCTCTTGATTTGATTCACCTGTACGCAGACCTAATCAGCATTGATTAACTGCCTCTTGATTTGATTCACCTGTGAGCAGACCTAATCAGCAATGATTAGCTGCATTCTTCACCTGTGAGCAGTCCTAATCAGTGTTGATTAGTCTTGATTGCCTGTGTGACATGTGCAGGTTTTAAACTCACAGCACACACAGACACTTACATTAAGGGCTCATTTACACTACACACTGTTCTTTTCCAGACAGAAATGCATGACCGGGCCAATCCGATTTGTTAAAAAATATACTGCAATGCAAGTTTCTGCCTGGATGCAGGGAAAAATTGACATAGTGTGAACAAGCCCTAAAAGAGCTTAGTGCAGCCTTTAAAGCCCAATTCAAAGTTTATGCTTACCAGTAAACCTTCTAGTTTCCTCTTCGCTGCCTCTAGTGGTGGAAAGGGAAGATGCAGTCAAATGGATGGGCTTCTAATGTTGTTCTGGCAATTTTCTGTGGATGCTAAAGGGAAATTCTTCCAGAATTACACAAAGCCAATAATCCTGGGTGTCAGGCTTAGATTTCAATCTTCACTGCCATTACTTTATTTATTTAAATTATTAAAGGTTCTTTTTATATCAGTGATGATATTTTCATACTCAGCTATGCCATTATTATTTTTATTATACAATAATATTTATTTTAATGTTTATAAAAAACAAGCGCAAAAGTTTACCCATGCCCATAATCCATAGAAACCAATCAGATGTTGACTTTTACAGGTCTACTGCAGTTAGATAACATCTGATTGGTTGCTGCAAATAAATAGCACAGACAAACCTTTGCACCTGTGGCCGTAAATGTAAAAAAAGAACACAATAATGCAGCCATTAAAACAATATGGTCCTAGTATATCTGTTGTATTCAATTAGATCAACTGGACTTGAAATGTAGTTGATCTAATTGAATACAACAGATATACCATGACCTGGATGAATGAGAACCTTCACAAGAATATGGTCCTAGGAATTCTGCATTGTGTAATGCATGTTCCCTTCCATGTGATGTAGACAGAATAGCTGTATCAGCTTATGGTTTATCCTGTTGATTTCAGCAAAAACAGAACTGTCTCTGTGCTCCAGAAGATACAGGTATTGACAATATGATTCCCTGTACAAATACATGCATTGCTCTGATACCTAGGTTGTCTATCTGATCCCCTGGATAGTAATATACAGTATGTACAAACACATGCATTGCTCTGATACCTACATAGTAACATAGTAACATAGTAATTAAGGTTGAATAAAGACATATACGTCCATCAAGTCCAACCTATTCACCCTTTTTTTTTTTTAACCCTTTTTTTTTTAAACACATGCATTGCTCTGATACCTAGGTTTTCTATCTGATCCCCTGGATAGTAATATACAGTATGTACACATGCATTGCTCTGATACCTAGGTTTTCTATCTGATCCCCTGGATAGTAATATACAGTATGTACACATGCATTGCTCTGATACCTAGGTTTTCTATCTCATCCCCTGGATAGTAATATACAGTATGTACAAACACATGCATTGCTCTGATACCTAGGTTGTCTATCTGATCCCCTGGATAGTAATATACAGTATGTACACATGCATTGCTCTGATACCTAGGTTGTCTATCCGATCCCCTGGATAGTAATATACAGTATGTACAAACACATGCATTGCTCTGATACCTAGGTTGTCTATCTGATCCCCTGGATAGTAATATACAGTATGTACACATGCATTGCTCTGATACCTAGGTTGTCTATCCGATCCCCTGGATAGTAATATACAGTATGTACACATGCATTGCTCTGATACCTAGGTTGTCTATCCGATCCCCTGGATAGTAATATACAGTATGTACAAACACATGCATTGCTCTGATACCTAGGTTGTCTATCTGATCCCCTGGATAGTAATATACAGTATGTACAAACATATGCATTGCTCTGATACCTAGGTTGTTTACCTGATCCCCTGGATAGTAATATACAGTATGTACACATGCATTGCTCTGATACCTAGGTTGTCTATCCGATCCCCTGGATAGTAATATACAGTATTTACAAACACATGCATTGCTCTGATACCTAGGTTGTCAACCTGATCCCCTGGATAGTAATATACAGTATGTACAAACATATGCATTGCTCTGATATCTAGGTTGTCTACTGGATCCCTGGATGGTAATATACAGTATGCATAGTAAAGGTGACCATACCCTACAAAAGGTTATAGCGATCTTTCAAAGCATCCTTTATGCTGCGTTCACTCTAAAAAACGGAACTAAACGTACAGTCCATGTTTTTTGACCATTTTGGTCAGTTTTTAGGGCTAGGTGCCACTACTGCGTGTCGGAGCGCGATTTGCGCTCTGTTCGTGTTTCCGGTTCGCATTGCCAGTGCAATGCTACCGGGTAAGTCCCACTGTGTGTGCTGTGGTCTGGTCCATTAATGGTTCGCATGCGTGCACGACTTTTCATGCGTATTGCATGCATGCCAATAACATTATTTGGCCCGGAACGCATCACACATGGAATATCACTCACAGCAGTGCATTGCAATAATCCTGCATGCGCTGCTATGCGTGATAGTGGGACCTAGCCCTTAGTGCTACATTTTAGCTATATTTTTTATCAAAACGTGTCCCAGACAGAAATGCACACAGCAGTACTTTTTTTAACGGACCGGGTCAATCCGATCCATTAAAAAAATGGAGCACAAGGAGTATTTCTGTCTGAAAGAAACTGATCTAGTATGAACGAACCCTTACATTTTCAAAGTAGCAGCTGCCACCTATGTACCTGCGTACCGTGAGCACCCAAATTGGAAGAGAAGGTAACAGGAGTCAAGGTGGGGAAAAAAAAGCAACACCAACACGGTCTGCAAGTGAAGCACAAACTACAGGTTTCGTATCGTAATTTTTCGCTTTAAAAAGGACAACAATCATTCTCTTTATGATTCCAAGTTACAGTGATCGTAACACCGGTCGATACTTTGATAAGCAAATGTACAATGTTTATTGTAAGTAGATGTACCATACATACACAGGGAGATTCAATAAAAGTTCTTATCATTTAAAATGGTGCTAATCTTGCCCCAACCAATCAGATCTTATTTAACATTTGTAAGCTTACATCTGATTGGTTGGGGCAAAATTAGCACCATTTTTAACGATAAGAACTTTTATTGAATAACCCTGATTGTTCGACATTCAATTCATTTGGCAATTATTGTCTAATGCCGTTTACTCTCAGGTTACATTACATTTACACTTAATGTAACCTCACAAGGTAGGTGCAACGATCATTTAACCGGTGGACATTCCCGATCATACTACAATCGATATTATGATCTAATATTGCCAGAATATCATTTAGGGCCAATCAATTTCTACTTGCGTGTCGGATTGATAGTAATATTGGCCCAGTCTATTACTACAACCTTTAGGCCAGGTTCACACTGTGTGATTTTTCCTCCTGGACGTCTGTTTGTTGTTATCAACTGGTTGGCCAGACCAAAATGGCATAATACCCTTGTATTTCAGGCCTTGCAATGTGACATTCAAACTGCCCTCTCCCCCCTCAGATTTTTTACTCCAAGTGTCCCCTGTTCTTATTTTCAATAGTCTGGTGCTACACAGGTTTGACCTCCCTTCCTTCGTGTATTAACTATGGTTAATGGCACAGATAAGTATTAGCCCCTGTTAACACACAACATCTGTATGTAGGCTACATCCTGGTAAGTTTCCTTTGTTTGGCATATACAATATATAAATGTTTGCACCCTGTCATCATTTCAATGGGAAGTATAGGACCATATTGTATGACGTGGAAACCAGATCTTAAGCTCGGTACAGACATACGATCGCAGAGAGGGTCGGCTCATCAACGGCGCCTAACCGAACGCCAAAAAATAAACCAATTGTCGCCTATTCGTTGGGCAGTGCTACGTCGTGGGCCACGGCCGGGATCGAACCTCTGTACCTCACTTTTCCTACATTATATTATGTTTTTTATTCTATGCCTTTATATTGCTGTTAATGGCATTTAGCATTCATGCTATTGCAAGGTCTCCAATAATGATGCGTTGTACATCACTTGCTCAGCCTTTCAGTCCTTCCTCTTTAAGCCTGTTCACACTGTTACAATGAATCTCACATTTTATTGCACTTCTGTGTCTCAGGTTAGCAAAAGTGATTAAATTAGACAAAGCCTTCTGTATCTACCATAACAAATCCAGCTTCAGATTGCATTGATACAAAACACAAAAGGCCTCTCCAGACGCACAGCATATCATCACGGCTTTGTTCCAATATAGTTGACCTTCATGGTTGTCAAGGAACCTGATTTGTTGAAAGTGAAATGTTAATGCTAATTGGAAACAAACAATTTAACCAATACAAACAAAAAACAAAACATTATTAACAGAACGACACAGACGTTAGAAGTGCATTCTTCATTCTTACATTTAACGTGGCCATGCATGGAGGGATGTCTAGCTGATGGCACAAATGATCAATTGCTATCCCTTTACATTGTGCTGCTTGATGCAGTTTGCAGCCACTAATTACCTGTTGCTATCCCCTTTCCTTTCTAAATAATGGAGATCAAAGCTGGGTACACACAGTACTAGTCTTCCAAAGATGACATACAGGATCTAAAGGCTCGTACACATGCACGATGTGCGTCCTGACCCACGACCCCTGACCGAACTTATACACACGGATGATTCTCAGACGTTCATCGCGTGTAGCCGTCAGGGATCACGGGTCGTGCGTATTGAGCGTGTGTACGAACCTTAAGGCTGGGTACACACGGGCAGATTTTTCGGCTCAATCGACTGATACTTTCATGTTTCGGGAAATTTGTGCTTCTTTCAGCCACCGCCACGACCAATGTCCAGATCAGATGAACGGGTGATTCTCCCTATATAAGGTATAGGGAAACCACTTGTGACTGCCATACACCTAACAATCATGGCCAACTCCCTATAATTTAGTACAGGGGCACGACCAAGTGAAGTTTTCCATTCATAATAGGCGGTTCAAATCTCAACGCCAAACATTCGTTGGCATCAGAAATGCTTGTTACAGACAGGATTGGCCCTTTATCTCTAACGTGTGTACACAAATTTACAGCCATAACTGTATTCTTTTTTTTCTTTTTTTAATTTGTCAAAAATCGTTTGGAAATCTATCTATGGGCTAAGTGGAGTGGAATCTATTCTTTTAATGCATTGAATGAAGAATGGGAAAAGCTATGCCCTAAGCTTCATACACACTTACGATTTCGACACAGACCCACGACCACGATGCATTCCCAGCATCGAACTGCCATTTCGGCGAGTTCAGTTGGGGGGTTTTCGTCGATCCACCATGGCCGTTCAGCACACGTGGATGTGCTTGGGGTTGTGGGTCTGTGTGAAAATCGTACGTGTGTATAAAGCTTTACCTTCCGTTCTTCAATCAATTTTACAGGAGCCAGAAGCTTTACCTTCCGTTCTTCAATCAATTTTACAGGAGCCAGGAACGAAGGTTAGTAAATTTATCACCTTTGTTGAATCTGGATTTCAAAGCAAAACTGATTTTGGTTCGGAACTGGCGGTTTGGAAAATCTAAAATTTTTATAGGAAAATTGAAATTTCCTATCGAAAATCAGAAAATGTAAAAAAAAAAAATTAAGATTGAAAATTTAAAAATTCTGATTAATTTGGGTTTGAATCGGATTTTCAGAACTTTAATAGGTTTCACAGAACCACGGTTGAAACTATAGATTTAGCAATATACAAGCCTTACAGTAAGACTGTTATAAGAAGTGACGAGTTGGCTTGTCAAGGCTGAAAGTTTGTTTAACCTCAGAAGAATAGGTGGCAAATGTTCTTATTTAGTAACCTAACAACCAGTAGTTGGATTTTTGGTTTGATTTACTGCAGATGGATAAATTAAACCACTGGGCAGCTATCTTGGGGAGAATGGGGTAATACTTTGTTATAAATAGTATTACTGCATCTAACAGTATTAAGGTCATCTAAGACCTTAATACACAGTAGTGGTTGGGGAAATGTAATAGACTACTGAGACATTTTTTTTATTTTAACTGTGGACATCAGCTTTAATTTCAGTCAGACTACAGATTGATAAATCACCTGGGCTAAGTGGCCATACACCAGCACGATATACTTGTGCTGGTGTATGGTATCTGTGTATTGTATCTGTGACCGACAGATAACAGTGATCGTGGCACATGCTGTGGAATTGCATGTGTATGGCCACCTTTAGTCCTGTGAGGCCTAAGGTGGCCATACACCAGCACGATATTACTTACCCGACCGACTGCTCACGCGATGTTCCTGCGATCCTAACGGAACCACCCTCTCCGATCTTATATACGACCGACATTCGATCGCAAAATAAATGGGATTTTGCGATCGCATGTCGGTCGTATATAAGATCGGGAGAGGTGGTTCCGGCAGGATCGCAGGAACGTCGTATGAGCGGTCGGTGGGTAAGTAATATCGTGCTGGTGTATGGCCACCTTAAGGCCTCGACCAGGACTAAAGGTGGCCATACACATGCAATTTCCACAGCATGTGTGCCGACAGATCACATTGGTATCTGTCGGTACACATGCTGTAGGAACCGCATACATGGACCAGACGTGGTATGGGTATACGCGCGTCCATACACAGTATGATCGGATAGGCTCCCTTTACTTAAAGTAGAGTGAGCCGATACCGACCGTCAAAAAATTTTCGTCATTCCCAACCGACGGTAATGCCGACTATGGTCGTTCATCGGCACTCAGGTTGGTCGGGAACAGCTCCTACACACTGATGATAATGGGTAAATCCCGTTATTCCCGGACAGGATTCACCCATTATCGTTTGTGTGTATGGCCACCTTTAGGCTGGGTACAAACCATACAATATTTTCGACCGACCGGTAGTGCCGCTGAAAATATTGCATGGTGTGGATGGGGGCGACCAAGACCAGATTGGACGAACAGGCGATCAGACCTCTAGGTAAATCACGGACGATCTATTGGATTCTATATAAAAATTCAGTATTGGTTAACCAGGAAAAACTGTTGATGATTATGTTAATAACAAAGTAAAACCTATTTCTGTAGCAAGTAGCGTACAGAGGAAGAGAATTATGTTCCCCTACATAGGCAGTTTCTGTTTTGAAAACATCGTCCCTGGGAGTTTAATTTCAGGGTTTGTTGAGCTTAGATGTGATTTCTCTTCCGATTGGAATAAGATGCACATTTCCTGATGGTTTACAGTAAATAGATGTCAAGAAGTTGAATGTAATTGGAAGAAACTGTCAAAAAAGAATGCAAATATAGAAACAGGGCCATTCATTTAGTATATGTTTACAAAACATACACAACACCATGAATGGATAGCATCACCCCAGAAAAGCATTGGCACAAATACATTAGTAATTAACACATCTTTGTAGCCCCTTTAAGGGGGAATTAACAATGAGAATTTTTTTTAAAAAAAACGTTTTTTATATGAGATTCTTCATAAAAATTTTGCATTTAAAAAATCTCTCAAAAGTTAACAATCCACATATACCCTCCCCTTAGCTGAAAGGCAAAGAACTGATGGTAGTTGATTAGAGATCTGTTCTGTCCCTTGGATGAGACACACTGAGCATGTCCGGGACACAAAACAGTGGTAGGGGGCAGGATCCAAAGGCTTTGTTTTCTGGAAGGATAGATAAACTTTATAATGCTGTTTTCCTGTAATGTTAATTCTATCCAATCAATCCCTAATGTAGTTTTGTTCAATGGCAAATCAAGGCTGATCTTTTCTATTTTAATTTGATTGATCATGATTAAATAGTGCCTGGCACACTAATGGGAAGATGTAATAAAAGTTTGTATCATTAAAAATGCTGCTAATTTTCCCCCAACCAATCAGATCTTATTAACCATTTAAAGCTAACATCTGATCGGTTGGGGCAAAATTAGCACCATTTTTAATGATAAGAACTTTTATTACATCTCCCTGTAAATTTCCAGACTGACAGGTTATCTTTTACCATGTGCAGCTACTGTATAGTTCCAAAAACCTGTAGACTCTGTCCAGACTCGCTGGACAAACTTTAGCTCCATATTAGCGTTGGATGTGCGGGTTATGCTAAAATCATTTGCACTAGTTTTTGCGCAGGATTTTAACGCCAGCAGACAGCTGGCGTTAAAATCCTGCAGTGAGTACATCCCGGTACATTCTCAAATGTGATATTGAATCGCCAACAGGACTTTTACCCAGAGCGATAGTGGCTCTGGGTAAATGAGCCTGATTGCCTCTGCAGGGGGTGCAGGGTTAATTCCTAGGTAGATATCATGATATCCCATATGTACATATACACTGTATAATGATCTTGCTTTTGGTAAATTCCTCTGCAGAGGAAAGTGTTTTGAGTAGATATTGTTTGGTGTTTATTAAACAGAAACTGTTGCTATACCTCTAAATTACTGGTGTGTGATTATAGAAAACAAGGAATTAACGGAGTGACTACAGGAAAAAGACTCATTCCTCATTGCAAACAGGCTCATGTGTATTTACTAAATATACAACTATTATAGTGCCAGTTTTCACTATTGTTTTGAATGTAAGGTTACATTCTAAAGGAATGAGGCGATAAGAATAAAATGATTTAATTAAACATAATAAAAGTACCCAGGGTGAGAACCTAAACCGATAATGATGTTCTGTGACCTCACTGAAACCGAGCCCTGGAAAATGCACTTCTTGCAGAGTGCGTATTCCGACTGGTCAGGCTCCAGACACAAGCTGGAGATGGGGTGAACCGGACTATTAATTGGAACATCAGAAAATAGGTTTCTGATTCATAAAGATAAGCCTTGGGTAAAGATCTTGCTTTATAGGTGCTCACTCTGGGTACTTTCCCCAGGCATTACCTGTTGAAATTCTTTAATTCTTAAAAGGAATCCACCTCCCCCAATATTTTTTTTTCCTCTTAAGCTGGGTACACACAGTAATGATAAAGCCCAGATACCGTCGGATCCGACAGTATTGGGGCTTTATCGGTATTGTGTGTACCTTCATTTCCTGAACAAGCGCGCTTGTTCGGAAAAGACCTGAAAATTTCCATCGGCCGCGCTAGACTCCCTATAGAGGAGTCTAGCGCGGCCGACGGAAACACACAGTCCCGAGCGTTCTCCCTATGATGTTCTTGCAGATCCTGTCTGTCATCTTTCATTGATCTGTACTGTGTGTACCCAGCTTTAACAAAAGCTAGACCTCGCTAGGTTTAAAGTGTTGAAATCGTCCTCTATACATATTTACCAGCCCTCGTTCCTTCGCTGCCTTCTGCTTGTCTCCCGTGCCTTTTCCAAGCACGGAAGCAAGCAGAAGGGTTGGACCAGCTGCTGCAACAGTGATTAGCTGAGAAGCGATGTCTCAGCCAATCACTGCCAAGGATGCCAGCTCCCCTTTCGACATTCTGTCATCTTTCAAGTGAAGAATCCCGGTTTCTAAACTAACCTGGTTTTGACTCCAAGGGATTTTTCAAGAGTTGATATTTTTTATTGAAAATCAAAAATATTCGAAAAATCAAAAAAGTCTATCAAAATATCTAAAATGCTATTGAAAAATACGATTTAATCAAATTTTTGGAACTTCGATTGGTTCCACAGAACCGTTCATCTCAATTGCAATCTACATGGGTTAGATGTATATTTCTGAATCAGGGCTTATTATAGAAAGATGCCACTGAAATCTGCAATGTAATCGGGGCTGCAGTTAACTATGAATGGCCAGATTCATTGTACTACCAAACACAAATACTCCGAGAACATGTATTCACTTTCCTAATGAAATGCACCTGGATCTGAGATGGTTTGTCAAAAAATTATTTTTGTCAATGAAGTTTTGTTGAAAACAAAATTGGGGAGCTATTTTGTGTATACATTGTGAGAAGTAGACTGAATTGTATTTACATATATAAAGATCTCTAGCAAAAATATATACTCATATATTTTTATATACTCCAAGATGTAGTTTTTAAACATGCAGATCCACTAGGTTTCTTTTGTTTCGTGGGCGAGTTCACAAAATGCTGGTACATTTTGCCAATTGTGACTTCAAAAAAGAAATTTTGACACTGAAAACAAGAAATTTTCGTAAGGAATTTATGTTTTGACATCAAATTCTATCAGTTTTGAGTCGACAGTTTGTCTGTGGTTTCAACAGAGAAATTTAATTGTTGAAAGTGGAAATTTCATCCTGAAACCAGATTTGGGCCAGCATAAAAAAGAGAGTTGCATAGAGATTGCATTTATTGACAAGTAAAATGTCTTGAGCAAATAACGAACGGCTGTGTCAGGCTAGCCGATTGCCCATACATCCAGCGATAGCCAGCCATAACAGTCGTTCGTACACCATAGGGTCTGGCTCCGCAATCGCTTGTGTGTATGGACCTTAGTCTAAGAGCAGTTACATGATTATAATATAAGGTTATACATGTAAAATGTACGATGCTTTCTTTCTGCAGAGTTTTTTTTTTTGCCTGTTGTAGCTATTGACCCCTTTATAAATGTTATTAGGCCCATAAAGGAACAGTTCAGTTGTCCTTCTAAGCCAAATTTTGTATTAGAGTATTAGCTTTTGCTACCTGGAATCCGACTGGAAATAAAACACTCAAGCCTTAGTTCTGACTCTCTTCCTTCCTTTAGCACAGGAAGAAATAAGAAACAACTTATGGATGCTATCTCTGTCTCTAGGTGAAGCACACTGAGCATGCCTGAACCAGTGGTAATGATGAGTGAGAAACTGAATTCCGATATGGTAAGAATCTAAGGGTCCTGATTCATGGATGCCTACGTGTCTTCTAGCAAAGTGTTTCTACCTATCTGCCTTCTATCAATGTGTCTTCTAGGTCCATAAGTTTGGGTACACACCAGGAAATTATTTGTCCCAACAAGTGTTCGCTACTAGATAGCACTCGGTGGGGACAAATAACTGTCGGACATGGCAACAGTTGCCGCGGTCATCATTTTGAGTGACTGATCGTGCGGTTCCCTATGGGATCGCCCGTGATTTACCAATGCCCATTCGGCCGCCCTGCACACAAAGTAAATAATCTTTATTTGGTCAATGTTTTGGAGTCCACAAGACCCCTTTCTCAAGACAAATCAATACAGGGTTGTTTGAGATTTGCTGCTCATCAATATTTAGCTATCACATTATGGCTTTTTCTTTGCTTAAATAACAAGTTTTTTTAAAATAAACATTAAAACCACAGGATGTCGTTATTCAATTATCATTGTTTTATCCCAGTGCCCTTAGCAGTTTATTTTTATTGTATGGTCCAACTGGTACTACTTATCCCTTTTAATTCTTTGCTCTTTCAGACCAACTAACACACTTGCTCCTACTCACAAGCCAACAGTAAAAATACATTGACCGATTACTGGCCATTATGTGATTACACTGGTAACTCAGTACAACACTAACAGTTTAATTACATTCCTTTACGCAGTGGTAATTATTTCCAGTTGTCCCTACTCCGTGGGGAAAAAAAACTTTTTGTGGTAAAAGGAAAACATCCTAGATAGTAACACTAAGGGCTTGTAAGAGATTCGTTGGGCAAAAGACTGAAAGGGGATTTGTCTCTGATGTTCTCGGTTTGGTTCTAAAGGTGGCCATACATACAGCTTACCTGATAGACCGATCATGCGACATACAATTAATTTTGCTGAAACCGCCTTATCGGATCTTCTTTGTGGCCGACATACGATCGCGAGGTCCCACCTGTACTCATTCATTTTGCAATCGCATGTTGGCTCAGTGGTTAGCACTGATAGCTTGCAGAGTTGAAGTTCTGAGTTTAATTCCACCCTTGGACACATCTGTAAGGAGTTTGTATGTTCTCTGTGCTTGCGTGGGTTTCCTCTGGGCACTCCGTTTTCCCCTACAATCATAAAGACATACTGATAGGTTGTGTCAAATAAATGTGCTTAGATTGTAAGCTCTTCGGGGCAGGACCTGATGTGAATGAATACTTTTAATTGTAAAGCGCTACGGAAGATGTTATATAAATGCGCTATATAAATCCACAATAATAATAATAATAAAAAGAAGATCCAGCAAGGCAGTTCTGGTGAAATTGATTGTATGTCACATGATCGGTCTGGCAGGTAAGCTGTATGTGTGGGCACGTTAACGCCTGCGAATTTTGTCAATTTATTTAAAAAAGATAAAATGGGTATACTAGAGATGAACAAAACTGGCCACCTCGTTCTGCCAGCAGTTCCTCTGTGCTTATTTATGTTCCGAAAATCCGATTTCAACCCAATTGAGTTTTTGACCTGGAATTTTTGAAATTTGACTTTCGTTATTTTGATCTGATTTTCAAAATTCAATTTACGATTTTTTTATGTTATGATTTTTACAGTTTTGTTAAGTTCAGACTTAACATCTAAAATTCTGACATTTTTTGAAACTGTCAGTTCCAAAACGAAAGCCAGGTTTGTTTAGAAAGCAGGAGTCATCTCTAATGGTTACCCAGCTGTAGTAATAGAGAAATAGATTAATAGATGAGTAGATGACTCCTCCATTCCAAATGGACAACCTCCTGGCTTTGGATTCCGGTTTAACCCAGGCAGCTCCTGCTGAATCTACCTTGTTTTGAGCCAACACAACATATCTATGGAAATATCTCCACCCGTACATTTCCTTTTCCCTTACTGTAGTATTATGCTGTGTCCTTCTCAATACCACCAACCAACGTGCAGCTGACATACATCCGAAGTCAAGAGTATACAGCCACCATGGGTTATTGTAACAGCTGAGCAAAAATATATACCCGTGTTCTTTTGTGTTTTCTGTAATGTTCTTTGCTTAATAAAGTTGGCCGGAGACAGTTTTTTATCTTCACCATTGGGGAATATTGGGCAGTACTTTAACACTGTAAACAGTCAACCAAATCAGACCCTGTATTCAGCTTGGTAATACCACAGTACTGAATTTCAATATCAATGTGCTGTTTCTAGGCAGACTCTTTCCCTTCTGATATACTATGCAATAGCCATTAACTGCAAAGATACATGAAGCTTGATAAAAATGATTTCTGCAGAATTAGAAGTAAATAAAAGTTAAAGCTCCAGAAAGTTTTCTGTCATTCAGTTATAGCTAGCATTAAATAAACTGTACTAAAGGCCACAAATCGCTTGTGAGGTGGGGACTTGCATTCTAATGAATAACACGTGCAGTTAATGACAATGTATGCTTTCATTTCCATACTACCAGGCTAATACATAACTGGTTTCAACAGGACAGCCCAGTTTTAAAGGCATGTCTATAATGAATTATATTACAGAATAATGTTATTTTTGTGGAGGACATGTCCTTTAAGGGGCCTGGCCATTGGGCATGATTTGGAGAAGCTTGGCATGGTGAATCTTGGCAGCGACAATCTTTCTAAATTTGGAAGGTATGCTAATATATGTTTAAAGGGCATGTCCACCCCCAAAACTAAAATTTCCCCTACTACTGGCCCCACTGTGCAGTGTTTAAAAATCCTTACCTTACATCTCTGCTCCAAATGGTTCTCCTGGAATGTCTGTCCAAAGTCCCAGAAAGTGAAGACCAGGAGCCTGGCTGTGAGTGAAAAGGTTTCTGCTTCTTACATTTCCTCTGAGAGGTTTCTGGGTTGCCCACTGGGGCCCCCCCCCCCCCCCCCATCCCTCCCTTCTTCTCGGCCCCTGTTTGCTGCCCTATGCCCTAGCATTAAATACTTTTTCTATAGTGTAGTGGGCCCTATCCTACACCAACACTGATATATGTTTGGAAAAAAAAAATCTGTAATGTACTTACAGCGCCCTGTTCCTCCTGCGTTCTGCACTGCCCGCAGCCGCGTCTGTGATTGGCTGCCTCTTAGCAAATACCGGACATGACTGCCGGTCAGAATGCTGGGGGAACAAAGCTCTTTAAGTACCTTTCTGATTATTTTTTTTGATAACAAATATGGCGGTTGTGGGTGGGATAGGGTCCCCTACACTACAGAAAAAGTTCATATGAGAGGTGGAGATACCCTTTAATTACCGTATATACTCGAGTATAAGTTGATCCGAATATAAGTCGAGGTACCTATTTTTACTTGAAAAATTTGTAAAAACTGATTGACTCGAGTATAAGCCGAGGGTTGAAATTAGTTGCCCTTTAAATGGACAGAAGAATTCCAATACATGAATCCCATACAGTAATAGCCAAAAACAGTACCAGCAACGCCCAATTCCTTGGCACTCCAGATGTTTGGAAACTACAACTCCCAGCATGCTTTGTGGAGATTCAGTAAACTTTTAATTAAGCTTACCATCATTTACAATTCTACTGATCCCCATATTGTAATGGGCCCTCTGACCCCCATATAGTAATGGACTCTCTGATCCCAATAGTTAAAAATGTCACCTGAGAGTTGTATAGTTTCAAGCTGTTATTTGCACTGTACTAGCAACAGTTTTTGCCCCAAACTGAGAAGACCCTGTAACAAATGGCCGGACGGCCGGGTACTCTCAGTACGCTTTAGGAGGAGGCTGATAGTCCAGAAGGTGCAGGATACAGAGGCTGCAGGGAACTGTAGGCTGGAAACAGGAGCAAGGTGCTGCTGGGAACTGAAGGTTGGATACTGGATACAGGAGGTAGGTAACTGGATACAGATGAGGTGAGTGTAGACGAAAACTGGATACAGGCAGGTAGTCACTGGAGACCGGCAAGGTAAGTACAGGTACTGGCAAGGTAAGTACTGGATCTGGCAAGATAAGTACAGGATACAGGTAAGGTGGTCTTTGGAGGCAGGCAAGGTAAGTACTGGATACTGGCAAGGTAAGTACAGGATACAGTATGGTGGTCTCTGGAGGCAGGCAAGGTAAGTACTGGATACTGGCAAGGTAAGTACAGGATACAGGTATGGTGGTCTCTGGAGGCAGGCAAGGTAAGTATAGGAGCAGGAGCGGAGCAGGATCCAAGGCAGGTGAGTAAGGAGCCAGGTAGTAGCAGGCTACTATCGGGCGGCGCCGGGCCAGGAGGACGCGGCTTTTCAAATCTCGCGCCGCCTGGTTGGCGGCTGTTGTGACGTCATGACGTCCGCGACGCCGCCCACCCGGAAGTCCAGAGCAGCGCGGGACCGGAGCGGCGCGCGGGGACGGAGCGGCAGGTAAGTTCGTGACAGTACCCCCCCCCTGGGGGGCACAGGACCCAACGGGCCAGGTTTCCCTGGAAAACTCCTATGGAAAGCTTTGACTAGACGAGGAGCGTGCACATCAGCATGTCTAATCCAAGCTCTTTTCTGGACCGAATCTTTCCAGTGAGACAATACTGAAGAGACCTCCTCCAGAATCTAGAGTCCAAGATTTTCTCAACCTCAAACTGCTGACCATCAATGGAAATTGGAACTGGAGGTAGTAAGATGTGGATACTGATTGAGCTACTGGCTTGATGAGGGAAATATGAAACACATTAGGAATCCGCATGGGTGAAGGCAGTTGGAGGCGAACACCACTGGACCAATTAATTCCAGGATAGGAAAAGGACCAATAAATTTTGGTCCCAGTTTGGAGGAAGGAACCCGTAGGTTAATATGAGCAGAGGAGAGACACACTTTATCTCCAACAGAATAAGCGGGGGTTCTCTACGTCTCCTATCTGCTGCAGTTTTTTGAACCAAAGCAGATTTCTGAAGGCTGACTTTGTAGCATGCCAGATAGCGGTCATCTGGGCGCCGAGTCATTTGCAGCAGGTACTTGTATGAAAAGAAAATCCTGAGGAAAAAATCTAGGATTCGTCCAAACACACACAAAAAAGGATTCCCAGTAGAAGTATGAGGTGAATTGTTATGGGCGAACTCAGCCCAGGCAGAAGGTCGGCCCAATCATCCTGAGTATAGGAAATGTAAACACGAAGATATTGTTCGAAAGACTGATTAGTGCGTTCAGTAGACCCATTGGACTGTGGGTGGTAACCCGAGGAGAACTGTAACTTGATGTTCATGGATTACAAAGTGCCCTCCAAAATTTGGAAACAAATTGGAACCCCTGTCTGATACAATTTCAGAAGGGAGTCCATGAAAGCGGAAGATATGTGAAATAAATTGTTGCGCTAACTCCGTTGAGGATGGTAGTTTAGGGGGGGTACAAAGTGGGCCATTTTGCTGAGCGGTCTACTGTCACCCATATAACCGTGTTCTTCTTGGAAGTGGAAGTTCAACAATAAAGTCCATGGATAGATGGGTCCAAGGTTGGACGGAATGGGGAGGGGTTGAAGGAAAGACCACAGGGAGGGGTTCTAGAAGACTTGGATTGAGCACAGCTGGTACACACTTGAATAAAGTCTTTAACATCTTTTCTCATTTTGGGCCACCCCAAGGGAACGGGCAAGAATATTAAAAGTTTGTTAACCCCGGATGCCCGGCTTGCTTGGAACAGTGGGTATGAAGAGGATAGCTTTCCAAAGTGAAACAGGAACAAAGATTTTGCCAGAGGGGTGTCAGGAGGAGCTGAATCTTGTGCGGCTTGGATCATGGAACAGAGTTGAGGAGATATAGAGGCCAAGATTTTAGTGGTTGGAATAATGGAGCCCTTATCTTCCTTAATACAGTCGGAAGCAACAAATGACCTGGACAGGGCATCAGCTTTCTTGTTTTTGGAACCAGGTTGGTAAGTGATACACAAGTTGAATCGGGAAAAGAATAACGACCACCGTGCCTGACGGGGATTTAACCTTTTGAGATTCTGGATGTATTGAGATTTTATGGTCGGTAAGGATGGTGATAGGTACCGATGGCCTTCCAACAGATGACGCCACTCCTCGAGTGCCAGTTGATGGCAAGAAGTTCCCTATTTCCAACATATAGTTTCGCTCGTTGGGTAGAAACTTCTTAGAGAAATAAGCACAGGGATGGAGTTTCCTTTTAGGTCCTTGTATTGGGAAAGGACGGCTCCAGCGCCCAAGTCTGAGGCATCAACTTCGATGTAGAAGGGAAGACTAGATCTGGATGTACAGAACAGGAGCATCAGCAAAGGCCTCCTTGAGACGTTTGAAGGCTTCGAGGGTGCAGGGGTCCATGAATGAGGCTTACCACCTTTACTGATGAGGGCTAATATCGGAGAAATTATTGACGAGAACCCTTGAATGAATGTCTGTAGTAATTGGCGAACCCAATGAACCTTGAATAGCTTTGGTTCCCATAGGAAGAGACCAATCTTGAATGGCCGAAACTAACAGAATCCATCTGGAACCTTGCGCAGATACGATGTAGCCCAGGAAGGGTACTTGTGAACACTCAAACAGACACTTTTCCAGTTTGGCATATAGGCTATTCTCTCTCCAACGTAGTAACACCTGTTTAACATGAATGGTGCGGTGTGAGGGCAGATCATGAGAAAGATTAAATGTCATCGAGATATACTACTACAGAGATACCCAACATATCCCGGAAAATGTCATTTACGAATTCTTGGAACACCGCTGGAGCATTACAAAGGCCAAAGGGCATTACGAGTATTCGTAGTGACCATCCCTGGTGTTAAAGGCGGTCTTCCACTCGTCACCTGACGTAACGGATCAGATTGTATGCCCCCCCGAAGATCCAGTTTGGTAATATTTTAGCCCCTTTTATCTGGTCAAATAGCTCAGAGATGAGAGGGAGAGGATATGATTCTATATAGTGATTTTATTTAACCCACGGTAGTCGATGCAGGGTCGTAAACCTCCGTTTTTTTTTCAACAAAAAAGAACCCAGCTCCAGCAGGGGAAGTGGAAGGCCGTATGAAAACCCCTAGAACAAATGTTCCGTAATGTACTCTTTCATGGCTAGAGTTTCTGAGGGAGACTGGGTATGTGCGTCCCGAGGAGGCATAGTACCAGAAAGAAGATCGATGGGGCAATCGTAGGAACGGTGCAGTGGTAGCTTCTCAGCTCGTTTTTTACAGAAACACATCAGAGAAATCACGATAACATTCAGGGAGGTTTTTCTCAGATTTATTCTCACATGTAATGGTAGTGCAATGAGTAGAAAGGCAATTTTTGAAACAGAAGGGGCTCCAAGACTTGAGTTCATTTTAGACCAATCTAAACCGGGTTGTGTAGTCTGAGCCATGGAAGTCCGAGAATGAGGGGAGCAGAAGGGCTTTGGATGACAAGAAAAGATAAACGTTCTTGGTGAATATGCCAATGCGGAATAGGACTTCGTATGTAGATTTGGAGATGATTCTGAAGCCAACGTGTTATTATCAATAGCCAGAACTCGAAGAGGTTGCTGCAGTGAAGGAGAGGAATCCCCATGTGCTGCATAGGTAGAATCGATGAAATTTCCAGGGCACCAGAATCGACAAAGGCCTGAGAGGAAAAAGTTTTACCATTACAGGTGATAGTAGCTGGTAGAAAGAGTTTCAGTGGTTCAAATTTGGCAGGAGACTTAACATTAACTAGAAGGAGCTCCTCCTTAACTTCTAGGTCCTGGAGTTTCCCGACTTCTGGGGACAATTTTTTACAAAGTGTACTTGCCAGCACAATAGAGACAAGTCCATTGGTACGTAGGCGTGATTTTTCCTCGGGGATGATAGAGAGTGCACACCAATTTGCATCGGTTCCTCACCCGAAGATATGGGTTGCAGAAAGGTCTGAGCAGGCCTATGAAAGGTCTTAGGGAGGTTGGAACGAGCTGCAGACCTTTCTGCCTGCCGTTACGAAAGCGGGTATCAATCTGTATGCATAGTGTAATCAAGTCTTCCAATGGGACAGGTAGTTCCCTAGATACTAGTTCGTCCTTGAGGCGATCGAGAGTCCCTGCCAAAAGGCTGCAGTAAGTGCCTCATTGTTTCCAAGAATTCTCCGCAGCAAGGGTACGAAATTCGATAGCATATTGACCCACGGAACGTGACCCTTGGCGGAGCTGCATCAAACGGGAGGAGGCAGCAAAGGTTCTTCCTGGAGCATCGAAGAACTTGCGAAACATACTCAGGAAGTCAGTAATTATAAACTAGAGGGTCGTCTTTTTCCCATAAAGGAGAAGCCCAGGCAGTGCATTGCGCCTCCAACAAGGCGATGATGTACCCAACCTTAGCACGATCCGATGCAAAATGAGATGGTTGAAGTCTATGGATTCGGCACTGATTAATGAACCCACGGCAGGCTTGGGCATCACCATCAAACCCGAGGGTGGAGGTATGCGGGGCTCTCTCCGAAGAGAAGGATCACCGATCGCCGCCGAGGAGGTGCGTAGGCGGTGGAGAACGCGGAGGCAGCAATGCGACGAGCAAGTGGACGGCGGCGTGACACGGCAAGGAGATCCATGACACTGCCAACTGGCCCTGATGATGTTCAAAACAGGTCCATGAGTTTGGACCAACACTGGAGAGTTGTATATTAATGGCCACAGCCCCCAAGCGGTTCCATGGCCCGATAGTACTGTAACCAATGGCGACGGCCGGGTACACACAGTACGCTTTAGGAGGAGGCTGATAGTCCCGAAGGTGCAGGGAAAGAGGCTGCTGGGAACTGTAGGCTGAAACAGGAGCAAGGTGCTGCTGGGAACTGAAGGTTGGATACTGGAAAAGGAGGTAGGTAACTGGAGTACAGATGAGGTGGTAGACGAAAACTGGATACAGGCAGGAGTAGATCACTGAGACAGGCAAGGTAAGTACAGGATATGGCAGGTAAGTACGGATACTGGCAAGGAAGTACAGAGATACAGAGGTAAGGTGGTCTCGGAGGCAGGCAAGGTAAGTACTGGATACTGGCAAGGTAGTACAGGATACAGGTATGGTGGTCTCTGGAGGCAGGCAAGGTAAGTACTGGATACTGGCAAGGTAAGTACAGGGGAGACAGGTATGGTGGCTCTGGAGGCAGGCAAGGTAAGTATAGGAGCAAGGAGCAGAGACAGGATGCCATAATAGGTAGGTGAGTAAGGAGCCAGGGTAGCTAGTGCTACTATCGGGCGCCGGGTCCAGGAGGACGCCGGCTTTTCAAATCTCGCGCCGCCCGGTGTGGCGGCGTCGTGATGTCATGACGTCCGCGACACCGCCCACCCGGAAGTCCAGAGCGGCAGGTAAGTTCGTGACAGACCCATCAGATTTACGGCATCCAGATGAGCAGTGACAGTGCTGAGTTAGTCCAGCAGCCAGACTGCAGGAAGGATTGTAAAGGCAGATCAGCTCCTGTAACTTTCTATGCAGGTTAACACCTACTGGTTACTATCCGGAATTGCAGAATTTGGAGCTAAATTAGGACTTGCCCAGAGTATAAGTCGAGGTTAGGTTTTCAGGCTAACTTTAAAGCCTGAAAAATTTGACTTATACTCGAGTATATACGGTAGTACTGCTTGGTTTCTTTGCCATTGTGGAATAAGAATCTTAAAGTGCAATTATTGACACACACATAAACCTCCCCCCCTCAGTTAATATTACATAGAGTTAGGACCTAAACCACGTGGCCATCTCCTTTAGGTTTTACTTTATCACTGAGAAAAAGCCCTGCAAAGTGGCTATGTGAAGCCGCTTGTAGGGCTCCCCTCCCATAGTCTTGGACTATGGCAGGGCTGATCAATGGGATCACACACTCTGCAACAAGTGCCTCTTACTATTGGTTGAATAACAGGAAGTGAAACGGGTGTTTGCAGAGTGGTCTTTCAGAAGACTTATTTGGAGGGATCGTTCTTAGTGATAAGTCATTGGGAGAAGGTTGGAGGGGCATGGGGGAGAAAATTTGCCCTTTAAATTTTGATTTTACATGGGAGTTACAAAGGGGTTAATGTGAAAATCCTAATTCTACCAAACTGTATCCATAAGTAAACTCCATTTAACAATTATATCTAGGCCATGAGGGGTAAAACCCCAGCTAACCTGTATGCACCAATTTATCAAAGTTAAGAGTGACTTAAATATTAGTTTTTTGTGCCAACTGCAGTGATTTCACACAGGCCCGCATTTAGAGATGGGCCGAACCCGAACTACGAAAATTTTATTTTTGATAATAATCGAAAAATCGATAATTATCAAATTCTCTAATCGGTAACCCTCAAATGTATCCTTCTAATTTCAGTAAACCTCGAATATATTGCTCTGTAACCCTCGAATTGGCCATAACCCTCGTACGTAGCATGCGGAAACTACGAACTAGCAGACTTATCTACAATTATGATTGAAATTCGATAACTATCGAATTCTCAAATCGCTAACCACTACAGCAGATAATGGTATAAGTAGTGTAAATGGGACAGAGAAAGCTATGATGAGCGGGATGAGGAGAAGAGAGCGAAAAGGAGTTAGATAAAGATGAACGAGGTATGAAAAGATGACGAAGTAAAGCTCGGATGGGATACGATTGGTGTTAGAAGGAGAAGATGGGCGATGGAGTGGGGGAGTGGTATAGGGGCGAGGAGTGGGATAATTTGGGCCGATGGAGTACGGAGAATATGGCAAGAGTGGGATAATAAGAAGCATGAGTGGGAAGAAGATGGTCAGGATGGTCGGTGGTTCCGCCCAACTCCTTTCGGGTGAATTGACGGGCTAATTTTTAAGGGTAACCAAACATACATTTGAGGGCAGGATTTGGTGGAGCAAGAGAGAACATACCAGGAGCAGATAATGGGTGGCGGAATAGGGGTGGAGTAGGTTGTAAAGGGGGAAGAACAGTAGAGATAGGCCTGTGGATGAGCGAGGAGTGGTAAGAGATAGCAGGATGGGAAGTAGGATCGAGGAGTAGGAGAGAGTGCAAAAAGAGTGAGGGAGTAGGAGGAAAGATGGGCAGCGAGTGGGAGAAAGGCGAGTGGGCGTGGGAGGAGAGGAAGGATTGGGAGGAGGGGAAGAAGTGAGAAGGGTGGGGAGAGATGAGTGAGGTGGGGCTAGCTAAGGGTGTTTGTAGAAAGAGAGAGGTGGGCAGAAGACTTGGGCGTAATGAGAACGAGAGCAAGGTTATAAAGGAGTGTAAAGAGTGGGTGAGGGAGAGGAGAATGTTCGGAAATGTGGGAAAGATGGGCGAGAGTGGGAGAAGCTGGGTTGGGATAGGAGAAAGCAGAGGGCCAAGGAGGAGGAGTGGGAAAGAGGGCAAGGAGTGGGACGAAGATGTATCGAGGAGAGAGAAGAAGAGCGAAGATAAGCGAGCGAGTCGACGAGAAATGGGCAAGGAGTGGGAGAAAATGTGCGAAGCGATGTTGGGAAGAAGATTCGAGGGTTGTGGGAGAAGTGTGAGGAAGGGGGGGAGAAATGGGTGAGAAGAGGGAGGGAAGATGGGAGGCGAGGAGGGGAGAGATGAGCATCATGAAGTGGGACAGATGATGAGGTGGGATAAAATGAGAAGGGCGATGGGTAGAAGATGGGAAAAGATGAGTGAGGGTGGGAGAAGATGGGTGAGGAGTGGGAGAAGATGGGCGATGGAGTGGGAAAAGAGTGGGTGAGGAGTGGGAGAAGATGAGCACGGGAGTGGGACAAGATGAGTGAGTATGGGAGAAGATGACGTGGGATGGGAGAAGATGAGCGAGGAGTGGATAAGATGGGTGAGGAGAGGGAGAGAATGGGCGATGGATGGGAGAAATATGGGGCGAGGAGTGGGATAATGATGCAAGGGAGTTGGTAAGATAGGCAATTGTCCGGGTTTCTGCATGCTAAGTTCAGGGTTAAGGCTAATTTTTAGGGATAACCGACGATAATTTGAGGCAGGAGGATTGGTGGAAGCAAGAGGCATCAACCAGGAGCAGATAATGGGGTGGAGTAGTGTTAAAGAATGGGGCAGCAGAATAGGGCAATAGCGATCTAAGTGGGAAGAGTAGACTGTTGGGAGAATCTATGCAGGATAGAGGATGGGAGAAGTTAGAAGGCAATTACGGGGGACAGATAGTAGTATGTGACGAGAGCGAGGAGTGAGGAGAAGGAGATGTGGTCGGAGAAAGTATTGAAGGGAATGGTGAGGAAATAGGAGAGGGATTGGGTTGGGCGAGGGGGAAAGAAGGAGTGGGAGAAATGGCGAGAGTGGGAGAAGACGGGAGGCGAGGGTGGATAAGATGGGGCGAGGAGTGGGAGAAGATGGGCCGAGGATAGGTGAAGATGAGCAAGGAGTTGGGATAGAAGATGGTCAATTGTCGGGGGTTCTGCATGCTAAATTTCGAGGGTTACGGCGGTAATTTTATTAGGGTAACCGAATGATACATTTGAGGGCAGAATTGGTTGTAGCAAGAGGCATACCAGAGACAGATAATGGGTGGAGTAGTGGGGTAGGTGTAAAATGGGGCAGAGAAAGGCTATGGATGAGCGAGGAGTGGGGGAATATGATCGAGGAGTAGGGAAGAGAGTGAGCTAAGATAACAGGAGTAGAAGAAGATGGCCAAGGAGTGGAGAAAATGTGCGAGGAGTGTGGAGAGGATGGGTTGAGGAGAGGAAGAAGATGGGCAAGGAGTGGAGAAGATGAGTACGGAGTGGCACTGGATGAGTGAGGTGTGGGAGAAGATGAGAGAAGAGGGTGAGAAGAGGGCGAAGATGGAGCAAGGAGGGTAAGATGGGTGGGAGGAGAGGGAGAAGATGGTCGAGAAGTGGGAGAAGATGGGCGAGGAGTGGGAGAAGATGGGTGAGGAGAGGGAGAGATGAGCATGAGTGGGACACAAACTGAGTGACGGTGTGGGAGAAGATGATGCAAGAGGTGGGAGAAGATGAGCAAGGGGTGGTGAGAAGATGGGTGTGAAGATGAGCACAGGAGTGGGAAGAAGATGGGTGAGGAGAGTGGAGAGAGGGCATGGATGAAGATGAGCATGGATTGGACAAAATGAGTGAGGTTTGGAGAAAGATGAGCGAGGGTGTGATAAGATGGTCAAATGATGTGCGAGGAGTGGGAGGGGAGATAGGACAATGGGTGTAGGAAAATGGTAAGGGAGTGGTTTGAGAAGTATGTAGTGAGTGGGAGCATAAAGTGAGACGGAGTTGGCATATTAGGTGTGAGAAAAATGGCGAAGATGAGCAAGGAGTGGGTAAAGATGGGTGAGGAGAGGGAGCATGTGAGATGTCGGAAGATGTGCGAGAATTGCGGAGGAAGAATTGGTGAGGAGAGGGAAAATGGTCGAGAATGTTGAGAAGAGGTGCAATTGTCGGGGTTTCTGCTGTCTAAGTTCGAGGGTTACGACAATTTTCGGGTTACCGAACGATACACTTCGAGGGTACTGATGATCGATTCGAGAAGTTTACAAATTGAATGATCATAAGCTCCTCGCCTATCTTCTCCCACTCCTCGCTCATCCATAGCCTATTCTCTGCCCCATTTACACCTACTCCACCCATTATCTGCTCCTGGTATGCCTCTTGCTCCACCAAGCCCATCTTCTTCCTCTCCTCACCCATCCTCTCCCACTCCTCGCACATTTTCTCCCACTCCTTGCCCATCTTCTCCTACTCCTCGCTTATCTTCGCACATTTTCTCCCACTCCTTGCCCATCTTCTCCTACTCCTCACTTATCTTTGCTCATCTTCTCCTACTCCTCGATCATCTTCTCCCACTCCTCGCCTATCTTCTCCCACTCCTCGCTCATCCATAGCCTATTCTCTGCCCCTGTTCCACCCATTACCAACCAAAACACAACCCTAGACAACCCAGCAAAGTCTAGCCAAGCCTTGCTTGGCCCATCAATAAGGACTGTACCAGAAAACTAGCATGAGTGAAAGTATGCTAACTGGGTGCAACATGATTAGGGGTGTGGGTGTGGTTAAAAGGAAGGTAGGAGTATGAACTGATGCAGGGACTCAGACCCACGACAGGTCGTAACACAGGGGGCCAAGGAAACTGCCACGGCAGGCCCCCCCCCTCTTATTTGCCTATGACTAACATAGAACCCTCTCCAGACGAAGCACTTAGGGAGGTTCCCTCAATAGTTTTGGCAGGGCGGGCCCAGTGGTTTTCTATTTACACAGTTTTGCCTTGTTTACAGACCAAAACTGTGTATTACGTGCCTTCCGTTTTTACTTACATGAAGAAAAGACATCTCGTAAAATCAGTTAACTAATCCTGAGGCAAGTTAATTTTCCCGCCCCTCTACTATCCTCTACACCGCAGTACAACATGGCTCAGGTATGCTAACTACTGTAGAGGGAAAAAGAATGGAGGTTTGCCTAGTATCCTCTGTGCTAAGGAAAGGGGGTATTACTCTCTACTTACGTTTGATAATGATCAACAATAGGACTGATCACACGAACCACAAAGGGAATCAATGCTTGGGACTATTATCCACACACATTAACGGTTATCGAGCACCTGCAAATACTTGTTAATACAATGCATACTAAATCAACTGGATATCTCAAACCATTCATTTACCATACAATTAACTGAAACTTTTTGAACGATGACTCAAGATTTGAATCAATTCTTGCTCAATTCTGAGGCGGTAAAACAAAGATTGACAACGTTTCCATATGTTTAACCACCAACCACATCCGATGTGTATCTAACTGCAGAAAGGAAAAAACAAGGTAGAGGGCCTACTGTAGTGATTTCACAAGTTAATTGTTGCAAACAAAATCAACCAGTGTGGATCATCACATGTATACCTGAGGACGGGATAAGTAAGCTTCCCAGAAATGTTGTTTGATTTTTGCACAGATATAATATTGTATGGGGCCATAGTAATGTTGCATTGATTCATCTTTTTCTATGTTTGTATAAATTGTTTGACCAGATCAAGTATCACTTCTGCTATATGTAGTGTAAATTAGCCTAATTGAGTGCTTTCCACCATCCTTGTATTTGTATGATTTTATTGGGAAGCATGGTCAAGCTGCTATGTGTTTTTAGAGTTCCCCCCACATGCCCATTTTATGGGAGGTCCTATGCCTAATTTTAAGCAGCTGATGGATGGGCCTCTTCCCTCATTTTAAAATGCCAAAGGCTGGAGGAAGGTGGAGAGAGCACCTGTTAGTTTTGTTATCTTGATCCAGTGCCCATCTATGGAGAATGCAAAAGTTTTGCTAATGGATATTGAAGTAAAAAGGTTAGACGTTAGGACCTCTCAGTACTGGGGTATACTTGACGTGGTTGGAAAGGATTTTCATTCATGGGTGATCACGCTAATGTAACTAAAACCCCTTTGTTTATAAAGTATGCCCCAGTTGTGCAGATGTTATGATATTTATAGGGCCCAGGAATGTGCTTGAGTTATCTTTTCTATGTTTGGAGGACTGCACCAGCAAGCGTTGGCTGTAGACAACACCGAGTTCTCTAGACTGATTACTGGACTAACTTGCATACTAACAGCAACCTTGTATAAAAAAATCTTACCGGCGTGTTGATTATTAATAGCACGGCAAACTTTAAACCTTTAATTATAAAAGGGATTAGTGAACGTCTGAACAACCTTCTAGTACGCATGGAACACGGATATAACCTGGTTGGTGCCCAGGGATCCAATAGTATTAAAACACAAAAATCAAACAAAGCATAGAACAAGTTACACATATCTCTTGTAGGGTTTGCACTACCTTGTGTTGAAATTAAGGCTGAGACCACACTGTTCGCTTCCGAGATGATGCAAACAGGCATGCAAGGTATTGCGTAACGATTTCGGCGCGTTTGTGCGCTGCATTAATCAATGTTTGCGCAACCAGGGTGCGATCATGATCGTGTTAAAACGTTATTAGGTGGCCTAGCCCTAACTACTGTTTAATTAATTGGCAAAAATCAATGTAAAAATAGAAAAAAAAAAAAAAAAAAAAGAACTCAATTTAACTGCAGGACTTCTGGAGTATGGTATGTGTGTCTCCTGTAATGTGATTTATACTAGGCTTGGGAGCTGTATAATACAAGTCCAGGGTGACAATATAACAAAAGTGCAAATGTAACACAAACCAAACGTTTGCCTCATGTGTGCAAATAGAAACATGTAGAATTGTAAAGCTCATTGAAAAACGACCCCAAAAAGCCTTAGGCGTCAGACTCGCATAGACCTTCCGTGTAAGACCATTAGCCTTGCCAGCGAATGTACAAACGTTGTGGGCCATAAAGACAAAAAGGTACCCGCGCGTCCGAGTCTTTGCTGCAGGCAGGTAATGTTCCTTCCATGTAAAGCAGATTATCTGGATCCCCAACAGTGCAATTGTTGTTTTTCAATTCTTTAAGGGTAAAAAAAATCTGGTTTTTTTGGCACTTCACTTTCTGTTTCAATAGGAAACACAAAACCGCATTAAAAAAAAAAAAAATCCTAACTTATAAAGCTCTCCATGTAGATTTTAACATTTAAAGGCATGATTAAAATATGTCAATTTTCTTTTTTTTTTTTTCAACCCAAAGGATCTGTTCTACTGTAATGTCTTTTCTCACGAGAAGATAAACCTGTTTGATAACAATTCACTAGCAAAAAACGTTCTTTTCTTAAATCAAGGGAGACAGAAATGTTCGGTTCATCGTATTATTTCCTGTGTTTTCTATAACGAATCAAGGCTTCTTTACTGAATGATTTTTGGTTTTTTTTGCCTTTAAATATTTGAGACTCAACAAACAAACAAATCAAAATTTAAAGGAGAACTATGGTTCCAACAAAAATTTTCAAAAACTTTCCCACCACCTTCTCCATACCTTTAATTAGCTTGACCGTTTCTAGTCACTTCTAATAAATTACCCAAAATCACAGCCATGGTCAGGATTCCTGGTCATGATTACTATGTAGAGCAGAGGTGGAATAATGTTTTTTTGGTCTTTAGTGCTGTACGATGTGAGACTGCAGTAATTTCGGGCTTACTAACTGAGGCTGTACACCCGTGCATTGGTCTGTGGTCTTCATTGTATGCTGCTGGGTTTTTGACCACCAACGCTGCGTAAACAAGTGGTCCCACAGGTTCTTGTTGCATATGGTCCCCAAAATGACCCATTAGCTTGTCCGATAGTGTGGTATGAGCCTTAGTTAAAGAGAAGATTTGTGATATTGTCTCTTTTGGATGGATTTACCTTTAAACATAATGTATCCCCTCGTCTTCCATAGTCATATGAACAGCCGCCCTGCAGTATCTTGTACATTTCGCAGTAACAAAGTAGCTATTGGAAAACCTGTAGTTTGCCTTTCCAAGTTTTTAGAAAGGTTTGTAAAGTGGAGGAAGAGAAGAAAAAGATTTAGTAACTTCACACTCCTCACTTTGGATAGGTATTAGCTAAGTTAGCAATGCAAATAGTAAAGAAATACAAAGGGGCAGGTATGGTGGAGCAAGAGGCAAACCGACGAGCAATAATGGACGAGTAGGGTGGAGTAGGTGTAAATGGGGCAGAGAAGGATAGGATAGGAGTGGGGAGAAGATTGGGAAGAGTAACGAGTGGAAAAAGTGAAAAGAGTGGAAGAAGATGGGTGGGGAGATGGAGAAATGAGCGAGGAAGTGGAGAGATGGCAAGGATGGTAGAAGATGAGCACAGAGTTGGGACAAGATGAGTGAGGTGTGGGAGAAGATGAGCGAGTGTTTGTAGGAAAGATGGCGGAAGAGAGGCGAGGAGTGGGAGAAGATGGGTGGGAGAGGGAAGTATTGGCGAGGAGTGGAGAAGATGGGCAGGAGTGGGAGCAAGGTGGCAGGGATGGGGAAGATGGGCGGGAGGGGAGAAGTTGTGGGTGAGGCAGTGGGAGGAAATGGGCAAGGAGGAGGCGTGGGAAAAGTGGGCAAGGAGTGGGAGACTAGCAGCGAGAGGAGTAGGCGAAGATGCAGAAAGAAGATAAGCGCGAAGGAGTAGCGAGAGATGGGCCAAGGAGTGGGAGAAAATGTGCGAAGCTGGGAGAAGAATGAGCGAGGTGTGGGAAGAAGGTGGTGAGGAGGGGGGGGAGAAGATGGGGGAGAAAGAGAGAAGATGGGCGATGAGTGGGAGAAGATGACATGAAGGGGACAAGATGAGGATGGTGTGGGAGAAGATGAGAGAGGGGGGTGGGAGAAGATGGGAAAAGCATGAGTGAGAGGGGAGAAGATTGGGTAGAGTGGGAGACGCCCCCCCCCCCTGGGCGGAGTAGGAGTGGGAAAAGATTGGGTGAAAGGAGTGGGAGAAGAATGAAGCACGGGAGTGGAAACAAGATGAGTGAATAATGGGAAAGCATGAGCGAGGGATGGGAGGAAGATGAGCGAGATTGGGAGTAGATGAGGTGAGGAGGGGAGAAGATGGGCGAGGATGGGGGAGGAAGATGGGCCAGGAGTGGATAAAATGAGCAGGAGAGTGGGAGAGATAGCAATTGCGGGGTTCTTATGCTAAGTTCGGGGTTACGGCTAATTTTAGGGTAACCGAACGATACATTGAGGGCAGGATTGAGTGGAGCAAGAGGCATACCGGAGCAGTAATGGTGGAGTAGGTGGTAAATGGGCAGGAGAATAGGCTAGGTTGAGCAGAGGAGTGGGAGAAGATAGGATAGGCGACGGAGGTTGGGAGAAAGATGATCAGGAAGTCGGAGGAAAGATGGCGAAGATAAGCTATGAGGGGATAGATGGGTTGAGGAGAGGGAGAAGATGGGCGAGAGGATGGGAGAAGTGGGCGAGGAGTTGGAGAAGATGGTCGAGGGTAGGAGAAGATGGGCGAGGATGGGATAAGATGCAGGAGGTGGGAGAAAGTGGTCATTGTCGGGGGTTTCTGCATGCTAAGTTCGAGGCTCGGCTACAGTTTGGGTAACGAACGATACAAATTGAGGGCAGATTTGGGGACCAGCGGCATACCAGGAGAGATATGGTGTGGAGTAGGGTGGGAGTAGGTTGTAAATGGGGCAGAGAATAGGCTATGGATGAGCGGGAAGTGGTCCTATCTTCTCCCACTCCTCGCTCATCCATAGCCTATTCTCTGCCCCATTTACACCTACCCCACCCTACTCCACCCATTATCTGCTCCTGGTATGCCTCTTGCTCCACCATTGCTCATCTTATCCCATCCTCGCCCAATATTCTCCTCCTCGCCATCTTCTCCTCATCGCAACCATTTCATATCCCACTATCGCTCATCTTCTCCATCCCAAGCTCATCCTTCTCCCATACTCACTCATCTTGTCCACTCCGATGCTCATCTTCTCCACTCCTCACCATTTTCCCACTCATCGCACATTTCTCCCATCCTACGACCAATCTTCTCCCTCCTCCTCACCTCATCTTTACCCACTCCTTCTCCACCCCTTTTCTATCCAACACCTCACCTCATCCTTGTCCCACCCGTGATCATCTACACTCGCTCCATCTTCTCCCACTCCTACGCCATTGCTCTATCCTACCCACTCTTATCACTCCTGCCATCTCTCTATCCACACCCTCACTCATCTTTCCCACCACATTTTCATCCGCTCATCTTCCCCACTCCTTGACGTCTCCCTCCTTGCTCCACTTAGTCCTCACAATCTTCTTCCCTATCTTCGCTCTCTTTCACAATCTACACCCTGCTCATTTCTCCCACTCCTTGCCACATCTTTCCACACCGTCCTCTTGTCCCACTCATTCTTATCCTCTCCTCACCCATCTTCTCCACATCCCGCCCATCTTCTCCCACTTCTCGACATACTTCCCGCTCCTCACCCATCTGTACACACTCCTTGCTACATCTTACGCCCATATTCTCCCACCCCTTCTCATCTTCTCCACACTCAACATCCATGACCACTCCGTAATCATCTTCTCCCACTCCTTGCCCATCTCTTCTTTCACCCAACCTCTCCCACTCCTCGCACATTTTCTCCCACTCCTTGCCCATCTTCTCATATCCTCCTATCTTTGCTCATATTCTCTACTCCTCGATCATCTTCTCACTCCTCGCATCTTATCCCATCCCGCTCATCCATAGCCTATTCTTGCCCATTTACAACCTACTCCCACCCTAATCACCCATTATCTGTCTCTGGTATGCCCTGTGTCCACCAATACTGCCCTCAAATGTATCGTTCGGTTACCCAATAGCCGAACCTCGAACTTAGCATGCAGAACCCCCGACAATGACCACTTCTCCCACCTGCCTCATCTTATCCCACTCCTCGCCCATCTTCTCCTACCCTCGACCATCTTCCCAATCTCGCCCACTTCTCCCACTCCTTCGCCCATCTTCTCCTCTCCTCAACCATCTTATCCCCTCCTAGCTTATCTCGCCATCTTTCTCCGTACTTCCTACGACATCTTTTCCCAAGCCTCCTCGCTATCTTCTTCTCCCACTCTCTCGCTCATCCTAGCCTATTCTCTGCCCCATTTACACCTATCCACCATTATCTGCTCCTGGTATGCCTCTGCTCCACTCAATCTGCCCTCAACTGTATCGTTCGTTACCCTAAAATTTAAGCCGTAACCCGCGAACTTAGCATGCAGAACCCCGCAATTGCTATCTTCTCCCACTCTAAATTTTCCCTCAATGAGGAAGAAAAGCAGAAGAGGCCGTGACTGAGGGAACAAAGGCTGGTAAGTACCTTTAGGTGCTGATTTGGGGAATTTTAACTTAGCAAAGTCTAGGTAAGGGGGTTTCCCTACAACTTCTTAAGGAAGTAGGGAGCAGGGGCTGATGCAATAAAGGTGCAAATATTATCTAACACTGTAGAAAGCTAACATCTGATTGGTTCCTGCAAATAAATGACACCAGCAAGCTTGCATAAAATGTGTTTTAGTTCTAGTTTACTTTAGTTCCATCTTAGGAATTGTTTGATGTGTATTACTAGGCCTATTAACAATATTTTTTTGAATGTGAATTCCTATTCGTGTACAGTACATAGACCGGTTAATGAACTGATGCCCGATCGAATGCCCAAACACTAAACCGGTGGTTGGCCAAAATGGCTATCTGTACACCATCGCATGTGTGTACGAAACTAAAGTGATTCCTCCACCAATCAAACAGCAGGTGTCACCAGCGCCAACAACTAAATTTTAAAACCATGCTGTTGTGGGACCATGAGTAAGTAAGGTTAAGTATAATTTGCACAGTGGAAAGTGACCATAAAAATAATTTGATTTTTTTTTATATACTTTTATAATATGCATCAACCAATTAGATGTCAGCTTTTTACTTGTCTACTACAGTTAGCATCTGGTTGGTGGTTGCAGATTAATTAATTAATAAAAGATTTACATGTCTTATTCATTCACTAGAGTCAACAGTGACTTAATGTGGGTCTACAATTCACATATTTCTGCTCCATATAAGTTAATGACCACAACCTATGACAAATCAGAAAGTGATTCCTACACAGCATATACAATTACTAAGCCAGTCAGTATTCTTACCCTAATATTATTCTAATTGTAAGCTATAAACACCTTAATGCTTGCTGTATGGAATCATTTTCAGGTGGCTCAATAGTCTTTTAAAATTGAAGGGCGAGGCTTCAAGTGTTTTACATTTTATAGTTATAATTATACACTGGAATCATTAGGCAGCTTCTTAACCTTGTGTAAAATGGGCCAAAATGGGATTGCAACACTCACGAATTGGCATTTGAAGAGTGGCCATTGGATAATTAAATATGTAACTATAGATATTAACAGTATCCCAAAAACAGAAAGTATGGAGAGGTTGCAAATTCACTGCAAACGTTGACGTATCCAAACGATTGACTAAATGATCTGCAATGCGGGAGGCTGGGCTCATTAAACTAAATTAGTAAGACCTATTCAGGCTGGGGAGGGGGCTTGTAACTTTGCGTGTCTCATCCCACTTTTCTAGGAATTCTGGGGTTGAGAAATCATTCCTTATTTCTTAAAATGATGGGCAATGGAATTTTATTGCATGAGACTGTGATGTTCCTTCTGCTATAAGCAGGCTCTGCTAGTTGTGTTTTCTCACGCTCCCATTCCAGTAGTTAATGTATTAGCATTACAGGAGAAGAGCTTGCACACATACAACAGCAGATAAGCCTGGATTTCTGCTGCTTTTTGCCTTTGGTGATGCATTCATTTAACAGGCCTTTGGGGCTGGTATATTTAGTAAAACGGGGGAAAATGCAGTTCAACTTCTTACATTATGGGTTGTCATTCTGTCAACGCAATAGAGAATTAAACACTACTAATAATTTTGTATGATCTCCCTTGTAATGTATAGCTGAACCTTTTTGTAAATAAATGTAAAAATACCTGAATTTAAGTTGTTTGTAGACGTTAGTTCTCTTCTAAACCTTGGGATTAGTGGGGACCACCCGGTCTCTCAACTCAGCTATTGGATTTAGATTATTTTGCTCTTCGAAACGTTTAGTGTGGACATTTCTTACACTTTCACATCAGCTTTAATTGACTGTGACTTGTCTTTCAGCATCTCCCTAACCGGTTTAGCCAATTTTCAGCTTCTAGGATGTTTGTGAATGACGGTAATGCATCTGTAGCAGTTTCACTTTGGTGAGGGCAGGTGTTTACTATTAGGAGAAAAACTTCTACCTGGGTTTGGGAATAGAAAGAAATAGGTTATTGTATTCTTGGTCATTAGCCGTTATTGAACTTCGAGACCACCAAGCCCATACCATGTACTGTATAGCGTAATACAGATAAAGCACAGGGATAGAAATTGAAAAATGGTTTCTATCCTTTATAGTGCAAACCTCATTATAGTAAAAACAATATCTGTCCTTGTATACATAGTTAGTGTTTATTTTTTTATTGGGCCAATGGGAACATTTTTATTGTTTGATCGGGATTGGTTGAGCCCCTTAAAGCTGGGTACACATGATTAGATATTTTGGTCCGATCGACCGATAGTTCAGTGTATCGGTCGATCTGACCGAAATTATCGCATCCGAATGCTCCCATGTTCGTCCGAATCGGACGAAAGGACGATTGGACATGGTGGAAAACCTCGTCCGATCGTGCAGTCCTCTATGGACCGCACGATCGGCCGCGGTAACTATCGGACGTGGCTGCTTTTGCCGCGACCGACAGTCCTTCCTCCTGGCCGACCAGTCGAAAGTATCGAACGGTCAGTCAGGAGGAAAAATCGCTAGGTGTGTACCTAGCTTAAGTCTGAAATGATAAATTCCTATTTGTGCTATTGTGTGGCCACTATCATTATCATTGTGATCAGTTTTACACCTAGACCCAAACAAGTAACACCTAAGGTTCATATGCAAATGCATTCTCTGGGGCTGACCCACGTCGCATGGTGTGTAATGAACGTCTTTTTTAGCCAACCGAGCACACATACACCTAACGATCGTCAACCGAAAAGGACATTCATTACATATCATTCGCCTTGGGTTGAACTGCAGGTAACCATGATCCAGCAGAAAGGGCGGATTCTAGGCACCTTACACCGTCCATGCATTGACAACATAAAATAGCATAACAATGGAATGTGCGCATGACTTATATTTCATACTGTGTTGTTATGTTTTCCTTTCCCTGTAATCCATGAGGTAGATCTTTTTTTTGCACACAAACATGCAGATCTGGTCTGTTACGTCGGTATTGGTGTATTTGACACAAGTATTATTGGAAGGCTGCTATCATTTTTATTGATTACAGAAGGTTTTTTCGGAAATTTAAAAAGTGTAAAATGACAACCAGGATTTTCTTTGTAAAGCTATTATAAAATGTTATTATTGTCAGGAGACCCACAGAGAGAAGCTGCTTTATAAGGAAAAATAATCTTGCCCCGCTTCCTTTCTTCACAGAACAACTTCCTCCTGCTTAGCCAAAATATTTACGCATATATGCCATCTAGTCTTTTCTTACACTTTCACATCAGGCTAAATTGACTGGAACTTGTCTTTCAGCTAAACCAAACTTGTTCAGTCAATTGACACCTCCTAGGGATTTGTGCTTAGTCAACACAAAAGCAAACAACCCTTTTGTACCCTTTTGCAAATGCATTTGTAGCAACTTTCAATTTGGTTTAGGGCTCGTATGGGTTTCTAAAACAAGCTTTTACTTGGATTCCTACTGAGTGTGGAAATACAACAAGAAAATAAAAATGTGGTTTTGTAATGAAGTTTTCTTGGTCAACCTTTTAACAGGAGCAGAGAACAATGTGCATAGAGTATCAAAAAGCTAGGACACAATGCGATTGGCCCTTTATATCGGTAATGTGTGTATGTCTATAACAACTGTTTCCCATTCTGACGCGGAATGTATAGTAAAGTACTAAAGTATAGGGAGTCGGCTGCGATTGTGAGGTATATACTGTAGCAGTCACAAGTAGAGATGGGCGAACTTCTGAAAGTTCGGTCCGTTTTTGAACTGTATGGAAAGTTCGAAATCGGACCCATTAAAATCAATGGCAGTCAAATAGTTTGAAAAGTTCTAATGAAATACAATTAAAATATCAATGGTAACTTAATGTAAATGGCTGTGGGACCTGCAAAATGGTCTGGGGAACATGTTCCAATATCCAGGACTTTAAAAAAAAAGTCAGTTCGAACTCGATAAGTTCGGCTCGAACTCGGGTTCGAATTCTAGTCCATCTCTAGTCACGAGTGATCTCTCTATACTTTGTATAGAGAGAACGCTCTAAAGCTGGGTACAGAATCGTCCCTCTCTCTGTGTGTACCCCCATCTTTGAAAAATGACAGAGTCTTAAGGTCCGTACACACGTCCAATATGATGGACAATGAATGACCCTCGACCGCAAGGCACACACGTGACAAACGGCTGTTTTGGCAGATAATCTCACGTGTGAATGCGTTTGGTCAGATATCGTTAGTTGATCCACCATGGAATAACAAGGCGTTACAGATTGGTACTGTGTGTACCCAACTTTAAGCTTGCGTGTAAACTTTAGCTTTATTCCTTTTAATTCATTTCCATTGTCTAGTCCTAGACATTAAATTAATATGAGTTGGGGATGGTCAAGGCTGTGTATCAATGTAATTGGTAGAATAGCCATTTTAAGATCGATCAACTTGGTCTCATCTTTATTAGCTTCTGTATTCAATGTCAATTGTTATTTTTTTTTTTTTTATTCCAGCAGATAACATTTAAACAATGTCACAGCTGGTGTTTTCCTCCTAGGCCCTACCAGGCAGCCTAAAGGTTCATACACACATACAGTGTGTGCACCGAGCCACGACCCCCAACCACAACGCATCCACCAGGCTCGGTTCCAAATCGCAAGTGTGTATGAACTTTAACATCTAGGGCCCAGTCACATGATCACTAGAAGTGGGAAATGCTAATAAATTGATGAACAAAATGAATTTCCTTCTGTCAGCAGTTCCCCGGAATGTGTCAAAATTCCACTGAACCAAAAATTGGACTGTAAGTTATTGGGTTATTGGGCTGTAATGATAGAGGAATAATAATACCAGGTGATCTAGCCGTACCAATAATATTAGAAGTAATAAATAAAGATAATAACTTTTGCCATTGGCCATTAGGCACAATAGAATGATTGAGGAATACTGGTATTGTACAAAGATTATTGTTGTGTGTATGTCTTGCTTAAGGCACAATACAAAAGGGCAGAATTTCAGCCTATGGGTCACCAAATAAGTGTCTAGCCAAATTCTCATTCATATCCAAGTGTGGCTACAACCAAGGGCATGCTGGGAAAGAAAATAGGGAGTTATGGGTCAAAACAAGCTTAATGAAATAATATAGCCATTATTATAAAAGAAATGTGTCATTTTCTGTGAGTCAAAACAACCAGCGAAATCACGTGTTGCCTTTCTCCTCCCATTAGATCTTTGATGGACCATCTATTGGCCATTGTGTTTATTTGTATGTTGAATTTTTTGTCGTTGGTGTGTAAAGTGTTATATCCCACTAGTTTTATTTTGTATATTTGTTATATTGTGTATATGTGTTAATCTGGTTTACAGTGCACTTTATTTCCTACACAAGGAGTCCTGAGACTGGTGTACTACTTAACTTTCACTAGACTGTATGGACTATGAACATTGAACCGGAGGTCTATGAATATTCAGGAAACTTTCCTTCAATATAGGAAATTGAGCCCTTTATATGGAACTTTTAGCACTATTGGCACTATTATCACTTTATGTGAGGAGTCTGGACACTGGGAATATATGGGATATGCAGCACTTTATGTTGGTATTACCATCACTATGGGACATATTTATAAAGGTTTGTTAAGCTTTTCACCTTCTTTAACGAAGCCTTAATTGCCAAATTTGGAATTTTCGTTATTTATAAAGAAGTTATAACCAGTGGCGAAAGGTCATTAGCGCTACTTTTCGCTTTTCTCCATACATCGCTGTAGTAACCGCTCAAGCATATTTATAAAATGGTGAAAACTGTATTTTTGCGTTAAGTTCAGTCATTCCAATTCACCAAGTCTGTGGTGGCGAAAACACATAAGTGGCCATTTATTTAGCCTGCCAATGGGTCCATGGAGGTGTCAGTACATTGTGGAGTGTTTCTCAATACTAATAAGTACTTTACCAATAAAGTCAAATGGGGGTCGGAGGGATATATTTATAAAGGGCGCTATTTTTCCCCACCAGCCTTAACCACAATTTTTTAAACTTTCATTTTATTCCTTTTAATAAAGTTATTAAAAAGGCGAATTTTCATCAAAAGCGAAAATTATCTAGCAAAAAGTAGCACTAATAATGCTGAAAAAGCTCAACACATATGATGGTAAATAGTAATACTCCCTGATGGAGTTTCAAAGTAGTATTACATTGGTTAATACACACTGAATACCTGTTATTTAAAAATAGCCTAAAACATTTGGTGTTTTTTTCAGCCAAAGATATAATAAATAGTGTAAAACTCAAAAGGCGAATTTTCTCTATTTTATTAACAGGGATTGAAAGGGCGGAGTTATGCTTTAATGATACAAACTCTGGCCATTCATTAATAAAATAATCTAAATTAATAATGAAATTGTGGTCAGTTCAAGGTCCCTTTACAGGACACGCAGAGAATTCTATTAAATGTGAACCATTTTTCTTAGTTGCGTTGCCTGTTTTATGGTATAAGATTTTGTTTTCTTTAGTTAAATCCTGTTTTATGACGTTATTAAGCCTTTCTAAATTCTTGTGGCCACCCTAGTGCCTGTGCAGTTTAACTACAAAAATACAAAAACATGTGGTAGGAAGGCAAATTACTTTAAGTCTGTGCTACCAATGGAATTAAGGTTCCCATACATTAGGCACTCACCTTCCAATGGTCCTACAATGTTCGAGTAACGATGAGAGAACCTCCTGAAGCACAACAGTGGCGTAATTAGTAATCACTTGGCTCTCTTGTAAATTTATGATGGGGCCCCAATCCGTGCTTCATCCACAGTGGTTTTCTGGGAGGAGGCCATTTCTGTCATAGGGAAAATAAGAAGATGGGGCCCAACTGCTCCCCTGGTAGTTATACCCCTGAACCAAAATCTATGGCATGGCTGGACCATCAGAAAGTGAGAAACCACAAGCACTATAGAAATTAGATATCGTCTATAAACTAACGGATAATCTATGTAATATCTAACTAATGTATGGGCTTTACACATGATGGGAATCATTTAATATCCACCTCTGGATTGATACTAACTGCACAGGCTCCTGCTATGTGAGAGAAGTTGGATACAATGTGGTAGCACATTTGTGGAATACCTCCCATCTCCGGGCACTGAATCATAAACATGATGATCGATAGTGCTTCTCTCGTGGAGATAATAAAAGTTATATGTTTTTTAAAACTTCATCAGGGGCACAAACTCCTGCTACTTCATTTGAAAAGCAATTTCATGGAATACGTCACTAAGTAATTAAATAAGATAGGAAGAGGCAAACTAAGGGCAAAAAAAGGAACAACGACTTCTGGGTAATTTCCATGTTTCTATGGTAGCCCTATAGGCAAAGCTATATCTTCTAAGAAGATTTAACAGTATCCCAAGTGCAAACCCACTAACTTCATGTTAATATGTGGCTCCTTGAGTGGAGAGTTTTGCTTTTGAACTAAACCTGGTTTTGGGACAGAATTGTTGGTTTTCGAAAATTTGTGTAGGGTCGAAATTTGAAAAAGTCAGTGTAAAAGAATCATAACATGGTGTCAAAACTGTGTGATGTCAAAAATTCTGCTTACATTGATTTCAATTGGGTTCGATTTGAACTTTTGTTTTTGTGGAATTTCCCAGAACCACATTCAAAACTTCTAATGTTGCTGTGTTCTAGAAATGTATTTATCTTTATATGTTTAAATATGATAAGAATATACATGCTTGATTTTGCTCACTTTAGTGATATAAACTGGGTACACACATTACCAATAAAGTTCCAACCCTGTCAGTAACAATGGATTGGGTCCTTTACTGATAAAGTGTGTACCCACGAAACAACCATTTCCAAAGCAAACATGCATTCTGGGTCGGTTTCGGAAATGGCCATTACTTCCCGAAAATGTCCCTCAGTCAGCACCCTGTACTACAGTATAAGGAGACTGCCGTGGTCTTAGGGAATTTGGCAATCCGGAAATCCGGAACAATCTCCCTTTACTTTATACAGGAAGAACAATTAAGGCTGTGTGTAGCCACATCTTTGAAAGATGACAGACAGAATCTTACCGATTAGTATAGAGTATAAGGATAGAGTGTACTTAGAAGGAGGGGTTCACCCAATTCATTTGTCACCCTCAGATACACAGCAAAAACGTTGTAGATGAAGCAGGGAGGGGGTCCCCGACTTATAGTTTTTCTGGGCCCCCGGTGATTTATTTATAATATATCACCACTAAAAGTACTAAAGAATAAAATTTTCTTCAGGATTGTATTAAGTTCTCATACTCCATAAACTAATTATGAGGAATTAACTGTCAATGCAATAAGACTGATAATCTTCAAACATAGCGTGTTTAGAAGGCAATCTTGTAAGCAATATCTTAATAAGAGGCATTTATTTTCCTTCCATCTTTAATTACATAGTCTGTTTGTCGCTGCCTTCTAACCGTACAACTGTATTGTCCTGGTTACATCTTGTCTTCTGGTGAGGATGTGGAGGGATATCCCAGAAGCGTTTCATTTGTCCCAACAGACATTAATCAGAATCCTCTCAGTGCGGTGGTACAACCAGGTACAATGTTTAAGTGCAAAAACTATAAAATGGCAAAGTGGTAACTACGATGAAGGATGTCAAGTTCCCAGTTTTCTACAGTGTTAATGTATTTTAGCAATCTCCCCAAAAGAATAATAAAAACTACCTGAAGGTACCAAATGGTCAAGAACAGCCCATGCACCATTCAACACCAAATGAAACAGTTACCAACTTGTGCACAAACCACTGATAGGGCAAAACTTATAGGGCATATATCAGCATAAATGTGTCTCAAAGGGACCTGAATGTTTTGATCTTAGCCCAGCCATGTTTATAATTTAACCAACTGTGAATTAGATGATCCTGTTGACAGAACCAACAGGATTCATTGTAAGGACATTTTCAATCACACCCCTGACATCAACCAAAAGGAGCATAGTCACACAACATTTAAAAAATGTACAAGCCTTGATCACATTACTAGCCGTGTTTACATGTATGACATGGTTAGCTCAGCAGGTACAAGGGATTAACAAAACCTTGATCAAATTTATAAGATTATCTACAACAACACAAGAACTTAGATAAACCCAATGGGTAACCAGCGGGTAAGCTGGATAACACTTGAAACGATTTTTGAAAGATGAGAGAATCTGCAAGATCCTGTCTGTCATTTTTCAAAAATCCGGCTACACACATTCCCGAGCGTCTCCCTATACACAGCATATAACAGCATACTGGGGAGAACGTCAGGGCTCTTTCCCTCTTACACCAAACGGGGTTCGCCACCCGATCATTCGGCCAACCCGTTGCCAATGAACATGACTGGTTCAGAAAAAAGAGGTGTTACGAGGCCATTTAATGTGAAATAATAGAAACCAAGCCTACTAGAGATGTGGGGGGTATTGACACCAACTGTCTGCCATTACAAGGCTGTTTTTGGCCCTTACTTCTGGTGTTCCTATAACACCTCTTAGCCCATCCAATCACACACACCACCCTTAACACCTGGCGTGATATCTAATTTGGATTTTCTTTCCAGGGTACCATCATTCCACAATGTTCTTGTACATTCCTTCTGTATTGAGAGATCCAGTCGATGACTAGCGAAACCGGCTTCAAATCTAAACTTCAGCCAGTTGATCTAATGAATACAACTGATGAACTTTACTATACTTTGCTAGTAACCTTCATTTTTTCTTTTGTTAATATAGTCTATCGAAGGAGATATCTCACCGACCAAGCCAACCCTAATCTATCAATCCTTCTTGGTAATGCAGTATTTTTTTCTTAGTAGCCATAGATACACCGTTTTTCTTCTAAAATTCTTAAAATCTAAGGGCTTGTACAAAAAAGAAACACATTATTTTTGATCCGAACGATCCTGGCCAATATTTTGGTTGGTAATCACTGGGGTTTTTAAAGAAATATACTTTTAATGTGTCAGTAAATCATGGTGATCCTTGTTTGAGCAAGAAATATCAAGTTGTGTCACTCTAATCTATTGGCTGATATAATAGGCTGAACTTGCAACCATGTTGCAACCATAACTGTTGGAATGTATACAGTGGGTTTCTTCTGAACATACAACAATTGCTTTACAGTAACAGTAGAGGTTTGCGATCTACCTTCCTCTATTCTCATCTTTAGGGGGCCGCAATAAACAGCAACATTAAGCTACAGCACTTAAGTCATAGATCTCTTTGGCTGTAAGGGTCCTGTACATCGGTCCATGCGGGGGGCGCACCGCATGAGCAATGGTGTTACACTGCACAAACAGCGTTTTGGCTGACTTGGGCAGATCACAACTAGGCCCTAACAAATAGCCCATTTTTTGGGGCTGGCCGATGGCCCGTACACAAAATGATTGTCTCCACAATAGCTGTTCGTAACACATTGTGTTCATGGGTTGTCCCCCACAATCGCTCGCACCATGTGTCTGAGCTTTAAACATATCTAACAATAATCACGCTTGTGTATCATATCTCTACAAGCAAACATACCATGAAGACTGCTATTTGCCTGAAATAATCTTGTGCTTGTAAGGAAGAAGTCCAAATATCTAGTAACACGATCTCCTCTGTCCAAGTATTGTGGATTTTCCTTTCAACTTCATCACACACTCGTGAACTGTTACTTTTATGAAGATACGAATCCTCATATATCGTCAATTTGCAACTTCTTCTACTCCTCACACATAGGAAATCCTTCATTTCCCACGTTAATACAGTCATTTTCCTTCGTAGAAATAGGTTTTGGTATCAGTAAAACTAGTACAGTTTAGATAATTGATTTGTTTTCATATCTTCTTTTCTGGCATGTTCAAACAAGATATTTCATTAGGAGAACGTAGAGGTTAAGGAACAATATGGTTGGTACATTCAAAGAAACTTGCAATAAAAGGACTACCCCGTATACTCGAGTATAAACGAGGTTTCAGGCTTAAAACAGCCTGAAAATCTGTAGCCTCGGTTTTATACTCGATCAGGCCTATCTCCTACCTTGTCCGCGGCCGCGCGCTCCGCATCCTCGCTCCCAGCTTCTGCCATGTCGGATGATGTCACTACCCGGCCCGCAAAGTGAGAGGCTCCGGTAGTGAATCTCCGATGCGCAAGGCTGTGGGCGAGGAGGCGGATCGCGCAGGCCGGCGTACAAAGGTAGGAGAAACTTTTTACTGCTTTCACAGGGATTTGCAAATACTTTACAAATAAGAGTAAGATATTTTGAAAACTACAACTCCCATTCAATGCTTAAATTGCTGGGAGTTGTAGTTTTCAAACATCAAATTGGTCAAATACTTGCAAAAGGGGTATCCTCCTATATTGTGCATACAGTAATTTTCAAGCAAATCACGAAGGTTTTACTCTTATTTGTAATATTTGCACTTAAGATTGCAACTCCCTCCATGCGGGGAGTTGTAAGTTTTCCAACATCTTCAATGGCAAATACTACCTACTCCCCCTCGTTTTATAACTACGTCGAGTCAATGTGGTTTCCTCTTTTTTTACCTAAAACTAGTGGTACCCTCATCGGTTTATATACTCGGGCGGTTTCTACTCGATTTATATACGGTTTTGGACCTTTTCTCAATACGAAACAAGATAATCAATCACATTCCGGGCCCCATACAATATCATTTTATTTCACACTGGCATACTTTATAAACAAGGGTTTGTATACATACTGGATCTCTCCACATCAATGAAAAGCCTCTTCCACACTCAAGGTAACCCCATTATGGAAGGGTCCTCACTTCTAAAACCTTTTTTACTTCAATTACATTAAGCATACTTTTGCATTTCTCATAGTTTGTGCTTTCTCCTCCACCCCCAGCCCATTGGCTTTTTAAAATGATGGAAGAGGCGGTTTCATCAAGTGTTTATTTACAGGATAGGACCTCCAATTAAAGTGCCGTGTTGGGGGTGCTATTAACCACATAGAAGCCTTACCATGCTTCCTAATTAATACAATACATTTTAAGGACTATGGAAGCACTCCTGGCTAATTAACATTACATTTTGGGCAGAAGTGCTATTAAAGGTGCTATGGGAGGTCCTATGCCTTTTACCATAAAGCACTGATGATAAACAGTCCTGCAGGTCGTATCCTGTACAAATTCCACCATGGTCTTTTGCCTGACATTTACGCCCACTGAGGGGTGCCTTTTTTTTTAATTATTTTTTGTGTATTTATATAGCATAAGCATTTGTACAATTACATGTATAAATTCACATCAAATCAATGTCCTACCCCCAAAGAGCTTCAATCGAAGCACAATTTGTTTGACACATACAACCGTAGCAGTATGTCTTTTATTATGTGTTGGAAAATCGTTGTAAACCTGGAGTGAAACCATGCAAGCATGGAGAGAAACATACAACTTTTAACTGTAAATAATATAAAATAAATAATGCAAAAGTCTTCTAGTTTTTTTTACAACATTATTTGGCAAATGATCATAATACATTTCTACAGTAACGGCCTTTATATGAAAAGTATCAAGGAATTTTTCTTTCTCTTCATTAATATATATGACGAGAAAAAATCCAAAGTGTTTATTGCAAACAAAGTCTAAGCTATTTATGGTGCCCAATAATAGTTATTTTGCCTACAGTATGCAGCCTGACAGCTAAATCCCTTGAAATAACTTCGATTTCAAGTGGGAACTCTAGAGAATGTCCAATCTCAATGTCCTAAGGATCTACCGAAAAGAGCATGGTCTCAGCTGTAAACAGAAACAGACTGACTTCTCAATTAAATGAGTAATAGCAGAAAGTCTTCCACAGAAGCAAAAGGGGACATTCCCATCACATCTTATTATTTTTATAAGTTTACTACTCGTCTTACAAAAATCATCACATTGCAATCTAATATGTCAAAAAGGGCCTTTTCTGTTTACAAATAGTAAAAAACGAGCTTAATCATTCTTTGGGCCTTACAATAAATTTTCATTAATTCCGAGTTCTTGACTGACTGTAGAACTATAATTGCTCTTATTATTTGTGGAAACACTTTGAAGAAAGGTCACCGCACATATATAAATTGCAGAAATTAACCCCAATAAAAAATATTAAAAACACAGGAGCCGTGAGGGGCATCTTGGAATTGAAAAGTTTAATAGCACGTTCCTATAAATATTTAATTGATTTATTGCTAGGACCTTGAATGATGTTGTATCATTTTTCATTGTAAATGCATTAATACTATCAAGGACATACCGCAACAATACTATTGAAAAGATCTTTTTATATTATATGATTTGTTTTTCACAAGCAAAATGCTAAAATATAAAATTGAGATATCTGACAGTGTTGGTCCTCAAAGCCTAGATTATGAAGTCTTAGGTTCATTTGCAGCCATTTTGATTTTACCGTAAGACTTGACCTTTTTTCCCAAAAGCACATAATTGGTTTCCCACCAATAAAAAACATACAGGGTTAATTCATAAAGTTCTTATCGTTTTAAAATGGTGCGAATTTGCCCCACCAATCAGATTTGAGCTTTCCAATGTTCCATAGTTCTCTATTGGTTGGGGCAACATTGATACCATTTTAAACGATAAGAATTTTATTGAATCTCCCTGAGAATTTAGACACGTATAATCTTCAAACCCTACCCAAACCAGGTAGTTTTCTCTTTTTATGGGGTAACTAATTTTATTAAAGGATAATATCGTGCGTATAACTTTTTTAAAGTAAAACAGTTAAAATTGAAAAGTCCTTGGGACAGGGATAAAGGACTGGTTATTCCTACCTCCCAATATTGTTCGGTGAGGTAGCACCAGCCCAAGAAAACTGATCCTTTAATACAAGAATTCAGGACTAACCTTGCAATGAAACTGGTACAAAATGCTTTCTCCTCCAAAATTATATGTGAGTTGAATAATCTATCCACCTTCCTGCCCCATACTTTCCATTTTTAAAAAGTACAAATACAGTATAAGATTATAGTTATCCTTTAAACACATGCAGCAGTGCAGTGGTGATTATTGCACTCAAAAATTAAATCCTTTCAAGTTGGCTTTAAGCGGTGCATAAATTGCAACTTACCGCTTGGATTCACATGATGCAATAACAGTCACAAGTGTTTACCCTACAAATCGCAGTAACAGTGCAGTTGGCTTATGATAGGGATATTTATTGCAATCGCCAGTTGCTTGTTTCATATGTGCAGCTATGCCATGCTGCAGTACTAACTGCTTATGGGAAAGATAAATTCGATTACATGGGAAGCAAGCATTGGGCTAAGACTCTACTCAGGTTTTGGGTATACACCACCCACCACATGTGTAATGACAGTTTTTCCAATGGGATTCTGTAGGTATATCAGTTGATTGTATCACATTTGTATGGGGGGGCCACCTTTTAAAGGGCATTGTCCCCCATAAAACAGTAACCTGGTCACTTTAGTTACCCGAAATCCATTGAGGTATTCAGCAATTAATTAGATTTTGGCTACAACCAAGTTAGGGATAATTATCCCTCCATGCAGTTAATCAAAGCCTGTTGATACCTGACATTACCACAAATGATTCCTGACATTTTTCCTAGAGTCTCCTCTGCCCATGCGCAAGTTATGAAAAAAAGTCTCGACAGAGGAAGGAGGCGTATAATTTTTTCGGACAAAAAGAACTTAGGCATTAAATATCTGGTTACGATGTATGTAATAAACTGGGAAAATACCGTAGGGGCAGATACTGTACTGAGCAGTACCTTTTAGTTTTTAAGTGTGGACGTGCCCTTTAAAAACTGATTGAACTGGAAACATGAAACTGGATAAGACAATTGTCGGGTAACAGAACTATTTTTAGAGACTTTAAATATCCATGGGTTAAAAGCGAGATGAAATGCAATTGGTTTGCACACCCGACACCTGTTGTGTGTAATACTGCACAATAAACCTGTTTTTTGCGCTTGAACCCCAAGTCTTCACTATCATTTTATGGGTTTGCAGAACTCAGTTTGTAACAAAATTTTCTAAGCACATCTTTAGGACTTAAACTCACTAATCTCTATTAGGGTTATTAGTTACTCAATTCCACATTGAGTTTTACCGATGTTTGACGTCTGCCGTTGCTCTGGGGCTACATAGCAGGTTGTGGGCATTGTGGATAAACTGATCACACGTTTCAAAATACCTTTAATCCTCTCAATTGGTTGTTATGTTCCGATTGATGTCAACGTCTGGATGCTGAAATAGAAATCGATGCTGACTTCAAAAACATGAAGTGTACACTACAGTTTTGCTATATGGCCCTGATATATCTGCCAGCTTGTAGCTAGCTCATCACTAGACCCACCTAGTAGACCACCCTGTAATGAAACGGCCAATCAGAAATTTCATTAACATAACTTATCTAGTCTTAAAGGGTACATACTGTACATTAGTCGATAAGGGACCCCCCTCAAATTCCCGTCAGTACATTTTCCGGTTTTTGAAGACCGATCATGCTATCAATCAATCAATCAATGGATCAAATCAAATCAATTTTCCATTGTATTTCCAATCAATCAATGGGAAAAAAACTATGATGGGCAAGGCAGCAAATTTTTCATCTATCCACCTTCCATTTTCAACGAAATCTCTGGAAGATCAATGCGACAGAAACAAGTAGGGGTGGGGGATATGATTGGTTCTTCATAGTTGGATATTTTTGAATAATTTAAATCCGATCGAAACCAATCTGCGAGTGGCTACATTAATATAGATAACATGTTAATAGGTATGAGTCGTAGGCAGATGGATTATAAAATATAGATTAGTAAGGGGGATAGACATAAAGATAGATAGACACCAGCCAGATTATAATGATAGCAGAATTAGATGGATATATTGAAGATAGTTAGTCTATAGATAGAGGATGGATCCGGGTCCGCTACAAAACTCGGATCTGATACGTGAAAGGAACCCGGTGTAGTTCCGAAATATCCGTCCAAATCCGATCCTCCGTATTTTCGGACTTCGGGAACAGGAGTTTTAGAGATTTCGTAATGTTTGTACAAACCAAGGGAAAAGGCGGCCTTTTTTTTTATTTTTGATAATGTTCGAAAAATATCTTCAAAAGTTTGAAATGGGTGGCGCGTCGAAAATCGACCGGGGGGGGGGGAGACAGCTTTAGTGGTTTTCCAATCTAGGTCTGGACCATTTGAGTCGATTTCCATAAGTTTCTAAAATAGCCTCGGGGAGGGGACGAGTGTCGCAAAGATCTTGCGAAAACAACGACGGAAAGCCGAAAGTGGTCTCCGGCCATGATTTTCAGGATTTTCAAACGTTCTAAGATCATGTCGATCACCACACATCTTCCAATACATTTTTATTAATAATTTAATTTATTTATAGGAATGCTATTCCTCCAGGGCACACCATCGAAGTCACTCTACATTATGAATTAAAATTTAATTTATTTATAGGAAGTGCTGTACCCTACACACATGAACACATCTTGTCCTATCATTATTATTAATTATAATTTATTTTGAGGAATGCTGTACCTACACACACAGCTAGTCTATACATTTAAATTAATGTAATTTATATTTAATTTTATAGGAATGCTGTACCTACACACACATCTAGTCCTATACATTTATTAATTTATAATTTATTTATAGGAATGCTATTCCCTACACACCCATCTAGTCCTATAACATTTATGATGAATGATAATTTATTTATAGGAAGCATGTAACCTAAACAACATCTAGTCCCTATACATTTATTAATTCTAATTTATTTATAGAATGCTTTCCTACACCCACACATCAGTCCTACATTATGATGAATTATAATTTATTTATAGGAATTCTGTACCTAAACACACATCTAGTCCGTACATTTATGAAATTCATTATAAAGTTTTTATGAATGCTTTCCTACACACTCTTCTAGTCCTAGACATGTAGATGATATAATTAGGTTTAATAGGAAGCTGTACCGAAACACACATCTAGTCTATACATTTATGATTGCATTATAAATTATTTATAGGAATGCTATTCCTACACACACATCTAGTCCTATACATTTATGAATTCATTATAAATTATATAGGACTGCGATTCCTCCACCACATCTATCCTATACATTTATGGATTAATTATAATTTATTATAGTAATGCTGTACCGTACACACATCTAGAGTCCTATACATTATGAAATTAGGATGAATAAATTATGTGGGTATAAGGAATCTATTCCTACACAACACATCTATCCTATCCCATGTATGAATTAATTATAATATATTTATATTGAAAAAAAAAAAAAGTAGGAATGTCGGTACCGTGTGTGCCCCAATCTAGTCTATACATTTATGAATTAACGGAGTAAATTGTTTATAGAATGCTATTCCTACACACACTCTAGTCCATATATTTTTAAATTAATTATAATTTGATTTAGTAGAATCTGTACTGCCTAAACCACATCAGTCCTAAACATTTTATAAATTTAATTAGAATGGTTATTTATAGGGAATGCTAATTCCTGTCCCACACATCTAGTCCTATACTTTATTGACTGATTAATTATGATTGATTTATAGAAATGCTGTACCTACACCACACATCTAGTCCTATACATGTATGTAATTGTCTGCATTATGAGTTATTTATGGATGGGGGGGGGGGGGGGGGCTGTAACTTACACATCACACACCCATCTAGTCCCTATACTTTTTATTAATTTGTAATATATTTATAGGATGCTGTACGGCGTACACACAACCATCGAGTCCTATACATTATTAATTACTTATAATTTTTTTTTTATAGAAAATGCCTGTCACACATCTAGCCCTAACATTTATTTATTAATTCTACTTTATTTATAGGAATTGTACCTACACACACGAGGAGCACATCTAGCCCTATACATTTTATTAATTAATTAATTGTAATTTATGTATAGAAGCTGTACCTACACACACACTCTAGTCCTATCAATAAAAATCTGGTCCCATGCATTATGGTAGGACAGCTAAAGTGTTTATTGACCACCAGAAAACTGTTTTTGGGTACAAGATTGGTTCAAACATTCCACACACAATCCTAACACATTTTGCCAACTACGTTGCTCCATGGAACAAAAAGGACTAAATTCATCTGTTGCCAGTGGGTATGGATAAGGATTTCTTGGTTTAGGGCCAGTACCTTAAAAATAATCAAATGGTAATTCCCTTGCAGCCACGCCTTTCCCTTGTTTATGCTGCACTGTCTGGGTTACAATTGTGCTTAGGGAGCCAATGGATATGAGAAGTCCTGTGACCGGTTTAGCTCTAATAGACATCTTATTAATTATATTATTCTACGAAACCAACACATTCATTAATGTAAATGAATTAAGCATAAATTCTCATTAGCAAGATAATTAATTTAAACACTGCCACTTGGGAGATTTGGAAAATTGAATTAAAACCAATTCAAAATTGGTTTAAAGTTTATACAGTCAGGTTTATATAAGACCCCTTTGGGTTTAACACATAGTGGGTACGTTAACAAAGACTCACAAAACCAAAGTATGACTACAATTCCAGTCATTTGAAATGAAAGGCAGCTTTTCATTACTTCCTCAAATATACAGCCCTCTGCCCTCGTAACTGGCGTACTCCCCACATATCCAAACGTTTGGTGGAATCGGTTATCAGAATAAGACAATGTTGAGGTCGCACTCCAAAGAACATTTATGAATAAGTGACTAAACATCATGATCACTGATTGTATAGTCACTAATTAATATTGTGATCTGATATTTAATTACTCACATATTACAAAGGAACTGCAAAAAAGGTCTTCTTCATAAAGAAAGTTTATTAGGTTTATGCTTGCTGACAGATTGTTAAGACTAGTTGACATGATGACCATCCCAACTAGGATGCATCCGTCCGTTCAATACCTGATCAAATGAACTTGGAATTTCGTATTTTTCTAAATTCCTCCTACTTTCAAGGGGACGTTTCCAGGTTATCTACTTTTCGATGGTGTGTAGCTTATTTCTAGGTGCTATCTGACTTTCGTGGTGTTTCTACTTTTGTATGGGTATGGAGGCTACTTACTTTCCAGGGTTATCACTTTCGAGAGTTATTTAATTGCTAGGGTTTCTACTTTCGAGGTTATCTAATTTATCGGGTTACTACTTTTGTGGGTACCTACTTTCAGGTTTTAGACTACTTTTGAGGGATTGAGGCTGCTTTAAAGGTTCCGTTCGCGGTATCTACTTTCGAGGTTGTCTTCTTTCCAGGAGTTCCTAGTTTCTATAGTAGTCTACTTTCGTGGGAATATTTTTAAATTTTTTTAAGTTTTACCTTTGTTGAGGGGGTGGTTATTTTGATTTTTTTTTTTTGTGTTTTTTGGTTAATTTAATTATTTTTTTATCCTTTTTTTGTTATTTTTTATGGTTAAATTTGGTGTTTTGTTTTTTTTTACTTTTTTTTTTTAGGTGTTTAAATTTTTTGTCTTATCACTTTTTTGTTTTTTTTTTAAATTTTCTTGGTTTTATTAATATTTTTTGTGTTGTGTGTTTGTTTTTATAGTTTTTGTTTTGCTTTATTTTTATTTTTGTTGTTATTTATGCTTCTCACGGTTCCTCCCGTAGCTTCTTTTGCTTCTTTGGCCTGTTTCCTTTTCCCTTCTTTTCGCGGTTGTTTTCTCCCCCTTGCCCGGGTTCTCTCCTTGGTGGGTTTCCTCCTTTCGTGTTTCCCTCCTTTCGCGGGTTGTCTGTTTTCCCGGTTCTCTCCTTTCGCGGTTCTCTCCTTTGTTGTTAGCCTCTTTTCGCGGGTTCCTTGCGGCTCCGTTTTGGGTTCGTGCGGCTCCTTTCGCGAGTGCTCTACCTGCCCGGTTATCTGCGCTCTTTCGTGGGTACCTCTGTCGAGGGTTTTGAGCTTCTTTCGAGTGTTACCTTCCTTTTGGAGAGTGGTCAAACTTTCAAGTTAATAACTCTATATACGAGATTAAAGTCTATGTCCACCCCTAAAATAAAAATAATATCATGCTCCCCCCATGTGTCCCCCATCCCCACCGCATGTTGTTTTTTTTTTTTTAAAAAAGCCCCCCCAAACTCTTCTTACCTCCCCCTCGACCTCCGCCGCACTGCCCGGCCCTCTGCTTGCGAAATGCAAGCAGAGGGGCGGGCGGCAGTCGCGTCTGTGATTGCTGAGCGGCATCCATCACGGACGCGGCTGCCTGTCATTCATGCAGGTCGGAGGAAAGCGGAAGGTAAAGTAAAGTTTGGGAGCTTTTTAAAAAAAAAAAACATGCGGTAGGGGCCTGGGGGAGCACAATATTAAGGGGGATTTGTGCTAGGGTAGGGATAGTAGAACGGGAGGGAGGAGGAGAGGGAGGAGAGGGAGGGGGATTGAGGGTTGATAAGCACTGCAAGCACTCCATGGCAGGAATCTCCGGGAGGCCAGGTAGCGGCCAGTGTCCGATATGGCTATTCTAGCCTCCTGGTGGGCGTTTTTGGAACTTTGGGGGGGTACTACAGGGAGAACCAGATTTGATTGGGATGTGGGTAAGATTAAACTACACTACATGGTGGGCCCAGTAAGTTGGGGGGATTATAGTTTTTGGGTACATGCCCTTAAATGAATATAAAAGGCTATTTTGGGGGGTTATTCCCAAGTTATCCCCCTCGAAAATATACATGTGGGGGGAAACTAGAAAAAACTTTCAGTGTAGGAAAAATGCAATATTATTTATGTTTTTTGGTGTAGTAGTTTTCCCCTGTCCATTCCCTCAGGTGTCTGAGCCATCTACTGAAGTTACCATTGCTATTACCATAAGGCCCTTATTTTACTCTAACTTTCAGCATTTTGTTCTTTCATGACTTCTAGGGGTGCATTTTTGGATTTTTTAATTTTTCTTCGAAAATTCGAAAAAAAAAACAAATTCCGAAAAATATAACAAACTTGACTCTTTCGAACATCTCCTAATCCCAACAACCTGTCATTTTTGAATAAATGCGTAACCTGTTGCAACCTGATGTGTTTAAGAGTCAAGGGAAGGGGTGTCTGCGAACCCCACGTGACGCTCAATATGGTTTCAGGCACTCGCATGATGGATCATTTATAACAAATACAAGAGTACGATGGAGCCCTCATGCTTCTTAGATTGTTGCAAAGTTGACCAGTTATGATTGTTGCAAGTATCTACTGTTTTGTATCTAAATGTATATTAAAGGTTAAGCTATATCAAATTTTCAAAAATCATAACCTTTAGATACAGCTATTCCATGATTTCAAAACTTTTTTTTGGATTTTTAAATTGGAGCTGTCGATTCTGTAAAATCATCATTTGAAAACAAATCTTCACTCCAGAAGCAGAAATGAATATGTGCCCCCTAGTCCTGACCTCTACCAGGATCTGTTGGGCTGCCTGGCGCCAACTTTCTGTCACAGACACTACAAGAATGCAGTGCTAAAGGGAGGGTTTATTAGCACTCAATAAACATTAATCATTAATGAAAAAGCAGCTCAGATAAGATTGTAGAACTCCATTTAACTTCTCTCAAAATTGGTGAGTTTAGATAATTTAAAGGGAGAACTAAAGTCCCAGACAACATTGTGCCCAATAGACAGAGCACTTCACAACACAACAACCAGCTGTGTGCCATTCTTCCCCTGTGCTGTGGGAGCGGCGTGATTTTATAAAGAACTTGTGTGTACTAGGGTCCAGCTCCATAATTCATCTTAAAATCTGGGTAACACCCCGCTAAGTGTACGTAGTACACTTCACAGGAAACTGCAGTCTTGCTTCCTGAAGACCATCATGTTACACAGCTCAGAGATCATCTTTCCCTCTGACACAGAACACAGATTAAGTGCATTTTTTGTGTAACACTTACAAATCCCCTGTCCCTAACAATGATAAATTCCTTGCTTTTCATAACAAAAAAGAAAAGTAATCTTTGCAGTTTTGTACTTTTGCGAGCACGGATGACAGAATAGGAACCTTACATTCAGCAAAAAAAAAATTTATGGGGCATCGAACCAGCACTCTTCCTATACTGTCGTTCTAAAAAGAAAGCTTTCTACTTCGATGACAAGTGGCTCCTAGTTAAAAAATAGTACATTTATAGTCCTTTAGCTTTTGTTAGACACATAATAAATATAAAAAAAGGGAGCATGGGGACTCAAACCTGTTTCCCAATTAGATAGTCAGATTATTCTAACCCACACTTTTAGCAGCCACCACCATTGAACTTGCAATACATTAGTAAGTACATTTGATAAATGTCGGAAATCAGTTCAACCTCTTGAATGTGCACTGGAAATGTCCAGCATTCACGCTGGCTTGGTACTAAATAACGGAGCTCTATATAACGAATTTGTACCATATGTAGAAACTTAACACGGTTATTTCAATAAAGTTCTTATCGTTTAAATGGTGCTAATTTTGCCCCAACCAATGGATCTTATTGACATTTGAAACCTAACACTGAACAAAATTAGCACCATTTAAACGATAAGACTTTTATTGAATACCCTGTTAATATTTCTTGAAACATGTAAACAAACAAACAAAAAAGCAACATTAGGCAGTCGAATATGTTATATTAACATAAGTAAACTAGGGGATGAGAACATGTGACTTCCTTGGTCTGTTTGTTCCTACAACACAGCATTACATGTGCGTATCCAGCAACTCAACTGTTATCACCAGCTACAGTTTAGAAAATTTCAGGGATATTTATAAAAGTTCTTATCGTTGAAAATGGTGCTAATTTTGGCAACCAATCGATCTTATTTAACATTTAAACGCTAACATCTGATTTGTTGGGGCAAAATTAAGCACCATTTTTTAACGATAAGAACGTTTATTGAATAATCTCGCTAGAAAGAGAAGCCTAGAAACTTTGTGCATAGACCACAGTGATCCTGGGTCAGGGGCTGGCTCTTTAAGCCAACAGGCTTGATTTGTACTGCTGGCCAACAACATGAAGCCTCCTTTGTTACAGAATCTATTAACTTATATCTAACTAATGCAAATACCTAGAGAAGAATCTTACAATGTATAAGGTGTTCTGGGGAGCAAAAGCTTTCACATTAGGATTTTAAAAAATTAACTTTAGTTTGCTCCTTTCATTGGTTGAGTGAGTAATAGTGAACCCCTTTAAAGGGCATGTACACCCCTCTTACTAAAATTTGGATCTACTGAACACACCCCCCCCCAAAAGCTAAGATCCGTTTTAACTTACTGTTTGGAAAGAGTTCCCCCGCTGTATAAGAGCCTTACAAACCACCGATCCGGTGCTGGCTTATCCCACACCTCTGCTTGCGGTGATATGCCCTTAACGTCCCGAGCATCCAGCAGCAGAGGTTCCTTTGGTATGGCCTTGTCAACCATTTGCTGTTGCATCATGTTTGACGGGGCTCGTGCACTGCCAGACGATACCAGGAAGAAGCGGTGGTCCTGCGGCACTGATCGGTGGTTTGTAGCTTCCTACACATCAAGGGACATCTTTCCAATGTAAGTAAAACGGATCTTAGCTTTGGGTGGTGTTCTATTTTTTTGGAAAAGGGTGTACATGCCCTTTTCAAGTAAAAACGGTACTGAGGATGGTAAAGGATAGTATTTGACAAGGTGAAAAAATTTAATTATAAAAAACTAACAACCAAAAACACAATCAATTTTACATGTTGTTAAACACAATCTAATAAAATGGCCATTTTACATCCCTACTTAAAGTGCAAATAGAAACCAAAAATATAATAGCAACAAAACAAATAGAATTCTAGTGCACTTTTTTGATTTTTTTTATTTTTTTATAAGTTGGTAAAACAAGAATAATTTGTGGATCATGGAAACATTAAAAAAGACTGTACATTACGAAAGTCAATAAAGGTCCTAACACTTGCTGTATTCCAATGTTTGTTATGCAAAGGGCCAACACTAGGCGAGTGAAAGGAATATTAAAGGTCATGTGCACTTCAAAAAAAACACTTTGCTATAATGTTTCTTAAGTGTTGCCCACCTCTCCAACCCTATAGAAACCTAAAAACCTCCTGGCGAGTTCTCTCTCCTCTTCTGCTAACAGGAAACAGCAGAGAGGGCCTGACCGGCAAGCCACCTCTTGTGATTAGCTGCCGTTCAGTCAATCACATACGGGCTGCCAGCTAAGAAGTCCCGCATGAGTGGAGGGGGTTGGTAAAGTAGAATATCTGAAAGTTTTTTTTTTTTTTTAGTTTATTATAGCGTTGGGGGTTGGGAACACTTAAGAACATTATGCAAAAGCCTGCCATGCTAGGAGGAAGCGCAGGCATATGGGATCCGGGGAGGGAGGGAGGGGGGGAGTGTCAGCATCCCTCCGGAGGACAACAGAAGGCACAGAAATTGGACATGAAGACAGCCACTGCTCTTCAGTTTCCTGACTTTGACAAGGACTACAGTGAGAACCATAAGGAAGAGGAATGTAATGTAAGGATTTTTTAAACTATACGAGGGGACACTTGGGAAATTGTTAGATTAAGGGGTGGACATAACGCCTTAAAGCAGGACCACACTAATAAAAATACTTGGTGACCAAATGAAATCCTTTCCGCAGATATGTTGAGTTAAACGACATTAATATGAAAATTTTTTAAAACCTAGTATACATCTAATTGAAATACAATCCTACATTAATGTCACAACCAGGACATTTCGACTGGTATGTCTTGACTATTGTAAATTAATAAGGGGCAATTTATGTATTTTTCTTAACATCCTTTGGCTCTTCGGACATAAAATCCCAATGTCTTCAAAGTTTTTTGAATAAATACGTTGTAACATATGAAAATGTGCATCAAAGGAAGGTGCTGTGATAAAGGAAACTGAAACACACCGAAAAATTCCTCTGTCTGCTGCTAGCCCAATCAGAAAGGTGAAGAAGACAAGAATGGCTGACCTTAGTTTTTTCTCAGGTCCAAGAGAAATTTTTGGGGTAAGAATCTTAAAAGGGCAGGTCCACCACCCAAAAACTAACTAAAAACAACCCACTAACGCCCACAGTAAAGTTTATAAAAAAATCCTTACCTACTTCCTGCTCCTTATGGTCTCCCTGCATCCATTTCCAAATCCCAGGAAACGGAGGAGTAGTGGCTTGGTCCTACTGTCAAAAGTCCTGCTTTCCGTCTGCCTCCGGGAGGGATGGTGAAATGCAAATAAGAGCCCTTACACCCCTCCCTCCCTAATCCTCGCGTGCAATCATTCACTTGCGTAAAACTTTCGGCTATATTGCAGGGCAATATCCTCCCACCACCCCAAACCGCTATGTTAGAAGTTTAAAAATATAACCCAACTGTACTACAGATCCTTGTTCCACATCTTTCCTCTATTGCTGGCAGTATCGGCTGTTATGGCTGCCTCTCAGCAATCCACAACTGCGACTGCCTAGGTCGGCCCCCTGCTGTAGTTTTCCGTCAGGGGCAGAGAGGCGACCAGAAAACGACGCTGTAATGAGGATCTGTAAATAGAAGTTTGGAAAATCTATTTGTAAACTTCTAACATAGCAGTTTTAAGAGGGGAGGGTATGCAACATAGTAAAAGTTTCTCTATGGCAGGTGGAGGTTGGGCCCGTTAAATCAAATTGTATATCAGGACCCAAGTGGTGCTATATCAATAAACATATAACACACTCAAATGTAAACTTTTTAGCCCTTTCATTTACCTTTGCTGAGGAAACCCTGCAAATGTGTATATTTTTTCCAAGCTATGGTCTGCACATATACAAGTAATCCTGAGTTCAAAGCAGAACATGTTATTTTTTTTGAAAATATAAAGGCAGCATGTTCTCATATGTATTACATCGCACTTTACCCCTCATTTGCACTATCTAGCTACATTTTTTCACTCTGGGATTAATTTATTGTACTAATCCCTTTCGATTTCCTTTTTTCTGATAAGGAGGCACTACCCCTATACAGTAGAAAGGAAAAGTCCCCATTAAGTGTGTCTCCATCAAGCAAACCCGACAGACACCTTTTCTATTAATAAGGCTGACATCAAAATACATTTTCTTCTTCAACACAGATATCCTAGATGTCGATAACAAGGATCGCTAGATAGCTCGGGCTGTATGATACAATAGAGAATTTCCTATAGCCTTTCAGATCACTGTGTTCCTTCTCTCCCTAGACCATTCTTATCAGACTTGTTTTGCCTGTACAGAAGCAGAGCTTGAACAGATCTGTTTATTCTAAACACGCTGTCAGGTTAGCACCCACAGCTGCTCCATCTGGGTTCAATCAGTGTGATAATGAGGAGACTGGCCTTCCAGTTCGCAAAATAGACAATTTTTTTTTCTCTCCCACTTGACAATAAATGCTGTTTTTCGTAAAGCTCAAAAGACCATTTAATTTAATTTTCTAAGAATGGTTTCATAATGTGTCTGTTTAAGCGCCCCGCCTACCCAGCATTATTATTAAAACTAACACAGAATAATTGGGATGAAGAACTGAATCGCAATAATCTACTGTCTGGCCGTTTGAGCTCCTGATCCCATACAGCCTAACGCAAAAGAAAGCATTTCGTCTTTTCCTATAGCTGGTTGCACCTTTCGTATCTTCAATCATAGCGATGTTGGCCATTTGTAGTCATCAATCTGGACATTGCATACCATAATGAGTTTTCACAGTTTTTTTGTGTGCAATGTCTTTCTTTAGACCTATTTGTGCTCTTCAATTAAGGGTTTCTTTCTTCCTTGGAAAGCTTTTCTGTTTAATCCTCCCCCAAATGAATTGGTTTAGAGTGTTGGCTAGCCACCATATATGGATCGTAGATCACATCACAGGGGAAGGTTTGTACACTAACATTAGGGTGGGATAAACCTGTATAGTTTCTGTATTTGAGGCAGAGAGATTGCACACAACCACTGTGTGACTTGTTGAATAAACACAGTCATCTAACGTTTAAAGGGCCATTCCACCCCCAAAACTGATAATTCCCCCCCCACTGGCCCCAATTTGAAGGTGTATTTTTAATCCTTACCTACATCCCAGCTCCTTGTTCTCCTCCTGCAATCCCCCCCCCCCCAGAAAAAAGGGTCCCAAAAAAATGGCCACCATGAGGATAGAAGAGTCCATATAGGACTCTGCCTCCTGTCTCTCCTCCTGGAGAATTTTACCATGCGCACTGCACAGCCCTTCTCCCCCCTCCCCTCCCTCTCCCTCCCCTATTTGGTTTCCTCCTCCCTAGCTCAAAAACTTTTGACCATAAATGTTCTCCTTGCTCCCCCAGCCCCCAAACCGCTAGATCTATATAGACAAAGGCCCCGATATTACCTTACCCCCGATATTAACTTCTCCCTTTTTCCTCCGCCGTTCCTACTACGTCAGCCTCATCTGTGATTGCTGCCTCTCAGTCCATCACAGACGCGACTGCCGGTCCGGCCCCTTCTTGCATTTTCCGCAAGCAGAGGGCCTGTCATGTGGCGGAGAGAAAGAGGGACGGAGTAACTATTCGGGCACGTTTCTGTCTATATAATATAGCAGTTGGGGCTGGGGGAGGCACGAAGAACATTATGTCAAAGTTATTAGGAAGGGTGGACATGGCCTTTACAAGCCGTACTGCATGCCCCCCCACAACGTGAGATTGGAGCCCGGGCCCCTGACACACACCCCCGGCCCAGAGTGTCCCTAGGGTTTTGGCACCTGAAACAAATTTTCAATGCAACTCTAGCAAATCGTGCACTACATTCCAGACAAGGTACAGAGGAAGGGATCTGAGGAGGGGGTTTCTCCCCTGCGAATGCCAGAGTCACGGGCACACAGACAGCGTCTTCACTTCTAGAACCGTCTGGAACCATTGGGAGGGCAGAGGAGAAGGGTAAGGATTTTAAACGCTTCACAATGGGGCCAGTATTGGGTAAACATTTAGTTTAGGGTTGTAGCCATGACCTTTAAAGTTAAATTTTTTCTTAACTCTAAGCTGTCTTTAGGGCATGGATCTCTTTCCTTATATTCTTATATGTCACGGCACACCCACTATTATATATTCTAATTCTGAAACTTATTATGCAAATTTAATTTACTGTATAATTGCACTTATACCCTTGTTTTGTGTATTTTAGAATGGACAGTGGCTGTGTCCCCCAGTGGCCGCTATAGAATTAAAAATTATACAACATAACATATTATATATACTAAACGGGGCCACTGCGTCCCAAGAAAGGGCCCCTGAACACATGGAGGGCTCAGCACACAGGAGGGCCCCTAACCACAATGAGGCCCTTGAACATAAGGAGGGCCCCTGAACATAAGGAGGTCCCCTGCACATAAGGAGGAGGGCCCTAGAACGAGCAGGGCCTTAAACACAGTAGGACCCATGCAAACAAGCGGGCCCCAAACACTTTTTATGCCTAAAATTGTAACTAAACCCCCCCAGGTTTTTACTGTTTTCACTAGCCCTCGATATTCTGATAGTATATGAGCCCCAGAATGTGCATTGATCATCTCTTTTCTTTGTTTGTCCCTAAACACAAACAGGGCCCCTGCAACACAAGGAAGCCCCCACACACAAGAAGGGCCCTGCACTTCAAGAAGGCCCCCCCTCCGAAAGGTCCACAATTAATAATGCTTGTTAAGGTTCTCATTCATCCCGTCATGGTATAAATTGTTTGTATTCAATTAGATCACTGGCCTTGAACTGTAGTTCTTGAAAGACGTTTCCTAGTCATCCGACTGGCTTTCTCACTTCAGAATTCAATTCTGAATGATAAGCCATCGGTTACTAGCGAAACGTCTTCAAGAACTATAAACATTCAAGTCCAGTTGATCTAATTGAAATCACAGATATTCCAACATTAGAACTTTTTTTAAACAGCTTAATTGCGTGAATGAAGTACATATAAAAACAGCTGATAACGGAATGTGGGGGAATATGATCGCGGGCCGCTTACCTTCCGGCCCCGCCCGGCAGTTTGCGGGCCTGATTGTCCGCTCCGTGGTGGTCCACTGTTATAAGTCTGCAGCAGCTTTAAACCCTGCTCTTTTAGAACTTTTCCCCTCAGTCCCTATTAGCTGAGCTCATCCTCATCACGAGGTCCTAACTTCTAATCCTTTTTTACTACGATTAACAAACGTTTCATTTCTCCTTCTACACCCGGATCCATAATAACAGGCGCTCTCACTCCCCCAGCTCCCTTTGGCTTTTTAAATAAAATTAAAATAAGTTGTTTGTAGTGTTTAGTGGTCCTTTAGAAACACATTTTTTAAATTAAATGACAGACATTTTTGATTTGTATATGTAGCCCTTCTAAAACATGTTTAAACTTGCAGAGAACATCTCATGATGGTTTTTTTGTCCTCAACAAACTTTTCTGGACCCTTCAGATGATTTAGAGCAAATTCATGAAGAAAAATCCGTGATTGGGGAAATTAGTTCAAGACTGAAGAATGTTCACTGGATGTCGATTTTGATTGCAGATCACATGATGCCATCCGTAGCTTTATTACGTTCCCCTCCTCTGACCCCGGGAATTATAATGATACTTTGAACAGTAACATGTTCAAAGCTTTCAGGCTAGAATCTAATCCAAGTGTCTGGAAGGGGCAGGATACACCCTCCAAGCCAAATACCATGGAGCCATTTATAAACTGAACAGTAAAAAGGAAGTAGAAATTGAATCAATCATTCCAAATGCCAAATACTGAACCTTTGTAAACATAAAAAAAGTATTTGAAGCAGAAATTTAAGCTAGCGTACAAGTTCATACCATTAGGCAAGAAAATTTATTTTTATGGAAATGACAGATATGAAGTCACGTAACTCAGACCCGTAGAGGTAACATTTAAAGGGAAACCAACCACATGTATTTTGTCAGTATACTTTATCTTCAGTTCATGTGTAAAAATGATGAAAGACCAGGCTTATTTTGTACAGATATATTTCTTCATTGATTTTTATTAAGAGTATAACTGCTGTTATTGTTTGCAATTGGCCAAATGCTAAAGCTCACAGTGTTACATAATCAACTTGAGAGGATGCATAGCATGAATATTTTTTTGCAGGATGCTAAGCAGCAACAATTGAGACGCTCCCAAAGTTCCAACTAGCCTTTAATTACCTAGTACCTAGAGCGTCCCTTAACATACCCCCTACTGTCCCAGAACAGGGCCAGTATGTGATGGGGGTCCTATTCAGGCCCTGCCCAGTTCCACCCATTTACCACCAAAACAACCCTAGACAACCCAGCAAAGTCTAGCAAGCCTTGCTGGCCCATCAAATAGGACTGTACCAGAAAAACTAGCATGATGAAAGTATGCTAACTGGGTGCAAACATATTAGGGGTGTGGGTGTGGTTAAAGGAAGGTATTGGAGTATGAACTGATCGCAGGGACTCAGACCCAGGACAGGGTCGTAACTACAGGGGCCAGGACCTGCCACCGGCAGCCCCCCCCCCTCTTTATTTGCCTATGACTAACATAGAACCCCCCAGGACGAAGCACTTAGCGGAGGTCTCCCATCAATAGTTTTGCAGGGCGGCCCAGTGGTTTTCGTTTTACACCAGTTTCCTGTTTTACAGACCAAAATGTGTATTACGTGCCTTTCCGTTTTTACTTACATGAAGATACGACATCTCGTAAAATCAGTTAACTAATCCTGAGCAAGTTAATTTTCCCGCCCTCTACTATCCTCTACACGCAAGTACAGACATGGCTCAGGATGCTTAACTATTAGAGGGAAAAGAATGGAGGTTTGCCTATAGTATCCTCTGTTGCTAAGGAAAGGGGGAGTTTACTCTCTACTGTACGTTTTGATAAATGATCAAACAATAAGTCTGATCACAGGAACCACAAAGGGAAGCAATGCTGGCTATTGTAGCCAACAACATTTAACGGTTATCGGCACATGCAAATACTTGTTAATACAAGTGGCATACTAAACAACTGAGTATCTCAAACCATTCATTTACCATCAATTAACTGAAACTTTTTGACCGATGACTCAAGATTTGATCAAATTCTATGCTCAATTCTGAGGCTGGATAAAACAAAAGTACAAGTTTCCATATGTTTAACCACCACCCATCGAATGGTATCTAACTGCAGAAAGAAGAAAAAACAAGGTAGAGGGCCTACTGTGTGATTTTCACAATAGTTATTGTGCAAACAAACATCAAAACCAGTGTGGATCATCACATGTTATACCTGGAGGACGGATAGTAAGCTCCCAGAAATGTTGTTTGATGTTTTGCACAGATATAATATTGTATGGGGCCTAGGTAATGTTTGCATTGATTCATCTTTTTCTATGTTTGTATAAATGTTTGACCAGATCAGTATCACTTCTGCTATATGTAGTTGTAAATTAGCCCTAATTGGAGTGGCTTTCCCACATCCTTGTATTGTATGTATTTATTGGGAAGCATTGGTCAGCTTCATGTGTTTATAGGCACCCACCAACATGCCCATTTTATGGGAGGTCCTATGCCTTTTAAAGGCAAGGCTTGATGGATGGGCCTCTTCCATCATTTTAAAATGCCAAAGGCTGGAGGAAGGTGGAAGAGCTGTTTTTTTATCTGATCCAGTGCCCATCTATGGAAATGCAAAAGTTTGCTAATGGGATATTGAAGTAAAAAGGGTTAGACGTTAGGAACCTCTACAGACTGGGGTAACTTGGACGTGGTTGGAAAGGATTTTCATTCATGGGATCACCTAATGTAACTACAAACCCCTTGTTTATAAAGTATGCCCAGTTGTGCCGATTTATGAATATTGTATAGGGCCCAGGAATGTGCATTGATATCTTTTCTATGTTTGGAGGACTGCACCAGCAAGCGTCGGCCTGTAGACAACACCGAGTTTCAGACTGATTTCGGACTACTTGGCATACTAACATCAACCTTGTAATAAAAAATCTTACCGGCGTGTTGATTATTAATAGCACGGCATAACTTTAAACCTTTAATTTAAAAGGAATTAGTGAAGTCTGAACAACCTTCTAGTTACGCATGGAACACGGGATATAACCTGGTTGGTGCCCAGAGGAATCCAATAGTTAATATAAAACACAAAAATCAACAAAGCATAGAGCAATGTTACACAATATCTCTTGTATGGGTTTCACTACCTTGTGTTGAAATCTATAAGGCTGAGACCACATTGTTCGCTTCCAGAGACTGATGCAAACAGGCATGCAAGGTATTGCGTACGATTTCGGCGCGTTTGTGCGCGCATTAATCAATGTTGCGCAACCAGGGTGCTCGATCAGATCGTGTTTAAAACGTTATTAGGTGGGCCAGCCCTAACTACTGATTTAATTTAATTGGCAAATCAATGTAAAAATAGAAAAAAAAAAAAAAAAGAATCAATTTTAACTGCAGGACTTTCTGGGATATGGTATGTGTTGTCTCCTGTAATGTGATTTATACTAGCTTGGGAGCTGTATAATACAAGTCCAGGGTACAATATAATAAATGCAAATGTACACAAACAAACGTTTGCCTCTAGTGTGCAAATAAATGTATGATTGTAAAGCTCATTGAAAAAACGACCCAAAAAGCCTTAGGCGCAGACATCGCATAGACCTTCAGTGTAAGAGCCATAGCCTTGCCAGCGAATGTTAAACGTTGGGGCACATAAAGACAGAAAAGGTACCCGCGCGTCCGAGTTCTTTGCTGCAGGCGTACATTTCCTTCCATGTAAAGCAGATTATCTGAATCCCCAACAGCAATTGTTGTTTTTTCAATTCTTAAGGGTAAAACAAAATCTGTTTTTTTGGCACTTCCTTCCTGTTTCAACCGGAAACACAAAACCGCATTTCAAAAAAAAAAAAATCCGTAACTTATTAAAGCCTCCATGTAGATTTAACATTTAAAGGGGCATGATTAAAATATGTCAATTTTTCTTTTTTTTTTTTTCAACACCAAAGAGATCTGTTCTACGTATGTCTTTCTCACGGAGAAGATAAACCTGTTTGATAACAATTCACTAGCAAAAAACGTTCTTTTCTTAAATCAAGGGAGACAGAAAGTTCAGCGTTCATCTTATTATTTCCTGTGTTTCTATAAGACGAATCAAGGCTTCTTACTGAATGATTTTGGGTTTTTTTTGCCTTTAAATATTAGACTCAACAAAACAAACAAATGCAAAATTTAAAGGAGAACTATGGTTCCAAAAAAATTTTCAAATAACACTTTCCCACCACCCATTCTCCATACCTCTTATTAGCTTGACCGTTTAGTCACTTCTAAAATAAATTACCAAAATCACAGCCATGGTCAGGATTCCTGGTCATGATACTATGTAGAGCAAGGTGGAAAATTTTTTTGGTCTTTAGTGCTGTGCACAGATGTGAGACTGCAGCTATTTCGGGCTTACTGAAGGGCTGTACAACCCGTGCGATTGGTCTGTGTCTTCATTGATGCTGCTGGGTTTTGACCACCAACGCTGCGCAAACAAGTGGTCCCACAGGTTTTGTTGTATGTGTCCACAAATGACCCATTAGCTTGTCCGACTAGTGTGTATGACCTTAAGGTTAAAGAGAAGATTTGTAATTTGTCTCTTTTGGTGGTTTACCTTTTTAAACATAATGTATCCCCTCGTCTTCCATCAATACAGCCGCCCTGCATAGTTCTTGTACATTCGCAGTAACAAAGTAGCTATTGGAAAACCTGTAGTTTGCCTTTCCAAGTTTTTGAAAACGGTTTAAAGTGGAGGAGAAGAGAAGAAAAGATTTAGTAACCTTCACACTTCCTCATCTTGGTAGGTATTAGCTAAGTATTAGCAATGCAAATAGTAAAGAAATAACAAGGGGCTAGGATTGGTGGAGCAAGAGGCAAACCACGAGCAATAATGGACGAGTAGGGTGGAGTAGTGTAAATGGGGCAGTGAGATAGGTAGGAGGGGGAGAAGATGGGGAAGAGTGAAGAGTAAAGTGAAAAGAGTGGAAGAAGATGGGTTGGGGAGATGGAGAATATGAGCGAGGATGGAGAAGATGGCAGGATGGAGAAGATGACACAGAGTTGGGACAAGATGAGTGAGGTGTGGGAGAAGATGAGCGAGGTGTTAGGAGTAAGATGGCGGAAGAGGCGCGGAGGAGTGGGAGAAGATGGGTGAGGAGAGGAGAGATTGGCGAGGAGTGGGAGAAGATGGGCAAGGAGTGGGAGAGGTGAGCAGGCTTGGGGAAGATGGGCGGGAGTGGAGAAGTTGGGTGAGGCGTGGGGAGGAAGATGGGCAAGGAGGAGGGTGGGAAAAGCATGGGCAAGGAGTGGGAGAAGCTAGCGCGAGGAGTAGGCGAAGATGGGAAGGAAATAAGCGGAGGAGTAGGCAGAGATGGGCAAGGAGTGGGAGAAAATGTGCGAACGTGGGAGAAAGAATGAGCGAGGTGTGGGAGAAGGTGCTGAGTGAGGGGGTGGGAGAAGATGGGGGAGAAGGAGGAGAAGATGGGCGAGTGAGTGGGAGAAGATAGCAATGAAGGGGACCAAGATGAGGATGGTGTGGGAGAAGATGAGAGAGGGGGTGGGAGAAGATGGGAAAAGATGAGTGAGGAGTGGGAGAAGATGGTGGTTGAGAGTGGGCAGCGCCCCCCTATGGGCGAGGAGTGGGAAAAGATGGGCGAGGAGTGGGAGAAGATGAGCACGGAGTGGAACACAAGATGAGTGAATATGGAGAGAAGCTGAGCGAGGGATGGGGAAGATAGCCGAGCTATTGGGATAGATGGGTGAGGGGAGGAGAAGATGGGCGAGGATGGGGAGAAGATGGGCAGGAGTGGATAATAATGAGCAGAGAGTGGGAGAAGATAGGCAATTGCGGGGTTCTCTATGCTAAGTTCGCAGGGTTACGGCTAAATTTTAGGGTAACAACGATACATTGAGGGCAGGATTGAGTGGAGCAGAGGCATACCCGGAGCAGATAATGGGTGGATAGGTTGTAAATGGGCAGGAGAATAGGCTAGGATTGAGCGAGAGAGTGGGAGAGATAGATAGGCGACGGAGCTTGGAGAGAAGATGACTCGTAGGAGTACGGAGGAAAAGATGCAGCGAGATAAGCTATGAGGGGATTAAGATGGGTTTGAGGAGAGGGAGAGATGGGCGAGAGGAGTGGTGAGATAGTGGGCGAGGATTGGAAATGATGGCGAGGGTAGGAGAAGTGGGCGAGGATGGGATAAGATGAAGGCAGTGGTGGGAGAAGCTTGGTCATTGTCGGGGGTTCTGCATGCTAAGTTCGAGGTTCGGCTATTGGGTAACCGAACGATACATTTGAGGGCAGTATTGGTGGACACAGGGCATACCAGAGACAGATAATGGGTGATTAGGGTGGGAGTAGGTTGTAAATGGGCAAGAATAGGCTATGGATGAGCGGGATGGGATAAGATGCGAGGAGTGAGAAGATGATCGAGGAGTAGAGAATATGAGCAAAGATAGGAGGATAGGAGAAGATGGGCAAGGAGTGGGAGAAAATGTGCGAGGAGTGGGAGAGGTTGGGTGAGGAGAGGAAGAGATGGGCAAGGAGTGGGAGAAGATGAGTACGGAGTGGACTGGATGAGTGAGGTGTGGAGAAGATGAGAGTAGGGGTGGGAGAAGATGGGCGATAAATGAGCAAGGAGTGGGTACAGGGATGGGTGAGGAGACGGGAAGTATGGTCGAGAAGTGGGAGAAGATGGGCGAGGAGTGAGGAGAGATCGTGAGGAGAGGATATGAATGAGTGGGACAAGATGAGTGACGAGTGTTGAGAAAGATGGGCAAGGAGTGGAGAAGATTGAGCGCGGATTAGGAGAAGAGAGCGAAGAATCCTCACTCACCTTCTCCCACACCTCGCTCATCTTCTCCCACTCCTCGCACATTTTCTCCCACTCCTTGCCCATCTTCTCCTACTCCTCACTTATCTTTGCTCATCTTCTCCTACTCCTCGATCATCTTCTCCCACTCCTCGCCTATCTTCTCCCACTCCTCAATTAGCCGTAACCCTCGAACTTAGCATGCAGAACCCCCGACAATTGCCTATCTTCTCCCACTCCTTGCTCATCTTATCCCACTCCTCGCCCATCTTCTCCCACTCCTCGCCCATCTTCTCCCTCTCCTCACCCATCTTATCCCACTCCTCGCTCATCTTCGCCCATCTTCTCCCACCCCTCGCTCATCTTCTCCCACACTCACCCATTGCTCATCTTATTCCCATCCTCGCCAATCATTCTCCCTGTCCTCGCACATCTTCTCCTCCATCGCACCATTTCTATCCATTCTATCGGCTCATCTTCTCCCATCCCATGCTCATCTTCTCCCATACTCACTCCTCTTGTCCCACTCCGTGTCATCTTCTCCCACTCCTCACCCATCTTTTCCCACTCCTCGCCCATCTTCTCCCACTCCTCACCCATCTTCTCCCACTCCTCACTCATCTTTTCCCATCTTCTCCACCCCTTCTCATCTTTCCACACCTCACTCATCTTGTCCCACTTCATGCATGCTCATCTTCTCCCACTCCTCGCCACTCTTCTCCCTCTTCTCACCCATCTTCTTCCCCACCCTCACTCACCTTTCCCACACCTCGCTCATCTTCTCCCACTCTTCGCACAGTTCTCCACTCCTTGCCCATCTTCTCCTACTCCTCGCTTATCTTCGCTCTCTTCTCCTAATCCGCGCTCATCTTCTCCCACTCCTTGCCCATCTTTTCCCACTCCTCCTCCTTGCCCATTTTCTCCTCTCCTCACCCATCTTCTCCCACTCCTCGCCCATCTTCTCCCACTTCTCGACCATCTTCTCCCTCTCCTCACCCATCTGTACCCACTCCTTGCTACATCTTAGCCCATATTCTCCCACCCCTATCTCATCTTCTCCCACACCTCACCATCCAGTCCCACTCCGTATCATCTTCTCCCACTCCTTGCCCATCTCTTCTATATCACCCAACCTCCTCTCCACTCCTCGCACATTTTCTCCCACTCCTTGCCCATCTTCTCATATCCTCCTATCTTTGCTCATTTCTCTACTCCTCGATCATCTTCTCCACTCCTCGCATCTTATCCCATCCCGCTCATCCATAGCCTATTCTTGCCCAATTACACCTACTCCCACCCTAATCACCCAATCTGTCCTGGTATGCCCTTGCGTCCACCAATACTGCCCTCAAATGTATCGTTCGGTTACCCAACTTAGCCGAACCTCGAACTTAGCATGCAGAACCCCCGACAATTGACCACTTCTCCCATCCTGCTCATCTTATCCCACTCCTCGCCCATCTTCTCCTACTCCTCGATCTCATCTCCCACATCCTCGCCCACTATCTCCCACTCCTTCGCCCATCTTCTCCTCTCCTCAAACCATCTTATCCCCTCTGCTTATCTTCGCTCATTTCTCCACTCCTGACATCTTCTCTCCAATCCGTCGCTATCCTATCTCTCCCACTCCTCGCTCATCCTAGCCTATTCTCTGCCCATTTACACCTACTCCACCCATTATCTAGCTCCTGGTATGCCTCTTGCTCCACCATCCTGCCCTCAAATGTATCGTTCGGTTACCCTAAAATTAGCCGTAACCCTCGAACTTAGCATAGAACCCCGCAATTGCCTATCTCTCCCACTCTTGCTCATTTTATCCACTCCTCGCCCATCTTCTCCCACATCCTCGCCCATCGTTCTCCCCTCCTCACCTCTCTCCCAATGCCTCGCTATCTTCCCCCATCCCTCGCTCATGTATAGGACTAGATGTGTGTGTAGGAATAGCATTCCTATAAATAATTTATAATGAATTCATAAATGTATAGGACTAGATGTGTGTGTAGGAATAGCATTCCTATAGACAAGGTAGGAGATAGTCTGACTCGAGTATAAACCGAGGTAAGATTTTCAGGCTTTTTTTAAAGCCTGAAAACCTCGGTTTATACTCGAGTATATACGGTAGTCTCGCCCGGGTGCCCTCCAATAGAAAGTTTCTTCTGAATGTACCAACCATATTGTTTCCTTTAACCTCTAGTTCTCCTAATGAAATATCTTTGTTTGAACATTGCCAGAAAAGAAGATATGAAAACAAATCAATTATCTAAATCTGTCCTAGTTTTACTGTACAAAACTTCTATTTCTAGAAGGAAATATGACTGTATAAATCAGTGGGAAATGAAAGGATTTCCTATGTGTGAGGAGTAGAAGTTGCAAATTGAGATATATTAGGATTCTTATCTTCATAAAATGTAAACAGTTCCGGTGAAGTCAAAGCATTGGAACAAATACATTAGTAATTAACCACATCTTTGTACCCCTTTAAGGGGGGAATTACAATGAAATTTTTTTAAAAAAACGTTTTTATATGAGATTCTTCATAAAAATTTTGCATTAAAAATCTTCAAAAGTTAACAATCCACATATACCCCCTTAGGAAAGGCAAGAAATGATGGTAGTTGATTAGAGATCTGTTCTGTCCTTGGGTGAGACACACTGAGCATGTCGGGACACAAAACAGTGGTAGGGGCAGGATCCAAAGGCTTTGTTTTCTGGAAGGATAGATAAACTTTATAATGCTGTTTCCTGTAATGGTAATCTTATCCCATCAATCCCTAATGTAGTTTTGTTTCAATGGCAAATCAAGGCTGATCTTTTCTATTTAATTTGATTGATCTGATTAAATAGTGCCTGGACCACATATGGGAAGATGTATAAGTTTGTATCATTAAAATCTGCTAATTTTCCCCCAACCAATCAGATTTTTAACCCCTTTAAGCTAACATCTGATCGGTTGGGGCAAAACTAGCACCATTTTAATGATAAGAATTTTATACATCTCCCTGTAAATTTTCAGACGACAGGGTATCTTTACCATGTGAGCTACTGTATAGTTCCAAAAACCTGTAGACTCTGTCCAGACTCGTGGAACAAAAACTTTAGCTCCATATAGCGTTGGATGTGCGGGTTATGCTAAAATCATTTGCACTGTTTTTGCGCAGGATTTTAACGCCGAGCAGACGCTGGCGTTAAAATCCCTGCAGTGGGTACATCCCGGTACATTCTCAAATGTGATATTGATCCCAACAGGACTTTTAACCAGAGCGATAGTGGCTCTGGGTAAATGAGGACTGATTGCCTCTGCAGGGGTGCAGGGTTAATTCCTAGTAGATATCATGATATCCATATGTACTATACACTGTATAATGATTCTTGCTTTGTGGTAAATTCTCTGCAGGGAAAGTGTTTTAGAGTAGATATTGTTTGGTGTTATTAAAAAGAAAAATGTGCTATACCTCTAAATACTGGTGTGTGATTATGAAAAAACAAGGAAACGAGTGACTACAGGAAAAAGACTCATTCCTATTGCAAACAGGCTCATGGGTATTTACTAATATAACTATTATAGTGCCAGTTTTCACATTGTTGAATGAAGGTTACATTCTAAGGAATGAGGCGATAAGAATAAAATGATTTATTAAAATAATAAAAGTACCAGGGTGAGAACCTAAACCGATAATGATGTTCTGTGACCTCACTGAAAACCGAGCCTGGAAAATGCACTTCTTGCAGAGTGCGTATTCCGACTGGTCAGGCTCCAGACACAAGCTGGAGATGGGTGAAACCGGACTATTAATTGAACATCAAAATAGGTTTCTGATCATCAAAGATAAGCCTTGGGTAAAGATCTTGCTTTATAGGTGCTCACTCTGGGTACTTCCCCAGGCATTACCTGTTGAAATTCTTTAATTCTTAAAAGGAATCCACCTCCCCCAATATTTTTTTCCTCTTAGCGGGTACACACAGTAATGTAAAGCCCAGATACCGTCGGATCCACAGTATTGGGGCTTATCGGTATTGTGTGTACCTTCATTTCCTGACAAGCGCGCTTTTCGGAAAAGACCTGAAAATTTCCATCGGCCGCGCTAGACTCCCTATAGAGGAGTCTAGCGCGGCCGATGGAAACACACAGTCCCGGCGTTCTCCCTATGATGTTTTTGCAGATCCTGTCTGTATCTTTCATTGATCTGTACTGTGTGTACCCAGCTTTAACAAAAGCTAGACTCGCTAGGTTTAAGTGTTGAAAGTCTCCTCTATACATATTTACCAGCCCTCGTCCTTCGCTGCTTCTGCTTGTCTCCGGGCCTTTTCCAAGCACGGAAGCAAGCAGAAGGGTTGGACCAGCTGCTGACACGTGATTAGTGAGAAGCGATGTCTCAGCCAATCACTGCCAAGGATGCCAGCTCCCTTTCGACATTCTGTCATCTTTCAAGTGAAGAATCCCGGTTTCTAAACTAACCGGTTTTGACTCCAAGGGATTTTTCAAGAGTTTATATTTTTTATTGAAAATCAAAAATATTCGAAAAATCAAAAAGTCTATCAAAATATCTAAAATGCTATGAAAAATACGATTAATCAAATTTTTGGAACTTCGATTGGTTTCCACAGAACCGTTCATCTCAATTGCAATCTACAGGGTTAGATGTATATTTCTGAATCCAGGGCTATTATAGAAAGATGCCACTGAAATCTGCAATGTAATCGGGGGCTGCAGTTAACTATGAATGGCCAGATTATTGTACTACCAAACCAACAAACCGAGAACATGTATTCACTTCCTAATGAAATGCACCTGGATCTGAGATGGTTTGTCAAAAAATTATTTTTGTCACTGAAGTTTTGTTGAAAACAAAATTGGGGAGCTATTGTGTATACATTGTGAGAAGTAGACTGAATGTAATTACAATATAAAGATCTCTAGCAAAAATATATACTCATATTTTTATATAACTCCAAGATGTAGTTTTAAACATGCAGATCCACTAGGTTTCTTTGTTTCGTGGGCGAGTTCACAAAAATGCTGGTACATTTTGCCAATTGTGACTTCAAAAAGAAATTTTGACACTGAAAACAAGAATTTTCGTAAGGAATTTATGTTTGACATAAAATTCTATCAGTTTTGAGTCGAAGTTTGTCTGTGTTTCAACAGAGAAATTTAATTGTTGAAAGTGGAAATTTCATCCTGAAACCCAGATTTGGGCCAGCATAAAAAAGAGAGTTGCATAGAGATTGCATTTATTGACAGTAAAATGTCTTGAGCAAATAAAGAACGGCTGTGTCAGGCTAGACGATTGCCCATAATCCAGCGATAGCCAGCCATAACAGTCGTTCGTGAACCATAGGGTCTGGCCCGCAATCGCTTGTGTGTATGACCTTAGGTAGAGCAGTTACATGATTATAATATAAGGTTATACATGTAAAATGTCGATGCTTTTTTCTGCAGAGTTTTTTTTTTTGCCTGTTGTAGCTATTGACCTTTATAAATGTTTAGGCCCATAAAGGAACAGTTCAGTTGTCCTTCTAAGCCAAATTTGTATTAGAGTATTAGCTTTTGCTACCTGGAACGACTGGAAATAAAACACTCAACCTTAGTTCTGACTCTCTTCCTTCCTTTAGCACAGGAAGAAATAAGAAACAACTTATGGGTGCTATCTCTGTCTCTAGAGTGAAGCACACTGAGCATGCCTGAACCAGTGGTAATGATGAGTGAGAAAACTGAATTCCGATATGGTAAGAATCTAGGGTCCTGATTCATGGATGCCTACGTGTCTTCTAGCAAAGTGTTTCTACCTATCTGCCTTCTATCAATGTGTCTTTAGGTCCATAAGTTGGGTAACACCAGGAAATTATTTGTCCCACAAGTGTTCGCTACTAGATAGCACTCTGGTGGGGGAACAAATACTGTCGGACATGGCAACAGTTGCCGGGTCATCATTTTGAGTGACTGATCGTGCGGTTCCTATGGGATCGCCCGTGAATTTACAATGCCCATTCGGCCGCCCTGCACACAAAGTAATAATCTTTATTGGTCAATGTTTTGGAGTCCACAAGACCCCTTTCTCAAGACAAATCAATACAAGGTGTTTGAGATTTGCGCCATCAATATTTAGCTATCACATTATGGCTTTTTCTTTGTTAAATCACAAGTTTTTTAAAATAAACATAAAACCACAGGATGTGTATTCAATTATCATGTTTTATCCCAGTGCCCTTAGCCGTTTATTTTATTGTATGGTCCCATCGGTTACTACTTATCCCTTTAATTCTTTGCTCTTTCAGACAACTAACACACTTGCTCCTACTCAAAGCCAACAGTTAAAAATACATTGACCGATTACTGGCCATTATGTGATTACACTGGTAAATCAGTACAACACAACCGTTTAATTACATTCCTTACAGAGCAGTGGTAATTATTTCCAGTTGTCCCTACTCCGTGGGGAAAAAAAAACTTTTTGTGGTAAAAGGAAAACATCCCTAGATAGTAACACTAAGGGCTTGTAGAGATCGTTGGGCAAAAGACTGAAAGGGGATTTTGTCTCTGGTTCTGGTTTGGTTCTAAAGGTGGCCCTACATACAGCTTATGATAGACGATCATGCGACATACAATTAATTTTGCTGAAACCGCCTTATCGGATCTTCTTTGTGGCCGACATACGATCGCGAGGTCCACCTGTACTCATTCATTTTGCATCGCATGTTGGCTCAGTGGTTAGCACTGATAGCTTGCAGAGTTGTGAGTTTAATTCCACCCTTGGACACATCTGTAAGGAGTTTGTATGTTCTCTGTGCTTGGTGGGGTTCCTCTGGGCACTCCGTTTCCCCTACAATCATAAAGACATAATGATGAGTAGTTGTGTCAAATAAATGTGCTTAGATTGTAAGCTCTTCGGGGCAGGACCTGATGTGAATGAATACTTTTAATTGTTAAAGCGCTACGGAAGATGTTATATAAATGCGCTATATAAATCCACAATAATAATAATAATAAAAAGAGATCAGCAAGCAGTTCTGGTGAAATTGATTGTATGTCACATGATCGGTTTCGGCAGGTAAGCTGTATGTGTGGCACGTTAACGCCTGCGAATTTTGTCAATTTATTTAAAAAGAATAAATGGGTATACTAGAGATGAACAAAACTGGCCACCTCGTTCTGCCAGCAGTTCCTCTGTGCTTATTATGTTCCGAAAATCCGATTCAACCCAATTGAGTTTTTGACTGGAATTTTTGGAATTTGACTTCGTTATTTTGATCTGATTTTCAAAATTCAATTTACGATTTTTTTATGTTATGATTTTTACAGTTTGTTAAGTTCAGACTTAACATCTAAAATTCTGACATTTTTGAAACTGTCAGTTCCAAAACGAAAGCCAAGGTTTGTTTAGAAAGCAGGAGTCATCTCTAATGGTTACCCAGCTGTAGTAATAGAGAAATAGATTAATAGATGCGTAGATGACTCCTCATTCCAAATGGACAACCTCTGGCTTTGGATCCGGTTTAACCCAGGCAGCTCCTGCTGAATCTACCTTGTTTTGAGCCAACACAACATATCTATGAGAAATTATCCACCCGTACATTTCCTTTCCCTTATGTATATGCTGTGTCCTTCTCAATACACCCAAACCAACGTGCAGCTGACAACATCCGAAGTCAAGAGTATACAAGCCACCATGGTTATTGTACAGCTGAGCAAAATATATACCCGTGTTCTTTTGTGTTTTTCTGTAAATGTTCTTTGCTTATAAAGTTGCGGGAGACAGTTTTTTATCTTCCCATTGGGGAATATTGGGCAGTACTTTAACACTGTAAACAGTCAACCAAATCAGACCCTGTATTCAGCTTGGTAATACCACAGTACTGAATTTCATATCAATGTGCTGTTCTAGGAGACTCTTTCCTCTTCTAGATACTAGCATAGCATTAACTGCAAGATACATGAGCTTGATAAAATGATTTCTGCTCGAATTAGAAGTAATAAAAGTTAAAGCTCCAGAAAGTTTTCTGTCATTAAGTTATAGCTAGCATTAAATATAAACTGTACTAAAGGCACAAATCGCTTGTGAGGTGGGTGACTTGCATTATAATGATAACACGTGCAGTTAATGACAATGTATGCTTTCATTTCCATACTACCAGCTAATACATAAGGTTCAACAGGACAGCCAGTTTTAAAGGCATTCTAGTAATGAATTATATTACAGAATAATGTTTTTTGTGGAGGACATGTCCTTTAGGGCCTGGCCATTGGGCATGATTTGGAGAAGCTTGGCATGGTGAATCTGGAGCGACAATCTTTCTAAATTTGGAAGGTATGCTAATATTGTTTAAAGGGCATGTCCACCCCAAAACTAAAATTTCCCTACTACTGGCCCCACTGTGCAGGTTTTAAAAATCCTTACCTTACATACTCTGCTCCAAATGGTTTCTCCTGGAATGTCTGTCCAAAGTCCCAGAAAGTGAAAGCCAGGAGCCTGGCTGTGAGTGAAAAGGTTTCTGCTTCTTACAGTTCCTCTGAGAGGTTTCTGGGTTGCCCACTGGAGCCCTCCCCCCCCCCCCATCCCTCCCTTCTCTGGCCCTGTTTGCTGCCATGCCCTATGCATTAAATACTTTTTCTATAGTGTAGTGGGCCCTATCCTACACCAACACTGATATATGTTTGGAAAAAAAAAATCTGTATGTATACAGCGCCCTGTTCCTCCTGCGTTCTCCATGCCCGCAGCCGCGTCTGTGATTGGCGCCTCTTAGCAAATACCGACATGACTGTCCGGGTCAGAATGCTGGGGGAACAAGCTCTTTAAGTACCTTCTGATTATTTTTTTTGATAACAAATATGGCGGTTGTGGGTTGGGATGGGTCCCCTACACTACAGAAAAGTTCATATGAGAGGTGGAGTACCCTTTAATTACCGTATATACTCGAGTATAGTTGATCCGAATATAGTCGAGGTACCTATTTTTACTTGAAAATTTGTAAAACTGATTGACTCGAGTATAAGCCGAGGTTTGAAATTAGTTGCCCTTTAAATGGACAGAGAATCCAATACCTGAATCCCATACAGTAATAGCCAAAAACAGTACCAGCAACGCCCCATTCGGCCACTCCAGATGTTTGGAAACTACACTCCCAGCTATGCCTTTGTGGAGTTCAGTTAAACTTTATTAAGCTTTACCATCATTTACAATTCTACTACTAATCCCCATATTGTAATGGGCCCTCTGACCCCCATATAGTAATGGACTCTCTGATCCCAATAGTTAAAATGTCACCTGAGAGTTGTATATAGTTCAAGCTGTTATTTGCACTGTACTAGCAACCGTTTTTGCCCCAACTGAGAAGACCTGTAACAAATGGTCGGACGCCGTGGGTACTCCACAGTACGCTTTAGGAGGAGGCGATAGTCCAGAAGGTGAGGATACAGAGGCTGCTGGAACTGTAGCTGGAAACAACGAGCAAGGTGCTGTGGAATGAAGGTTGGATACTGGATACAGGAGGTAGGTAAATGGATACGATGAGGTGAGTAGACGAAACTGGATACAGGCAGGTAGTCACTGGAGACCGGCAGGTAAGTACAGGATACTGGCAGGTAAGTACTGGATCCTGGCAGATAAGTACAGGATACAGGTAGGTGGTCTTGGAGGCAGGCCAGGTAAGTACGGATACTGGCAGGTAGTACAGGATACAGGTATGGTGGTCTCTGGAGGCAGGCAAGGTAAGTACTGGATACTGGCAAGGTAAGTACAGGAACAGGTTAGTGGTCTCTGGAGGCAGGCAAGGTAAGTATAAGGGCAGGAGCGAGCAGGATCCAAGGCAGGTGAGTAGGAGCCAGGTAGCTAGGCTACTATCGGGCGCCGGTCCAGGAGGACGCCGGCTTTCAAATCTCGCGCCGCCGGTTGTGGCGGCGTCGTGATGTCATGACTCCGCGACACCGCCCACCGGAAGTCCAGAGCGGCAGGTAGTTCGTGCGACCCATAGATTTACGCATCCAATGAGCATGACAGTGCTGAGTTTGCCACCCGGCGACGCTACCAGAGATAAAGCAGATTTATGGCTGCACGGTCTTATATACCTACTGTCTGAGCTATTCCGAATTGCAGCAACCATGTGAGAGACTTGGTATAAGTCGAGGTAGGTTTCAGGCTAACTAAATCCTGAAACTTTGAATTACCTGCATGGGTTCCTAGATACGGTAGTACTGTCTGGTTCTTTGCCATTGGTGAAATAAGACCATTTATCATGTGCAATACAGCACACAACACTAAACTATCGCCCCCCCTTAATCGCTCATATTAGACACACTACGCAGTTAGAGGAACCTAAACCCCGCTGGCATCTCCTTTAGGTTTTACTTTCACTGAGAAAAAGCCCTGCAAAGTGGCTATGTGAAGCCGCTTGTAGGGCTTTTCCATAGTCCTTGGACTATGGGCAGGGCTGATCAATGTGGCACACCACTGCCAGAGTGCTCTTACTATGGTGTGATAACAGGAAGTGAACGGGTGTTTGCAGATGGCTTGTTCAGAGAACTTATTTGGAGGATCGTTCTTAGTGATAATCATGGGAGAAGGTGGAGGGGCCATGGGGGAGAAAAATTGCCCTTTAAATTTGATTTTTACATGGGAGTTACAAAGGGGTTAATGTGAAATCCTAATTCTACCAAACTGTATCCAAAGTAAACTCCATTTAACCAATTATATCACGGCCATGAGGGGTAAAAACCCAGCTAACCTGTATGCACAATTTATCAAAGTAGAGTGACTAAATAGTAGTTTTTTGTGTCAAACTGCAGTGATTTCAAAGGCCCGCATTTAGAGATGGGCCGAACCCGAACTAAGAAATTTTTATTTTGATAATAATCGAAAAATCGAAATTATCAAATTCTCTAATCGGTAACCCTCAAATGTATCCTTCTAATTTCAGTAAACCCTCGAATATATTGCTTGTAACCCTCGAATTGGCCATAACCCTACGTAGCATGCGGAGGAAACTACGAAACAGAGACTTCTACAATTATGATTGAATTCGATAACTATCGAATCTCTCAATCGCTAACCCCTAATGTATCCTTCTAATTTTGTAACTCTCGAATGATATTCAGTAACCCTCAGAATGTTATCGGTTCGGTTACCCTAAAATGGTCGTAACCCTCGAAAGCATGCAGACCCCGACAATTGCCATCTTTCACAACTTTCGACCATCTTCTCCCTTCCTCACCCATTCTCCACTCCTCGCCCATCTTCTCCCACTTCTCGACCATCTTCTCCTCTTACCCATCTTTACATCTATCTTGCCTTCTTTCTCCACACCTCTTTGTCCACTCCGTGCTATTTCTCCCATGTTACCCATCTTCTCCATCCACCCTCTTCTCCTCTCTTCACCATCTTCTCACTCCTGCACCATCTTTGCCTCTTTCCCTCGCTCATTCTCCCACACTCATTTTGTCATATTTGATCTTCTCCACTCCTCGCCCCTTCTCCTCTCCTACCCCTCTTCTCCACTTGACTTACCCATTTCACCCTTGCTCATTTCTCCCACCTTTGCTCCTTATCACTCACTAATCTTGTCTTCCACCTGCTATCTTCTCCTTTCCTAACATCTTATCCCACTCGCCCACACTCCACATTTACATGTACTCTCTCTTTAATCCACCAGCTTTTCCTCTTTCCCACACTTTGCTCCCACTCTCCAGATACCTCCCCCACGCAACACTACTTCTTGTGTCTCGAACTCGCTATTCCGACTTGTCTTACCCCTTTCATCTGATCCTCTGCTTCTACAACACCACCCGATAAGCACACATCTCCCCATTCTTCTCAATCAACATCTTCCCAATCTCTGCAACCCCACTCCTCATCACAGTGCCACTCCTACTCATCTTCCCCACTCCTGTGCATCCTTCTTCCTTCTCCTACCATCCTCTCCCACTGCCCTCGCACATTTTCCCACTCCTTGCCCCACTTTCCTACTCTTTGCTTATCTCGCTCATCTTCTCCATACTCCTCGATAATCTTCGCCCACTCCTCGCTCATCCATAGCCTATTCTCTGCCCCCATTACACCTACCCACCCTACATCCACCCATTATCTGCTCCTGGTATGCCTCTGCTCCACCAATCCTGCCCTCAAATGTATCGTTCGGTTACCCTAAAATTAGCCGTAACCCTCGAACTTAGCATGCAGAACCCCCGACAATTGACCATCTTCTCCACTACCCTTGCTCATCTTAAACTACTCCTCGCCATCTTCCTCCCACTCCTCGCCCATCTTATCCCACTCCTCGCCCATCTTCTCCCACTCCTCGCCCATTTCTCCCCTCTCCTCACCCATCTTATCCCACTCCTCGCTCATCTTCGCCCATATTCTCCACCCTCGCTTCCATTTCTCCACACTCCATCATCTGTCCCACTCCGTGCTCATCTTCTCCCACTCCTCGCTTATCTTCGCTCATCTTCTCATACTCCTCGATCATCTTCTCCACTCCTCGCCTATCTTCTCCCACTCCTCTTCGCTCATCCATAGCCTATTTCTGCCCATTACAACCTACTCCACCCATTATCTGCTCCTGGTATGCTCTTGCTCCACCAATCCTGCCTCAAATGTATCGTTCGGTTACCCTAAATTAGCCTTAACCCTCGAACTTAGCTGCAGAACCCCCCGAATGCTATCTTCTCCCACTCCTTGTCATCTATCCCACTTCTCGCCCATCTTCTCCCACTCCTCGCCCATCTTCTCCCCTCTCCTCACCCCATCTTATCCCACTCCTCGCTCATCTTCTCCCATCCCATGCTCATCTTCATCCCATACTCACTCCTCTTGTCCCACTCCGTGCTCCATCTTCTCCACTCTCAACCATCTTTCCCATCCTGCCCATCTTCTCCCACTCCTCACCCATCTTCTCCCACTCCTCACTCATCTTTTCCCATCTTCTCCCACCCCTCTCTCTCTTCTCCCACACCTCACTCATCTTGTCCCTTCATGCTGTCTCTTACCACTACTCGACCATCTTCTCCCTCTTCTCCCATCTTCTCCCACCCCTCACTCACCTTCTCCCACCACCTCGCTCATCTTCTCCCACTCTTCGATACATCTTCTCCCATATCCTTGCATCTTTCCTACTCTCGCTTATCTCGCTCACTCTTCCACTCCTCGTCATCTTCCCACACTCTTTGCCATCTTTTCCACTCCTCCTCCTGCCATCTTCTCCCTCTCCTCACCCATCTTCTCCACTCCTCCCCCATCTTCTCCCACTCTCGACCATCTTCTCCCTATTCCTCCCATCTTTACCCACTCATTTGCTCATCTTTCGCCCATTTCTCCAACCCCTATCTATCTTCTCCCACCACCTCACTATCCAGGCCACCGACTCATCTTCTCCCCACTCCTTGCCCATCTTCTTCCTCTCCTCACCCAACCTCTCCCACTCCTCGCACATTTTCTCCCACTCCTTGCCCATCTTCTCCTACTCCTCACTTATCTTTGCTCATCTTCTCCTACTCCTCGTCATCTTCTCCCACTCATACCATATATCTTCTCCCAACTCCTCGCTCATCCATAGCCTATTCTCTGACCCATTTAACCTACTCCACCATACTCCCCATTATCGCTCCTGGTATGCCCTTGCCTCCACCAATCCCTGCCCTCAAATGTATCGTTCGGTTACCCCTAAATTAGCCTAACCCTCGAACTTAGGCATGCAGAACCCCCGACAATTGACCATCTTCTCCCACTCCTTGCTCATCTTATCCCACTCCTCGCCCATCTTCTCCTACTCCTCGCCCATCTTATCCCACTCCTCGCCCATCTTCTCCCACTCCTCGCCCATCTTCTCCCTCTCCTCACCCATCTTATCCCACTCCTCGCTTATCTTCGCTCATCTTCTCCTACTCCTCGATCATCTCTCCACTCCATGCCATCTTCTCCCACTCCTCGCTCATCCATAGCCTATTCTCCTGCCCCATTTACACCTACTCCACCCATTATCTGCTCCTGGTATGCCTCTTGCTCCACAATCCTGCCCTAAATGTATCGTTCGGTTACCCTAAAATTAGCCGTAACCCTCGAACTTAGCATGCAGCACCCCGACAATTGACCATCTTCTCCCACTCCTTGCTCATCTTATCCCCATCATCCCATCTTCTCACTCCTCGCCCATCTTCTTCCCTCTCCTCACCCATCTTATCCCACTCCTCGCTCATCTTTTCCATCCCTCGCCTCTATTCTCCCATATTCACATCATCTTGTTCCACTCCGTGCTCCATTTCTCCCACTCCTCACCCATCGTTTCCCACTCCTCGCCCATCTTCTCCCACTCCTCACCCATCTTCTCCCACACTCCTCACTATCTTTTCCCATCTTCTCCCACCCCTCTCTCATCTTCTCCAACCTCACTCATCTGTCCACTTCATGCTCATCTTCTCCCACTACTCGCCCATCTTCTCCCTCTTCTCACCCATCTTTCTCCCACCCATCACTCACCTTCTCCCACCCACATACCTCATCTATCCCACTTCGCCTCCCACTCCTTGCCCATCTTCTCCATACTCCTCGCTTATCTTCGCTCATATCTTCTCCTACTCCTCGCTCATCTTCTCCCACTCCTTGCCCATCTTTTCCCACTCCTCCTCCTTGCCCATCTTCTCCCACTCCTCACCCAACTTCTCCCACTCCTCGCCCATCTTCTCCCACTCCTCGCCCATCTTCTCCCTCTCCTCACCCATCTTCTCCCACTCCTCGCTCATCTTCGCCCATCTTCTCCTACACCTCGCTCATCTTCTCCCACACCTCACTCATCTTGTCCCACTCTGTGCTCATCTTCTCCCAATCCTTGCCCATCTTCTCCCACTCCTCGCTCATCTTCTCCATCTCCTCACCCATCTTCTTCCACTCTTTTCACTCTTTTCACTCTTTCCCATTCTTCCTCCCCAACCTTTCCTAGCCTATTCTCTGCCCCATTTACACCTACTCCACCCTACTCCGTCCATTATCTGCTCCTGGTTTGCCTCTTGCTCCACCAATCCTGCCCCTTTTATTTCTTACAATTTTGCATTGCTTACTTAGCTAATACCTATCCAAAGATGAACCTGTGTGAAGTTAACTAAATCTTTTCTTCCTCCTCCACTTTAACCGTTTCAAAACTTGGAAAGGCAAACTCAGTGTTTTCCAATTAGCTACTTTGTTACTGGGAATGTAACAAGTAACTGCAGGGCTGCTGTAATGAATTAGGAAGACGAGGGATACATTATGTTATGGTAAATCCACCAAAAAATGACAAATCTACAAATCTTCTCTTTAACCTTAAGGCTCATACACACTAGCGGACAGCTAATGTTCATTTTGGACAATAATCACACCTGTGTGACCACTTGTTTAGGCAGCGTTGGTGGTCAAACCCAGCAGATCAATGAATGACACATGACCAATCGCACGTGTGTACGAGCCCTCAGTAAGCCCGAAATACTGCAGTCTCACATCTGTGACAGCACTAAAGACCAAAAACATTCTTCCACCTCTGCTCTACATAGTTAATCATTGACCAGGAATCCTGACCAGGGCTGTGATTTTGGCTAATTTATTTAAGAAGTGACTAGAACGGTCAAGGCTTAATAAGGGTATGGAGAAGGGTGGTGGGAAATGTTTATTGGAAATTTTTTTGGACCATAGTTCTCCTTTAAATTTTGATTTGTTTTTTTGTTTGAGTCTAAATATTTAAAGGCAAAAACCCCCCAAAATCATCAGTAAAGGAAGCCTTGATTCGCTTTATAGAAACACAGGAAATAATAAGATGAACTGAACATTTCTGTCTCCCTTGATTTAAGAAAAGAACGTTTTTTGCTTAGTGAATTGTCTATCAAACAGTTTATCTTCTCCGTTGAGAAAAGACATTACAGTAGAACAGATCCTTTTGTGTTGAAAAAAAAAAAAAGAAAATTGACATATTTTAATCAATGCCTCTTTAAATGTTAAATCTAATGGAAGCTTTATAAGTTAGGATTTTTTTTTTTTTAAATGCGGTTTGGTTTCCGTGGAAACAGAGGAACGTGCCAAAAATCCAGATTTTTTTTACCCTTAAGAATTTTAAAAACAACAATTGACTGTTGGGGCTCAGATAATCTGGTTTACATGGAAGGAACATTATACCTGCCTGCAGCAAAGACTCGGGACGCGGGTACCTTTTATGTCTTATTTGCCCCCAACGTTTTACATTCCTGGCAAGGCTATGGATCTTACACTGAAGGTCTATGCGATGTCTGCGCCTAAGGCTTTTTGGTCGTTTTTTCAATGAGCTTTACAATTCATACATTTTATTTGCACACAGAAGGCAACGTTTGGTTTGTGTACATTTGCACTGTTTTATATTGTACCTGACTTGTATTATACAGCTCCCAAGCATAGTATAAATCACATTACAGGAGACACACATACGCTATACCCAGAAAGTCCTGCAGTTAAAATTGATTCTTTTTTTCTATTTTTACATTGATTGGCCAATTAATTAATCAGTAGTTAGGGCTAGGCCACACTAATACGCTTTTAAACACGATCTGATCGCACCCTGGTTGCGCAACATTGCTTAATGGCAGCGCACAAACGCGCCGAAAATGCGTACGCAATACCTTGCATGCCTGTTTGCATCATGCTCGGAAGCGATACAGTGTGGTCTCAGCCTTAATATTTCATACACAAGGTAGTGCACCCATTAAAGAGATATTGTGTACATTGCTTCTATGCTTTGTTGATTTTGTGTTTTAACTATTGATCCCTGGGCACCACCAGGTTATATACGTGTTACCATGCGTACTAGAAGGTTGTTCAGACGTCACTAATTCCCTTTTATAATTAAAGGTTTAAAAGTTTGCCTGTGCTATTAATTATCAACAGCCGGTAAGATTTTTTACAAGGTTGCTGTTAGATATGCAAAGTAGTCCAGAATCAGTCTAGAACATCGGTGTTGTCTACAGCCAGACGCTTGCTAGGTGCAGTCCTCCAAACATAGAAAAGATAATCAATGCACATTCCTGGGCCCTATACAATATCATAACATCTGCACACTGGCATACTTTATAAACAAAGGGGTTTTAGTATACATTACTGTGATCACATGAATGAAAATCCTTCCAACCACGTCAAGGTAACCCCAGTCTGGAAGGTCCTAACGTCTAACCTTTTTTACTTCAATTACCATTAGCAAACTTTTGCATTTCTCATAGATGGGCACTGGATCAATATAACAGGCTCTCTCACCTTCCCCAGCCTTTGGCATTTTAAAATGAGGGAAGAGGCCATCCATCCAGTGCTTTATATTAAAGGCATAGGACCTCCCATAAAATGGGCATGTTGGGGGTGCTATAAACACATAGAAGCTTGACCATGCTTCCCAATAAATACATACAATACAAGGATTGTGGAAGCACTCCAATTAGGCTAATTTACAACTACATATAGCAGAAGTGATACTGATCTGGTCAAACATTTATACAAACATAGAAAAGATAATCAATGCACATTCCTAGGCCCCATACAATATCATATTATCTGTGCAAAAACATCAAACAACATTTCTGGGAGCTTACTGATCCCTTCCTCAGGTATAACCTGTGATGATACCACCACTGGTTTGATGTTTTTGCACAATAAATTGTGAAATCACTACAGTAGGCCCTCTACCTTGTTTTTCTTGCTGCAGTTAGATACCATCTGATTGGTTGGTGGTATAACATATGGAAACTTTTGTACTCTTTGTTTTATCAGCCTCAGAATTGAGCATAGAATTGATCAAATCTTGATCATTCAGGTCAAAAAGTTTCAGTTAATTGTACTGGTAAATGAATGGTTTGAGATATATCAGTTGATTTAGTATGACTTGTATTAACAAGTATGTGCAGGTGCCAGATAACCGTTAATGTGTTGGATAAATAGTCAAGCATTGATTCCCTTTTGTGGTTCTGTGATCAGATAATTGTTGATCATTTTATCAAACGTAAGTAGAAGTTAATCCCCCTTTTCCTTAGCACAGAGGGATACTTAAGGCAAACCTCCATTCTTTTTCCCTCTAACAGAGTTAAGCATACTGAGCATGTCTGTACTTGCGGTAGAGGATAGTAGAGGGCGGGAAGAATTAACTTGCTCAGGATTTAACTGATTTTACAGAGATGTATCTTCATGTAAGTAAACGGAAAGGCAAGTAATACACAGTTTTGGTCTGTAAACAAGGAAAAACTGGTGTAACTAGAAACCACTGGGCCCCCCTGCAAAACTATGATGGGACCCCTCTAAGTGCTTCGTCTGGGAGGGTTCTATGTTAGTCATAGGACAAATAAGACGGGGGGGGCCTGCGGTGGCAGGTCCTGTTCCCCCTGTAGTTACGACCCTGTCAGTGGGTCTGAGTCCCTGCATCAGTCATACCTCCATACCTTCCTTTTAACCACACCCACACCCCTAATCTTTGCACCCAGTTAGCATACCTTTCAACCATGCTAGTTTTTCTGGTACAGTCCTTATTTGAGGGGCCAGCAAGGCTGGCCTAGGACTTTGCTGGGTTGTCTAGGGTTGTGTTTGGTTGGTAATGGGGTGGAACTGGGCAGGGCCTGAATAGGACCCCCATCCACATACTGGCCCTGTCTGGACAGTTAGGGGGTATGTATAAGGGACGGCCCTAGGTACTAGGTATTAAAGGCATAGTTGGAACTCTTGGGAGGTCTCAATTGTGCTTCTTAGCATCCTGCAAAAAAATATTCATGCTATGCATCATCTCAAGTGATTATTGTAACACTGTTAGCTTTAAGCATTTTGGCCAATGCAAACAATACAGCAGTTATACTGCTTACATATAAAATCAATGCAGAAATATACTATGTACAAAATAAGCTGGTCTTTCATCATTTATTACAATGAACCTGAAGATAAAGTCTACTGACAAACTACATGTGGTTTGTTTTCCCTTTAAATGTTACTCTACGGTCTAAGTTACGTTGACTTCATATCTGTCATTTCCATAAAAAATAAATTTTCTTGCTAATGTATGAACTTGTCCGCTAGCTTAAATTTCTGCTTCAAATACTTTTTATTTATGTTACAAAGGTTCATTCTTTGGCAATTTGGGAATGATTGATTCAATTCCTACTTCCTTTTTACTGTTCTAGTTTATTAATGGCTCCAGTGGTATTGGGGCTTGGAGGGTTGTCTCCTGCCTTCCATACATCTTGGATTAGAATTCTAGCCTGAAGCTTCTGACATGTTACTGTTCAAAGTTATCATTATTAATTCCCGGGGTCAGAGGAGGGGAACGTAAAGCCTACGGAGGCATCATGTGATCTGCAAATCAAATCAGACATCCAGCTGAACATTCTTTCAGTCTGAACTCATTTCCCAATCACAGGATTTTTCTTCATGAATTTGCTAAATCATCTGAAGGGTCCAGAAAAGTTTGTTGCAGGACAAAAAAAAACCCATGAGATGTTCTCTGCCAAGTTTAAACATGTTTTCAGAAGGCTACATATACAAATCAAAAATGTCTGTCATTTAATTTAAAAAATGTGTTTCTAAAGGACCACTAAACACTACAAACAACTTATTTTAATTTTTTATTTTAAAAAGCCAAAGGGCTGGGGGGAAGTGAGAGAGCCTGTTATATGGATCCAGTGTGTAAGAAGGAGAAATGCAAAGTTTGCTAATCGTAAGTAAAAAAGGATAGAAGTTAGGACCTTCGTGACTGAGGATGAGCTCAGCTAATAGGACTGAGGGGAACAGTTCTAAAAGAGCAGGTAAAAGCTGCTGCAGACTTTATAACAGTGGCCACCACGGGCGTAAAATCAGGGCCCGCAACTGCCGGGGGGCCCGGAAGGTAAGAGGGCCCGCGATCATATTCCCAAACATCCGTGATCAGCTGTTTTTATATTTACTTCATTCACGCAATTAGCTGTTTAAAAAAAGTCTAATGTTGGACATATCTGTTGTATTCAATTAGATCAACTGGACTTGAATGTAGTTCTTGAAGACGTTTCGCTAGTACTCCGACTGGCTTTCTCAATTCAGAATTGAATTCTGAATTGAGAAAGCCAGTCGGATGACTAGCGAAACGTCTTCAAGAACTACATTCAATCCAGTTGATCTAATTGAATACAACAGATATACCATGACCTGGATGAATGAGAACCTTACAAGCATATCTAATTGTGGACCTTTCGGGGAGGGGGGGCCTTCTTGAAGTGCAGGGCCCTTCTTGTGTGTGGGGGCTCTCCTTGTGTGCAGGGGCCCTGTTTGTGTTTAGGACAAACAAGAAAAGAGATGATCAATGCACACTCCTGGGCTCATATACTATCATAATATCTATGCTAGTGCAAACAGTAAAAACATGGGGGGGGTTTAGTTACAATTTTAGGCATAAAAGTGTTTAGGGGCCCTGCTTGTTTGCATGGGTCCTACTTGTGTTTAGAGGCCCTGCTTTCGTTCTAGGGCCCTCCTTATGTGCAGGGGCCCTCCTTATGTTCAGGGGCCCTCCTTATGTTCAAGGGCCCTCCTTGTGTTCAGGGGCCCTCCTTGTGTGCTGAGCCCTCCCTGTGTTCAGGGGCCCTTCTTGTGCGCAGTGGCCCCTTTTATGTATATATATATGTATGTATGTATAATTTTAATTATATAGCGGCCACTTGGGTACACAGCACTGTCCATTCTAAAATATACAAACAAGGGTATAAGTGCAATTATACAGATAAATTAAATTTGCATAAATTAAGTTTCAGAATTTAAGAATATATATATAGTGTGGTGTGCCTTGACATATAAGGAATATAAGGAAAGAGATCCCTGCCCTAAAGAGCTTAGATAAGAATAAATTTAACTTTAAGGTCATGTCCAACCCCTAAACTAAAATGTTACCCACTACTGGCCCCATTGTGAAGCGTTTAAAAATCCTTACCTTACTCCTCTGCTCTTAATGGTTCCAGAAAGTCTCAGAAAGTGAAGAGCTGTCTGTGTGCCATGACTCTGGCATGCGCAGGGGAGAACCCCCCTCCCCCCAGATCCCTCTCCTCTGTACCTTTCTGTAATGTAGTGCAGATTTGCTAGAGTTAGCATTGAAAATTTGTTTCAGGTGCCAAAAACCCTAGGGACACTCTTGGGAAGGGGTGTGTGTCAGGGGCCCGGCCTCCAATCTCACGTGTGGGGGGGCATGCAGTTACGCGCTTAAAGGCCATGTCCACCCTTCCTAATAACTTTTGACATAATGTTCTTCTTGCTCCCCCAGCCCCAACTGCTATATTTATATAGACAGAAAGTGCCCCGATAGTTACTTACCTTCCCTCTTTCTTCCGCCACACTGCCAGGCCCTCTGCTTGCGCGAAAATGCAAGCAGGGGGCCGGACCGGCAGTCGCGTCTGTGATTGGCTGAGAGGCAGCCAATCACAGATGCGGCTGACGGTAGTCGTGAACGGCGGAGGAAAAAGGGAAGGTAAGTTAATATCGGGGGTAAGTTAATATCGGGGCACTTTCTGTCTATATAGATATAGCGGTTGGGGCTGGGGGAGCATGGAGAACATTATGTCAAAAGTTTTTTGAGCTAGGGGGAGGGAAACCAAATAGGGAGGGAGAGGGAGGGAGGGGGAGAAGGGCTGCAGTGCGCATGGTAAAATTCTCCCGGAGGAGAGACAGGAGGCAGAGTCCTATATGGACTCTTCTATCCTCCTGGTGGCCATTTTTTGGGACATTGGGGGGGGGATTGCAGGAGAACCATATGGAGCTGGGATGTAAGGTAAGGATTAAAATACACTTCACATTGGGGCCAGTAGTGGGGGGAATTATAGTTTTGGGGGTGGACATGCCCTTTAAACGTTAGAATGACTGTGTTTATTCAACAAGTCACACAGTGTGTGTGCAATCTCTCTGCCTCAAATACAGAACTATACAATGTTTATCCCACCCTAATGTAGTGTCCAACCTTCCCTGTTGATGTGCTCTACTATCCATTATATGGTGGCTAAGCCAACACTCTAAACAATTCCATTTGGTGGATGGATTAAACAGAAAAGCTTCCAAGGAAGAAACCCTTAATTGAAGGGCAAAATAGGTCTAAAGAAAGACATTGCACACAAAAACCTGTGAAAAATTCATTATGAGTATAGAAATGTCAACATTGATGACTACACATGGCCAACATCTCTATGATTGAAAGATACGAAAGGTGCAACCAGCTATAGGAAAAGACGAAATGCTTCCTTTTGAGTTAGGCAATGTATGGGATCAGGAGCTCACACGGCCAGACAGTAGATTATTGCGATTCATTTCTTCATCAATTATTCTTTGTTAGTTTTAATAATTAACTGCGGGTAGCGGGGCGCTTAACAGAACATTATGTAACCATTCTTAGAAAATTAAATTAAATGTTCTTTTGAGCTTTACGATAAACAGCATTTATTGTCAAGTGGAGAGAAAAAAAAATTGTCATTTTGCGAACTGGCAGGGCAGTCTCCTCATTATCACACTGATTGAAGCAGATGGAGCAGCATGTGGGTGCTTAAACCTGACAGCTTGTTAGAATAACAGATCTGTTCAAAGCTCTGCTCTGTACAGGCAAAACAAGTCTTGATAAGAATGGTCTAGCGGAGAGAACACAGTGATCTGAAAGGTCTAGACATTCTCTATCATAGTTATCCGATCTAGGATATCTTTGTTGAAGAAGAAAATGTATTTTGATGCAGCCTTATTAATAGAAAGGTGTCTGTAGGGTTTGCTTGATGGAAGACACACTTAATGGGACTTTCCTTTCTACTGTATAGGGGTAGTGCCTCCCTTCATACAGAAAAAAGGAAATCGAAAGGATAGCTATCAATAAATTAATCTCCAGAGTGAAAATGTAGCTAGAATAGTGCAAATGAGGTAAAGATGCAGATTTAATACTATTATGAGAACATGCTGCCTTTATATTTTTCAAAAAAAATACATGTTTCTGCTTTGAAACTCAGGATACTTGTATATGTGCAGACATAGCTTGGAAATATACCACATTTGCAGAGTTTTACTCAGCAAAGGTAAATGAAATGGGCTAAAAAGTTTACATTTGTACGTGTGTATATGTTTATTGATATAGCACCACTTGGGTGCTATATACAATTTGATTTAAGGGCACCTCCACCTTCCATAGAAACTTTTATCTATGTTGCATACCCTCCCATCTTCAACTGCTATGTTAGAAGTTTAAAAATAGATTCCAAACTCTATTTACAGATCCTCATTACAGCGTCGTTCTGGTCCGGCTCTCTGCCTGCCGGAACTACATGCAGGGGGCCGGACTAGCAGTCGCAGCTGTGATTGCCTGAGAGGCAGCCAATCACAGCCGCTACTGCCAGCAATAGAGAAGATGCTGGAACAAGGATCTGTAAGTACAGTTTGGGTTCTATTTTTAAACTTCTAACATAGCGGTTTGGGGTGGGAGGATATGCCCTGCAATATAGCCGAAAGTTTTTACGCAAGCTGAATGATTGCAAGAGAGGGATAGGGAGGGAGGGGGTAAAGGGCTCTTATTTGCATTTCACCATCCCTCCCGGAGGCAAGACAGAAAGCAGAGACTTTTGGACAGTAAGACAGCCACTACTCCTCAGTTTCCTGGACTTTGGACATGGACTGCAGGAGAACCATAAGGAGCAGGAATGTAAGGTAAGGATTTTTTTAAACTTTACTGTGGGGGCAGTAGTGGGTTAGTTTTTAGTTTTGGGGGTGGACATGCCCTTTAAGATTCTTACCCCAAAAATTTCTCTTGGACCTGAGAAACTAATGTCAGCCATCTTGTCTTCTTCACCTTTCTGATTGGGCTAGCAGCAGAGGGAATTTTTCGGTGTGTTTCAGTTTCATTTATCACTGCACCTTCCTTTTGATGCACATCATATGTTAAACGTTCTTTATTCAAAAAACTTTTGAATACATTGGGATTTTATTGTCCGACGAGCCAAAGGAATGTTAAGAAAAATAATAAATTTGCCCCCTTATTATTTACAATAGTTCAAGACATAACCAGTCGGAAATGTCCTGGTTGTGACATATTTAGTATTGCTATTTCAATAGATGTATACTAGGTTTTAAAAAATTTTCATTATTTAATGTCTTTTCCTCAACATCATCTGCGAAAGGATTTCATTGGTCACCAAGTATTTTTATTAAGTGTGGTCCTGCTTTAAGGGCATGTCCACCCCTTAATCTAAAATTTTCCCAAGTGTCCCCTCTGTATAGTTTTAAAAAATCCTTACCTTACATTCCTGCTCCTTCTGGTTCTCCTGTAGTCCTTGTCCAAAGTCCAGGAAACTGAAGAGCAGTGGCTGTCTTCCTGTCCAATTTTCTGTGCCTTCTGTGATGCCTCCGGGAGGGATGCTGACACTCCCCCCCTTCCCTCCCTCCCTCCGGATCCCATCTGCCTGCGCTTCCTCCTAGCATGGCAGGCTTTTGCTATAATGTTCTTAAGTGTATCCCACCCCCAACCGCTATAATAAAACTAAAAAAAAACTTTCAGATATCTACTTACAACCCCTCCACTCCTGCGACTTCTTAGCTGGCAGCCCCGTCTGTGATTGACTGACCGGCAGCTAATCACAGATGTGGCTGCCGGTCAGGCCCCTCTCTGCTGTTTCCTGTTAGCAGAGAGGGAAGAGGAGACTCGCAGGAAGGTTTAGTTTTATTATAGCGGTTGGAGGTGGGCAACACTTAAGAACATTATAGCAAAAGTATGTTTTTGAAGTGCACATGACCTTTAATTATTCCTTTAACTAGACTAGTGCTTGGCAATTTGCATAAACAAACATTGGAACTACAGCAAGTGTTTATGGACCTTTATTGCTTTCCTGTAATTACAGTCTTTTTTTAAATGTTTCCTGATCCACAATTATTGTTTTACCAACTTATAAAAAATAAAAAAATAAAATAATAGTGCACTAGAATTCTATTTTTTGTATGTATTATATTTTTGGTTTCTATTTGCACTTTAATATGGATGTACAATGGCCCAATTTTTTATATATTGTGTTTTACCAACATGTAAATTGATTTGTTTTTGGTTGTTTAGTTTTTTATAATTAAATTTTTTCCCCTTGTCAAATACTATACCTTTACCATTCCTCAGTACCTGTTTTCTACTTGAAAGGGCATGTACACCCCTTTTCCAAAAATAGAACACCACCCAAAAGCTAAGATCCGTTTTACTTACAGTTTGGAAAGATGTTCCCCTGCTGTGTAAGAAGCCTTACAAACCACCGATCCAGTGCCGCAGCTCACCGCTTCTTCCTGGTATCGTCTGTCAGTCACGCCCGTAACAGTGATGTCACAGCCAATGGTTGACAGCCAATACCAAAGGAACCTCTGCTGCTGCTGCTCGGGCACGTTAAGGGCATATGCACCAGCAGCAGAGGTGTGGGCTAAGCAGCACTGGATCGGTGGTTTGTAAGGCTTCTTATACAGCGGGGGAACATCTTTCCAAACAGTAAGTAAAACGGATCTTAGCTTTTGGGGGGTGTTCTATTAGATCCAAATTTTAGTAAGAGGGGTGTACATGCCCTTTAAAGGGTCACTATACTCACTCAAACAACTTAAAGGAGAACTAAAGTTAATTTTTTAAAATCCTAATGTGAAAGCTTTTCTCCCCAGAACACCTATACATTGTAAGATTCTTCTCTAGTTATTTGCATTTAGTAGATATAAGTAATAGATTCTGTAACAAAGGAGGCTTCCATGTTGTTGCCAGTACAACTCATAGCCCATGTTGGCTTTAAAGAGCCACGCCCCCTGACCCCAGGATTCACTGTGTCTATGCACAAAGTTTCTAGCTTCTCTTTCTAGCGAAAGATTATTCAATAAAAGTTCTTATCGTTAAAAATGGTGCTAATTTTGCCCCAACAAATCAGATGTTAGCTTTCAAATGTTAAATAAGATCTGATTGGTGCAAAATTAGCACCATTTTCAACGATAAGAACTTTTATTAAATATCCCTGAAATTTTCTAAATGTAGCTGTGATCACAGTTGAGTTGCTGGTGACGCACCATGTAAATGCTGTGTTTGTAGGAACAAACAGACCAAGAAGTCACATGTTCTAATCCCCTAGTTTACTTATGAATTAATATAACATATTCTACTGCCTTAATGTATTGCTTTTTTTGTTTGTTTGTTTCCATGTTTCAAGAAAAATATTAACAGGGTTATTCAATAAAAGTTCTTATCGTTTAAAATGGTGCTAATTTTGTTCAGATGTTAGGTTTCAAATGTTAAATAAGATCTCATTGGTTGGGGCAAAATTAGCACCATTTTAAACGATAAGAACTTTTATTGAATAACCGTGTAAGTTTCTACATATGTACAAACTTCGTATATAGCAGCTCCGTTATTTATTTACCAACCAGCGTGAATTGCTGACAATCTTCCAGTAGCAATTCAAGATGGTGAACTGATTTTACCGACATTTACTCAAATGTACTATTATGTATTGCAAGTTCACTGGTGGTGCGTTCTGCTAAAGTGCTGGGTTAGAAAATAATCTGACTATTGGGAAACAGGTTTGAGTCCCCATGCTCCCTTTTTTTTATATTTATTATGTGTCTAACAAAAGATAAAGACTCTAAATGTACTAATTTTTTTACTTATTATCCCTTGTGGCATAGAAGTAGAAAGCTTTCTTTTTAGAAAGACAGTATAGAAAGTTGCTGGTTCGATTCCCCATAATTTTATTTTTTGCTGAAATGTTAAATGTTCCTATTCTTTCATCCGTGCTAGCAAAGACAAAACTGCAAAGATTACTTTTCTTTTTTGTATGAAAAGCAAAGGAATTTATCATTGTTAGGGACAGGAGCATTTGTAATGTGTTTACACAAAAACTGCACTTAAATCTGTGTTCTGTGTCAGAGGGAAAGATGATCTCTGAGCTGTAACATGATTGTCTTCCAGGAAGCAAGACTGCAGTTTCCTGTGAAGTGTACTACGTACACTTAGCTGGGTGTTCCCAGATAAGATGAATTATGGGAGCTGGCCCCTAGTACCCACAGGTTATTTTCATAAATCACGCAGCATCCACAGCAAAGGGACAGATGAGACACAGCTTGTTGTGTGTTTGTGAATGTGCTCTGTCTATTGGGACAATGTTGTCTGGGGACTTTAGTTCTCCTTTAACATTATCTAAAACTACAATTTGAGAGAAGTTAAATGGTAGTTCTCACATATTTATCTGAGCTTGCTTTTTCATTAAATTATTAATGTTTATTGAGTGCTAATAACCCTCCCTTACTCACTGCCTTCTTGTAGTGTCTGTGACAGAAAGTGTGCTGCCAGGCAGCCAAAGATCCTGGTAAGAGGTCAGGAATAGGGCACATATTACAATTTCTGCTTCTGGAGTGAAGCATTTGTTTTCAAATGATGATTTCTCAGAATCTACAGCTCCAATTTAAAATCCAAAAAAGTTTTGAAATCATGGAATAGCTGTATCTAAAGGTATATTTTTGAAAATTTGATATAGATACCCTTTAATATACATTTAGATACAAACATTAGATACTTGCCAACAATCTATCAACTGTCAACTTTGCCCAACAATCTAAGAAGCATGAGGGCTCCCATCTGTACTCTTGTATTTGTTATTAAATGATCCATCCTGCGAGTAGCTAAACCATATTGAGGCGTCACGTGGGGTTTCGCAGACACCCCCTTCCCTTGCTATTAAACACATCAGGTTGCACAGGTATCGCATTTTCCAAATGACAGGTTGTTGGGATTAGAGATGTTCGAAAGCGTCAAGTTTTGTTATATTTTCGGAATTTTCGGAATTTTCGAAAAATTACAAAATCCAAAATGCACCCCTAGAAGTCAATGAAAGAAAAAAATCTGAAAGTTCAGAGTAAAATAAGGGCATAAATAGCAATGGTAACTTACAGTAGATGGCTCAGACACCTGAGGAATGGACAGGGGAAAACATACATACCACCAAAACATAAATAATATTGCATTTTCCTACACTGAAAGTTTTTTTCTAGTTTCCACATGTATATTTTCGAGGATACTTTGGGTAACCCCCCAAAATAGCCTTGTATATTCATTTAAAGGGCATGTCCACCCCCAAAACTATAATCCCCCCAACTACTGGCCCCACCATGTAGTGTAGTTTAATCCTTACCTCACATCCCAACTCCATCTGGTTCTCCTGTAGTCCCTCCCCCAAAGTTCCAAAAACTGCCCACCAGGAGGCTAGCAGGTCCATATAGGACACTGCCTGCTACCTGGCCTCCCGGAGATTCCTGCCATGCGTGCTGCAGTGCCTTCTCCCCCTCCCTCCCCCTCCCTCTCCCTCCCTCTCCCCCTCTCCCTCCCGTTCTACATCCCTCCCCTAGCACAAATCCCCCTAATATTGTGTCCCCATGCCCCCAGCCCCAACCGCATGTTTTTTTTTTTAAAAAGCTCCCCAAACTCTTACTTACCTCTCCGCTTTCCTCCGCTGCACTGAATGACCGGCAGCCGCGTCCGTGTTGGCTGCCGCTCAGCCAATCACAGACGCGACTGCCGGTCCCGCCCCTCTGCTTGCATTCTCGCAAGCAGAGGGCCGGCAGTGCGGCGGGAGGATCGAGGGGAGGTAAGTAAGAGTTTGGGGGGCTTTTTAAAAAAAAACAACATGCGGTTGGGGCTGGGGGACATGGGGGAGCATGATATTAAATTTTATTTTAGGGGTGGACATAGCCTTTAATCTCGTATATAGATTTATTAACCCTTGAAGTGGACAACTCTCAAAAGAAGGTAACACTCGAAAGAAGCTCCATAAACCCTCGAAAGTAGGTAACCACGAAAGCAGAAACCTTGGAAAAGTAGATAACTCTCGAAAGTAGCCTCAATAACCCACAAAAGTAGCCTCAATAACCCCTCGAAAGTAGGCAACCAACAAAAGTATATAACCCTCGAAAGTAGATAACCCTGGAAAAAAGACAACCCTCGAAAGTAGGTAAACCACGAAAGTAGATAACCCCCAAAAGTAGATAACCCGGGAAAGTAGAAAACCCTCGAAAGAAGGTAACCCACGAAAGTAGACTACTCTCGAAATTAGGTAACCCTGGAAAGCAGACAACCCTCGAAAGTAGATAACGATCGAAAGTAACCCTCTAAAGCAGCCTCAATATCCCTCAAAAGTAGTCTCAATAACCCTCGAAAGTAGGTAACCCACAAAAGTAGATAACCCGATAAATTAGATAACCCTCGAAAGTAGATAACCCTAGAAATTAAATAACTCTCGAAAGTAGATAACCCTGGAAAGTAGCCTCAATAACCCTCAAAAGTAGATAACCCACGAAAGTAGATAGCCCTAGAAATTAGCTAACCCTCGAAAGTAGATAACCCTGGAAAGTACCCTTGAAAGTAGAGGAATTTAGAAAATACAGAAATTCCAAGTTCCATGTAGATCCAGGTCTGAATCGGACTTGGATTGCATCCCTACTAGGGATGGTCATCTGTCAACTAGTCTTAACAATCTAGTACAGCAAGAATAAAGCCTAATAAACTTTCTTTATGAAGACCTTCTTTTTGCAGTTCTTTGTAATATGTGAGTAATTAAATCTCAGATCACAATTTATTAATTAGTGACTATACATCAGTGATCTGATGTGTAGTCACTAATTAATAAATTGTTCTTTGGAGTGCGACCCTCAACATTGTCTTATTCTGATATACCTATCCACCAACGGTTGGATATTGTGAGGAGTAAGCACAGTACGAGTGCAGAGGGCTGTATATTTTGAGGAGTAATGAAATCTGCCTTTCATTTCAAATTCACCTGGAATTGTAGTCATACTTTTGTTTTGTTTCTCTTGTTTAAAGTACCCAACTCTGGTGTTAAACCCAAAGGTCTATAATAAACCTGACTGTAAACTTAAACACTTTTGAATTGGTTTTAATTAAATTTTTCTCCAATCTCCAATTTGAGTGTTTAAATATAATTATTCTTGCTTAATGAGAACTTTCATGCTTAATCATTTAACATTTAAATGAATGTGTTGGTTTTCAGTAGAATAATATACTTAATAAGATGTATATAGCGCTAATACCGGTCACAGACTTCTCATATCCATTGGCCTAAGCACAATTGTCACCCAGACAGATGCAGCATTAAACAAGAAAGGCAGTTGGCCTGCAGGGAATTACCATTTGATTATTTTTAATGTACTGGCCCTAAACCAATGAACTCCCTTATCATACCCACTGGCACAGATTCATTTAGTCCTTTTTGTTCCACTGGAGCAAACTTGTTGGCAAATGTGTTAGGATTGTGTGTGGAATGTTGAAACCTTTGTACCAAACAGTTTTCTGGTGGTCAATAAACACATTTAGCTGTTACATAATGATGGGAGATTTTATTTATAGGACTAGATGTGTGTGTGTAGGTACAGCATTCCTATAAATAAATTACAATTAATTAATTAATAAATGTATAGGGCTAGATGTGTGTGTGTGTAGGTACAACATTCCTATAAATAAATTAGAATTAATAAATAAATGTATAGGGCTAGATGTGTGTACAGCATTTCTATAAATAAATTATAATTAATTAATAAATGTATAGGACTAGATGTGTGTGTGTAGGTACAGCATTCCTATAAATATATTACAATTAATTAATAAATGTATAGGACTAGATGTGTGTGTGTGTGTAGGTACAGCATTCCTATAAATAAATCATAATTAATTAATAAATGTATAGGACTAGATGTGTGTGTGTAGGTACAGCATTCCTATAAATAAATCATAATTAATTCATAAATGTATAGGACTAGATGTGTGTGTAGGAATAGCATTCCTATAAATAATTTCTAATTAATTTATAAATGTTTAGGACTAGATGTGTGTTTAGGTACAGCATTCCTATAAATAAATTATAATTAATTAATAAATATATAGGACTAGATGTGTGTGTAGGAATAGCATTCCTATAAATAATTTATAGTTAATTCATAAATGTATAGGACTAGATGTGTGTTTAGGTACAGCATTCCTATAAATATATTATAATTAATTCATAAATGTATAGGACTAGATGTGTGTGTAGGAATAGCATTCCTATAAATAATTTATAATTAATTCATAAATGTATAGGACTAGATGTGTGTTTAGGTACAGCATTCCTATAAATAAATTATAATTAATCCATAAATGTATAGGACTAGATGTGTGTGTAGGTAATAGCATTCCTAAAAAATTTATAATGAATCATAAATGTATAGGACTAGATGTGGTTGTAGGAATAGCATTCCTATAAATAATTTATAATGAATTCATAAATGTATAGGACTAGATGTGTGTTTAGGTACAGCATTCCTATAAATAATTATTTCATTCATAAATGTAAGACTAGATGTGTGTGTAGGAATAGCATTCCTATAAATAATTTATAATGAATTCATAAATGTATAGGACTAGATGTGTGTGTAGGAATAGCATTCCTATAATAAATTAATAATTATAAAATGTATAGGACTAGATGTGTGTGTAGGAATAGCATTCCTATAAATAAATTATAATTAATAAATGTATAGGACTAGATGTGTGTGTAGGTACAGCATTCCTATAAATAAATTATAATTAATTAATAAATGTATAGGACTAGATGTGTGTGTAGGTACAGCATTCCTATAAATAAATTATAATTAATTAATAAATGTATAGGACAAGATGTGTGTGTAGGTACAGCATTCCTATAAATAAATTATAATTAATTAATAAATGTATAGGACTAGATGTGTGTGTAGGAATAGCATTCCTATAAATAAATTATAATTAATTAATAAATGTATAGGACTAGATGTGTGTGTGTATTCGAAATGATCTTAGAACGTTTGAAAATCCTTGAAATTATGACCGGAGACCACTTTCGAGTTTCCGGTCGTGTTTTCGAAGATTTTCGAATGTTCGAGGCTATTTTAGAAAATTATTGGAAATAGCCTCAAATGGTCGATACGATTGGAAACCCTAAAGCTGTCTCCGGTCGTATTTTCGAGGATTTTCAAACTTTTGAAGATATTTTTCGAAAATTATCAAAAATAGCTCTGTACATTCGAAAATCCTCTAAAATTTGTTCCGAAGTCCCGAAATACGGAGGATCCGGATTTGGACGGATATTTCGGAACTAAGGGGTTCCGTATCAGATCCGAGTTTGTGTCGGACCCGGATCCCATCTCTATCTATAGAATCTAACTTATCTTTCATATATCCATCTATCTGCTATCTATTTATAATCTGGCTGGCTGTCTATCTATCTATCTGTCTATCTACTATCTATATTTTTATCATCCATCTGTAGATCTACCTATCAACTGTCTATCTATATTAATGTAGCCCTACGCAGATTGGTTTTCCGATCGGATTTATAATTATTCAAAACTATCCAAAATATGAAGAACCAATCATAATCCCCCACCTTGTGCCAATGATCTTCCAGAGATTTCTGCTTGAAAATGGAAGGTGGGATAGATGAAAAATTTCTGCCTTGCCCAATCATAGTTTTTTTCCATTGATTGATTGGAAATCAATGGAAAATTGATTTGATTGATCATTGATTGATTGATTGATAGCACTGATCGGTCTTTCAAAAACAGGAAAATGTACTGACGAATTCTGAGGGGGGTCCCTTTATCGCTAATGTACAGTATGTACCCATCTTAAGACTAGAAAGTTTATGGTTAATGAAATTATCTGATTGGCCTTTTCATTTACAGGGTGGTCTACTATGTGGTCTAGTGATGAGCTAGCTACAGCTGGCAGATATCATCAGGGCATATAGCAACTGTAGTGTACACTTCATGGTTTTGAAGTCAGCATCAGAATTCTATTCAGCATCCAGACTGTTACATCAATCGGAACATAACAATCCACTGAGAGATGATTAAAGTCTTTGAAACTCGTATCAGTTATCACAATGCCACAACCTGCTATTTAGCCCCCAGAGCAAGACAGACGTCCAACATCTGGTAAAAAACCTCAATGTGGAAATCTGAGTTAACTAATAACCATAATAGAGATTAATGAGTTTAGTCCTTAAAGATGCTGCTAGAAAATTTTTTGTTACAACTGAATTTCTGCAAACCCATAAAATATAGTGAAGACTTTGGGCGTTCAAGCTGCAAACAGGTTTATTGGTGCAGTATACACAACATGTTTCGGGTGCAAACCATTGCAGTTCATCTCTATTTTAACTCCATGGATATCTAAAGTCTAAAATAGTCTGTACCTGACCATTGTCTTATCCAGTATCATTTGTTTCCATTTCAATCAGTTTAAAGGGCACGTCCACACTTAAAACTAAAAAGTAGTAACTTGTCAGTTACAGTATCTGCCCCTACTGCTATTTCCCCCAGTTTATTACATACATCTGTAACCAGATATTTAATGCTAAGTTCTATTTCTTTCCAGAAAAAATATACGCCTCCTTCCTCTGCTCAGAGAGCTTTTTATAAACTTGAGCATGTGCAGAGGAGACATTAGGAAAAATGTCAGGTAATCATTTGTGGTAATGTCAGTAGTCACAGCTTTGATTAACTGCATGGAGGTATTAATTATCCCTAAACATCTGGTTAGCAATACATCTAATTAATTGCTGAATACATCAATGGATTTTGGGTAACTTACAAGTGACCAGGTTACTGTTTTATGGGTGGACATGCCCTTTAAAGGTGGCCATACACATGTGATTACAATCAAATGTATACCTACAGATCCCATTGGAAACTGTCATTACACATGTGGTGTGTGGTGTGATCCCCAAACACCTGAGTAGAGTTAGCCCAATGCTTGCTTTCCATGTAATAGAATTTATCTTTCCCCAATAATCAGTTAGTACTGCAGCATGGCCTAGCTGCACATATGAAACAAGCAAAGGGCGAGTTGCAATAAATATCCCTATCATAAGTAACCTGCACTTGTTACTGCGATGTAGTAAACACTTTGTGACTGTTATTGCATCATGTGAATCCAAGCGGTAAGTTGCAATCTTATGCACAGCTTAAAGCCACACTTGAAAAGGCTTTAATTTTGGTGCAATAATCACCACTTGCACTGTGCAATTGTGTTTAAAGGATAACTATACTCTATACTGTAATTGTACTTTTTAAAAATGGAAAGTTCCTGGGGCAGGGAGGTTGGATAGATTATTCCTACCTCACAATATAATTTTTGGAGGAGCTACAGCATGTACAGTTTTCATTTGCAAGGTTAGTCCTGGACTATTCTTGTATTAAAGGATCAGTTTTCTTTGGGCTGGTGCTCCTCACAGAAACAATATTGGGAGGTAGGAATAACCAGTCCTTTATCCCTGTCCCAAGTACTTTTCATTTTAACTGTTTTTCTTTAAAAAAGTTATACGCACGATATTTATCCTTTAATAAAATCTAGTTATAACCATAAAAAAGAGAAAACTACACTGGTTTGGTTAGGGTTTGAAGATTATACGCTGTCTAAATATCATCAGGAGGATCAAAAAAGTTACTATCTTTTTATCGTTTAAAATGGTACTAATTTTGCCCCAACCAATCAGAACTTATGTAAACATATGAAAGCTAACATCTGATTGGTTGGGGCAAAATTAGCACCATTTTAAACGATAAGAACTTTTATTGATAACCCTGTATGTTTTTATTTGTTGGTGAAACAATTATGTTGCTTTTGGGAAAAAAATGTCAACGTCTCTACTGTAAAATCAAAATGGCGGAATGAACCTCAGACTTCATAATTCTAGGCTTGAGGAACCAACACCTGTCAGATATCTCAATTATATATTAGCATTTTGCTGAAAAACAAATCATAATAAAAATATCTTTTCCATAGTATGTTTCGGCATGTCCTTCGATATTATTAATGCATTTACAACTGGAGAAAATGATAACATCATTCAAGTCCTAGCAAATAATCAATTAAATATTTATAGGAACAGTGCTATTAAACTTTTCAACTTTCCGATGCCCCTCACGCTTCCTGTGTTTTATAAATGGTTTCATTCTTATATATGTGGCGGTGACCCTTTTCTCAAAGTGTTTCCACAAATAAGAGCAATAGTTCATACAGTCAGTAGAACTCGGTAATCATTGAAAATTTCTTGTAAGCAAAGAATGATTAAGCTTCGTTTTTACTATGTCAACAGAAAAGCTTTTGACATATTGATTGCACAATGTGATGATTTCTGTAAAGACAAGTAAACTTATAAAATAATAAGATGTGATGGAATGTCCCCTTTTGCTTCTGTGGAAGAACTTTCTTGCTATTAATCATTTAATTGGAAGTCAGTCTGTTTCTGTTTACAGCTGAGACCATGCTCTTTTCTCGGTAGATCCCTTTAGGACCAATTTAGACATTCTCTAGAGTTCCCACTGAAATCTGAAAGTTATTTCCAGGGATTTAGCTGTCAGGCTGTTTCATTACTTTAGGCAAAATAACTATTGGGCACCATAAATAGCTAGACTTGTTTGCAATAACACACTTTGCTTTTTTTAGTCTTCATTCTCTATTAATGAAGAGAAAGAAAAAATTCCTTGATACTTTTCATATAAAGGCCGTTACTGCTAGAAATGTATTATGATCATTTGCAAATAATGTTGTAAAAAAAACTAGAAGACTTTTGCATTATTTATTTTATATTATTTACAGTTAAAATTTGTATGTTCTCTCCATGCTTGCATGGGTTTCCTCCAGGTACAACGATTTTCCCCACAATCATAAAGACATACTGATAGGTTGTATGTGTCAAACAAATGTGCTTAGATTGTAAGCTCTTTGGGGGTAGGACCTGATGTGAATTTATACATGTAATTGTAAAATGCTATGCTATATAAATCCACAAAAATAATTAAAAAAAAGCACCCCTCATTGGGGTAAATGTCATGGCAAAAGACCATGGTGGAATTTTTACCAGGGACTAGACCTGCAGACTGTTTCTCATCCAGTGCTTTATGGTAAAGGCATAGGACCTCCAATAGCACCTTTAATAGCACTTCTGCAAAAATGTAATTGTAATTTAGCCTAAGGAGTGCTTCCATAGTCCTTCAAATGTATGTATTAATTAGGAAGCATGGTCAAGCTTCTATGTGGTAATAGCACCCCCAACACGGCCCTTTAATTGGAGGTCCTATCCTGTAAATTAAACACTTGATGAACCGCCTCTTCCATCATTTTAAAAAGCCAATGGGCTGGGGGGGGAGTGAGAAAGCACAACTATGAGAAATGCAAAAGTATGCTAATGGTAATTGAAGTAAAAAAGGTTAGAAGTTAGGACCTTCCATAATGGGGTTACCTTGACGTGGTTGGAAGGCTTTTCATTGATGAGATCACAGTAATGTATACTAAAACCCCTTTGTTTATAAAGTATGCCAGTGTGCAAATAAAATGATATTGTATGGGGCCCAGGAATGTGCATTGATTATCTTGTTTCTTATTGAATAAGGTCCAAATACCGTATATACTCGAGTATAAACCGCCCCGAGTATAAACCGAGGTACCTAGTTTTAGGTAAAAAAAAGAAGGAAACCACATTGACTCGAGTATAAACCGAGGGGGTAGTATTTGCCATTAAAGATGTTTGGAAACTACAACTCCCAGCATGCTTTCTAGGGAGTTGCAAATCTTAAGTTGCAAATACTTACAAATAAGAGTAAACCTTCTTATTTGTGCATACTGTTGCACAATATAGGAGGATTTACCCCTTTTGCAAGTATTTGCCACTTATGATGTTTGAAAACTACAACTCCGCCAATAAAGCATGCTGGGAGTTGTAGTTTTCAAATATCTTACTCTTATTTGTAAGTATTTGCCAATTCCCTGTGAAAGTAAAGTTTTCTCCTACCTTGTCCGCCGGCCGCGCGATCCGCATCCTCGCTCACAGCCTCTGCGCATCCGGATGATGTCACTACCCGGCGCCTCTCACTTTGCGGCGCCGGTAGTGACCATCCGCATGCGCAGAAGCTGGGTGACGAGGATGCGGATCGCGCGGCCGCGGACAAGGTAGGAGATAGGCTGACTCGAGTATAAACCGAGGTAAGATTTTCAGGCTTTTTTAAAGCCTGAAAACCTCGGTTTATACTCGATTATATACGGTAGTCCTTTTATTGCAAGTTTCTTCTGAATGTACCAACCATATTGTTTCCTTTAACCTCTAGTTCTCCTAATGAATATCTTTGTTTGAACATTGCCAGAAAAGAAGATATGAAAACAAATCATTATCTAAATCTGTCCTAGTTTTAACTGTACAAAACTTCTATTCTACGAAGGAAATATGACTGTATAAATCAGTGGGAAATGAAAGGATTTCCTATGTGTGAGGAGTAGAATTTGCAATTGAGATATATTAGGATTCTTATCTTCATAAAATGTAAACAGTTCCGGTGAAGTTGAAAGGAAAATACACAATACTTGGAAGAGGAGATCGTTTACTAGATATTTGGACTTTTACAAGCACAAGATTTTTCAGGCAAATAGCAAGTCTTCATGGTATGTTTGCTTGTAGAGATTGATAACAGCTGTGATATTGTTTAGATCTGTTTAAAGCTTCAGACACATGTGCGATTGTGGGGACAACCCATGATACACAATGTGTTACGAACAGCTATTGTGGATGACATCATTTTGTGTACGGGCACTCGCCAGCCAAAAATGGCTATTTGTTAGGGCCTAGTTATATCTGCCAAGTCAGCCAAAACGCCTGTTTGTTGCACGTGTACACATGCTCATGCGGTGGCCCGCATGGACGAGTGTACAGACCTTAACAGCCAAAGAGATCTATGACTTAAGTCTGTAGCTAATTTTGCTGTTTATTTGCTGCCCCCTAAAGAATGAGACATAGAGGCAGGTAGAATCGCAACTCTACTGTACTGTAAGCCATTGTTAGTACTGTTCAGAAACCACTGTATACATCCAACAGTTATGGTTGGCACACATGGTGCAAGTTCAGCCTAATATATCAGCCAATGATTAGAGTGACACACTTGATATTTCTGCTCAACAAGATCACCTATGATTTACTGACACATCTAAAAGTATATTTCTTAAAACCAGTGATTACCCAACCAAAATATTGGCCAGGATCGTTCGGATCAAAAATATCAATGTGTCTGTACCAGCCCTTAGATTTTAGAACTGAACTGTGTATTCTATGGCTACTTAAAATACTGCATTACCAAGAAGGATTGATAGATAGGTTGGCTTGGTCGGCTGAGATATCTCCTTCGATAGACTTATATTAACAAAGAAAACATGAAGGTTACTAGCAAAGTATAGTAAAGTTCATCAGTGTTCAATTAGATCAACTGGACTTGAAGTTTAGATCTTGAAGACGTTTCGCTAGTCATCCGACTGGATCTCTCAATACAGAAGACTTGTACAAGAACCTGTGGCAATTATGTACCCTGGAAAAATCCCATTAGCATTCACAGCCAGGTGTTAAGGGTGTGATTGGATAGTGGCTAAGAGGTGTTATAGGAACACCCAGAGTAAGGTGCCAAAACAGCATTGTAACATGGCAGACAGTTGGTGTCAAACCCCCCCACCTCTATTTAGGCTTGTTTCTTATTTTCACATAATGGCCTCCTTAAACACCTCTCTTGAACCAGTTCAGTTCCTTTGCCAAGGGTTGGCCGAATGATCGGGTTGGCCGAACCCTCGTTGGTGTAAGAGGGAAAGACCCTGAGCGTTCTCCCTATGCGTGTATATGCTGTGTATAGGGAGAACGCTCGGGAATGTGTGTAGCCTGATTTTTGAAAAATGACAGACAGGATCTTGCAGATTCTCTCATCTTTCAAAAATCGTTCAAGTGTGTATCCAGCTTACCCCTGGTTACCCTCTGGGTTTATCTCAGTTATTGTGTTGTTGTAGAATAATATTATAAATTTGATAAGGTGTTAACCCTTTTACCTGCTGAGATCACCATGTCATACATGTAACACGGCTAGTAATGTGATAAAGGCTTGTACATTTTTTAACTGGTTTAATGTGACTATGCCCTTTTGGTTGATGTCGGGTGTGATGAAATGTCATTACAATGAAATCCTGTTGGTTCTGTCAACAGGATCATCCAATTCACAGTTGGTTAACTTATAACATGGCTGGGCTACAGATCAAGACATTCAGTCCCTTTGAGACCATTTTATGATGATTATAGTGTGCCCTATAAGTTGCCCTATAAGTGGTTTGTGCACAAGTTTGGTAATTTGTTCCTTCTGGTGTTGAATGGTGCATGGGCCTGTCTCTTTGACCATTTGGTACCTTCCAGGTAGTTTTTTTATTATTCATTTTGGGGGAGATTGCTAAATACATTTACACTGTAGAAAACTTGGGAACTTGCATCCTTCCTCGTAGTTACCACTTTGCCATTTTATAGTTTTGTAGCACTTAAACATTGTCCCCTGTTGTACCACGCACTGAGAGGGATTCTGATTAATGTCTGTTGGGAACATGAAACGCTTCTGGGATATCCCCTCACATTCCTCACCAGAAGACAAAGATGTAACAGGCAATCACAGTTGTACGGTTAGAAGGCAGCTGACACAACAGACTATGTAATTAAAGTGGAAGGAAAATAAATGCCTCTTATTATATATTGCTTTACAGATTGCCTTCTAATACACGCTATTGTTTTAAGATTATCAGTCTTAATTGCATTTGACAGTAATTCCTCACTAATTCAGTTTATGGATTATGATTAACTTAATACAATACCTGAAGCAAATTTTATTTCTTAGTACTTTTAGGTGTATATATATAAATAAATCACCGGGGGCCCAGAAAAACTATAATCGGCCCCCTCCCTGCTTCATCTACAACAGTTTTTTGCTGTGTACTGAGGTAACAAATGAATTGGGTGCACCCTCCTTCTCCAGCACTGCAAGGCATCAGCAAAATAGAGAAAGTTGTTATATTTCTCCTGAACAAATACCAACTGGTAATTCTCCAACTTGTGAAGGTGCTATGATCGAATGAATGAATTGGAATCGGCTGTTCCATGTGTGGTGGTATGGGAATCATTCGGCTATGCACCCACACATGCCCAAGCATATTAGCACCCCTACAGTAGCGATGCTGCAGTAGTTCATTGGTGCCGCTTTCAGTTTTCTTCTGCCCCCCACACATTGTAGATTGGATGTGACTGGATTTGTCAGGTATCTGTAACTCCAGTGCGTCAATATAAGATACCCAACCAGGGGGCTGGGGGAAGTGCTTTTCATAGTGTTTTGCAGTGGTATGGGATTCCATTAAGAATAATAAAAGCAGTTATCGACACGGCAGACAATTCGTTGAACAATGGGTTTTGTCATGACAGGTGTCATGTCAGGAGATATGAACAGTTAATTAACATGGTGTTCCTTACTATTTATTGATGAATGTCTGCATATCTGTATCTATTTACTGAAGACTCATACACGCGTACCATTGCGGAGGCCGACCTGTGGCGCACCATGTGAATGAGCACCCGTTTCGGACAACAGTTTGTGCTGGTTATGGGCACTTTGTCGCATGAGACGGATGTTCAGTCGGGGCTCATTGATGATCGCCCTGACCAAATGGTTGTTATATATCTTCTCTGGCATCTAAAACCATGTCGCATCTCACAGTGCTCATAAATACACCACTTAAATCTCATGCTCAAAGCGTAATTTATCTCCCCAGCATTTCATTCTTTTTAATGAAAAACAGCATGAGGGAGATGTATTAAAATTCTTATTGTTAAAAATGGTGCTAATTTTGCCCCAACTAATCAGATGTTAGCTTTCAAATGGTATAACATCTCATTGGTTGGGGCAAAATTATCACAATTTTTAATGATAAGAACTTTTATTACATCTCCCTGATCGTTTTAAACAAAGGACTACAGTGTTATGTACCGAGAGCCGTTATAGGCTATATGTATGTATGTATAATTTACTTTATAAAGCGCCACTTGGGTACGCAGCGCTGTACATTATATATTATATACGTGGGCACATGGGGCTGTGGCAGCACGGTGGCTCAGTGGTTGGCACGGATACCTTGCAACACTGAGGTCCTGAGTTCAATTCCACCTTTGGACACATCTGCAATGAGTTTGTATGTTCTCCCCGTGTTTGCGTGGTTTTTTCCTCCGGGCACTCCAGTTTCCCCCCTCAATCATAAAGACATACTGATAGGTTGTATGTGTACATAAAAGTGATTAGATTGTAAGCCTTTGGGGCAGGGCCTGATGTGAATAGTGTAAATAATTGTAAAGATATGTGCGCTATATAAGAAATAAAATACATATATATTATTATCTCATTATATATGTTTATATATGTTTTGTGTACCAAGCGTTGACATGACTTCAAGACACAACTAACCCCAGTTATAACGTTACTAAAATTTGTGTCACGTAACTGCCGTAACCAATGTACTGAGCTGTTAACGGCTCTTTAAGACGTAATCTGTATGCCAGCAAACAGCTGGCGTTAAAGATCGCAAAGAAAAAATCCAGTCCACAATGATCACTCAGCTCTTTGCATTGCCTAAAGGGTGCAACAGAGAGCGATAGCGATTCTCAGTACATAGCCTTAAATATTGGGTGTAATTATGTACCTAATATATTAGAAAGAGATACTGTTGGCACACCACATATTTTAAATTGTCAGTGGCAGCTTGGTTATTGTAGGGATTTTTAATTGTTTTTAATGGATATTTAGTGCTTGGCATCAATTTATTCTCTCCCTATTTTTATATAATGTAATAATAAGGGATTTTAAATATAGTGGTGTGCACTGGTATCTTCTTTCTTATATATATTATTGTTTATCACCTGTAGGACACCCTGCCCCTGCTTATACAGGGTTGCCCGTGCCCTGCTAACCTTTTTGCAATGCAACCTAATATACGTACATTAACATTTCCTAACATTTTAATTGGTTAAAAAAAGACAGCGATTCCCACATACAGGAAGGTGAGATAAGACTTCCATCATGGCTATTGTATTAAAATAGGGGTAGCCAGCTCAGTAAGTACTTTGACAACTTTATTTTCTGCAGATAATATAACTCATTTCTATACTTTATATCTACTTATTGTGTATGCTCATATACATGTTAATACTAACAATGACCACACATATATATCCTATCATATAACAATAATATACAATATACCCCCCATCTCATTGTGAGCTGCTAATACAGAATGCAATCTGCTATAAATGTATACATTAATTTATACATTTATACATGAATAGCTAGGCAACAGTAATATGAGTCTAATTCGTTGGATATTCATAGCATAAGTGCCCCTTAAACCACACTACAAATGTACCCAAAGATATCTATTCTACAAGGTTCACTACCCCTTCTCTTCTGTTTCCCAGTTCTTTCTAGTAGTGTCAGACGGTTATGGCTGTGACAGGTGAGGTAACAGCCAATGACTGACTGCTGTTGCATGACCTCCCATCTGATCAGGGTGGACATTAGGTTATATATTTTTATATTTTAAGTCATGTGACTCTGATGACATAGCTTAGCCCCATTTATAAGGGCTAGTACACATGCTGAGCTTGCCATTAATCCCACATGTGTAGCCAATTAGTCGACTGATCAGTGAACAGTTTCCATTGTGCACACTATTGTATATGTGTATGAGGCTTAAGAGCCTAAAGCCTCGAACACATGTTTAACGTGATGGATAGGCATGGTGCCCAAGCGCAGGAATACCCAAGACACGGCCTTTTTGGGCAATAGTCATGTGTGTGTATGCGTTCACTCGGTCATTGTTTGTCGACCTACCATGGTGGATTGACAAACAACGCACAAGCTAATGCATACACATGTACGATTATTGCCCAAAACGACCATTTGTCACTCGTGTCTAAGAGCTCGGGCATCATGCCTCATCCATCATATCAGACTGGGTACAAGGCTCAATTCATGAAATTCTGTATATATATATTCTGATATCTCAAACCCCAAGACCACAATACAGATGTACCTGTAAGGATTGACTTAAAGGGCAAGTCCAGCCAAAAAATTACTCTGCTTTAAAATGTGTATTAGCCCCAAAACCCCACTTTCACAGAGTTGTCACATTTCAAGATGCCCCTAGCTTACTTACCTGACCCGGTCCCTTGCCTTATATTCCACACACCCCTGCTCCTGTTTCGAGCTCGTTGCGAGCAAAAACAGGAGCAGGGGACTTCTGTGTTGACAGACGCTTCTCTTCCTGGTCGCGGCTGTCAGACGATTGGGCGTGACATCACATTGTGCCCTAACTAAGCCCTAACTAAGTTAAGTTCTGGGGGATCTTTGAAATGTGACAACTCTGTGAAAGTGGGGTTTGGGGGGTTATACACATTTTAAAGAATGTAATTTTTTGGCTGGACATTCCCTTTAAAATATACCTGCTGTATGAACTATGGGCAAAAAGATATGTGAGTCTAACTGTGTATCAGAATGAGGCTGTGGCTTCACTGTGCCCAGGTCATCAAGGTGAGCAATTGAGGGATATGGGATATTTTCTAAGACTATAAAAGCTAGAGAAAAGGGGTGTCTCTCTCTCCTTGGGACCTCTCAACACAACAACTGAAAGTGTTTTTCTGGTATTTTACCCGTACCACAGTGTAGGAAGGTTTTGAGCCTGGAAGTATAATGCTCTGCAGTGTCGAAAAAGTGGTCGTGTTCTGAAGATGGCAAGAGGCAACGTATTATTGAGAGTTTACGATCTCCTGCTGAGTTGGTGCGTCTACACAGAGACAATCCTATCAGATCATTATGAACCATATTGTGATCTTGAAACAACTGAAAGCTGATTATCACATGTCTTGGCAAAAAGAAGGAGAGGAGTGTCCAACTTTATTAACAGATTGCAATAGTCTTTATCTCGCCTGTTGTACAATGGGGCTATCCTCCCCAGGGAGGTGGATGCTATGAGAAGAACCAGCTAGTTCGAGGACTACTTCCACATCACCCACTTTCCCTTATACTAAAAGTGATGTTACTTTGATAAGGTCCCCTCCTTATCTGAACTGACGAGGGAAGTAAAAAAACAGATGCAGACATGCAGTTTTGCAGCCCTAAAAGCATAAGAAAATTTATCAAGATGAAGATTTCTGATGATTTTTTCGAGGTTAATAGAGTCTTTTCCCGTCAAAACTACTGAATTCACCATTAGTGACACCGAAAGTTAAAGCAGCACCTCATTCAGGTCCCCTATGCTTCAAGTGTAAAGAAGAGGTCATTTTCTATCAAAATGCCCATTAAGATTGAGGAACTGTATGCCAGTAGTATGATGGGTCATGTTTCCAGCAAGAGATTTCATAAACCTTCTGTAGGTGTGGTGTCGTAAATTCCTTTTCCACTACATAAATGGAGTGGCGACTACTGCTCTTTTCTCGATACTGGATCACAGATCACCATTATCTCTAGAACTTCTTCCGTAAGCATCGGGACATCTCCCTCTGAAACCTGCGATGAGATGACTTGTTTTGGGTTAGTGATGATCCTGAGGAGCAGGATCTGACAGCACCATCAAGCCAGGGAGACTGGTACATTCCTCCGTGAATGGGGATACCCAAAAAGAGTGACTCTGATGGTGAATATGGGACCCCCTCTAGGAGTTCCCTAAATCCAGAAACTCCTGTTTTTGTTCCCAGCTTTTAAGTGAACCAATTAACCAGGAAAGTCAAGGAACTCAAACTCCTAGGCATGGCTCTAATAATGACTTTTCAACTACCTCTGAGCAACCAGGACTACATAGGGAGTTGCGGAGGGGAGTTGAGTAAGGCAACCTCCCCCAGTCTTTACTTACGACACTCGGGTGAACCTAGCATTGTAACTCAATCTTGTGTCTTTGCAGAACTGATTATGCTCATGCTAGGTTAATTAATGCAATTCCAGTATAAGTTCACTTATTTCCTTTACAGCAATGCCATTGTAACCTGTCCCGGGAGGGCCAGGAGAGACATCATTGTTTCTTGGTGTTTTATCTTGTATTATCACTTTTTATATTCTTGCCAGGACAGAAGATCTTCAGCAGGGGGAGAATGTAGGGATTGACTTGGAATATCATGTAAAGTTCATAAGTAGGCACACTCACTTAAGTCTTCAAGAAATATTCATTTATTCTAGTGCTGAAAAACAAAAACGCCAAATATACACACAACGTTTCGGGGGTTTAGCCCCCTCCTCAGGGGCTAAACCCCCGAAACGTTGTGTGTAATTTGGCGTTTTTTTTTTCAGCACTAGAATAAATGAATATTTCTTGAAGACTTAAGTGAGTGTGCCTACTTATGAACTTTACATGATTGAATTTACTCACCTGCTGTGGCACAGGTAATTAGTAGTGCACCTCAGAGTTCTGCCTTTCAGGATCATTGCACATGTTTGGAAATTGGATTGACTTGGAATATACCTGCTGTAGGAACTATGGGCAAAAAGATCTGAGTCTAACTGTGTATCAGAATCAGGCTGTGGCTTCACTGTGCCAGGTCATCAGATGAACATTGGAGGGAATGATGGGATATTTTTTAAGACTATAAAAGCTAGAGAAAACGTGAGTCTCTCTCTCTCTTGGGACCTTCCAACAACAAGGTGGGGAGAGCTGTGCTGTATTTCTGAGGGAGACCCAGGCCTGAGTATGCCTGTCTGCCTCAAACTGTGATTTGTTCAGTTTTATTGCAACATGTTTCGGGGCTTGCAGTGAGCCCTTTCTCAACAAATTGCTTGAGAAGGGCTCACTGCAAGCCCGAAACATGTCGCAATAACTGAACAATTCACAGTTTGAAGTAGCTGCTTGAGTCCCCTCTTACCTGTTATATACAAGTAATATCCATTGACTGCAAGGTTGGAGCAGTCAGAAGGTGTGGGCTCATTGATACACCTGGTAGTTGTGTGCAACATTTGCTGATTTGATTCGCTTTTACCTGCCTGTATTGTGTAAATAAGGGAGACTTTCAAGGAGATTCAATAAAGTTCTTATCATTTAAATGGTGCGTATTTTGCCGCAACCAATCAGATCTTCTTTAACATTTGAACTAAAATCTGATTGGTTGGGGCAAATTAGCACCATTTTAAACGATAAGAACTTTTTATGAATAACCCTGACTGTGACTGTATCCTGACGCTGGCTGATTACTGACTTTATGCAAAGGGGATTCTTGTTTTCTAGAGATTGTTCCAGATCCACCTGCTGCACCATCCCAAGGATTATCTGTGCCCAAATGAATAAAGATAAGGAATTGCCATCCACTTCCTTTCTTTGCACCATTAAGTAACAAGTACCTCAATATATACTAACCCACAGCCTGCAACTGGTGTGGGTAGCGCTACCCAGGGACACTTAGGGAAGATTTATAAATGAGCGGTAACTACTTTTCGCGGTCTAGTTTCCACCATTTTTGCTAAAATCGCTAATAACGCGATTTATAATGCGCGAAACCCTGCCGCAAAAAGTTAGGCCTCGTTAACTTTGCATCAGTTATCGATCGCTTCTATTTATAAATCGGCGGTAACTGATGCGTCGCGTTAATCTCGGCCGTTTCACTTTGCCACCTTGAAGGTGCCGAAAATTTCCGAGATTGCAGGGGGCTGGAGGGGATGCCGGGAAAGGTGTTGCATGATCAGAGGGGCACGGCAGGGTAGTACGCCCCCCCCGCGGCAAGGGTGGGGGGTGTACGCCCACCTCGCCCCCGTGGCGGATGGGACCACTCACTGCGACCCCTACTACCAGCACCCCACCCCGCCCCGTACTCTCACGCGGGAGGGAGGGAAGGGCCCGCTGGGGGGTGGAGGGACCCTCACAGAGGCACTGAGAAGTCGCTCTGCAACTCTAACAGAGAGCCTTTGGGCTTTGGGGTCCCGCAGCTCGAACCGGGACCCCCCTTCCCCAGCCCTATCAGGGCCCTTGCAGCACTTACAAGTGCCCTTGCGCCCCTGAGAAGGGCCTTTGGGGCTTAAGGGGTGCCACAGCTTGAACCCCCTCCCCGGCCCTTATAAGGCCTTTGCGGCACTGAGAAGTGCCTTTGGTCGGGGTCCCGCAGCTCGAACTGGACCCCCGTGAACGGCCTCTTAAAAGAGCCCTTGGCGGCATCTTCTTTCTTCCATCCGGCGACCCCAGCTCTCTGAGGCCGCAGACCCCAAAGATGCCCCTGGCAAAATGCGCATGCGCAAACACTGCGCAAACGCAAAACCACAAGAATCGCGCGATTCCTGTTGTTGCAGTGCGGCTTCAGCCTTATTCCCATTAAAAAGCCTTTAAAAAACACTAATTACATATGCAAGTCCATTTACCAAGGGAATAACATTAACCTGCCAATAAAAAGTTGAATTTCCTCTGGATTGATTCATGATTCAATGTAAATTATACTAATATATAAAATACAACACTCTCTGATTTTTAATTGCTAAAAGAATTGTTCAGCAGCTCATTAAATGGAAACCTAGGGTTAAATCCCATTTTCCAACCTTGCGTGAGCATTCCAATCTGGTTGGCCACATTACGTGCGCTACGCCATGATTCATTTTCACTGTGATCACCTCACCCCTCATACTACCACTATAATAATAAGCAAATACATTTCCAATAACCAAACATGTAATAATAATTATGCACTAACAGTTTAACAAGCACAAAAAATGTCACCTGGAAAAAAAACAAAGAGCTCTATTTTCCCGAATAGTTTTCATGGTTCATGTAGGATGTCGGTTAATCTATATATAAAAAACGATAACCATTCTCGTTGCTATGGCTTCTTCATTGTACAAATTAATAGGATGTTTTAATAAAAGAATTTTTGCAGAGGAGGCATGGGAAATGGAATGAATAGACATAATTGAAGGCAGAGGGCAGATCACAGAGCACTGAACAAGGAGAGAGGAGAAGATTTAACACATCTACTCTGATCAAACAGAAAAGACTAACGTGAATCAAAAAACCAAATCACTTTCTCCTTCTCAGTTATTTGACTGGGGTCTTTAGCTGTACTGAGTATGTAGAAGATAATTACACAGTATATGGCCAATATCATGCATTTATACAATAGAAACAGCCCATTACCTATCAATCTGTTTGTCTTAAAGGTTCCTACGAGGCTTAACTTTAGAAAGCTAATGGACTGGAACTGTTCTACATACCTGTATACCTTTCATATCTTTATAGTTTTCATTTTAGGGTGTAATAGTTTAGAATACATGCCTTAAAATCGTTTTAAGAGATTATAGGAATTTTAACATGTTTTCTAGTTCTGTGCTGTTATTTTACTATAACTTCTCTCTCCCTTATTACTGCTATTTGTAATACTGTAGATGACACTTTGAACCATCCTATAAATTTGATTGCATCGCTCAAAATGAAGAAAACTATTTCCAAATGAGAACGGTTTATCGAAAAAATCAAGATCAAGCAGGCTGAAATTTTTTTCACCAACCCATTCTTCAGTCCCCCATTTCTCTGCAGATTTCTCCATGAAAGATCGCAAAGCTCAAGGTAGGGGACTTCAAGCTGTTCTTCCAATCGGATTTCTGATTTTGCACTCAATCGGAAAGAACATGTGCTCATTTATGGCTAGCTTAATAGATATAATATGGTAAAAACATGTTGAATATTATTTTAATTTTAATAGCAGAAAGTGTGCTATCTGGGAGTAATTTTGCATGTTAAATGTAATCAGAACAATTTGCTTTGCTGCAAATGGTTCTATTATTGACGAACTATAAGTTTCCCAATATGACGTGAAGCATCTATGAACAATTGTGAATGTAAGGCATTATGGGGTAAGCAATACAAGTAAATTATTTTCAGCAATTTTCTGGAAGATTTGTTAATAAATATAAACCTTTCCAGTCCTATACCCCACCCCAAGAAAAACCCCAAAAAAACAACTAATTCTGTCTATTATCTATTGCAACAAACAAGAAAAGAGATGATCAATGCACATTCCTGGGTCCCATATACTACATAATATCTGTGCTAGTGGAAACAGTAAAAACATGGGGGTTATGTTACAATTTTATGCATAAAAATTTGTAGCAAGTTTTCTCTGCAGGAAGATTGACCAAGCTTCCATGTGGTAGTAGCACCCCCCAACACGTCCCTTTAATTGGAATACTAAGCATTGGATGAGAGGCCTCTTTCCTCCTTGTTAAAAGCCAGTAGTGGGGGGAAGTGATAGCCTTCAATACTAATCAATGCAAGGTCAGGGAGACAACCGTCCCACGAAAATGCAACCAAGCAGGGAATGTCAGCCCAGATAAATGATAAATGAAGGATAATTGTTGACCTTATCCTTCTGGGTTACCGCTGGACCTGGTTGAAGAGCTTTTCACTTTATGCATAAAACTGTAACTAAAAAGCCCCATGTTTTACGGTTGCCTAGCACAGATATTATGATATATGGGCCCAGGAATGTGGCATTGAATCATCTCTTTTCTTTTGTTCTAATGTTTGGTCAGATCAGTAGCACTTCCACTATTTGTTTAAAGTAATTTTTCCACAGGAGTTCTCCACAGCCCCCCTTGTGTGTATTATCTATTGCTTATGCTGATGGTTATTTCTAGTCTGACTATTGATGGTGATGTATGAATATAGTGTCAGTTTTGCATAGCGCAAACTGTGCATTCAAATCGGCACATTGCATGAATAAAAGTCTCTTGTTACTGAGGGTCCTTAGGAAAATAAATATAAATAATTAGCTATAGCATCATTTAAGGGCTCCCAATAGAGGAGCAGTAGGACAAAGGACCTTCCTTGCATCATATCTGCAAACATCCAATTCTCAGAACTTGCAAGTGGACATGTGTTTACGGCACACAAACATGGTCAGAGACCACAGTGCAAGACAACAGCTATGATGCAAATTTCACACCTGTCAATTGTCCCTCATTGTGTGAAAGGTCACATTTTTGGTCTTGGATCTACAGGCTTAGATTGGGTGAGTGAGTTGAGGAGGGGATGGATAGAATTGTGTCAGAGGCTTGGACTGGATGGAGCATGGATGGGCCAATGTCCTGTGTGACATCTAAGAATGAAATCGTCTCAGCTTATAAATCCTTGGGGACATTATAAACTGAAGTTATTGATGATGAGTTACAGTTGTGTGAGTTTAGCAAATGCGGAGCTTATTATTTTTTCAGTGAAGTTGGAGACATGAACATCCAGCATCTCCTGGGACCCCTTTTGTCCTTGGCTTTCCAATAGATCATTTCTGTTGAGTAAATGCTAGACGTATTTATGTTCATAAGGAATGAACTTTGGTCTATTGAAAGCAATACTCCTTTCTGATTCCAAAAATGGCAATTGGATTTCATCCTGCATCAACATCCTAGATTTGTTAAAACCATTCTCCTAACCCTGTTATTTTATTTAAACATATAGAGTTTATCTGTAAGCACCACCCTCTACCACAGCTAATCCCATATCTACACTGTCCTAATTTGTTCTGAGAACAACGCAATATATGCAGATCTTACATTCCATAATGGTTGCCTCATTCAACAGATCCTGGAGACTGTCAGTGAAGTCGACGCTGGAGCGGGTCCAGGAGTAGTGTCTCCTCCTACTTGCAGGCACTCTGCTCCCTGCTTTGATTGGTGGGTTGTCATCCTATCTTCTGTGCATGTGCACCCATAGGAAAGATAGGAGGCACATCAGGACATTGTTTTTAATTAGCTGTTAGAAGCAGCACTTTAACTCTGCATTGGGTGAGTTCACTGAGCACAGGGAGTTAGAATAAGTAATGCTATCCTCCTTTAAATTATAGGTCCAGATACCAAATTTCTGATGGTTTACTGCACAGAATAATAAAACGTTTTCATTGGTAGCTATGTAAAGAGAATGGCAACTGTTCATTATTTGAATGGTATTCTAGTGTACCAATAATTAATGTAGCACAGTATGGCATTCTAGAATACTGTACATGCCTTTATAATTATGGCCTTTGATTTTTAATCTAAACGTCCACCCAACTTTTTTGGACTGTATCTCCTCCCACAGTTTTCAAGCTAGAGACATGAAATTTGGTACAACAGACACATAGGAGAAGTGTGCTATACCTAGCTAATATCTGCCAAAGCATTATCGAGAAATTTCGGGACATTTTCCCCCATATACTATAATAAGTACAATCCTCAAATGTGGATATTCCAAGGTTTTAAGTTCAAGTAATTAAAACCGTCAAGTATTAATTCACTGCAATAGTGAACTATTCTTTTCTACATTGACTGAAGCCCAGGAAGTAAAGGCTATGCCTTACCCCGTTCTTCATCAATGTTTGGATAGCCAGGAACGAAGCTTAGAAAATCTCACCTTTCGCATGATCCAGCGGGCCGCTCTGACAGTTCCAAACTGCTTCCTGCTTCTGTTGATCTATAACGCTCATGCCCGATAATGCATGCTATAGCACAAAGAAAACAAACATTTATACCCAACCCCGGACACAGACACAGGTACACACACCATCTAACCTACCCTTCCATTACCCTGGCAGCTAAGGGTAACTATAATTAAAAAACTAATTTTGAAATTAGTTTTATGATCATAAATGCAAAAAAACATACCCCAAACTGACACAGGTACACACACCTCCATTCCTGTGGCAGCAATACTTAAAGGGTAACTATAGGCAATAAACATATTTTGACCAGTCATAAATAAATCATGCAAATATTTACCATCCAAACACACCTACTGACCTAACCTTCATTTTCCATGGCAGCCATACTTAAAGAGTAACTATAGTCAAAAACAAAATCCTAATTAATCATCAGAAAAATTTAGTTTTAGGTCATACATGTAATAATATATCAACACACACCTGCTGAGCTACCCTTCTATTCGGTGGTCAGGCAGACAAACTTAAAGGGTAACTTTCAAAATACAAATTTTGATCAAAAAAGTTCATTTTATGGTCATACATGCAATTATAGTATACAGTCTAACACATACCTACTGACCTACTCTTCCTTCCAGTTCCATGGCAGCCATAAGTAAATAGTACTATATTCAAAAAAACAAATATTGGCCATCATCAAAAATAGTTTTATGGCCATAAACGCACAAACACATATCCCCCACCCTGACACAGGTAACACACACTATTGACCTACACTCATGTTTCCATGGCAGCAATACTTAAGGTAACTATAGTTAGTAAACAAATTTTGACCAGTTATCAAGAAAAGTTAGTTTTATGATCATAAACACAAACACATACCCCCCCAACCTGACAAGTTTCAGGTCCCTCTTTGGTTCCCTTGCCAGTCACCCTCCTTAGCCATAGGAGAGACCGGGAGGTACTTCCGTCTACTCTCAGAGCAGAATGGACATTATTTTTTGTCCATGTGTATGCATGACGTCACTCAAAGAAGTGCTAGTTTATCTGCCAGTCGCTCCACTAGGTAACTGATGATCGTTATTCTCCCCTGTATTGCTCTGTGTTCCCTCCTTGGTCTCTTCCTGTGCTTGTCCCGTTTTGCCTCTCTGTTCTTGGCTCCTGTGCTTTACCCTGCTCCTGGTCTCCTGCTGCCATCACAGTCTACCATATCCACAGCCTGCTCCTTGTCTCCTGCTGCCATCTCCGTCTTACTTATCCCACAGCCTGCTCCGTATCTCCTGCTGCCATCTCAGTCTACCATATCCACAGCCTGCTCCTAGTCTCCTGCTGCCATCTCAGTCTACCATAATCCAACCGCCTGCTCCTTGTCTCCTGCTGCCATCTCAGACTACCATATCCACAGCCTGCCCCTGGTTTCCTGTTGCCATTCTTTCCATCATATCCATAACCTGCTCTTTATCTCTCTCTTCAGCCTAATTCCACCTTATGCACATCCTGCTCCTGTGTCTCCCTGCAGCCTCATCCATCACATCCTTCACATCTCCTGGTCTCTTGTTGCAGTCTCACCCACCATACCATTATTATTTTTTTAATTATTATTATTGTGGATATATATAGCGCCAACATCTTCCGTGGCACTTTACATTTGCATTAATATACACAAGGAAAACATACATGTTACATACAAGGGTAGAGCAAGTAACACAATGTGCAAAATAAAGTCATTTCCTGAGTTGGGTAGTGCTGCCTGACAAGGGTGCTCTAGCGTCCCAAAACACAGTAGGATCGGGTGCGGAGAAAAGTGGGTAAACTGGCACTCAGGAAACTGTCACTGGTGTAATGTAATGATCAGCACTGCAACAGGAGACAAGCAGCGGATGGGTATTCACAAGGATCCAATTTAAGCTGCTAACCTTACCCTTTAGACTCTCTCTAATCCAATACAGCACCCCCATACATCTCTTATTGATAAACAGATACTTCCTATGGTTAACTCGCTTCTTTTTCATCCACTTTAATCACCTCTTCTCCACACCCGTAATCGGGACATTGTGCTCATGTGTTCCTCGCTTTATACATCACTCGCCATCACGTCATATCTTCAAATGCAACCTCAAAACTCACCTTCAGGTCACGGTTAAAATCTGGACGCGAACACTTCTACCCCTCTTACTGACCCATCTCAGACCCCTATTTATAATCCACTGAAACTTAGTTACAGCTACTGATCTGCTTTTACCTTATGTTTAATTCCCCATCTCCTCCAGACTGTAAGCTCTTTTGGGGCAGGCCCTCCTTCCTATTGTACCACAGTAATGCTGTAACTTACCACACTGAATGATGCTTGGCCACAGTTGAATTATTTGCACATTGTTACTTTGCTCTATTACCCTTGTATGTAACATGTATCTTTTCCTTGTGTATTTATGCAAATGTAAAGTGCCACGGAAGATGTTGGCGGCTATATATATCCACAATAATAATAATTAAAAATAATAATAATGGTATGGTGGGTGAGACGCAACAAGAGACCAAGGAGATGCTGAGGTATGTGATGGATGAGGCTGCAGCAGGAACCAGGAGCAGGATGTGCATAAGGTGTAATTAGGCTGAAGCAGAGATAAAGAGCAGGTATGTGATATGATGGAAAGAGATGGCACAGGAAACCAGGGCAGGCTGTGGATATGGTAGTCTGAGATGGCAGCAGGAGACAGGAGCAGGCTGTGGATATGGTAGACTGAGATGGCAGCAGAGGACTAGGAGCAGGCTGTGGATATGGTAGACTGAGATGGCAGCAGGAGACTAGAGCAGGCTGTGGATATGGTAGAGATGGCAGCAGGAATAAGGAGCATGCTGTGGATAAGTAAGACGGAGATGGCAGGCAGGAGAAGGAGCAGGCTGTGGATATGTGTAGACTGTGATGGCACAGGATCCAGGAGCAGGGTAAAGCACAGGAGCCAAGAACAGAGAGGCAACAGGGACAAAGCACAGGAAGAGACAAAGGAGGACAACAGGAGCCAATACAGGGGAGATAACGATCATCAGTTACCTAGTGGAGCGACTGGCAGATAACTAGCACTTCTTTGGTGACGTCATGCATACCCATGGACAAACTAATGTCACTTCTGCTCTGAAGAGTAGACGGAAGTACCTCCCCTTCCTCCTCCTATTGGCTAAGGAGGGTGACTGGCAAAGCACCAAAAAAGAGGGACCTGAAACTTTGTCAGGTGGGGGGGTATGTGTTTTGTGTTATGATCATAAAACTACTTTCTTGATAATGGTCAAAATTTGTTTACTAACTAATAGTTACCTTTTAAGTATTGCTGCCATGGAAACTGAAGTTTAGTGCAATAGGTTGTGTTTACCTGTGTCAGGGTGGGGGATATGTGTTTGTGCGTTTATGGCCATAAAACTATTTTTGATGATTGCCCATATTTGTTTTTTTGAATATAGTTACTATTTACTATGGCTGTGCCATGAACTGGAAGGGTAGGTCAGTAGGTGTGTGTGTTAGACAGTATTTAATTGAATGCATGACCAAAAACTAACTTTTTTTTTTATATAGTTAACTTTATGTATGTCTGCCACCAAATGGAAGAGAGGTCAGTAGGTATGTTAGACTGTATATAATTGCATGTATGACCATAAATGAACTTTTTTGATCAAAATTTGTATTTTGAAAGTTACCCTTTAAGTTTTTCTGCCACCGAAATAGAAAGGGTAGCTCAGCAGGTGTGTGTTGATATATTTTACATGTATGTGACCGTAAAACTAAATTTTTCTGATGATTAATTAGGATTTTGTTTTTGACTATAGTTTACTCTTTAAGTATGGCTGCCATGGAAAATGAAGGTTAGGTCAGTAGGTGTGGTTTTGGATGGTAAATATTTGCATGTATTTATGACTGGTCAAAATATGTTTATTGCCTATAGTTACCCTTTAAGTATTGCTGCCACAGGAATGGAGGTGTGTGTACCCTGTGTCAGTTTGGGGTATGTTTTTTTGCATTTATGATCATAAAACTAATTTCAAAATATTTTTTTAATTTAGTTACCCTTAGCTCGGTGTGCGGTAGTGTAGTGTATGTGTGGTGTCGTGTCGGTGGGGGATAAATGTGTTTGTTTTTCTTTGTGCTATAGCATGCATTATCGGCATGAGCGTTATAGCATAACAGAAGCAGGAAGCAGTTTGGAACTGTCAGAGCGGTCCCGCTGGATCATGCGAAAGGTGAGATTTCTAAGCTTCGTTCCTGCTATCCAAACATTGATGAAGAACGGAGGTAGGCATAGCTCCTTTACTTCCTGGGCTTCAGTCAATGTAGAAAAGGATAGTTCACTATTGCAGTGATTAAATACTTGACGGTTTTAATTACTGAACTTAAAACCTTGGATATCCACTTGTGAGGATTGTACGTATTATAGTAATATGGGGGAAAATGTCCCGAAATTTCTCGATAATGGCTTTGGCAGATTACTTTAGCTAGGTAATAGCACACTTCTCCTATGTGTCCTGTCTGTACCAAATTTCATGTCTCTAGCTGAAAATCTGTGGGAGGAGATACAGTCCAAAAAAGTTGGGTGGACGTTTAGATTAAAACATCAAAGGCCATATTATAGAGGCATGTTACAGTATTCTAGAATGCCATATCACTGTGCTACATTACATTATTGGGTATACACTAGAATACCATTCTAAATAATGAACAGTTGCCATTCTCTTTACATAGCTACCAATGAAAAACGTTTATTATTCTGTGCAGTAAACCATCAGAATTTTGGTATCTGGACCTATAATTTAAAGGGAGATAGCAATTACTTATTCCTAACTCCTGTGCTCAGTAGAACTCACCCAATCAGAGTTTAAGTTGCTGCTTCAACAGCTAATCTAAAACAGCAACCCACACAACAGAGCAGCCTGATAGGAGCACTCCCTGGACCCCTCCAGGCGCCTCCGACTGTCCACTGACAGTCTCCAGGATCTGTTGAATGAGGCACCATTATGGAATGTGAAGATCTGCAGTATATTGCCTTTGTTCTCAGAACAATTAGAGACAGTGTAGATATGGGATAGCTGTGTAAAGGGTGTGCTTACGATAAACTCTATATGTTTAAATAAAATAACAGGGTTAGGAAGAATGGTTTTAACAAATCTAGGATGTTGATGCAGGATGAAATCCAATTGCCATTTTTGGAATCAGGAAGGGAGTATGCTTTCAATAGACCAAAGTTCATTCCTTATGAACATAAATACGTCTAGCATTGACTCAACAAGAAATGATCTATTGGGAAGCCAAGGACAAAAGGGTCCCAGGAGATGCTGGAGTGTTCATGTCCTCCAACTTCACTGAAAAAAATATAGCTCCGCATTTGCTAAACTACACACGTAACTTAATCATCAATAAACTTCAGTTTATAATGTCCCCAAGGATTTCATAAGCTGAGACGATTTCATTCTTACAGATGTCATACAGGACATTGCCCATCCATGCTCCATCCAGTCCAAGCCTCTGACACAATTCTATCCATCCCCCTCTCACCCATCACCCAATCTAAGCCTGTAGATCCAGACCAAAAATGTGACCTTTCACACAATGAGGGACAATTGACAGGTGTGAAATTTGCATCATAGCTGTTGTCTTGGCACTGTGGTCTCTGACCATGTTTGTGTGCGTAAACACATGTCCACTTTGCAAGTTCTGAGAATTGTGTTTGCAGATATGACAAGGAAGGTCCTTTGTCCTACTGCTCCTCTATTGGGAGCCCTTAAATGATGCTATAGCTAATTATTTTACTTTATTTTCCTAAGGACCCTCAGTAACAAGAGACTTTTTATTCATGCAATGTGCCGATTTGAATGCACATTTGGCTATGCAAAACTGCACCTATATTCATACATCACCCATATAGTCAGCAGGAAATACTCATCAGCATTGCAATAGATATACACAAAGGGGAGCTGTGGGAGAACTCCTGTGGAAAAATTACTTTATAACAAATAGTGAAGTGCTACTGATCTGACCAAAACATTAGAACAAACAAGAAAGAAATGATCAATGCAAATTCTGGCGCCCCCATATTCTAATATCTATGCTAGTGCAAACCGTAAAACAATGGGGTTTTTTAGTTACAGTTTTATGCATAAAATGAAAGCCTCCAACCACGTCAAGGTAACCCCAAAATGAAGGTCAACAATTTTACTAGAGATGTCCGAACTTCGCAAAACCGGTCCGCTCGAGGATCCGCGAATTTTCGAAAAAAATCCGAAAATTCGAAAATCCGCGAGCGGGACCCGTTTAAAATTAAAAATACCCTTGAAATAACGAGATTTTTCGTATTTTCGAAAATTTTCGAAAATTACGAGTTTTCACGTATTTTCGGGAATTTTCGAATTACGAGTTTTCATGTATTTTGGAAATATGTATTTTCGAAAAACAGTAAATAATCTCTCGTAATTTCGAATATTTTCGAAAATACGTATGTTGAAATAGAGAAACCATTGTATTTTCGAAATATTCGAAAATACATGTTTTCCCGTATTTTCCGGAATTTTCAAAAATACGTGAAAACTCGTAATTTCGAAAATTTTCGAAAATACGAAAAATCCGCGAATCGGAAGTTCGGAAGGCGGAAAATCCGGAAAAATCCGCCGTTCGCAACGGGATAAATCCGCGGCGGATCCGGGTTCGGATCCGCGAACCGGCCATCCCTACAATTACCTTCATTTATCATTTATCTGGGCTGACATTCCCTGCTTGGTTGCATTTTCGTGGGACGGTTGTCTCCCTGACCTTGCATTGGATTAGTATTGAAGGCTATCACTTCCCCCCCCTACTGGCTTTTAACAAGGAGGAAAAGAGCCTCTCATCCAATGCTTAGTATTCCAATTAAAGGGATGTTGTTGGGGCGTGCTACTACCACATGGAAGCTTGGTCAATCTTCCTGCAGAGAAACTCTGCTACAAATTTGTATGCATAAAATTGTAACTAAACCCCCCAGTTTTTACTGTTTCCACTAGCACAGATATTATGATAGTATATGGGACCCAGGAATGTGCATTGATCATCTCTTTTCTTTTGTTGCAATAGATAATAGACAGAATAGTTGTTTTTGGGGTTTTTCTTGGGGTGGGGTGTATAGGACTGGAAAGGTTTATATTTAACAAATCTTACCAGAAAATTGCTGAAAATAATTTACTTGTATTGCTTACCCCATAATGCCTTACATTCACAATTGTTCATAGATGCTTCACGTCATATATTGGGAAACTTATAGTTCGTCAATAATAGACCATTTGCAGCAAAGCAAATTGTTCTGATTACATTTAACATGCAAAATTATCTCCCAGATAGCACACTTTCTGCTATTAAAATAAAATTAAATTAAAAATTAAATATATCAACATGTTTTTACCATATTATATCTATTAAGCTAGCCATACATGAGCACTGTTCTTCCGATTGAGTGCAAAAATCAGAAATCGATTGGAAGAACAGCTTGAAGTCCCTACCTTGAGCTTTGCGATCTTCATGGAGAATCTGCAGAGAAATGGGGACTGAAGAATGGGTTGGTGAAAAAATTTCAGCCTGGCTTGATCTTGATTTTTTCGATAAACCGTTCTCATTTGGAAAATGTTTTCTCATTTGACGATGCAATCAAATTTATAGGATGGTTCAAAGTGTCAATCTACAGTTATTACAAATAGCAGTAATAATGGGAGAGAGAAGTTATAGTAAAATAACAGCAGAACATAGAAAACATTTAAAATTCCTATAATCTCTTAAACGATTTTAAGGCATGTATTCTAAACATATTCACCCCTAAAATGAAAACTATAAAGATATGAAAGGTATACAGGTTATGTAGACAGTTCCAGTCCATTAGCTTTCTAAAGTTAAGCCTACGGAGGACCTTTATAGACAAACAGATTGATAGGTAATGGCTGTTTCTATTGTATAAATGCATGATATTGGCCCATATTACTGTGTAATTATCTTCTACATACTCAGTACAGCTAAAGACCCCAGTCCAAATAACTGGAAGGAAAGGTGATTGGTTTGTTTTTGGTTCACGTTATGTCTTTTCTGTTTGATCAGAGTAGATTGTGTTAAATCTTCTCCTCTCTCCTTGTTCAGTGCTCTGTGATCTGCCCTCTGCCTCAAATTATGTCTATTCATTCCATTTCCATGCCTCCTCTGCAAAAATTCCTTTTATTAAAACATCCTATTAATTTGTATCAATGAAGAAGCCATAGCAACTGAGAATGGTTATCGTTTTATTATTAGATTACCGACATCCTACATGAACCATGAAAACTATTCGGGGAAAATAGAGCTCTTGTTTGTTTTTTCCAGGCTGACATTTATTTGTTCGCTTGTTAAACTGTTAGTGCATTAATTATTATTTACATGTTTGGTTTATTGGAAATGATATTTTGCTTATTATTATAGTGGTAGTATGAGGGGTGAGGTGATCACAGTGAAAATGAATCATGGCGTTGCGCACGTAATGTGGCCAACCAGATTGGAATGCTCACGCAAGGTTGGAAAAAATGGGATTTAACCCTAGGTTTCCATTTAATAGACTGCTGAACAATTCTTTGCAATTAAAAATCAGAGAGGTTGTATTTTTATATTATTAGTATAATTTACATTGAATCATGAATACAATCCAGGGAAAATTCAACTTTTATATTTGCAGGTTAATGTTTATTCCCTTGGTAAATGGACTTTGCATATGTAATTAGTGTTTTAAAGGCTTTTTAATGGGAATAAGGCTGAAGCCGCACTGCAACACACAGGAATCGCGCGATTCTTGTGCGTTTTGCGTTTTGCGCAGTGTTTGCGCATGCGATTTTGCTAAGGGGCATCTCTTGGGGGTCTGGCTGCGGCCTCAGCAGAGCTGGGGTCGCCGGATGGAAGAAAGAAGATGCCGCCAAAGGGCTCTTTTAAGGGCCGTTCACTGGGTCCAGTTCGAGCTGCGGGACCCCGACCAAAGGCACTTCTCAGTGCCGCAAAGGCCTTATAAGGCCGGGGAGGGGGTTCAAGCTGTGGCACCCCTTAAGCCCCAAAGGCCCTTCTCAGGGGCGCAAGGGCACTTGTAAGTGCTGCAAGGGCCCTGATAGGGCTGGGGAAGGGGGTCCCGGTTCGAGCTGCGGGACCCCAAAGCCCCAGGCTCTTGTTAGAGTTGCAAGGGCACTTCTCAGTGCCTCAGCTGGAGGGTCCCTCCACCCCCCAGCGGGCCCTTCCCTCCCTCCCGCGTGAGAGTACGGGCGGGGGGGGGCCTGCTGTAAGGGGTCGCAGTGAGTGGTCCATCCGCCACGGGGGGCGAGGTGGGCGTACACCCCCACCTTGCCGCGGGGGGGGGCGTACTACCCTGCCGTGCCCCTGATCAGTGCAACTACTTTCCCGGCATCCCCTCCCAGCCCCCTGCAATCTCGGAAATTTTCGGCACCTTCAAGGTGCAAAGTGAAACGGCCGAGATTAACGCGACGCATCAGTTACCGCCGATTATAAATAGAACGATCGATAACTGATCAAAGTTACGAGGCGTTAACTTTTGCGGCAGGGTTTCGCGCATTATAAATCGCGTTATTAGCGATTTAGCAAAAATGGTGGGAAACTAGACCCGAAAATTACCGCTCATTTATAAATCTGCCCCTAAGTGTCCTGGGTAGCGCTACCCACACCAGTTGCAGGCCTGTGGGTTATGTATATATTGTAAGGTACTTGTTACTTAATGGTGCACAGAAAGGGAAGTGGATGGCAATTCCTTATCTTTATTCATTTGGGCACAGATAATCCTTGGGATGGTGCAGCAGGTGGATTCTGGAACAATCCCTCTAGAAAAACAGAATCCCCTTTGCATAAGTCAGTAATCCAGCCAGGTCAGGATACAGTCACAGTCAGGGTTTATTCAATAAAAGTTCTTATCGTTTAAATGGTGCTAATTTGCCCCAACCAATCAGATGTTAGCTTTCAAATGTTAAAGAAGATCTGATTGGTTGCGGCAAAATACCACCATTTTAAATGATAAGAACTTGTATTGAATCTCCTGAAATCTCCCTTATTACACAAATACAGGCAGGTAAACAGGAATCAAATCAGCAAATGTTGCACACAACTCACCAGGTGTATCAAATGAGCCCACACCTTCTGACTGCTCCAACCTGCAGTCATGATATTACTGTATATAACAGGTAGAAGGGGACTCAAGACAGTACTTCAAACTGTGAATTGTTCGTTATTGCGACATGTTTCGGGCTTGCAGTGAGCCTTCTCAGATTGCTGAAAAGGCTACTCGCCCCAAACATGTTGCATCTGACAATAGTTGAGGAGACGGATAGGCTGCAAATACAGCACATTGAACACCACCTTGATTACAATTAACATACGAAGCAGAGTCAGTCTGCCAACGTTGTACGATTGACAGTTAGACTGCTGAGAGGCTAGTAGCTCAGCTTTCCCGAAAACAGACTCTCCCACCTTGTTGTTGGAGCCCAAGAGAGAGAGACTCACGTTTTCTCTAGCTTTTATAAGTCTTAAAAAATATCCCATCATTCCCTCCAATGTCTCATCTTGATGACCTGGGCACAGTGAAGCCACAGCCTGATTCTGATACACAGTTAGACTCAAGATCTTTTTGCCCATAGTTCCTACAGCAGGTATATTCCAAGTCAATCCAATTTCCAAACATGTGCAATGATCCTGAAAGGCAGAACTCTAGGTGCACTACTAATACCTGTGCCACAGCAGGTGAGTAAATTCAATCATGTAAAGTTCATAAGTAGGCACACCTCACTTAAGTCTCAAGAAATATTCATTTATTCTAGTGCTGAAAACACAAAACGCCAAATATACACACAACGTTTCGGGGGTTTAGCCCCCTGAAGGGGGCTAAACCCCCGAAACGTTGTGTGTATATTTGGCGTTTTTTGTTTTTCAGCACTAGAATAATGAATATTCTTGAAGACTTAAGTGAGTGTGCCTACTTATGAACTTTACATGATATTCCAGTCAATCCCTACATTCTCCCCTGCTGAAAGATCTTCTGTCCTGGCAAGAATATAAAAAGTGATAATACAAAGATAACAACCAAGAAACAATGATGTCTCTCCTGGCCCTCCCGGGACAGGTTACAATGGCATTGCTGTAAAGGAAATAAGTGAACTATATACTGGAATTGCATTAATTAAACCTAGCATGAGCATTAATCAGTTGCAAAGACACAAGATTGAGTTACAATGCTAGGTTCACCCAGAGTGTCGTAAGTAAAGACTGGGGGAGGTTGCCTTACTCAACTTCCCCTCCGCAACTCCCTATGTAGTCCTGGTTGCTCAGAGGTAGTTGAAAGTCATTATTAGAGCCATGCCTAGGAGTTTGAGTTCCTTGACTTTCCTGGTTAATTGGTTCACTTAAAAGCTGGGAACAAAAACAGGAGTTTCTGGATTTAGGGAACTCCTAGAGGGGGTCCCATATTCACCATCAGAGTTCACTTCTTTTGGGTATCCCCATTCACTGGAGGAATGTACCAGTCTCCCTGAGCTTGATGGTTGCTGTCAGTATCCTGCTCCTCAGGATCATCACTAACCCCAAACACAGTCATCTCATCAGCAGGTTCAGAGGGAGATGTCCAAGATCTTACGGAAGAAGTCTCTAGAGATAATGGTGATCTGTGATCCAGTATCGAAAAGAGCAGTAGTCGCCACTCCATTTATGTAGTGGGAAAAGGAATTTACGACCCACACCTACAGAAGGTTTATGAAATCTCTGCTGGAAACATGACCCATCATACTACTGGCATACAGTTCCTCAATCTTAATGGGCATTTTGATAGAAAATGACCTCTTCCTTACACTTGAGCATAGGGGACCTGAATGAGGTGCTGCTTTAACTTTCGGTGTCACTAATGGTGAATTCAGTAGTTTTGACGGGAAAAGACTCTTATTAACCTCAGAAAATTCATCAGAAATATCTTCATCTTGATAAATTTCTTATGCTTTTTAGGGCTGCAAAACTGCATGTCTGCATCCTGTTTTTTTACTTCCCTCGTCAGTTCAGATAAGGAGGGGACCTTATCAAGTAACATCACTTTTAGTATAAGGGAAAGTGGGTGATGTGGAAGTAGTCCTCGAACTAGCTGGTTCTTTCTCATAGCATCCACCTCCCTGGGGAGGATAGCCCCATTGTACAACAGGCGAGATAAAGACTATTGCAATCTGTTAATAAAGTTGGACACTTCCTCTCCTTCTTTTTGCCAAGACATGTGATAATCAGCTTTCAGTTGTTCAAGATCACATATGGTTCATAATGATCTGATAGGATCTTGTCTCTGTGTAGCGCACGCACAACTCTGCAGCAGGAGATCGTAAACTCTCAATAATACGTTGCCTCTTGCCATCTTCAGAACACGACCACTTTTTCAGACACTGCAGAGCATTATACTTCCAGGCTTCAAAACCTTCCTTACCTGTGGTACGGTAAAATACCAGAAAACACTTTCAGTTTGTTGTTGGAAGGTCCCAAGAGAGAGAGAGACACCCCTTTTCTCTAGCTTTTATAGTCTTAGAAAATATCCCATCATTCCCTCCAATGTCTCACCTTGATGACCTGGGCACAGTGAAGCCACAGCCTCATTCTGATACACAGTTAGACTCACATATCTTTTTGCCCATAGTTCATACAGCAGGTATATTTTAAAGGGAATGTCCAGCCAAAAAATTACTATTCTTTAAAATGTGTATTACCCCCCAACCCACTTTCACAGAGTTGTCACATTTCAAAGATCCCCCAGAACTTAACTTAGTTAGGGCTTAGTTAGGGCACAATGTGATGTCACGCCCAATCGTCTGACAGCCGCGACCAGGAAGAGAAGCGTCTGTCAACACAGAAGTCCCCTGCTCCTGTTTTTGCTCGCAACGAGCTCGAAACAGGAGCAGGGGTGTGTGGAATATACGGCAAGGGACCGGGTCAGGTAAGTAAGCTCAGGGGCATCTTTGAAATGTGACAACTCTGTGAAAGTGGGGTTGGGGGGCTAATACACATTTTAAAGCAGAGTAATTTTTTGGCTGACTTGCCCTTTAAGTCAATCCTTACAGGTACATCTGTATTGTGGTCTTGGGGTTTGAGATATCAGAATATATATCACAGAATATCCCATGAATTGAGCCTTGTACACATGTCTGATATGATGGATAGGCATGATGCCCGATCTTAGACACGAGTGACAAATGGTCGTTTTGGGCAATAATCGTACATGTGTATGCATTAGCTGTTGCGTTGTTGTCAATCCACCATGGTAGGTCGACAAACATGACCGAGTGAACGCATACACACACATGACTATTGCCCAAAAAGGCCGTTTGTCTTGGGTATATCCTGCGCTTGGGCACCATGCCTCATCCATCACGTTAAACAGTGTTCGAGGCTTTAGGCTCTTAAGCCTCATACACATATACAATAGTGTGCACAATGGACACTGTTCACTGATCAGTCGACTAATTGGCTACACTGTGGGATTAATGGCAAGCTCAGGCATGTGTACTAGCCCTTATAAATGGTGCTAAGCTATGTCATCAGAGTCACATGACTTAAAATATAATATATAAACCTAATGTCCACCCTGATCAGATGGAGCGGCTCATGCAACAGCAGTCAGTCATTGGCTGTTACCTCACCTGTCACAGCCATAACCGTCTGCACTACTAGAAAGAACTGGGAAACAGAAGAGAGGGTAGTGAACCTTGTATAGATATCTTTGGGTACATTTGTAGTGTGGTTTAAGGGGCACTTATGCTATGAATATCCAACGAATTAGACTCATATTACTGTTGCTAGCTATGTCATGTATAAATGTATAAATTAATGTATACATTTATAGCAGATTGCATTCCGTTACTAGCAGCTCACAATGAGATGGGGGTTATATGTATATTATTTGTATATGATAGGTAATATTTATGTGTGTCATTTGTTAGTATTAACATGTATATGAGCATACACAATAAGTAGATATAAAGTATAGAAATGAGTTATATTATCTGCAGAAAATAAAGTTGTCAAAGTACTTACTGAGCTGCTACCCCTATTTTAAATAACAATAGCCATGATGGAAGGTCTTATCCTCACCTTCCTGTATGTGGGAATCGCTGTCTTTTTTTAACCAATTAAAATGTTAGGAAATGTAATGTACGTATATTAGGTTGCATTGACAAAAAGTTAGCAGGGCACTGGGCAACCCTGTATAAGCAGGGCAGGGTGTCCTACAGGTGATAAACAATTAATAATATAAGAAAGAAGATACCATGCACACCACTATATTTAAAATCCCTTATATTACATTATATAAAATAGGGAGAGAATAAATTGATGCCAAGCACTAAATATCCATTAAAAACAATTAAAAATCCCTACAATAACCAAGCTGCCACTGACAATTTTAAATATAGTGGTGTGCCACAGGTATCTTCTTTCTTAAATATATTAGGTTACATAATTACACCCAATATTTAAGGCTATGTACTGAGAATCGCTATCGCTCTCTGTTGCACCCTTTAGGCAATGCAAAGAGCTGAGTGCATGTGACTGGATTTTTTCTTTGCGAATCTTTAACGCCATCTGTTTGCTGGCATTACAGATTACGTCTTAAAGAGCCGTTAACATCTCAGTACATTGGTTACGGCAGTTACGTGACACAAATTTTACGTAACGTTATAACTGGTGTTAGTTGTGTCTTAAAGTCATGTCAACGCTTGGTACACAAACAATATATAAACTATATAATGAGTAATATATATATATGTATTTTATTTCTTATATAGCGCTACATATTCTTTACAATTATTTACACTATTCACATCAGGCCCTGCCCCGAAGAGCTTACATCTAATCACTTTTATGTACACTACAACCTATCAGTATGTCTTTATGATTGAGGGGGAAACTGGAGTGCCCGGAGGAAACCCACGCAAACACGGGGAGAACATACAAACTCATTGCAGATGTGTCCAAAGGTGGAATTGAACTCAGGACCTCAGTGTTGCAAGGTATCAGTGCCAACCACTGAGCCACCGTGCTGCCCACAGCCCCATGCTGCCCACGTATATAATATATAATGTACAGCGCTGCGTACCCAAGTGGCGCTTTATAAAGTAAATTATACATACATACATATAGCCTATAACGGCTCTCGGTACTAACACTGTATGTCCTTTGTTTAAAACGCTCAGGGAGATGTAATAAAAGTTCTTATCATTAAAAATTGTGATAATTTTGCCCAACCAATGAGATGTTATTTACCATTTGAAAGCTAACATCTGATTAGTTGGGGCAAAATAGCACCATTTTTAACAATAAGAACTTTAATACATCTCCCTCATCTGTTTTTTCATTAAAAAGAATGAATGCTGGAGATAAATTACGCTTTGAGCATGAGATTTAAGTGGTGTATTTATGAGCACTGTGAGATGCACATGGTTTTAGATGCCAGAGAAGATATTAACAACCCATTTGGTCAGGGCGATCATCAATGAGCCCCGCTGAACATCCGTCTCATGCGACAAAGTGCCCATACACAGCACAACTGTTGTCCGAAACGGGTGCTCATTCACAATGGTGCGCCACAGGTCGGCCTCCGCAATGGTACGCGTGTATGAGTCTTCAGTAAATAGATACAGATATGCAGACATTCATCAATAAATAGTAAGGAACACCATGTTAATTTAACTGTTCATATCTCCTGACATGACACCTGTCATGACAAAACCCATGTTCAACCGAATTGTCTGCCGTGTCGATAACTGCTTTTTATTATTCTTAATGGAATCCCATACCACTGCAAACACTATGAAAAGCACTTCCCCCAGCCCCCTGGTTGGGTATCTTATATTGACGCACTGGAGTTACAGATACCTGACAAATCCAGTCACATCCAATCTACAATGTGTGGGGGCAGAAAAACTGAAAGCGGCACCAATGAACTACTGCAGCATCGCTACTGTAGAGGGTGCTAATATGCTTGGGCATGTGTGGGTGCATAGCCGACTGATTCCCATACCACCAACACATGTAACAGCCGATTCCAATTCATTCATTCGATCTTAGCACCTTCACAAGTTGGAGAATTACCCAGTTGGTATTTGTTCAGGAGAAATATAACAACTTTCTCTTATTTTGCTGATCGCTTGCGTGGCTGGAGAAGGAGGGTGCACCCAATTCATTTGTCTACCTCAGATACACAGCAAAAAACTGTTTGATGAAGCGGGGGAGGGGGCCCGATTATAGTTTTTCTGGGCCCCCGGTGATTTATTTATATATATATACACCACTAAAAGTACTAAAGAATAAATTTGCTTCAGGTATTGTATTAATATTAATCATATCCATAAAACTGAATTATGAGGAATTACTGTCAAATGCAATTAAACTGATAATCTTAAAACAATACGTGTATTAGAAGGCAATCTGTAAAAAATATATTAATAAAGAGGCATTTATTTTCCTTCCATCTTTAATTACATAGTCTGTTGTGTCAGCTGCCTTCTAACCGTACAACTGTGATTGCCTGTTACATCTTGTCTTCTGGTGAGGAATGTTGAGGGGATATCCCAGAAGCGTTTCATGTTCCCAACAGACATTAATCAGAATCCCTCTCAGTGCGGGTACAACCAGGTCAATGTTTAAGTGCTACAAACTATAAAATGGCAAGTGGTAACTACGAGGAAGGATGCAAGTTCCCAAGTTTTCTACAGTGTTAAATGTATTTAGCAATCTCCCCAAAATGAAATAATAAAACTACCTGAAGGTACCAAATGGTCAAAGAGACAGGCCCATGCACCATTCAACACCAGAAAACATTATCCAAACTTGTGCACAAACCACTTATAGGGCAACTTATAGGGCACTATATCATCATAAAATGTGTCTCAAAGGGACTGAATGTCTTGATCTGTAGCCACCATGTTTAAGTTAACCAACTGTGAATTAGGATGATCCTGTGGACGAACCAACAGGATTTCATTGTAATGACATTTTCATCACACCCCTGACATCAACCAAAAGGAGCATAGTCACATTAAACCAGTTAAAAAATGTACAAGCCTTTATCACATTACTAGCCGTGTTACATGTATGACATGGTGATCTCAGCGGTAAAAGGGATTAACACCTTATCAAATTTATAATATATTCTCACAACAACACAATAACTGAGAAAAACCCAGAGGGTAACCAGCGGGTAAAGCTGGATACACTTGAACGATTTTTGAAAGATGAGAGAATCTGCAAGATCCTGTCTGTCATTTTTCAAAAATCAGGCTACACACATTCCCGAGCGTTCTCCCTATACACAGCATATACACGCATAGGGAGAACGCTCAGGGCTCTTTCCCTCTTACACCAACGAGGGTTCGGCCAACCCGATCATTCGGCCAACCCTTGGCAAAGGAACGTGACTGGTTCAAGAGAGGTGTTAGGAGGCCATTTATGTGAAAATAAAAAACAAGCCTAATAGAGGTGGGGGGGTTTGACACCAACTGTCTGCCATGTACAATGCTGTTTTGGCACCTTACTCTGGGTGTTCCTATAACACCTCTTAGCCACATCCAATCACACCCCTTAACACTTGGCTGTGTATGCTAATTGGGATTTTCCAGGGTACATAATGCCACAGGTTCTTGAACAAGTCATTCTGTATTGAGAATCCAGTCGGATGACTAGCGAAACGTCTTCAAGATCTAAACTTCAAGTCCAGTTGATCTAATTGATACAACTGATGAACTTTACTATACTTTGCTATTAACCTTCATTTTTCTTTTTGTTAATATAAGTCTATCGAAGGAGATATCTCAGCCGACCAAGCCAACCCTACATCTATCAATCCTCTTGGTAAGCAGTATTTTTTCTTAAGTAGCCATAGAATACACATTCAGTTCTAAAATCTAAGGGCTGGTACAGACACATTGATATTTTGATCCGAACGATCCTGGCCAATATTTTGGTTGGGTAATCACTGGTTTTTAGAAATATACTTTTAGATTGTCAGTAAATGGGTGATCTTGTTGAGCAGAAATATCAAGTGTGTCACTCTAATCTATTGGCTGATATAATTAGGCTGAACTTGCACCATGTGTGCCAACCATAACTGTTGGATGTATACAGTGTGTTCTGAACAGTACTAACAATGGCTTACAGTACAGTAGAGTTGCGATTCTACCTGCCTCTTATGTCTCATTCTTTGGGGCAAAATAAAACCAACATTAGCTACAGACTTAAGTCATAGATCTCTTTGGCTGTTAAGGTCTGTACACTCTCCATGCGGGGCCACCGCATGAGCTGTGTACACGTGCAACAAACAGGCGTTTTGGCTGACTTGGCAGTTCATCCACTAGGCCCTAACAAATAGCCATTTTTGGCTGGCCGGTGCCCGTACACAAATGATTGTCATCCACAATAGCTGTTCGTAACACATTGTGTATCAGGGTTGTCCCCACAATCGCACATGTGTCTGAAGCTTTAAACAGATCTAACAATATCACAGCTGTTTATCATATCTCTACAAGCAAACATACCATGAAGACTTGCTATTTGCCTGAAATAATCTTGTGCTTGTAAAAGTCCAAATATCTGTAAACGATCTCCTCTTCCAAGTATTGTGATTTTCCTTCAACTGTGATATTGTTAGATCTGTTTAAAGCTTCAGACACATGTGCGATTGTGGGGACAACCCATGATACACAATGTGTTACGAACAGCTATTGTGGATGACAATCATTTTGTGTACGGGCACTCGGCCAGCCAAAAATGGCTATTTGTTAGGGCCTAGTTGATGATCTGCCAAGTCAGCCAAAACGCCTGTTTGTTGCACGTGTACACATGCTCATGCGGTGGCCCCGCATGGACGAGTGTACAGACCTTAACAGCCAAAGAGATCTATGACTTAAGTCTGTAGCTAATGTTGCTGTTTTATTGCTGCCCCCTAAAGAATGAGACATAAGAGGCAGGTAGAATCGCAACTCTACTGTACTGTAAGCCATTGTTAGTACTGTTCAGAAACCACTGTATACATCCAACAGTTATGGTTGGCACACATGGTGCAAGTTCAGCCTAATTATATCAGCCAATAGATTAGAGTGACACACTTGATATTTCTGCTCAACAAGATCACCTATGATTTACTGACACATCTAAAAGTATATTTCTTAAAAACCAGTGATTACCCAACCAAAATATTGGCCAGGATCGTTCGGATCAAAATATCAATGTGTCTGTACCAGCCCTTAGATTTTAGAACTGAACTGTAAAAAATAAAAAAAAAAAAAAACTTTCAGATATCTACTTACAACCCCTCCACTCTGCGACTTCTTAGCTGGCAGCCCCGTCTGTGATTGACTGACCGGCAGCTAATCACAGATTGGGCTGCCGGTCAGGCCCCTCTCTGCTGTTTCCTGTTAGCAGAGAGGGAAGAGGAGACTCGCAGGAAGGTTTAGTTTTTTATTATAGCGGTTGGAGGTGGGCAACACTTAAGAACATTATAGCAAAAAGTATTGTTTTTGAAGTGCACATGACCTTTAATTATTCTTTAACGACTAGTGCTTGGCAATTTGCATAAACAAACATTGGAACTACAGCAAGTGTATGGACCTTATTGCTTTCCTGTAATTACAGTCTTTTTTAAAAGTTTCCTGATCCACAATTATTGTTTTACCAACTTATAAAAAATAAAAAAATAAAATAAGTGCACTAGAATTCTATTTTTGTATGTATTTTATATTTTGGTTTCTATTTGCACTTTAATAGGGATGTACAATGGCCCAATTTTTTATATATTGTGTTTTACAACAATGTAAATGATTTGTTTTTGGTTGTTTTAGTTTTTATAATTAAATTTTTTCCCCTGTCAAAACTATACCTTTACCATTCCTCAGTACCTGTTTCTACTTGAAAGGGCATGTACACCCTTTTCCAAAAATAGAACACCACCCAAAACTAAGATCCGTTTTACTTACAGTTGGAAAGATGTTCCCCTGCTGTGTAGAAGCCTTACAAACACCGATCCAGTGCCGCAGCTCAACGCTTCTTCCTGGTATCGTCTGTCAGTCACGCCCGTAAAAGTGATGTCACAGCCAATGGTTGACAGCCAATACCAAAGGAACCTCTGCTGCTGCTGCTCGGGCCCGTTAAGGGCATATGCACCAGCAGCAGATGTGGGCTAAGCAGCACTGGATCGGTGGTTTGTAAGGCTTCTTATACAGCGGGGGAACATCTTTCCAAACAGTAGAAAACGGATCTTAGCTTTGGGGGGTGTTCTATTAGATCCAAATTTTAGTAAGAGGGGTGTACATGCCCTTTAAAGGGTCACTATACTCACTCAAAACAACTTAAAGAGAACTAAAGTTAATTTTTTAAAATCCTAATGTGAAAGCTTTCTCCCCAGAACACCCTATACATTGTAAGATTCTTCTCTAGTTATTTGCATTTAGTAGATATAAGTAATAGATTCTGTAACAAAGGAGGCTTCCATGTTGTTGCCAGTACAATCATAGCCCATGTTGGCTTTAAAGACCACCCCCTGACCCCAGGATTCACTGTGTCTATGCACAAAGTTTCTAGCTTCTCTTTCTAGCGAAAGATTATTCAATAAAAGTTCTTATCGTTAAAAATGGTGCTAATTTTGCCCCAACAAATCAGATGTTAGCTTTCAAATGTTAAATAAGATCTGATTGGTGCAAAATTAGCACCATTTTCAACGATAAGAACTTTTATTAAATATCCCTGAAATTTTCTAAATGTAGCTGTGATCACAGTTGAGGTGCTGGTGACGCACCAGTAAATGCTGTGTTGTAGGAACAAACAGACCAAGAAGTCACATGTTCTAATCCCCTAGTTTACTATGAATTAATAAAATATTCTACTGCCTAATGTATTGCTTTTTGTTTGTTTGTTGTTCCATGTTTCAAGAAAAATATTAACAGGGTTATTCAATAAAAGTTCTTATCGTTTTTAAATGGTGCTAATTTGTTCAGATGTTAGGTTTCAAATGTTAAATAAGATCTATGGTTGGGGCAAAAGAGCACCATTTAAACGATAAGAACTTTTATTGAATAACCGTTGTAAGTTCTACATATGTACAAACTTCGTATATAGCAGCTCCGTTATTTATTTACCAACCAGCGTGAATTGCTGACAATCTTCCAGTAGCAATTCAAGATGGTGGAACTGATTTTAACGACATTACTCAATGTACTATTATGTATTGCAAGTTCACTGGTGGTGCGGTCTGCTAAAGTGCTGGGTTAGAAAATAATTGACTATTGGGAAACAGGTTTGAGTCCCCATGCTCCCTTTTTTTTATATTATTATGTTGTCTAACAAAAGATAAAGACTCTAAATGTACTAATTTTTTTACTTATTACCCTTGTGGCATAGAAGTAGAAAGCTTTCTTTTAGAAAGACAGTATAGAAAGTTGCTGGTTCGATTCCATATAATTTTATTTTTTGCTGAAATGTTAAATGTTCCTATTCTTCATCCGTGCTAGCAAAGACAAAACTGCAAAGATTACTTTTCTTTTTGTATGAAAAGCAAAGGAATTTATCATTGTTAGGGACAGGAGCATTTGTAATGTGTTTACACAAAAACTGCACTTAAATCTGTGTTCTGTCAGAGGGAAAGATGATCTCTGAGCTGTAACATGATTGTCTTCCAGGAAGCAAGACTGCAGTTTCCTGTGAAGTGTACTACGTACACTTAGCTGGGTGTTCCCAGATAAGATGAATTATGGGAGCTGGCCCCTAGTACCCACAGGTATTTTATAAATCACGCAGCATCCACAGCAAAGGGACAGATGAGACACAGCTGTTGTGTGTTTGTGAATGTGCTCTGTCTATTGGGACAATGTTGTCTGGGGACTTTAGTTCTCCTTTAACATTATCTAAAACTACCAATTTGAGAGAAGTTAAATGGTAGTTTCACATATTTATCTGAGCTGCTTTTTCATTAAATTATTAATGTTTATTGAGGGTAAAACCCTCCCTTACTCAACTGCCTTCTTGTATGTGTCTGTGACAGAAAGTGTGCTGCCAGGCAGCCAAAGATCCTGGTAAGAGGTCAGGAATAGGGCACATATTACTACATTTCTGCTTCTGGAGTGTGAAGCATTTGTTTTAAATGATGATTTCTCAGAATCTACAGCTCCAATTTAAAATCCAAAAAAGTTTTGAAATCATGGAATAGCTGTATCTAAAGGTTTTTGAAAATTTGATATAGATACCCTTAATATACATTTAGATACAAACATTAGTACTTGCCAACAATTATCAACTGTCAACTTGCCCAACAATTAAGAAGCATGAGGGCCCCATCTGTACTCTTGTATTTGTTATTAAATGATCAATCCTGCGAGTAGCTAAACCATATTGGGCGTCACGTGGGGTTTCGCAGACACCCCCTTCCCTTGCTATTAAAACACATCAGGTTGCACAGGTATCGCATTTCCAAATGACAGGTTGTTGGGATTAGAGATGTTCGAAAGCGTCAAGTTTTGTTAATTTTTCGGAATTTTCGGAATTTTCGAAAAAATTACAAAATCCAAAATGCACCCCTAGAAGTCAAGAAAGAAAAAAATCTGAAAGTTCAGAGTAAAATAAGGCATAATAGCAATGGTAACTTACAGTAGATGGCTCAGACACCTGAGGAATGGACAGGGAAAACATACATACCACCAAAACATAAATAATTTGCATTTTCCTACACTGAAAGTTTTTTCTAGTTTCCACATGTATATTTTCGAGGATACTTGGGAAAACCCCCAAAATAGCCTTGTATATTCATTTAAAGGGACAGTCCACCCCCACAAAAACTATAATCCCCAACTACTGGCCACCCATGTAGTGTAGTTTAATCTTACCTCACATCCCAATCATCTGGTTTCCCTGTAGTCCCCCCCCAAAGTTCCAAAAACTGCCCACCAGGAGGCTAGCAGGTCCATATAGGACACTGCCTGCTACCTGGCCTCCCGGAGATTCCTGCCATGCGTGCTGCAGTGCTTCTCCCCCTCCCTCCCCCTCCCTCTCCCTCCCTCTCCCCCTCTCCCTCCCGTTCTACATCCCTCCCCTAGCACAAATCCCCCTAATATTGTGTCCCCTGCCCCAGCCCCAACCGCATGTTTTTTTTTTTTAAAAAGCTCCCCAAAACTCTTACTTACCTCTCCGCTTTCCTCCGCTGCACTGAATGACCGGCAGCCGCGTCCGTGATTGGCTGCCGCTCAGCCAATCACAGACGCGACTGCCGGTCCCGCCCCTCTGCTTGCATTCTCGCAAGCAGAGGGCCGGCAGTGCGCGGAGGATCGAGGGGAGGTAAGTAAGAGTTTGGGGGGCTTTTTAAAAAAAAACAACATGCGGTTGGGGCTGGGGGACATGGGGGAGCATGATATTAAATTTTATTTTAGGGGTGGACATAGCCTTTAATCTCGTATATAGATTTATTAACCCTTGAAGTGGACAACTCTCAAAAGAAGGTAACACTCGAAAGAAGCTCCATAAACCCTGAAAGTAGGTAACCCACGAAAGCAGATAACCTTGGAAAGTAGATAACTCTCGAAAGTAGCCTCAATAACCCAAAAAGTAGCCTCAATAACCCCTCGAAAGTAGGCAACCAACAAAAGATATAACCCCGAAAGTAAGATAACCCTGGAAAAAAGACAACCCTCGAAAGTAGGTAAACCACGAAAGTAGATAACCCCAAAAGTAGATAACCCAAGGGAAAGTGAAAACCCTCGAAAGAAGGTTAACCCACGAAAGTAGCTACTCTCAAATTAGGGAACCTGGAAGCAGACAACCTCGAAAGTAGATAACGATCGAAAAGTAACCCTCTAAAGCAGCCTCAATATCCCTCAAAAGTAGTCTCAATAACCCTCGAAAGTAGGTAACCCACAAAAGTAGATAACCCGATAAATTAGATAACCCTCGAAAGTAGATAACCCTAGAAATTAAATAACTCTCGAAAGTAGATAACCCTGGAAAGTAGCCTCAATAACCCTCAAAAGTAGATAACCCACGAAGTAGATAGCCCTAGAAATTAGCTAACCCGAAAGTAGATAACCCTGGAAAGTACCTTGAAAGTAGAGGAATTTAGAAAATACAGAAATTCCAAGTTCCATGTAGATCCAGGTTCTGAATCGGACTGGATTGCATCCCTAGTTGGGATGGTCATCTGTCAACTAGTCTTAACAATCTAGTACAGCAAGAATAAGCCTAATAAACTTTCTTTATGAAGACCTTCTTTTTGCAGTTCTTTGTAATATGTGAGTAATTAAATACTCAGATCACAATTTATAATTAGTGACTATACATCAGTGATCTGATGTTTAGTCACTAATTAATAAATTGTTCTTTTGGAGTGCGACCCTCAACATTGTCTTATTCTGATATACCTATCACAAACGGTTGGATATTGTGAGGAGTAAGCACAGTACGAGTGCAGAGGGGCTGTATATTTTGAGGAGTAATGAAATCTGCCTTTCATTTCAAATTCACCTGGAATTGTAGTCATACTTTTGTTTTGTTTCTCTTGTTTAAAGTACCCAACTCTGGTGTTAAACCCAAAGGTCATAATAAACCTGACTGTAAACTTAAACACTTTTGAATTGGTTTTAATTAAATTTTTCTCCAATCTCCAATTTGAGTGTTTAAATATAATTATTCTTGCTTAATGAGAACTTTCATGCTTAATCATTAACATTTAAATGAATGTGTTGGTTTTCAGTAGAATAATTACTTAATAAGATGTATATAGCGCTAATACCGGTCACAGACTTCCATCCATTGGCCTAAGCACAATTGTCCACCAGACAGATGCAGCATTAAACAAGAAAGGCAGTTGGCCTGCAGGGGAATTACCATTTGATTATTTTTTAATGTACTGGCCCTAAACCAATGAACATCCCTTACTCATACCCACTGGCACAGATTCATTTAGGCTTTTTGTTCCACTGGAGCAAACTGTTGGCAAATGTGTTAGGATGTGTGTGGAATGTTGAAACCTTTGTACCAAACAGTTTTTTGGTGGTCAATAAAAACATTTAGCTGTTACATAATGATGGGAGATTTTATTTATAGGACTAGATGTGTGTGTGTAGGTACAGCATTCCTATAAATAAATTACAATTAATTAATAATAAATGTAGGGCTAGATGTGTGTGGTGTAGGTACAACATTCCATATAATAAATTAGAATTAATAAATAAATGTATGGGCTAGATGTGTGTACAGCATTTCTATAAATAAATTATAATTAATTAATAAATGTATAGGACTAGATGTGTGGTGTAGGTACAGCATCCTATAAATATATTACATATTAATAAATGTATAGGACTAGATGTGTGTGTGTGTGTAGGTACAGATCCTATAAATAAATCATAATTAATTAATAAATGTATAGGACTAGATGTGTGTGTGTAGGTAACGCATTCCTATAAATAAATCATAATTAATTCATAAATGTATAGGACTAGATGTGTGTGTAGGAATAGCATTCCTATAAATAATTCTAATTTTATAAATGTTTAGGACTAGATGTGTGTTTAGGTACAGCATTCCTATAAATAAATTATAATTAATTAATAAATATATAGGACTAGATGTGGTGTGTGTAGGAATAGCATTCCTATAAATATTATAGTTATTCATAAATGTATAGGACTAAGATGTGTGTTTTGTACAGCATTCCTATAAATATATTATAATTAATTCATAAATGTATAGGACTAGATGTGTGGGTAGGAATAGCATTCCTATAAATAATTTATATAATTCATAAATGTATAGGACTAGATGTGTGTTAGGGACAGCATTCCTATAAATAAATTATAATTAATCCATAAATGTATAGGACTAGATGTGTGTGTAGGAATAGCATTCCTATAAATAATTTATAATGAATTCATAAATGTATAGGACTAGATGTGTGTGTAGGAATAGCATTCCTATAAATAATTTATAATGAATTCATAAATGTATAGGACTAGATGTGTGTTTAGGTACAGGCATTCCTATAAATAATTAATATTCATTCATAAATGTATAGGACTAGATGTGTGTGTAGGAATAGCATTCCTATAAATAATTTATAATGAATTCATAAATGTATAGGACTAGATGTGTGTTTAGGTACAGCATTCCTATAAATAAATTATAATTCATTCATAAATGTATAGGACTAGATGTGTGTGTAGGAATAGCATTCCTATAAATAAATTATAATTAATAAATGTATAGGACTAGATGTGTGTTTAGGTACAGCTTCCTATAAATTAATTAATTCATTCATAAATGTATAGGACTAGAAGGGTGTGTAGGAATAGCATTCCTATTAATAAATTATAATTAATAATGTATAGGACTAGATGTGTGTGTAGGTGACAGCATTCCTATAAATAAATTATAATTAATTAATAAATGTATAGGACTAGATGTGTGTGTAGGTACAGCATTCCTATAAATAAATTATAATTAATTAATAAATGTATAGGACAAGAGTGTGTGTGTAGGTACAGCATTCCTATAAATAAATTATAATTAATTAATAAATGTATAGACATAGATGTGTGTGTAGGAATAGCATTCTATAAATAAATTATAATTAATTAATAAATGTATAGGACTAGATGTGTGTGTGTATTCGAAATGATCTTAGAACGTTTGAAAATCCTTGAATTATGACCGGAGACCACTTTCGAGTTTCCGGTCGTGTTTTCGAAGATTTTCGAATGTTCGAGGCTATTTTAGAAAATTATTGGAAATAGCCTCAAATGGTCGATACGATTGGAAACCCTAAAGCTGTCTCCGGTCGTATTTTCGAGGATTTTCAAACTTTTGAAGATATTTTTCGAAAATTATCAAAAATAGCTCTGTACATTCGAAAATCCTCAAAATTTGTTCCGAAGTCCCGAAATACGGAGGATCGGATTTGGACGGATATTTCGGAAACTAAGGGGTTCCGTATCAGATCCGAGTTTGTGCGGACCCGGATCCCATCTCTATCTATAGAATCTAACTTATCTTTCATATATCCATCTATCTGCTATCTATTTATAATCTGGCTGGCTGTCTATCTATCTATTCTGTCTATCTACTATCAATTTTATCATCCATCTGTAGATATACCTATCAACTGTCTATCTATATTAATGTAGCCCTACGCAGATTGGTTTTCGATCGGATTTATAATTATTCAAAACTATCCAATATGAAGAACCAATCATAATCCCCCACCTTGTGCCAATGATCTTCCAGAGATTTCTGCTTGAAAATGGAGGTGGGATAGAGAAAAATTTCTGCCTTGCCCAAATAGTTTTTTTCCATTGATTGATTGGAAATCAATGGAAAATTGATTTGATTGATCATTGATTGATTGATTGATAGCACTGATGGTCTTTCAAAAACAGGAAAATGTACTGACGAATTCTGAGGGGGGTCCCTTATGTCGTAATGTACAGTATGTACCCATCTTAAGACTAGAAAGTTTATGGTTAATGAAATTATCTGATTGGCCTTTTCATTACAGGGTGGTTCTACTATGTGGTCTAGTGATGAGCTAGCTACAGCTGGCAGATATATCAGGGCATATAGCAACTGTAGTGTACACTTCATGGTTTTGAAGTCAGCATCAGAATTCTATTCAGCATCCAGACTGTTACACAATCGGAACATAACAATCCACTGAGAGATGATTAAAGTCTTTGAAACTCGTATCAGTTATCACAATGCCACAACCTGCTATTTAGCCCCCAGAGCAAGACAGACGTCCAACATCTGGTAAAAAACCTCAATGTGGAAATCTGAGTTAACTAATAACCCTAATAGAGATTAATGAGTTTAGTCCTTAAGAGATGCGCTAGAAATTTTTTGTTACAACTGAATTTCTGCAAACCCATAAAATATAGTGAAGACTTTGGGCGTTCAAGCTGCAAACAGGTTTATTGGTGCAGTATACACAACATGTTTCGGGTGCAAACCATTGCAGTTCATCTCTATTTTAACTCCATGGATATCTAAAGTCTAAAATAGTCTGTACCTGACCATTGTCTTATCCAGTATCATTTGTTTCCATTTCAATCAGTTTAAAGGGCACGTCCACACTTAAAACAAAAAGTAGTACTGTTCAGTTACAGTATCTGCCCCTACTGCTATTTCCCAGTTTATTACATACATCTGTAACCAGATATTTAATGTAAGTCTATTTCTTTCCAGAAAAAATATACGCCTCTCCTTGCTCAGAGAGCTTTTATAAACTTGAGCATGTGCAGAGGAGACATTAGGAAAAATGTCAGTAATCATTTGTGGTAATGTCAGTAGTCACAGCTTTGATTAACTGCATGGAGGTATTAATTATCCCTAAACATCTGGTTTGCAATACATCTAATTAATTGTGAATACATCAATGGATTTTGGGTAACTACAAGTGACCAGGTTACTGTTTTATGGGTGGACATGCCCTTTAAAGGTGGCCATACACATGTGATTACAATCAAATGTATACCTACAGATCCCATGGAAACTGTCATTACAATGTGGTGTGTGGTGTGATCCCCAAACACCTGGAGTAGAGTTAGCCCAATGCTTGCTTCCATTGTAATAGAATTTATTTCCCAATAATCAGTTAGTACTGCAGCATGGCCTAGCTGCACATATGAAACAAGCAAGGCGAGTTGCAATAAATATCCCTATCATAAGTAACCTGCACTTGTACTGCGATGTAGTAAACACTTTGTGACTGTTATTGCATCATGTGAATCCAAGCGGTAAGTGCAATCTTATGCACAGCTTAAAGCCACACTTGAAAAGGCTTTAATTTTGGTGCAATAATCACACTAATTGCACCACTGCACTGTGCAATGTGTTTAAAGGATAACTATACTCATACTGTATTGTACTTTTTAAAAATGGAAAGTTCCTGGGGCGGGAGGTTGGATAGATTATTCCTACCTCACAATATAATTTTTGGAGGAGCTACAGCATGTACAGTTTTCATTTGCAAGGTAGTCCTGGACTATTCTTGTATTAAAGGATCAGTCTTTGGGCTGGTGCTCCTCACGAAACAATATTGGGAGGTAGGAATAACCAGTCCTTTATCCCTGTCCCAAGTACTTTTCATTAACTGGTTTCTTTAAAAAAGTTATAAGCAAGTATTATCCTTTATAAAATCAGTTATAACATAAAAAAGAGAAAACTACCATGGTTTGGGTAGGGTTTGAAGATTATACGCTGTCTAAATATCATCAGGGAGATTCAATAAAAGTTCTTATCGTTTAAAATGGTACTAATTTTGCCCCAACCAATCAGAACTTATGTAACATATGAAAGCTAACATCTGATTGGTTGGGGCAAAATTAGCACCCTTTTAAACGATAAGAACTTTTATTGAATAACCCTGTATGTTTTTTATTTGGTGAAACAATTATGTTGCTTTTGGGAAAAAAATGTCAACGTCTCTACTGTAAAATCAAAATGGCTGCAATGAACCTCAGACTTCATAATTCTAGGCTTGAGGAACCAACACCTGTCAGATATCTCAATTTTATATTTTAGCATTTTGCTGAAAAACAAATCATAATAAAAATATCTTTTCCATAGTTGTTTCGGCATGTCCTTCGATATTATTAATGCATTTACAACTGGAAAAATGATAACATCATTCAAGTCCTAGCAATAAATCAATTAAATATTTATAGGAACAGTGCTATTAAACTTTTCAACTTTCCGATGCCCCTCACGGCTTCCTGTGTTTTTATAAATGTTTTCATTTCTATATATGTGGCGGGGACCCTTTTTCAAAGTGTTTCCACAAATAAGAGCAATAGTTCATACAGTCAGTAGAACTCGGTAATTCATTGAAAATTTCTTGTAAGCAAAGAATGATTAAGCTTCGTTTTTACTATTTGTCAACAGAAAAGGCTTTTGACATATTGATTGCACAATGTGATGATTTCTGTAAAGACAGTAAACTATTAAAATAATAAGATGTGATGGAATGTCCCCTTTTGCTTCTGTGGAAGAACTTTCTTGCTATTAATCATTTAATTGGAAGTCAGTCTGTTTCTGTTTACAGCTGAGACCATGCTCTTTTCTCGGTAGATCCCTTTAGGACCGATTTAGACATTCTCTAGAGTTCCCACTGAAATCTGAAAGTATTTCCAGGGATTAGTGTCAGGCTGTTTCATTACTTTAGGCAAAATAACTATTGGGCACCATAAATAGCTAGACTTGTTTGCAATAACACACTTTGCTTTTTTTAGTCTTCATTCTCTATTAATGAAGAGAAAGAAAAAATTCCTTGATACTTTTCATATAAAGGCGTTACTGCTAGAAATGTATTATGATCATTTGCAAATAATGTTGTAAAAAAAAACTAGAAGACTTTGCATTATTTATTTTATATTTATTTACAGTTAAAATTTGTATGTTCTCTCCATGCTTGCATGGGTTTCTCCAGGTACAACGATTTTCCCCACAATCATAAAGACATACTGATAGGTTGGATGTGTCAAACAAATGTGCTTAGATTGTAAGCTCTTTGGGGGTAGGACCTGATGTGAAATTATACATGTAATTGTAAAATGCTATGCTATATAAATCCACAAAATAATTAAAAAAAGCACCCCTCATTGGGGTAAATGTCATGGCAAAAGACCATGGTGGAATTTTTACCAGGGACTAGACCTGCAGACTGTTTCTCATCCAGTTCTTATGGTAAAGGCATAGGACCTCCAATAGCACCTTTAATACACTTCTGCAAAAATGTAATTGAATTTAGCCTAAGGAGTGCTTCCATAGTCCTTCAAATGTATGTATTAATTAGGAAGCATGGTCAAGCTACTAGTGGTAATAGCACCCCCAACACGGCCCTTTATTGGAGGTCCTATCCTGTAAATTAAACAATTGATGAACCGCCTCTTCATCATTTTAAAAAGCCAATGGGCTGGGGGGGAGTGAGAAAGCACAAACTATGAGAAATGCAAAAGTATGCTAATGGTAATTGAAGTAAAAAGGTTAGAAGTTAGGACCTTCCAAATGGGGTTACCTTGGGTGGTTGGAAGGCTTTTCATTGATGAGATCACAGTAATGTATACTAAAACCCTTTGTTTATAAAGTATGCCAGTGTGCAAATAAAATGAATTGTATGGGGCCCAGGAATGTGCATTGATTATCTTGTTTCTTATTGAATAAGGTCCAAATACCGTATATACTCGAGTATAAACCGCCCGAGTATAAACCGAGGGTACCTAGTTTTAGGTAAAAAAAAGGAAACCACATTGACTCGAGTATAAACCGAGGGGGTAGTATTTGCCATTAAAGATGTTTGGAAACTACAAATCCCAGCATGCTAGGGAGTTGCAAATCTTAAGTTGCAAATACTTACAAATAAGAGTAAAACCTTCTTTATTGTGCATACTGTATGCACAAATATAGGAGGATTACCCCTATTTGCAAGATTTGCCACCTTAAAGCATGCTGGGAGTTGTAGTTTTCAAATATCTTACTCTTATTTGTAAGTATTTGCAATTCCCTGTGAAAGTAAAGTTTCTCCTACCTTGTCCGCGGCCGCGCGATCCGATCCTCGCTCACAGCCTCTGCGCATCCGGATGATGTCACTACCCGGCGCCTCTCACTTTGCGGCGCCGGGTAGTGACATCATCCGCATGCGCAGAAGCTGGGGCGAGGATGCGGATCGCGCGGCCGGCGGACAAGGTAGGAGATAGGCGACTCGAGTATAAACGAGGTAAGATTTTCAGGCTTTTTTTAAAGCCTGAAAACCTCGGTTTATACTCGAGTATATACGGTAGTCCTTTTATTGCAAGTTTCTTCTGAATGTACCAACCATATTGTTTCCTTACCTCTAGTTCTCCTAATGAAAATCTTTGTTTGAACATTGCCAGAAAGAGATATGAAAACAAATCAATTATCTAAATCTGTCCTAGTTTTACTGTACAAAACTTCTATTTCTAGAAGGAAATATGACTGTATAAATCAGTGGGAAATGAAAGGATTTCCTTGTGTGAGGGTAGAAGTTGCAAATTGAGATATATTAGGATTCTTATCTCATAAATGTAAACAGTTCCGGTGAAGTTGAAAGGAAAATTCACAATACTTGGAGAGGAGATCGTTTACAGATATTTGGACTTTTACAAGCACAAGATTATTTCAGGCAAATAGCAAGTCTTCATGGTATGTTTGCTTGTAGAGATATGATAAAACAGCTGTGATATTGTTAGATCTGTTTAAAGCTTCAGACACATGTGCGATTGTGGGGACAACCCTGATACACAATGTGTTACGAACAGCTATTGTGGATGACAATCATTTGTGTACGGGCACCGGCCAGCCAAAAATGGCTATTTGTTAGGGCCTAGGATGAACTGCCAAGTCAGCCAAAACGCCTGTTTGTTGCACGTGTACACGCTCATGCGGTGGCCCCGCATGAGAGAGTGTACAGACCTTAACAGCCAAAGAGATCTATGACTTAAGTCTGTAGCTAATGTTGTGTTTTATTTTGCCCCAAAGAATGAGACATAAGAGGCAGGTAGAATCGCAACTCTACTGTACTGTAAGCCATTGTTAGTACTGTTCAGAACAACTGTATACATCCAACAGTTATGGTTGGCACACATGGTGCAAGTTCAGCCTAATTATATCAGCCAATAGATTAGAGTGACACACTTGATATTTCTGCTCAACAAGATCACCCATTTACTGACAATCTAAAAGTATATTTCTAAAAACCAGTGATTACCCAACCAAAATATTGGCCAGGATCGTTCGATCAAAATATCAATGTGTCTGTACCAGCCCTTAGATTTTAGAACTGAAGTGTATTCTATGGCTACTTAAGAAAAAATACTGCTTACCAAGAGGATTGATAGATGTAGGGTTGGCTTGGTCGGCTGAGATATCTCCTTCGATAGACTTATATTAACAAAAAGAAAAATGAAGGTTATAGCAAAGTATAGTAAAGTTCATAGTTGTATTCAATTAGATCAACTGGACTTGAAGTTTAGATCTTGAAGACGTTTCGCTAGTCATCCGACTGGATCTCTCAATACAGAATGACTTGTCAAGAACTGTGATTATGTACCCTGGAAAATCCCAATTAAGATACACAGCCAAGTGTTAAGGGTGTGATTGGATAGTGGCTAAGAGGTGTTATAGGAACACCCAGAGTAAGGTGCCAAAACAGCATTGTACATGGCAGACAGTTGGTGTCAAACCCCCCCACCTCTATTTAGGCTTGGTTTCTTTATTTTCACATAAATGGCCTCCTTAACACCTCTCTTGAACCAGTCATGTTCCTTTGCCAAGGGTTGGCCGAATGATCGGGTTGGCCGAACCCTCGTTGGTGTAAGAGGGAAAGAGCCCTGAGCGTTCTCCCTATGCTGTGTATATGCTGTGTATAGGGAGAACGCTCGGGAATGTGTGTAGCCTGATTTTTGAAAAATGACAGACAGGATCTTGCAGATTCTCTCATCTTTCAAAAATCGTTCAAGTGTGTATCCAGCTTTACCCGCTGGTTACCCTCTGGGTTTATCTCAGTTATTGTGTTGTTGTAGAATAATATTATAAATTTGATAAGGTGTTAATCCCTTTTACCTGCTGAGATCACCATGTCATACATGTAACACGGCTAGTAATGTGATAAAGGCTTGTACATTTTTTAACTGGTTTAATGTGACTATGCTCCTTTTGGTTGATGTCAGGGGTGTGATGAAAATGTCATTACAATGAAATCCTGTTGGTTCTGTCAACAGGATCATCCTAAAAAATAAAAAAAAAAAAAAACTTTCAGATATCTACTTACAACCCCTCCACTCTGCGACTTCTTAGCTGGCAGCCCCGTCTGTGATTGACTGACCGGCAGCTAATCACAGATTGGGCTGCCGGTCAGGCCCCTCTCTGCTGTTTCCTGTTGCAGAGAGGGAAGAGGAGACTCGCAGGAAGGTTTAGTTTTTTATTATAGCGGTTGGAGGTGGGCAACACTTAAGAACATTATAGCAAAAAGTATTGTTTTTGAAGTGCACATGACCTTTAATTATTCTTTAACGACTAGTGCTTGGCAATTTGCATAAACAAACATTGGAACTACAGCAAGTGTATGGACCTTATTGCTTTCCTGTAATTACAGTCTTTTTTAAAAGTTTCCTGATCCACAATTATTGTTTTACCAACTTATAAAAAATAAAAAAATAAAATAAGTGCACTAGAATTCTATTTTTGTATGTATTTTATATTTTGGTTTCTATTTGCACTTTAATAGGGATGTACAATGGCCCAATTTTTTATATATTGTGTTTTACAACAATGTAAATGATTTGTTTTTGGTTGTTTTAGTTTTTATAATTAAATTTTTTCCCCTGTCAAAACTATACCTTTACCATTCCTCAGTACCTGTTTTCTACTTGAAAGGGCATGTACACCCTTTTCCAAAAATAGAACACCACCCAAAACTAAGATCCGTTTTACTTACAGTTGGAAAGATGTTCCCCTGCTGTGTAGAAGCCTTACAAACACCGATCCAGTGCCGCAGCTCAACGCTTCTTCCTGGTATCGTCTGTCAGTCACGCCCGTAAAAGTGATGTCACAGCCAATGGTTGACAGCCAATACCAAAGGAACCTCTGCTGCTGCTGCTCGGGCCCGTTAAGGGCATATGCACCAGCAGCAGATGTGGGCTAAGCAGCACTGGATCGGTGGTTTGTAAGGCTTCTTATACAGCGGGGGAACATCTTTCCAAACAGTAGTAAAACGGATCTTAGCTTTGGGGGGTGTTCTATTAGATCCAAATTTTAGTAAGAGGGGTGTACATGCCCTTTAAAGGGTCACTATACTCACTCAAAACAACTTAAAGAGAACTAAAGTTAATTTTTTAAAATCCTAATGTGAAAGCTTTCTCCCCAGAACACCCTATACATTGTAAGATTCTTCTCTAGTTATTTGCATTTAGTAGATATAAGTAATAGATTCTGTAACAAAGGAGGCTTCCATGTTGTTGCCAGTACAATCATAGCCCATGTTGGCTTTAAAGAGCCACCCCCTGACCCCAGGATTCACTGTGTCTATGCACAAAGTTTCTAGCTTCTCTTTCTAGCGAAAGAGTATTCAATAAAAGTTCTTATCGTTAAAAATGGTGCTAATTTTGCCCCAACAAATCAGATGTTAGCTTTCAAATGTTAAATAAGATCTGATTGGTGCAAAATTAGCACCATTTTCAACGATAAGAACTTTTATTAAATATCCCTGAAATTTTCTAAATGTAGCTGTGATCACAGTTGAGGTGCTGGTGACGCACCAGTAAATGCTGTGTTGTAGGAACAAACAGACCAAGAAGTCACATGTTCTAATCCCCTAGTTTACTATGAATTAATAAACATATTCTACTGCCTAATGTATTGCTTTTTGTTTGTTTGTTGTTCCATGTTTCAAGAAAAATATTAACAGGGTTATTCAATAAAAGTTCTTATCGTTTTTAAATGGTGCTAATTTGTTCAGATGTTAGGTTTCAAATGTTAAATAAGATCTATTGGTTGGGGCAAAAGAGCACCATTTAAACGATAAGAACTTTTATTGAATAACCGTTGTAAGTTCTACATATGTACAAACTTCGTATATAGCAGCTCCGTTATTTATTTACCAACCAGCGTGAATTGCTGACAATCTTCCAGTAGCAATTCAAGATGGTGGAACTGATTTTAACGACATTACTCAATGTACTATTATGTATTGCAAGTTCACTGGTGGTGCGGTCTGCTAAAGTGCTGGGTTAGAAAATAATTGACTATTGGGAAACAGGTTTGAGTCCCCATGCTCCCTTTTTTTTATATTATTATGTTGTCTAACAAAAGATAAAGACTCTAAATGTACTAATTTTTTTACTTATTACCCTTGTGGCATAGAAGTAGAAAGCTTTCTTTTAGAAAGACAGTATAGAAAGTTGCTGGTTCGATTCCATATAATTTTATTTTTTGCTGAAATGTTAAATGTTCCTATTCTTCATCCGTGCTAGCAAAGACAAAACTGCAAAGATTACTTTTCTTTTTGTATGAAAAGCAAAGGAATTTATCATTGTTAGGGACAGGAGCATTTGTAATGTGTTTACACAAAAACTGCACTTAAATCTGTGTTCTGTCAGAGGGAAAGATGATCTCTGAGCTGTAACATGATTGTCTTCCAGGAAGCAAGACTGCAGTTTCCTGTGAAGTGTACTACGTACACTTAGCTGGGTGTTCCCAGTAAGATGAATTATGGGAGCTGGCCCCTAGTACCCACAGGTATTTTATAAATCACGCAGCATCCACAGCAAAGGGACAGATGAGACACAGCTGTTGTGTGTTTGTGAATGTGCTCTGTCTATTGGGACAATGTTGTCTGGGGACTTTAGTTCTCCTTTAACATTATCTAAAACTACCAATTTGAGAGAAGTTAAATGGTAGTTTCACATATTTATCTGAGCTGCTTTTTCATTAAATTATTAATGTTTATTGAGGGTAAAACCCTCCCTTACTCAACTGCCTTCTTGTAGTGTCTGTGACAGAAAGTGTGCTGCCAGGCAGCCAAAGATCCTGGTAAGAGGTCAGGAATAGGGCACATATTACTACATTTCTGCTTCTGGAGGTGAAGCATTTGTTTTAAATGATGATTTCTCAGAATCTACAGCTCCAATTTAAAATCCAAAAAAGTTTTGAAATCATGGAATAGCTGTATCTAAAGGTTTTTTGAAAATTTGATATAGATACCCTTAATATACATTTAGATACAAACATTAGATACTTGCCAACAATTATCAACTGTCAACTTTGCCCAACAATTAAGAAGCATGAGGGCCCCATCTGTACTCTTGTATTTGTTATTAAATGATCATCCTGCGAGTAGCTAAACCATATTGGGCGTCACGTGGGGTTTCGCAGACACCCCCTTCCCTTGCTATTAAAACACATCAGGTTGCACAGGTATCGCATTTCCAAATGACAGGTTGTTGGGATTAGAGATGTTCGAAAGCGTCAAGTTTTGTTAATTTTTCGGAATTTTCGGAATTTTCGAAAAAATTACAAAATCCAAAATGCACCCCTAGAAGTCAAGAAAGAAAAAAATCTGAAAGTTCAGAGTAAAATAAGGCATAATAGCAATGGTAACTTACAGTAGATGGCTCAGACACCTGAGGAATGGACAGGGAAAACATACATACCACCAAAACATAAATAATTTGCATTTTCCTACACTGAAAGTTTTTTCTAGTTTCCACATGTATATTTTCGAGGATACTTGGGAAAACCCCCAAAATAGCCTTGTTATTCATTTAAAGGGACATGTCCACCCCCACAAAAACTATAATCCCCCAACTACTGGCCACCCATGTAGTGTAGTTTAATCCTTACCTCACATCCCAATCCATCTGGTTTCCCTGTAGTCCCCCCCCAAAGTTCCAAAAACTGCCCACCAGGAGGCTAGCAGGTCCATATAGGACACTGCCTGCTACCTGGCCTCCCGGAGATTCCTGCCATGCGTGCTGCAGTGCCTTCTCCCCCTCCCTCCCCCTCCCTCTCCCTCCCTCTCCCCCTCTCCCTCCCGTTCTACATCCCTCCCCTAGCACAAATCCCCCTAATATTGTGCCCCTGCCCCAGCCCCAACCGCATGTTTTTTTTTTTTAAAAAGCTCCCCAAACTCTTACTTACCTCTCCGCTTTCCTCCGCTGCACTGAATGACCGGCAGCCGCGTCCGTGATTGGCTGCCGCTCAGCCAATCACAGACGCGACTGCCGGTCCCGCCCCTCTGCTTGCATTCTCGCAAGCAGAGGGCCGGCAGTGCGCGGAGGATCGAGGGGAGGTAAGTAAGAGTTTGGGGGGCTTTTTAAAAAAAAACAACATGCGGTTGGGGCTGGGGGACATGGGGGAGCATGATATTAAATTTTATTTTAGGGGTGGACATAGCCTTTAATCTCGTATATAGATTTATTAACCCTTGAAGTGGACAACTCTCAAAAGAAGGTAACACTCGAAAGAAGCTCCATAAACCCTGAAAGTAGGTAACCCACGAAAGCAGATAACCTTGGAAAGTAGATAACTCTCGAAAGTAGCCTCAATAACCCAAAAAGTAGCCTCAATAACCCCTCGAAAGTAGGCAACCAACAAAAGATATAACCCCGAAAGTAAGATAACCCTGGAAAAAAGACAACCCTCGAAAGTAGGTAAACCACGAAAGTAGATAACCCCAAAAGTAGATAACCCAAGGGAAAGTGAAAACCCTCGAAAGAAGGTTAACCCACGAAAGTAGCTACTCTCAAATTAGGGAACCTGGAAGCAGACAACCTCGAAAGTAGATAACGATCGAAAAGTAACCCTCTAAAGCAGCCTCAATATCCCTCAAAAGTAGTCTCAATAACCCTCGAAAGTAGGTAACCCACAAAAGTAGATAACCCGATAAATTAGATAACCCTCGAAAGTAGATAACCCTAGAAATTAAATAACTCTCGAAAGTAGATAACCCTGGAAAGTAGCCTCAATAACCCTCAAAAGTAGATAACCCACGAAGTAGATAGCCCTAGAAATTAGCTAACCCGAAAGTAGATAACCCTGGAAAGTACCTTGAAAGTAGAGGAATTTAGAAAATACAGAAATTCCAAGTTCCATGTAGATCCAGGTTCTGAATCGGACTGGATTGCATCCCTAGTTGGGATGGTCATCTGTCAACTAGTCTTAACAATCTAGTACAGCAAGAATAAGCCTAATAAACTTTCTTTATGAAGACCTTCTTTTTGCAGTTCTTTGTAATATGTGAGTAATTAAATACTCAGATCACAATTTATAATTAGTGACTATACATCAGTGATCTGATGTTTAGTCACTAATTAATAAATTGTTCTTTTGGAGTGCGACCCTCAACATTGTCTTATTCTGATATACCTATCACAAACGGTTGGATATTGTGAGGAGTAAGCACAGTACGAGTGCAGAGGGGCTGTATATTTTGAGGAGTAATGAAATCTGCCTTTCATTTCAAATTCACCTGGAATTGTAGTCATACTTTTGTTTTGTTTCTCTTGTTTAAAGTACCCAACTCTGGTGTTAAACCCAAAGGTCATAATAAACCTGACTGTAAACTTAAACACTTTTGAATTGGTTTTAATTAAATTTTTCTCCAATCTCCAATTTGAGTGTTTAAATATAATTATTCTTGCTTAATGAGAACTTTCATGCTTAATCATTAACATTTAAATGAATGTGTTGGTTTTCAGTAGAATAATTACTTAATAAGATGTATATAGCGCTAATACCGGTCACAGACTTCCATCCATTGGCCTAAGCACAATTGTCCACCAGACAGATGCAGCATTAAACAAGAAAGGCAGTTGGCCTGCAGGGGAATTACCATTTGATTATTTTTTAATGTACTGGCCCTAAACCAATGAACATCCCTTACTCATACCCACTGGCACAGATTCATTTAGGCTTTTTGTTCCACTGGAGCAAACTGTTGGCAAATGTGTTAGGATGTGTGTGGAATGTTGAAACCTTTGTACCAAACAGTTTTTTGGTGGTCAATAAAAACATTTAGCTGTTACATAATGATGGGAGATTTTATTTATAGGACTAGATGTGTGTGTGTAGGTACAGCATTCCTATAAATAAATTACAATTAATTAATAATAAATGTAGGGCTAGATGTGTGTGGTGTAGGTACAACATTCCATATAATAAATTAGAATTAATAAATAAATGTATGGGCTAGATGTGTGTACAGCATTTCTATAAATAAATTATAATTAATTAATAAATGTATAGGACTAGATGTGTGGTGTAGGTACAGCATCCTATAAATATATTACATATTAATAAATGTATAGGACTAGATGTGTGTGTGTGTGTAGGTACAGATCCTATAAATAAATCATAATTAATTAATAAATGTATAGGACTAGATGTGTGTGTGTAGGTAACGCATTCCTATAAATAAATCATAATTAATTCATAAATGTATAGGACTAGATGTGTGTGTAGGAATAGCATTCCTATAAATAATTCTAATTTTATAAATGTTTAGGACTAGATGTGTGTTTAGGTACAGCATTCCTATAAATAAATTATAATTAATTAATAAATATATAGGACTAGATGTGGTGTGTGTAGGAATAGCATTCCTATAAATAATTATAGTTATTCATAAATGTATAGGACTGAGTGTGTGTTTTGTACAGCATTCCTATAAATATATTATAATTAATTCATAAATGTATAGGACTAGATGTGTGGGTAGGAATAGCATTCCTATAAATAATTTATATAATTCATAAATGTATAGGACTAGATGGTGTGTTAGGGACAGCATTCCTATAAATAAATTAATTAATCCATAAATGTATAGGACTAGATGTGTGTGTAGGAATAGCATTCCTATAAATAATTTATAATGAATTCATAAATGTATAGGACTAGATGTGGTTGTAGGAATAGCATTCCTATAAATAATTTATAATGAATTCATAAATGTATAGGACTAGATGTGTGTTTAGGTACAGGCATTCCTATAAATAATTAATATTCATTCATAAATGTATAGACTAGATGTGTGTGTAGGAATAGCATTCCTATAAATAATTTATAATGATTCATAAATGTATAGGACTAGATGTGTGTTTAGGTACAGCATTCCTATAAATAAATTATAATTCATTCATAAATGTATAGGACTAGATGGGGTGTGTAGAATAGCATTCCTATAAATAAATTATAATTATAAAATGTATAGGACTAGATGTGTGTTTAGGTACAGCTTCCTATAAATTAATTAATTCATTCATAAATGTATAGGACTAGAAGGGTGTGTAGGAATAGCATTCCTATTAATAATTATAATTAATAATGTATAGGACTAGATGTGTGTGTAGGTGACAGCATTCCTATAAATAAATTATAATTAATTAATAAATGTATAGGACTAGATGTGTGTGTAGGTACAGCATTCCTATAAATAAATTATAATTAATTAATAAATGTATAGGACAAGATGTGTGTGTAGGTACAGCATTCTTAAATAAATTATAATTAATTAATAAATGTATAGACATAGATGTGTGTGTAGGAATAGCATTCTATAAATAAATTATAATTAATTAATAAATGTATAGGACTAGATGTGTGTGTGTATTCGAAATGATCTTAGAACGTTTGAAAATCCTTGAATTATGACCGGAGACCACTTTCGAGTTTCCGGTCGTGTTTTCGAAGATTTTCGAATGTTCGAGGCTATTTTAGAAAATTATTGAAATAGCCTCAAATGGTCGATACGATTGGAACCCTAAAGCTGTCTCCGGTCGTATTTTCGAGGATTTTCAAACTTTTGAAGATATTTTTCGAAAATTATCAAAAATAGCTCTGTACATTCGAAAATCCTCAAAATTTGTTCCGAAGTCCCGAAATACGGAGGATCGGATTTGGACGGATATTTCGGAACTAAGGGGTTCCGTATCAGATCCGAGTTTGTGCGGACCCGGATCCCATCTCTATCTATAGAATCTAACTTATCTTTCATATATCCATCTATCTGCTATCTATTTATAATCTGGCTGGCTGTCTATCTATCTATTCTGTCTATCTACTATCATATTTTATCATCCATCTGTAGATATACCTATCAACTGTCTATCTATATTAATGTAGCCCTACGCAGATTGGTTTTCGATCGGATTTATAATTATTCAAAACTATCCAATATGAAGAACCAATCATAATCCCCCACCTTGTGCCAATGATCTTCCAGAGATTTCTGCTTGAAAATGGAGGTGGGATAGAGAAAAATTTCTGCCTTGCCCAAATAGTTTTTTTCCATTGATTGATTGGAAATCAATGGAAAATTGATTTGATTGATCATTGATTGATTGATTGATAGCACTGATGGTCTTTCAAAAACAGGAAAATGTACTGACGAATTCTGAGGGGGGTCCCTTATGTCCTAATGTACAGTATGTACCCATCTTAAGACTAGAAAGTTTATGGTTAATGAAATTATCTGATTGGCCTTTCATTACAGGGTGGTTCTACTATGTGGTCTAGTGATGAGCTAGCTACAGCTGGCAGATATATCAGGGCATATAGCAACTGTGTGTACACTTCATGGTTTTGAAGTCAGCATCAGAATTCTATTCAGCATCCAGACTGTTACACAATCGGAACATAACAATCCACTGAGAGATGATTAAAGTCTTTGAAACTCGTATCAGTTATCACAATGCCACAACCTGCTATTTAGCCCCCAGAGCAAGACAGACGTCCAACATCTGGTAAAAAACCTCAATGTGGAAATCTGAGTTAACTAATAACCCATAATAGAGATTAATGAGTTTAGTCCTTAAGAGATGCGCTAGAAATTTTTTGTTACAACTGAATTTCTGCAAACCCATAAAATATAGTGAAGACTTTGGGCGTTCAAGCTGCAAACAGGTTTATTGGTGCAGTATACACAACATGTTTCGGGTGCAAACCATTGCAGTTCATCTCTATTTTAACTCCATGGATATCTAAAGTCTAAAATAGTCTGTACCTGAACCATTGTCTTATCCAGTATCATTTGTTTCCATTTCAATCAGTTTAAAGGGCACGTCCACACTTAAAACAAAAAGTAGTACTGTTCAGTTACAGTATCTGCCCCTACTGCTATTTCCCAGTTTATTACATACATCTGTAACCAGATATTTAATGTAAGTTCTATTTCTTTCCAGAAAAAATATACGCCTCTCCTCTGCTCAGAGAGCTTTTATAAACTTGAGCATGTGCAGAGGAGACATTAGGAAAAATGTCAGTAATCATTTGTGGTAATGTCAGTAGTCACAGCTTTGATTAACTGCATGGAGGTATTAATTATCCCTAAACATCTGGTTTGCAATACATCTAATTAATTGTGAATACATCAATGGATTTTGGGTAACTACAAGTGACCAGGTTACTGTTTTATGGGTGGACATGCCCTTTAAAGGTGGCCATACACATGTGATTACAATCAAATGTATACCTACAGATCCCATGGAAACTGTCATTACAATGTGGTGTGTGGTGTGATCCCCAAACACCTGGTAGTAGAGTTAGCCCAATGCTTGCTTCCATTGTAATAGAATTTATTTCCCAATAATCAGTTAGTACTGCAGCATGGCCTAGCTGCACATATGAAACAAGCAAGGGCGAGTTGCAATAAATATCCCTATCATAAGTAACCTGCACTTGTACTGCGATGTAGTAAACACTTTGTGACTGTTATTGCATCATGTGAATCCAAGCGGTAAGTGCAATCTTATGCACAGCTTAAAGCCACACTTGAAAAGGCTTTAATTTTGGTGCAATAATCACACTAATTGACCACTGCACTGTGCAATGTGTTTAAAGGATAACTATACTCATACTGTATTGTACTTTTTAAAAATGGAAAGTTCCTGGGGCAGGGAGGTTGGATAGATTATTCCTACCTCACAATATAATTTTTGGAGGAGCTACAGCATGTACAGTTTTCATTTGCAGGTTAGTCCTGGACTATTCTTGTATTAAAGGATCAGTCTTTGGGCTGGTGCTCCTCACGAAACAATATTGGGAGGTAGGAATAACCAGTCCTTTATCCCTGTCCCAAGTACTTCATTAACTGTTTCTTTAAAAAAGTTATAAGCAATATTATCCTTTATAAAATCAGTTATAACATAAAAAAGAGAAAACTACACTGGTTTGGGTAGGGTTTGAAGATTATACGCTGTCTAAATATCATCAGGGAGATTCAATAAAAGTTCTTATCGTTTAAAATGGTACTAATTTTGCCCCAACCAATCAGAACTTATGTAACATATGAAAGCTAACATCTGATTGGTTGGGGCAAAATTAGCACCCTTTTAAACGATAAGAACTTTTATTGAATAACCCTGTATGTTTTTTATTTGGTGAAACAATTATGTTGCTTTTGGGAAAAAAATGTCAACGTCTCTACTGTAAAATCAAAATGGCTGCAATGAACCTCAGACTTCATAATTCTAGGCTTGAGGAACCAACACCTGTCAGATATCTCAATTTTATATTTTAGCATTTTGCTGAAAAACAAATCATAATAAAAATATCTTTTCCATAGTTGTTTCGGCATGTCCTTCGATATTATTAATGCATTTACAACTGGAAAAAATGATAACATCATTCAAGTCCTAGCAATAAATCAATTAAATATTTATAGGAACAGTGCTATTAAACTTTTCAACTTTCCGATGCCCCTCACGGCTTCCTGTGTTTTTATAAATGTTTTCATTTCTATATATGTGGCGGGGACCCTTTTTCAAAGTGTTTCCACAAATAAGAGCAATAGTTCATACAGTCAGTAGAACTCGGTAATTCATTGAAAATTTCTTGTAAGCAAAGAATGATTAAGCTTCGTTTTTACTATTTGTCAACAGAAAAGGCTTTTGACATATTGATTGCACAATGTGATGATTTCTGTAAAGACAGTAAACTATTAAAATAATAAGATGTGATGGAATGTCCCCTTTTGCTTCTGTGGAAGAACTTTCTTGCTATTAATCATTTAATTGGAAGTCAGTCTGTTTCTGTTTACAGCTGAGACCATGCTCTTTTCTCGGTAGATCCCTTTAGGACCGATTTAGACATTCTCTAGAGTTCCCACTGAAATCTGAAAGTATTTCCAGGGATTAGTGTCAGGCTGTTTCATTACTTTAGGCAAAATAACTATTGGGCACCATAAATAGCTAGACTTGTTTGCAATAACACACTTTGCTTTTTTTAGTCTTCATTCTCTATTAATGAAGAGAAAGAAAAAATTCCTTGATACTTTTCATATAAAGGCGTTACTGCTAGAAATGTATTATGATCATTTGCAAATAATGTTGTAAAAAAAAACTAGAAGACTTTGCATTATTTATTTTATATTTATTTACAGTTAAAATTTGTATGTTCTCTCCATGCTTGCATGGGTTTCCTCCAGGTACAACGATTTTCCCCACAATCATAAAGACATACTGATAGGTTGGATGTGTCAAACAAATGTGCTTAGATTGTAAGCTCTTTGGGGGTAGGACCTGATGTGAATTATACATGTAATTGTAAAATGCTATGCTATATAAATCCACAAAATAATTAAAAAAAGCACCCCTCATTGGGGTAAATGTCATGGCAAAAGACCATGGTGGAATTTTTACCAGGGACTAGACCTGCAGACTGTTTCTCATCCAGTTCTTATGGTAAAGGCATAGGACCTCCAATAGCACCTTTAATACACTTCTGCAAAAATGTAATTGAATTTAGCCTAAGGAGTGCTTCCATAGTCCTTCAAATGTATGTATTAATTAGGAAGCATGGTCAAGCTACTAGTGGTAATAGCACCCCCAACACGGCCCTTTATTGGAGGTCCTATCCTGTAAATTAAACAATTGATGAACCGCCTCTTCATCATTTTAAAAAGCCAATGGGCTGGGGGGGAGTGAGAAAGCACAAACTATGAGAAATGCAAAAGTATGCTAATGGTAATTGAAGTTAAAAAGGTTAGAAGTTAGGACCTTCCAAATGGGGTTACCTTGGGTGGTTGGAAGGCTTTTCATTGATGAGATCACAGTAATGTATACTAAAACCCTTTGTTTATAAAGTATGCCAGTGTGCAAATAAAATGAATTGTATGGGGCCCAGGAATGTGCATTGATTATCTTGTTTCTTATTGAATAAGGTCCAAATACCGTATATACTCGAGTATAAACCGCCCGAGTATAAACCGAGGGTACCTAGTTTTAGGTAAAAAAAAGGAAACCACATTGACTCGAGTATAAACCGAGGGGGTAGTATTTGCCATTAAAGATGTTTGGAAACTACAAACTCCCAGCATGCTAGGGAGTTGCAAATCTTAAGTTGCAAATACTTACAAATAAGAGTAAAACCTTCTTTATTGTGCATACTGTATGCACAAATATAGGAGGATTACCCCTATTTGCAAGATTTGCCACCTTAAAGCATGCTGGGAGTTGTAGTTTTCAAATATCTTACTCTTATTTGTAAGTATTTGCAATTCCCTGTGAAAGTAAAGTTTCTCCTACCTTGTCCGCGGCCGCGCGATCCGATCCTCGCTCACAGCCTCTGCGCATCCGGATGATGTCACTACCCGGCGCCTCTCACTTTGCGGCGCCGGGTAGTGACATCATCCGCATGCGCAGAAGCTGGGGCGAGGATGCGGATCGCGCGGCCGGCGGACAAGGTAGGAGATAGGCGACTCGAGTATAAACGAGGTAAGATTTTCAGGCTTTTTTTAAAGCCTGAAAACCTCGTTTATACTCGAGTATATACGGTAGTCCTTTTATTGCAAGTTTCTTCTGAATGTACCAACCATATTGTTTCCTTACCTCTAGTTCTCCTAATGAAAATCTTTGTTTGAACATTGCCAGAAAGGATATGAAAACAAATCAATTATCTAAATCTGTCCTAGTTTTACTGTACAAAACTTCTATTTCTAGAAGGAAATATGACTGTATAAATCAGTGGGAAATGAAAGGATTTCCTTGTGTGAGGGTAGAAGTTGCAAATTGAGATATATTAGGATTCTTATCTCATAAATGTAAACAGTTCCGGTGAAGTTGAAAGGAAAATCACAATACTTGGGAGAGGAGATCGTTTACAGATATTTGGACTTTTACAAGCACAAGATTATTTCAGGCAAATAGCAAGTCTTCATGGTATGTTTGCTTGTAGAGATATGATAAAACAGCTGTGATATTGTTAGATCTGTTTAAAGCTTCAGACACATGTGCGATTGTGGGGACAACCCTGATACACAATGTGTTACGAACAGCTATTGTGGATGACAATCATTTGTGTACGGGCACCGGCCAGCCAAAAATGGCTATTTGTTAGGGCCTAGGATGAACTGCCAAGTCAGCCAAAACGCCTGTTTGTTGCACGTGTACACGCTCATGCGGTGGCCCCGCATGACAGAGTGTACAGACCTTAACAGCCAAAGAGATCTATGACTTAAGTCTGTAGCTAATGTTGGTTTTATTTTGCCCCAAAGAATGAGACATAAGAGGCAGGTAGAATCGCAACTCTACTGTACTGTAAGCCATTGTTAGTACTGTTCAGAACAACTGTATACATCCAACAGTTATGGTTGGCACACATGGTGCAAGTTCAGCCTAATTATATCAGCCAATAGATTAGAGTGACACACTTGATATTTCTGCTCAACAAGATCACCCATTTACTGACAATCTAAAAGTATATTTCTAAAAACCAGTGATTACCCAACCAAAATATTGGCCAGGATCGTTCGGATCAAAATATCAATGTGTCTGTACCAGCCCTTAGATTTTAGAACTGAAAAGTGTATTCTATGGCTACTTAAGAAAAAATACTGCTTACCAAGAGGATTGATAGATGTAGGGTTGGCTTGGTCGGCTGAGATATCTCCTTCGATAGACTTATATTAACAAAAAGAAAAATGAAAGTTAATAGCAAAGTATAGTAAAGTTCATCAGTTGTATTCAATTAGATCAACTGGACTTGAAGTTTAGATCTTGAAGACGTTTCGCTAGTCATCCGACTGGACTCTCAATACAGAATGACTTGTCAAGAACCTGTGCATTATGTACCCTGGAAAATCCCAATTAGCATATCACAGCCAAGTGTTAAGGGTGTGATTGGATGTGGCTAAGAGGTGTTATAGGAACACCCAGAGTAAGGTGCCAAAACAGCATTGTACATGGCAGACAGTTGGTGTCAAACCCCCCCACCTCTTATTAGGCTTGTTTTTTATTTTCACATAAATGGCCTCCTAACACCTCTCTTGAACCAGTCAGTTCCTTTGCCAAGGGTTGGCCGAATGATCGGGTTGGCCGAACCCTCGTTGGTGTAAGAGGGAAAGAGCCCTGAGCGTTCTCCCTATGCGTGTATATGCTGTGTATAGGGAGAACGCTCGGGAATGTGTGTAGCCTGATTTTTGAAAAATGACAGACAGGATCTTGCAGATTCTCTCATCTTTCAAAAATCGTTCAAGTGTATCCAGCTTTACCCGCTGGTTACCCTCTGGGTTTTTCTCAGTTATTGTGTTGTTGTGAGAATATATTATAAATTTGATAAGGTGTTAATCCCTTTTACCGCTGAGATCACCATGTCATACATGTAACACGGCTAGTAATGTGATAAAGGCTTGTACATTTTTTAACTGGTTTAATGTGACTATGCTCCTTTTGGTTGATGTCAGGGGTGTGATGAAAATGTCATTACAATGAAATCCTGTTGGTTCTGTCCACAGGATCATCCTAATTCACAGTTGGTTAACTTAAACATGGTGGGCTACAGATCAAGACATTCAGTCCCTTTGAGACACATTTTATGATGATTATAGTGCCCTATAAGTTGCCCTATAAGTGGTTTGTGCACAAGTTTGGTATAATTGGTTCCCCCCCTTCTTGGTGTTGAATGGTGCATGGGCCTGTCTCTTTGACCATTTGGTACCTTCCAGGTAGTTTTTATTATTCATTTTGGGGGAGATTGCTAAATACATTTAACACTGTAGAAAACTTGGGAACTTGCATCCTTCCTCGTAGTTACCACTTTGCCATTTTATAGTTTTGTAGCACTTAAACATTGTACCTGGTTGTACCACGCACTGAGAGGGATTCTGATTAATGTCTGTTGGGAACATGAAACGCTTCTGGGATATCCCCTCACATTCCTCACCAGAAGACAAGATGTAACAGGCAATCACAGTTGTACGGTTAGAAGGCAGCTGACACAACAGACTATGTAATTAAAGATGGAAGGAAAATAAATGCCTCTTTATTAATATATTGCTTTACAGATTGCCTTCTAATACACGCTATTGTTTTAAGATTATCAGTCTTAATTGCATTTGACAGTAATTCCTCACTAATTCAGTTTATGGATTATGATTAACTTAATACAATACCTGAAGCAAATTTTATTCTTTAGTACTTTTAGTGGTGTATATATATATAAATAAATCACCGGGGGCCCAGAAAAACTATAATCGGGCCCCCTCCCTGCTTCATCTACAACAGTTTTTTGCTGTGTATCTGAGGTAGACAAATGAATTGGGTGCACCCTCCTTCTCCAGCCACTGCAAGCGATCAGCAAAATAAGAGAAAGTTGTTATATTTCTCCTGAACAAATACCAACTGGGTAATTCTCCAACTTGTGAAGGTGCTAATGATCGAATGAATGAATTGGAATCGGCTGTTACATGTGTGGTGGTATGGGAATCAGTCGGCTATGCACCCACACATGCCCAAGCATATTAGCACCCTCTACAGTAGCGATGCTGCAGTAGTTCATTGGTGCCGCTTTCAGTTTTCTGCCCCCACACATTGTAGATTGGATGTGACTGGATTTGTCAGGTATCTGTAACTCCAGTGCGTCAATATAAGATACCCAACCAGGGGGCTGGGGGAAGTGCTTTTTCATAGTGTTTGCAGTGGTATGGGATTCCATTAAGAATAATAAAAAGCAGTTATCGACACGGCAGACAATTCGGTTGAACAATGGGTTTTGTCATGACAGGTGTCATGTCAGGAGATATGAACAGTTAAATTAACATGGTGTTCCTTACTATTTATTGATGAATGTCTGCATATCTGTATCTATTTACTGAAGACTCATACACGCGTACCATTGCGGAGGCCGACCTGTGGCGCACCATGTGAATGAGCACCCGTTTCGGACAACAGTTGTGCTGTGTATGGGCACTTTGTCGCATGAGACGGATGTTCAGTCGGGGCTCATTGATGATCGCCCTGACCAAATGGTTGTTAATATCTTCTCTGGCATCTAAAACCATGTCGCATCTCACAGTGCTCATAAATACACCACTTAAATCTCATGCTCAAAGCGTAATTTATCTCCCCAGCATTTCATTCTTTTTAATGAAAAAACAGCATGAGGGAGATGTATTAAAAGTTCTTATTGTTAAAAATGGTGCTAATTTTGCCCCAACTAATCAGATGTTAGCTTTCAAATGGTAAATAACATCTCATTGGTTGGGGCAAAATTATCACAATTTTTAATGATAAGAACTTTTATTACATCTCCCTGATGCGTTTTAAACAAAGGACATACAGTGTTATGTACCGAGAGCCGTTATAGGCTATATGTATGTATGTATAATTTACTTTATAAAGCGCCACTTGGGTACGCAGCGCTGTACATTATATATTATATACGTGGGCAGCATGGGGCTGTGGGCAGCACGGTGGCTCAGTGGTTGGCACTGATACCTTGCAACACTGAGGTCCTGAGTTCAATTCCACCTTTGGACACATCTGCAATGAGTTTGTATGTTCTCCCCGTGTTTGCGTGGGTTTCCTCCGGGCACTCCAGTTTCCCCCTCAATCATAAAGACATACTGATAGGTTGTATGTGTACATAAAAGTGATTAGATTGTAAGCTCTTCGGGGCAGGGCCTGATGTGAATAGTGTAAATAATTGTAAAGAATATGTAGCGCTATATAAGAAATAAAATACATATATATATATTACTCATTATATATTGTTTATATATTGTTTGTGTACCAAGCGTTGACATGACTTCAAGACACAACTAACACCAGTTATAACGTTACGTAAAATTTGTGTCACGTAACTGCCGTAACCAATGTACTGAGATGTTAACGGCTCTTTAAGACGTAATCTGTAATGCCAGCAAACAGCTGGCGTTAAAGATTCGCAAAAGAAAAAATCCAGTCACAATGCACTCAGCTCTTTGCATTGCCTAAAGGGTGCAACAGAGAGCGATAGCGATTCTCAGTACATAGCCTTAAATATTGGGTGTAATTATGTAACCTAATATATTTAAGAAAGAAGATACCTGTGGCACACCACTATATTTAAAATTGTCAGTGGCAGCTTGGTTATTGTAGGGATTTTTAATTGTTTTTAATGGATATTTAGTGCTTGGCATCAATTTATTCTCTCCCTATTTTTATATAATGTAATAATTAAGGGATTTTAAATATAGTGGTGTGCACTGGTATCTTCTTTCTTATATATATTAATTGTTTATCACCTGTAGGACACCCTGCCTCTGCTTATACAGGGTTGCCCAGTGCCCTGCTAACCTTTTTTGTCAATGCAACCTAATATACGTACATTAACATTTCCTAACATTTTAATTGGTTAAAAAAAGACAGCGATTCCCACATACAGGAAGGTGAGGATAAGACCTTCCATCATGGCTATTGTATTTAAAATAGGGGTAGCAGCTCAGTAAGTACTTTGACAACTTTATTTTCTGCAGATAATATAACTCATTTCTATACTTTATATCTACTTATTGTGTATGCTCATATACATGTTAATACTAACAAATGACACACATAAATATATACCTATCATATAACAAATAATATACAATATAACCCCCATCTCATTGTGAGCTGCTAGTAACGGAATGCAATCTGCTATAAATGTATACATTAATTTATACATTTATACATGACATAGCTAAGCAACAGTAATATGAGTCTAATTCGTTGGATATTCATAGCATAAGTGCCCCTTAAACCACACTACAAATGTACCCAAAGATATCTATTCTACAAGGTTCACTACCCCTTCTCTTCTGTTTCCCAGTTCTTTCTAGTAGTGCAGACGGTTATGGCTGTGACAGGTGAGGTAACAGCCAATGACTGACTGCTGTTGCATGAGCCGCTCCATCTGATCAGGGTGGACATTAGGTTATATATTTTTATATTTTAAGTCATGTGACTCTGATGACATAGCTTAGCACCATTTATAAGGGCTAGTACACATGCCTGAGCTTGCCATTAATCCCACATGTGTAGCCAATTAGTCGACTGATCAGTGAACAGTGTCCATTGTGCACACTATTGTATATGTGTATGAGGCTTAAGAGCCTAAAGCCTCGAACACATGTTTAACGTGATGGATGAGGCATGGTGCCCAAGCGCAGGATATACCCAAGACAAACGGCCTTTTTGGGCAATAGTCATGTGTGTGTATGCGTTCACTCGGTCATTGTTTGTCGACCTACCATGGTGGATTGACAAACAACGCACAAGCTAATGCATACACATGTACGATTATTGCCCAAAACGACCATTTGTCACTCGTGTCTAAGAGCTCGGGCATCATGCCTCATCCATCATATCAGACATGTGTACAAGGCTCAATTCATGGGATATTCTGTGATATATATTCTGATATCTCAAACCCCAAGACCACAATACAGATGTACCTGTAAGGATTGACTTAAAGGGCAAGTCCAGCCAAAAAATTACTCTGCTTTAAAATGTGTATTAGCCCCCAAACCCCACTTTCACAGAGTTGTCACATTTCAAAGATGCCCCTGAGCTTACTTACCTGACCCGGTCCCTTGCCGTATATTCCACACACCCCTGCTCCTGTTTCGAGCTCGTTGCGAGCAAAAACAGGAGCAGGGGACTTCTGTGTTGACAGACGCTTCTCTTCCTGGTCGCGGCTGTCAGACGATTGGGCGTGACATCACATTGTGCCCTAACTAAGCCCTAACTAAGTTAAGTTCTGGGGGATCTTTGAAATGTGACAACTCTGTGAAAGTGGGGTTTGGGGGGTTAATACACATTTTAAAGAATAGTAATTTTTTGGCTGGACATTCCCTTTAAAATATACCTGCTGTATGAACTATGGGCAAAAAGATATGTGAGTCTAACTGTGTATCAGAATGAGGCTGTGGCTTCACTGTGCCCAGGTCATCAAGGTGAGACATTGGAGGGAATGATGGGATATTTTCTAAGACTATAAAAGCTAGAGAAAAGGGGTGTCTCTCTCTCTCTTGGGACCTTCCAACAACAAACTGAAAGTGTTTTCTGGTATTTTACCCGTACCACAGGTAAGGAAGGTTTTGAAGCCTGGAAGTATAATGCTCTGCAGTGTCTGAAAAAGTGGTCGTGTTCTGAAGATGGCAAGAGGCAACGTATTATTGAGAGTTTACGATCTCCTGCTGCAGAGTTGGTGCGCCTACACAGAGACAAGATCCTATCAGATCATTATGAACCATATTGTGATCTTGAACAACTGAAAGCTGATTATCACATGTCTTGGCAAAAAGAAGGAGAGGAAGTGTCCAACTTTATTAACAGATTGCAATAGTCTTTATCTCGCCTGTTGTACAATGGGGCTATCCTCCCCAGGGAGGTGGATGCTATGAGAAAGAACCAGCTAGTTCGAGGACTACTTCCACATCACCCACTTTCCCTTATACTAAAAGTGATGTTACTTGATAAGGTCCCCTCCTTATCTGAACTGACGAGGGAAGTAAAAAACAGGATGCAGACATGCAGTTTTGCAGCCCTAAAAAGCATAAGAAAATTTATCAAGATGAAGATATTTCTGATGAATTTTCTGAGGTTAATAAGAGTCTTTTCCCGTCAAAACTACTGAATTCACCATTAGTGACACCGAAAGTTAAAGCAGCACCTCATTCAGGTCCCCTATGCTTCAAGTGTAAAGGAAGAGGTCATTTTCTATCAAAATGCCCATTAAGAATTGAGGAACTGTATGCCAGTAGTATGATGGGTCATGTTTCCAGCAAGAGATTTCATAAACCTTCTGTAGGTGTGGGTCGTAAATTCCTTTTCCCACTACATAAATGGAGTGGCGACTACTGCTCTTTTCGATACTGGATCACAGATCACCATTATCTCTAGAGACTTCTTCCGTAAGCATCTTGGACATCTCCCTCTGAAACCTGCTGATGAGATGACTGTGTTTGGGGTTAGTGATGATCCTGAGGAGCAGGATACTGACAGCAACCATCAAGCTCAGGGAGACTGGTACATTCCTCCAGTGAATGGGGATACCCAAAAAGAAGTGAACTCTGATGGTGAATATGGGACCCCCTCTAGGAGTTCCCTAAATCCAGAAACTCCTGTTTTTGTTCCCCAGCTTTTAAGTGAACCAATTAACCAGGAAAGTCAAGGAACTCAAACTCCTAGGCATGGCTCTAATAATGACTTTTCAACTACCTCTGAGCAACCAGGACTACATAGGGAGTTGCGGAGGGGAAGTTGAGTAAGGCAACCTCCCCCAGTCTTTACTTACGACACTCTGGGTGAACCTAGCATTGTAACTCAATCTTGTGTCTTTGCAGAACTGATTAATGCTCATGCTAGGTTAATTAATGCAATTCCAGTATATAGTTCACTTATTTCCTTTACAGCAATGCCATTGTAACCTGTCCCGGGAGGGCCAGGAGAGACATCATTGTTTCTTGGTGTTTTATCTTTGTATTATCACTTTTTATATTCTTGCCAGGACAGAAGATCTTTCAGCAGGGGGAGAATGTAGGGATTGACTTGGAATATCATGTAAAGTTCATAAGTAGGCAAACCACTTAAGTCTTCAAGAATATTCATTATTCTAGTGCTGAAAAACAAAAACGCCAAATATACACACAACGTTTCGGGGGGTTTAGCCCCCTCCTCAGGGGGCTAAACCCCCCGAAACGTTGTGTGTATATTTGGCGTTTTGTTTTTCAGCACTAGAATAAATGAATATTTCTTGAAGACTTAAGTGAGTGTGCCTACTTATGAACTTTACATGATTGAATTTACTCACCTGCTGTGGCACAGGTAATTAGTAGTGCACCTAGAGTTCTGCCTTTCAGGATCATTGCACATGTTTGGAAATTGGATTGACTTGGAATATACCTGCTGTAGGAACTATGGGCAAAAAGATCTGAGCTAACTGTGTATCAGAATCAGGCTGTGGCTTCACTGTGCCCAGGTCATCAAGATGAGCATTGGAGGGAATGGGTATTTTTTAGACTATAAAGCTGGACGATTTGGTCATGTTTTAAGACTATAAAAGACTGAGTATACGTTGTTGATCTCTTCTATCACAACAAAAGTGTGGTGTAGCTGTGCTGTATTTCTGAGGGAGACCCAGGCCTGAGATCCTGTCTGCCTCAAACTGTGATTTGTTCAGTTTATTGCAACATGTTTCGGGGCTTGCAGTGAGCCCTTTCTCAAGCAAATTGCTTGAGAAGGGCTCACTGCAAGCCCGAAACATGTCGCAATAAACTGAACAATTCACAGTTTGAAGTACTGTCTTGAGTCCCCTTCTTACCTGTTATATACAAGTAATATCCATTGACTGCAAGGTTGGAGCAGTCAGAAGGTGTGGGCTCATTTGATACACCTGGTGAGTTGTGTGCAACATTTGCTGATTTGATTCCTGTTTACCTGCCTGTATTTGTGTAAATAAGGGAGACTTTCAAGGAGATTCAATAAAAGTTCTTATCATTTAAAATGGTGCGTATTTTGCCGCAACCAATCAGATCTTCTTTAACATTTGAAAGCTAACATCTGATTGGTTGGGGCAAAATTAGCACCATTTTAAACGATAAGAACTTTTATTGAATAACCCTGACTGTGACTGTATCCTGACCTGGCTGGATTACTGACTTTATGCAAAGGGGATTCTGTTTTTCTAGAGGGATTGTTCCAGAATCCACCTGCTGCACCATCCCAAGGATTATCTGTGCCCAAATGAATAAAGATAAGGAATTGCCATCCACTTCCCTTTGTGCACCATTAAGTAACAAGTACCTTACAATATATACATAACCCACAGGCCTGCAACTGGTGTGGGTAGCGCTACCCAGGGACACTTAGGGGCAGATTTATAAATGAGCGGTAACTTTTCGCGGTCTAGTTTCCCACCATTTTTGCTAAAATCGCTAATAACGCGATTTATAAATGCGCGAAACCCTGCCGCAAAAAGTTAACGCCTCGTTAACTTTGCATCAGTTATCGATCGCTTCTATTTATAAATCGGCGGTAACTGATGCGTCGCGTTAATCTCGGCCGTTTCACTTTGCCACCTTGAAGGTGCCGAAAATTTCCGAGATTGCAGGGGGCTGGGAGGGGATGCCGGGAAAGGTAGTTGCATTGATCAGAGGGGCACGGCAGGGTAGTACGCCCCCCCCCGCGGCAAGGGTGGGGGTGTACGCCCACCTCGCCCCCCGTGGCGGATGGGACCACTCACTGCGACCCCTTACCAGCAGCCCCACCCCCGCCCCGTACTCTCACGCGGGAGGGAGGGAAGGGCCCGCTGGGGGGGTGGAGGGACCCTCCAGCAGAGGCACTGAGAAGTGCCCTTGCAACTCTAACAAGAGCCCTTTGGGGCTTTGGGGTCCCGCAGCTCGAACCGGGACCCCCTTCCCCAGCCCTATCAGGGCCCTTGCAGCACTTACAAGTGCCCTTGCGCCCCTGAGAAGGGCCTTTGGGGCTTAAGGGGTGCCACAGCTTGAACCCCCTCCCCGGCCCTTATAAGGGCCTTTGCGGCACTGAGAAGTGCCTTTGGTCGGGGTCCCGCAGCTCGAACTGGGACCCCCAGTGAACGGCCCTTAAAAGAGCCCTTTGGCGGCATCTTCTTTCTTCCATCCGGCGACCCCCAGCTCTGCTGAGGCCGCAGACCCCCAAGAGATGCCCCTTAGCAAAATCGCATGCGCAAAACGACTGCGCAAACGCAAAACGCACAAGAATCGCGCGATTCCTGTGTGTTGCAGTGCGGCTTCAGCCTTATTCCCATTAAAAAGCCTTTAAAACACTAATTACATATGCAAAGTCCATTTACCAAGGGAATAAACATTAACCTGCCAAATAAAAAGTTGAATTTCCCTGGATTGTATTCATGATTCAATGTAAATTATACTAATAATATAAAATACAACCTCTCTGATTTTTAATTGCTAAAAGAATTGTTCAGCAGCTCATTAAATGGAAACCTAGGGTTAAATCCCATTTTCCAACCTTGCGTGAGCATTCCAATCTGGTTGGCCACATTACGTGCGCTACGCCATGATTCATTTTCACTGTGATCACCTCACCCCTCATACTACCACTATAATAATAAGCAAAATATCATTTCCAATAAACCAAACATGTAAATAATAATTAAATGCACTAACAGTTTAACAAGCGAACAAATAAATGTCAGCCTGGAAAAAAACAAAAGAGCTCTATTTTCCCCGAATAGTTTTCATGGTTCATGTAGGATGTCGGTTAATCTAATAATAAAAACGATAACCATTCTCAGTTGCTATGGCTTCTTCATTGATACAAATTAATAGGATGTTTTAATAAAAGGAATTTTTGCAGAGGAGGCATGGGAAATGGAATGAATAGACATAATTTGAAGGCAGAGGGCAGATCACAGAGCACTGAACAAGGAGAGAGGAGAAGATTTAACACAATCTACTCTGATCAAACAGAAAAGACATACGTGAATCAAAACAAACCAAATCACCTTTCCTTCCAGTTATTTGGACTGGGGTCTTTAGCTGTACTGAGTATGTAGAAGATAATTACACAGTAATATGGGCCAATATCATGCATTTATACAATAGAAACAGCCCATTACCTATCAATCTGTTTGTCTATAAAGGTTCCTACGAGGCTTAACTTTAGAAAGCTAATGGACTGGAACTGTTCTACATAACCTGTATACCTTTCATATCTTTATAGTTTTCATTTTAGGGGTGAATAGTTTAGAATACATGCCTTAAATCGTTTTAAGAGATTATAGGAATTTTAACATGTTTTCTATGTTCTGTGCTGTTATTTTACTATAACTTCTCTCTCCCATTATTACTGCTATTTGTAATAACTGTAGATTGACACTTTGAACCATCCTATAAATTTGATTGCATCGCTCAAAATGAAGAAAACTATTTTCCAAATGAGAACGGTTTATCGAAAAAAATCAAGATCAAGCCAGGCTGAAATTTTTTCACCAACCCATTCTTCAGTCCCCATTTCTCTGCAGATTTCTCCATGAAAGATCGCAAAGCTCAAGGTAGGGGACTTCAAGCTGTTCTTCCAATCGGATTTCTGATTTTTGCACTCAATCGGAAGAACATGTGCTCATGTATGGCTAGCTTAATAGATATAATATGGTAAAAACATGTTGATATATTTTAATTTTAATAGCAGAAAGTGTGCTATCTGGGAGCTAATTTTGCATGTTAAATGTAATCAGAACAATTTGCTTTGCTGCAAATGGTTCTATTATTGACGAACTATAAGTTTCCCAATATATGACGTGAAGCATCTATGAACAATTGTGAATGTAAGGCATTATGGGGTAAGCAATACAAGTAAATTATTTTCAGCAATTTTCTGGAAAGATTTGTTAATAAATATAAACCTTTCCAGTCCTATACACCCACCCCAAGAAAAACCCCAAAAAACAACTAATTCTGTCTATTATCTATTGCAACAAACAAGAAAAGAGATGATCAATGCACATTCCTGGGTCCCATATACTATCATAATATCTGTGCTAGTGGAAACAGTAAAAACATGGGGGGTTTAGTTACAATTTTATGCATAAAAATTTGTAGCAGAGTTTCTCTGCAGGAAGATTGACCAAGCTTCCATGTGGTAGTAGCACCCCCAACACGTCCCTTTAATTGGAATACTAAGCATTGGATGAGAGGCCTCTTTCCTCCTTGTTAAAAGCCAGTAGGTGGGGGGAAGTGATAGCCTTCAATACTAATCCAATGCAAGGTCAGGGAGACAACCGTCCCACGAAAATGCAACCAAGCAGGGAATGTCAGCCCAGATAAATGATAAATGAAGGTAAATTGTAGGGATGGCCGGTTCGCGGATCCGAACCCGGATCCGCCGCGGATTTATCCCGTTCGCGAACGGCGGATTTTTCCGGATTTTCCCCTTCCGAACTTCGATTCGCGGATTTTTCGTATTTTCGAAAATTTTCGAAATTACGAGTTTTCACGTATTTTTGAAAATTTCCGGAAAATACGGGAAAACATGTATTTTCGAATATTTTCGAAATACAATGGTTTCTTTAATTCCTAACATACGTATTTTCGAAAATATTCGAAATTACGAGGATTACTTGTATTTTCGAAAATACATATTTTCCAAAATACATGAAAACTCGTAATTTCGAAAATTCCCGAAAATACGTGAAAACTCGTAATTTCGAAAATTTTCGAAAATACGAAAAATCTCGTTATTTCAAGGGTATTTTTAATTTTAACGGGTCGCTCGCGGATTTTCGAATTTTCGGATTTTTTCGAAAATTCGCGGATCCTCGAGCGGACCGGATTTTGCGAAGTTCGGACATCTCTAGTAAATTGTTGACCTTCCATTTTGGGGTTACCTTGACGTGGTTGGAAGGCTTTTCATTTTTATGCATAAAACTGTAACTAAAAAACCCCATGTTTTTACGGTTTGCACTAGCACAGATATTATGATATATGGGGCCCAGGAATGTGCATTGATCATCTCTTTTCTTGTTTGTTCTAATGTTTTGGTCAGATCAGTAGCACTTCCACTATTTGTTATAAAGTAATTTTTCCACAGGAGTTCTCCCACAGCCCCCCTTTTGTGTATTATCTATTGCAATGCTGATGGGTATTTCCTGCTGACTATTATGGGTGATGTATGAATATAGGTGCAGTTTTGCATAGCCAAACTGTGCATTCAAATCGGCACATTGCATGAATAAAAAGTCTCTTGTTACTGAGGGTCCTTAGGAAAATAAAGTAAAATAATTAGCTATAGCATCATTTAAGGGCTCCCAATAGAGGAGCAGTAGGACAAAGGACCTTCCTTGCATCATATCTGCAAACACAATTCTCAGAACTTGCAAAGTGGACATGTGTTTACGGCACACAAACATGGTCAGAGACCACAGTGCCAAGACAACAGCTATGATGCAAATTTCACACCTGTCAATTGTCCCTCATTGTGTGAAAGGTCACATTTTTGGTCTTGGATCTACAGGCTTAGATTGGGTGAGTGAGTTAGAGGAGGGGATGGATAGAATTGTGTCAGAGGCTTGGACTGGATGGAGCATGGATGGGCCAATGTCCTGTATGACATCTGTAAGAATGAAATCGTCTCAGCTTATGAAATCCTTGGGGACATTATAAACTGAAGTTATTGATGATGAGTTACAGTTGTGTAGTTTAGCAAATGCGGAGCTATATTTTTTCAGTGAAGTTGGAGGACATGAACATCCAGCATCTCCTGGGACCCCTTTTGTCCTTGGCTTTCCCAATAGATCATTTCTTGTTGAGTCAATGCTAGACGTATTTATGTTCATAAGGAATGAACTTTGGTCTATTGAAAGCAATACTCCTTTCTGATTCCAAAAATGGCAATTGGATTTCATCCTGCATCAACATCCTAGATTTGTTAAAACCATTCTTCCTAACCCTGTTATTTTATTTAAACATATAGAGTTTATCTGTAAGCACCACCCTCTACACAGCTAATCCCATATCTACACTGTCTCTAATTTGTTCTGAGAACAGACGCAATATACTGCAGATCTTCACATTCCATAATGGTTGCCTCATTCAACAGATCCTGGAGACTGTCAGTGAAGTCGACGCTGGAGCGGGTCCAGGAGTAAGTGTCTCCTCCTACTTGCAGGCACTCTGCTCCCTGCTTCTGATTGGTGGGTTGTCATCCTATCTTCTGTGCATGTGCACCCATAGGAAAGATAGGAGGCACATCAGGACATTGTTTTTAATTAGCTGTTAGAAGCAGCAACTTTAACTCTGCATTGGGTGAGTTCTACTGAGCACAGGGAGTTAGGAATAAGTAATGCTATCTCCCTTTAAATTATAGGTCCAGATACCAAAATTCTGATGGTTTACTGCACAGAATAATAAAACGTTTTTCATTGGTAGCTATGTAAAGAGAATGGCAACTGTTCATTATTTAGAATGGTATTCTAGTGGTACCCAATAATGTAATGTAGCACAGTATGGCATTCTAGAATACTGTACATGCCTCTATAATTATGGCCTTTGATGTTTTAATCTAAACGTCCACCCAACTTTTTTGGACTGTATCTCCTCCCACAGTTTTCAAGCTAGAGACATGAAATTTGGTACAGACAGGACACATAGGAGAAGTGTGCTATTACCTAGCTAAGTAATCTGCCAAAGCATTATCGAGAAATTTCGGGACATTTTCCCCCATATACTATAATAAGTACAATCCTCAAATGTGGATATTCCAAGGTTTTAAGTTCAAGTAATTAAAACCGTCAAAGTATTTAATTCACTGCAATAGTGAACTATTCCTTTTCTACATTGACTGAAGCCCAGGAAGTAAAGGAGCTATGCCTTACCTCCCGTTCTTCAATCAATGTTTGGATAGCCAGGAACGAAGCTTAGAAAATCTCACCTTTCGCATGATCCAGCGGGGCCGCTCTGACAGTTCCAAACTGCTTCCTGCTTCTGTTATGCTATAACGCTCATGCCCGATAATGCATGCTATAGCACAAAGAAAACAAAAACATTTATACCCCAACCCCGACACAGACACAGGTACACACACCAACTAACCTACCCTTCCATTACCCTGGCAGCTAAGGGTAACTATAATTAAAAAACTAATTTTGAAATTAGTTTTATGATCATAAATGCAAAAAAACATACCCCAAACTGACACAGGTACACACACCTCCATTCCTGTGGCAGCAATACTTAAAGGGTAACTATAGGCAATAAACATATTTTGACCAGTCATAAAATACATGCAAATATTTACCATCCAAAACACACCTACTGACCTAACCTTCATTTTCCATGGCAGCCATACTTAAAGAGTAACTATAGTCAAAAACAAAATCCTAATTAATCATCAGAAAAATTTAGTTTTACGGTCATACATGTAAATAAATATATCAACACACACCTGCTGAGCTACCCTTCTATTTCGGTGGCAGAAAAACTTAAAGGGTAACTTTCAAAATACAAATTTTGATCAAAAAAGTTCATTTTATGGTCATACATGCAATTATATACAGTCTAACACATACCTACTGACCTACTCTTCCATTTTGGTGGCAGACATACATAAATGTTAACTATAGTAAAAAAAAAAGTTAGTTTTATGGTCATGCATTCAATTAAATACTGTCTAACACACACACACCTACTGACCTACCCTTCCAGTTCCATGGCAGCCATAAGTAAATAGTAACTATATTCAAAAAAACAAATATTGGGCAATCATCAAAAATAGTTTTATGGCCATAAACGCACAAACACATATCCCCCACCCTGACACAGGTAAACACACCTATTGACCTACACTTCAGTTTCCATGGCAGCAATACTTAAAAGGTAACTATAGTTAGTAAACAAATTTTGACCAGTTATCAAGAAAAGTTAGTTTTATGATCATAAACACAAAAACACATACCCCCCCAACCTGACAAAGTTTCAGGTCCCTCTTTGGTTCCCTTGCCAGTCACCCTCCTTAGCCAATAGGAGGAGACCGGGAGGTACTTCCGTCTACTCTTCAGAGCATGAAGTGACATTATGTTTGTCCATGTGTATGCATGACGTCACTCAAAGAAGTGCTAGTTTATCTGCCAGTCGCTCCACTAGGTAACTGATGATCGTTATTCTCCCCTGTATTGGCTCCTGTGTTCCCTCCTTTGTCTCTTCCTGTGCTTGTCCCTGTTTGCCTCTCTGTTCTTGGCTCCTGTTGCTTTACCCTGCTCCTGGTCTCCTGCTGCCATCACAGTCTACCATATCCACAGCCTGCTCCTTGTCTCCTGCTGCCATCTCCGTCTTACTTATCCACAGCCTGCTCCTTATCTCCTGCTGCCATCTCAGTCTACCATATCCACAGCCTGCTCCTAGTCTCCTGCTGCCATCTCAGTCTACCATATCCACAGCCTGCTCCTTGTCTCCTGCTGCCATCTCAGACTACCATATCCACAGCCTGCCCCTGGTTTCCTGTTGCCATCTCTTTCCATCATATCCATAACCTGCTCTTTATCTCCTGCTTCAGCCTAATTCCACCTTATGCACATCCTGCTCCTGGTCTCCTGCTGCAGCCTCATCCATCACATCCTTCAGCATCTCCTGGTCTCTTGTTGCAGTCTCACCCACCATACCCATTATTATTATTTTTTAATTATTATTATTGTGGATATATATAGCGCCAACATCTTCCGTGGCACTTTACATTTGCATTAATATACACAAGGAAAAGATACATGTTACATACAAGGGTAGAGCAAGTAACACAATGTGCAAATAATTCAACTGCTGGCCAAGCATCATTCAGTGTGGTAAGTTACAGCATTACTGTGGTACAATAGGAAGGAGGGCCCTGCCCAAAAGAGCTTACAGTCTGGAGGAGATGGGGATGAAACATAAGGTAAAGCAGATCAGTAGCTGTAACTAAGTTGTCAGTGGATTATAACTAGTGGGTCTGAGATGGGTCAGTAAGAGGGGTAGAAGTGTTCAGGTCCAGATTGTAACCTTGCCTGAAGGTGAGTTTTGAGGTTGCATTTGAAGATATGAAGTGATGGCGAGTGATGTATAAAGCGAGGAACAGCATGAGCAATGTCCCGATTACGGGTGTGGGAAGAGGTGATTAAAGTGGATGAGAAAAGAAGCGGAGGTTAAACCATAGGAAGTATCTGTTTATCAAATCAGAGATGTATGGGGGGGCTGTATTAGAGAGAGTCTTAAAGGGTAAGGTTAGCAGCTTAAATTGGATCCTTTGTGTAATACCCATCCGCTGCTCCTGGTCTCCTGTTGCAGTGCTGATCATTACATTACACCAGTGACAGTTTCCTGAGTGCCGGTTACCCACTTTCTCCGCACCCGTATCCTACTGTGTTTTGGGACGCTAGGCACCCTTGTCAGGCAGCACGTACCCAAACTCAGGAAATGAATTGCTGCCATTTTCACCACCAAGGCTCCGCCCGCAGAATGTGACACAAAGGTACACACACCTACTGACCTATAGTCAAAATTTGTTTTTTAGATCAATCATCAAAAAAACTTGATTGTTTCATACACACAAGTGGAGCTTGCCATGTTGCTTGCCTTGTTTCAGACCTTGCTGTCAGATCCAAAAATATTCTAAACTGATAGTTCTGAATCAAGACCAAGTTCATTTAGAAAGTGGTAGTGAATAAACAGACACTGCTAATAGTTTAGTTGTACAGCTGTGCATGCTAGGTATGTGGCAGTTAAAATTGGTTATGGTAACAATATATAAGTGATGGCAACTTCCAGTCCTGCTTTCAAGTTTCTCACAGGTGAGCTATGCAAGCTCGGTACGCCCCTAGGTTGAGTGCTGTCCATCACATCTTCTGCCCCAGCGGTTCTAACCAGGCTACATTCACCTGCCTGGATAACATTTTATGGACAGTTTACAGGTGTAACGTCGGTCATTAAGTGATTGGGCCGAGAATGTCAGCAGGTAAGATGTAGCAGATGGGCACCTGAACATTTTAAACTCTTTGGTACAGTGCCAGATGCGAATGGATGAAATAAATGTACCGTAAAGTGCTGCAGAACATGCAGTGCTATATAACAAAATAAATACAATAATCATTCCAATTAACAGTCCCTTCATAGTGATTGTGGTTTCCTGCAATTAACATGTTTTTCTTAGTCATTTTATGCTATAGTCTGGAATGCAGTTAAAGACATAACTTAATAAATATAGATATATGATCTTCCCAAAACTGCTGATATGAGACAATCCTTATTAGGATGATGATTTATAGAAAACGGCACAGACTGTCTAATTCCTAGAACAATATTAGAACGTATGTTTAGCCTGACTTGCCCTGATATGTCCTAGATTCAGAGTGAAAGAGATGGAGGGCCTAAAAAGGAGTTTTCAGTTTAATGGATGACAGAATCTTGGCAAATGCAACTTTATCAGGGAGTTTCCTAAATCCTTTATGTGTAATTTACACCCATTGGAGCATTGAATTCTATAATTATCTCTCCTTGTAGCTGTTTCTGTAAGAAAATACAATTTTCTAATAATAGCAGAAGCATTACTGCAGCAAAAATATCCCAGGGACCAGATTTCTGTTCTGGATGTGAACATGAGCTTATTATTTCACGCAGTGGTCACCCATTTAAAGGGAAAGTTTAGAAACAAACAAACAAATAATTTCATTCCTGATGGGGTCAGTTGTGAGCATTCATGTCAGGTCTAGATATGGGCGAAACTGCTGGGTTTTTTAGATTTTTATCGAACATTCGAGCTATTTTCTAAAATAGCCTTGAACGTTCGATAATCCTCAAAATACGGTCAGAAAGTATTTTCGAGTTACCGACCGTATTTTCCAGTATTACCAAATGTTCAATGCTGTTTTCGAGAATTTTGTAAAATAGCTTTGATAAAAATCGAAAAAGCACTCCAAAGTTCCGAAATCCAAATAATAGTTTTTGAGGTGGACATGCCCTTTAACATCAGACTAATACAAAAGTAAGCAATTTCCATGCTGAATATTATTAATTCAATTTATGTTATAGGTGAACTAATACTATAGTGCATATAAAGTTTTAATGAACAGAACCTGGGGCAGGGAGGTAGGATTGGTACTTTCTAATTCCCAATATCATTTCTATGAGGAGCAGCAACACGACGAATACTGCTTCTGCCAGGCTTCCTGTATTCTTCAGCACTATCTTTAAAATAGAATGGCCCAGGGCCATAACCTGGCAGATGAAAACTATCAAGGAGATTCAATAAAAGTTCTTATCCTTAAAAATGGTGCTAATTTTGCCCCAACCAATCAGATATTATTTAACGTTTGAAAGCTAACATCTGATTGGTTGGGGCAAAATTAGCACCATTTTTAACGATAAGAACTTTTATTGAATAACCCTGTTAATGTGTTGTACCTCCTCAACGAAACAATATTGGGAGGTAGGAATAATTAATCCTACCTTGTTGCAGCAGGCACTTTTAATTTTTAAAAAGTAAATTTTTTTACAGTAGTTTTTTGTAATGGGTTCCAGAGCATCATCACTGATAAAAACAATATCCAAAATAGATTCCCACAATCTAAATAATTTATCATATTTAGATTTTTTTTGTACTTTGAACAAATTGAGGTACACTGGGATTTTAACTGCAGAGAACATGAAAGACATAAACAGGTGGAGAAGCTTTTGTCTGCAATTACACTATTCTCAATTAACAAAATTTGTTTGACATGATCTTTCAGCAAACCCAGGATGAGGGGTGTCCAGTTATCCAAGGCTGATCATTTCACATTACAACCCAAATCCATTCATTCTACTGCTTCTCATTTTGAGTTTCTCTCTAGAGAAAAATAATCAGTGACTGGAAAAGTTGTTCCCAAGATGTGCGTGACATTATCTTTCAGCGGTACTGGAACAAAGTGTGTTAGGCCAACAAATGGTGAAGATTTTAAAGTCATTCTGCATGTTGGTTGCCTTTCTGTCTTTCTCTAGAACATAGTAAAGGTGTCAGATGATTGCAGGTATTGTTTCACTGTAAGCTCAAGGGAAATATTCTGACTATCATTTAAAACTAAAGATCCAAGAAGAAGATATAATGGGAAACAACAGCTGCTGTTCAATGCATTGTATCCTGTCACAGTTTTATATAAATATTATAGAAGATTATGATGATAGATAGATAGATTATAGATAAGTCCTGCAGGGGTAGAAATCTTCAGACTTGCACCTAACCTGCTACCCACTTACCTGCACCCAACCTGCTACCCACTTACCTTCACCCAACCTGCTACCCACTTACCTTCACCCAACCTGCTACCCACTTACCTGCACCCAACCTGCTACCCACTTACCTTCACCCAACCTGCTACCCACTTACCTTCACCCAACTTGCAACCCACTTACCTGTACCCAATCTGCAACCAGCTCTGTAGCAGAACTGAATTGTCCTTGAACTCAACTACAATTACCTGCAAAATCTTTTTTCTTCCTTTATTTACAGACCAGAAGAGATATAGGACCCTACCTGCAAATCTGGTACCCAATGCAGGACTCTAGATTAGGAATGTGCCAATACAGGGGAATCCAGAATGCATACCAAGAGCAAGACTTTAAAGGGACACTAAACAGATTATATGTACTCTTTTAAGTACATAAAATGTGTTTATATTATTCACAGGGAGGTTAGAACGCTTATTCCCACCTCCCTGTGAATAATAGAACGCCCAGGGAACACTGCAATACTTACCTTACCGGTGCTCCACTCTGCTCCTTCTCAGCTGTCAGGAGCGCCTATCTTCTGCCCACCCGCACCGGGCACCATGGCGGACAGCTAAGGAGCAGCCACGAGTGGAGCGCAGATAAGGTAAGTTCAGCAGTGTCCCTCGGGCGTTCTATTATTCAATGGGAGGTGGGAATAAGCGTTCTCCCTGTGAATAATAAAAACTGATTTTTTTCTTATAATTACCAGTTTAGTATCCCTTTAAAGGAGAACTGTGGTCTCCATACAAGTGCTGTCTGTTAAAAAGAAGCACACTTCTACCTTGACCATAGTTTTAGCTGCAATCTATCCAAACACACTTGAAAAAGGGTGTCCGAACCCGAAACATGTTGTGTATCTTCTGCTATTAAAGCACCACTGCAACTTGCTATGTTGGTCCAGGCTCTCCCTCTTTTAATTATTTATTTACTAAGTGTTCGAGGACAGAAGCACTAGGAGACCCTGGGACCTGCCTTTCCTTGTGAGACTAGGAACAATATATACTTGCCATAGACTCTATATTGCTCCTTATCCACCCGCTGGCTTAGTCGTAAAAACCCTCAACATGGCTTACAGATCAGATTAAAAAGATGAAGGCACTCCCGTTTAGCTGAACGACGCTGGCGCAAGAGCAACAAATGTAAAGACTTTCTAGAATTTAAAAGTGCCCTTTATTGGATCAGAAGTGCTCTGTCCTTAGCCAAATCAAACTACTTCTCTCATATCCACACAATCTCATAACCCCAAACAGCTCTTCAAAGTTTAAACCTCCCTGCTCTGTCCTCCACCTCCTCCCCGTTCAGCTGATGAAATAGCCTTATACATCACACAAAATAATTGAAAACATCAGAAATAGTTTTCCTGCTCACCCTAGCTCCTCCCTACAGCATCCAACCACTACCATTGCACTGCCTAACCTCCCTTCTCTATCTATACCCCTACCACTGCACTGTCTAGCCTCTGTTCCTTGGCTACTCTCTCTACTTGCCCCCTAACGAGCTTCACCACTATTACAGAACATGGACTCTTATCCCTCCTATCCACCTGCCCCCTTGACCCTATTACCTCTTATCTCATTTCCTACCTGGGAATAACATTAGATTCAGATCTTTCCTTCAACCCCCATGTCAACGCGCTTACCAACTCCTGTCGGCTCCAACTCAAAAACATCTCTCGTATTCATATTCTTCCTCTCGAAAGAAGCTACAAAAATTCTAGTCCACATCCTAATCATATCCCAGATAAACTACTGCAACAGATTCCTGCATGGTTTACCAAACAACTGCCTGTCACCACTTCAATACATTCTAAATTCTGCTGCCTGGCTTATTCATTTCTCTTCTCACTTCTCTAATTCTGCTTACCCTATCCTATGAAGCACTATCCAACACAGCCCCTCCATATATCTCAGAGCTGATCCACTGACACCGTCCGAGACACAACCTCCGCCCCGCAAATGATATCCTCCTCTCACCAATCCTTGTCACCTCTTCCCATGCCCGCATTCAAGACTTTGTTCATGCTGCCCCTCTGCTCTGGAAGTCCCTTCCTCCGTCTTTCCTTCATTCACCATTGCTTAATACCTTTAAATGTAACACTAAAACCTACCTCTTCAGGCAAACATAAAACCTGGCTCAGACATTACCTCTCTTATTGAACCAACCTGATCATAACCGCCTCTCACACCCCACTGCCAATCTTATGTCTCACCCCCATTTCCTCTAGACTGTAAGCTCTTTGGGCAGGGTCCTCTCTCCTACTGTATCACGGTAACACTGCAAGTTACTCATCACTCTGTGTACGTATATAATGTATTACCTGTGTATGTAATATGTTTGACTTTGTATATTATGTATTACCCTGTATGTAATGTATGACTATGTAATTGTAAAGCGACACGGAAGATGTTGACATTATATAAATCCATAATAATAATAATAAGACACCAAAATCAAACAGCCAGGTTCAGTAGGGTAGAGCCAGACACGTCGGGTATAGGTAGGAGTGAAGACAGGCAGCAGAGGTTCACAGTCAAAAGGACAAGCAAAGTTCAGTAACAGGAGATCAATTAGGATAAAGAACAACACGTGCAGAATGTATGTATAATTTTATATACACTATATAGTGCCACCTAGGTACGCCGCGATGTACATTATAAAATCCAAATGGGGATTTGTAAAAGAGCAAGCCATTACTCAGATAAATTAAATTTACATAAATAAAGTTTCTAAGGTTAAAAATAAATACATATAAATCACTATCCTCCGCACTCCGTTCATACATCAGCTGCCTGGGTGCTACAAGTAATAGAGTTCAATATTCAAAGATGTACTGAGCACTCCAGACCTACTATGTTATAATAAACCTGCTTTGGTTATCTAGTCCTTGGAGTGCTCAGTACATCTTTGAATATATATATATATATATATATATATTATATATATATATAATGTAAAACCTGTTTTGCTGATAAACACTTGATTGTTTGCGAAGCCCTGTGAATGCCTCCGTTCATACAGACTGTACATACTTTTGGATTGTGCACCCAGGCAAGTGACTTTTAGGAGTGCCCACTGACTACCAGATTGTTATATATATATATATATATATATAAGTGTGATGTGCCTTGAGTATCTAAGTATAGTAAACTAAGCCCTATAATGGGCAGGGAAGAGAGGGTCATAGGAGAATTTAAAGGGAAGGAGAACCAATAGTGAAGAGACAGGAAGGAAAGAGAGGTACAGTTAGGATAATAGGTGAAGTTTGAATCTGATTGGCTAGAATTATTATGACTGAAGGCTAAGAAGCTTTCTAGAAACTAATCGGATCTGGAAGATTGCTGAAGCTGTGCAGAAGTCAAAGAAGGAGAAAGATTGTGACCAGGCAAAGAAGTGCTGTGGGAACAGCAGGAAGGTAAATGAAACCTAGCACTGCACTCAGCTCATGTAGTGCTGTAAGAAAATCTTAAAAGGTAGAACATTTACTTAAGGGCTACCACTGAAATGTGGAATTACCCAGAAGCCACTTCTCTCCTTATTAGTTTGCCCTTGCAATATCAGAGTATTTTACTAATCCAAAAACATAAACTTCAATACAAGGCTGTTTCCAAAACAGCTGCTTCAAATAATACCATTCACAACAGTTAAAAGTTATATAGATGACTTCCCCATGTTACTTTATAGTTTACAGCAGTAGCCAGCTATAGCCAAAAGTCTATACAATTGTAAGAAAGATTAATTTTAATAAGAAAAATGTTATACTGATTATGTTTTGACTTTCTTTTCCTCTTTGCGCCTGCCCCTTATGTTGCAAATACATATTTATAAATTGAATTACGATACGTGATTTCTTGTGACAGATGGGTTTAGGGTTACTGGCTTTAAAGAATGTACAGTGCACATCAAAAAGAAATATGGAACAAGAAATAACAGCATATAAAAGAAAGTAGAGCAAAGACTATTAGAACCATCCTGTAGCCAATTAGATTAATAGCCAATTCACCGGAGCCAACAGAATCCCCCACAGAACAATGCTTCTAAATGTAAACAAGGGGCATATTTCTAAAGGTGTGACATCGCTATTTTGGAATACCACAACTTTACCACAATCATAAAATACTGCCACTGATCCGTGCGGGATTGGCCGTTTGGACTGTGTCGCAGTGTTAGAAAGAATGGCCCCTTATATTTGTTCATGCCCCCTTCGGCAATTTAGTACACTGGTTATGAGCCTAAGCATGCTCCCCAGGGACAGATTTGGGTTTAACATTCAGACATTGGCTGTGATGTCAATTGTCAAATCTATGACAAACAGTGGAACCTGGAAGCAGAATCAGGGGTAGCAGCACTTAAGGCTAGTCCTATATATTTCAGCTTTCTAACTTTTACAGTTTTGGGGTTTGGGGGGTGATTAACCTGTATGCAATTTATTATTTGAGGGCTGGAATTGCCTTTTAAGGACAACTGTATTGTTTAATTATGGGTGATCTTCTAATGGGTACCCCTAGCTATTGCAGTAGGTCATTTGGGGACATATTTTTAAAGGCGCTGTATCGCTTTTAAGTAATAAAGTGCCTTTCACAATCTGCCCCGCTGTCGTACATTTACATCCGCTACCGTAAATGTACAATAATGGCCGAAAATGTAGGATGGTGGGCCTAAAGTTTACTACCGCATGGTATTCTATGAACGGTCAAAGATCTACGACCGTTCGCCATAAATGTACGTCCGTGGTTGTTTATAAATATGGCCCTTGATCTGTCAACCTGACAATTAAGACTCTGTTCATTTGTTTTCCACACTGACAACAAAAACTCAATGTATGTTTCGTGTAAGCCACTAAAAATTTTCCACAAAGTTGTCTACATGCTCAAAGCAGTTGTAAATGTGTAAATGTTTCTTTAAAGGTCATTATCTACAGTAACAATGAGATGTAAATCCAGGCTTCACACTTTCTAAAATATCAGGAAGTCCCAATCTGTTTTCTATTAGCTTTGAAGCAATCAGAAACAATCTGCCCTTCCCCATAGTCTTTTGAAGAACGGCTTGCTTTTTTAATGTAGTTATGTTTGGCAATTAGTGTTTTAAATGTCAGTGGAAAGAGAAAATAAGTTAAGGCTCTGTGTTTTCCTTGTTTCTTTGAGGTCCAAGCTAAGTTTCTGTTTAAAGCCAGGTGTTCATCAGAATGTTAATTAGGAACACTGTGATAGACATGCGATTGGTGACCTCCCAGAAGACATGTTCATGGTAGGACAATCTCCTCCAGAGTTCTAAAAACGCTTACATGCTCTTCTGGTTTCATTTAATAAACCGTGTCATAAAAAAGAAAGAAAGGGGGGGGACAAAGTCTCGCTGGTAAACATTTCTCCGATTCATTTATAATGGCGTGCTTCCATAAACTATGTGTAAATTTTAAGTAAGCTTCTTTTTTTTTTGGTAGGAGGCCTTTGTTGATTCTTAACTTGTTGCCATTAGTTGAAAGGTAACAGGATACAATTTAGAAGGGGATTTTCTCAATAAAGAATAACTTCCCGAGGGTCTATTTTAAAGGTGGAAACTGTTCCAAGTTAAAGTAGACCCAGACCTTTTTTTCCCCTCTGTTTTATCAGTGACTATCTTCAAAGAGAGACAAAGTGGTGAAATGCGTTTATTTCGTAAATATGTGAATATAATTTCCATACCACTGCAGTGCAGGAAATCCTGACAAGGTTTGTTCAAGCATTGTCCAAAAATGATTCCGAACAAATGTACCTTAATCTCCGCGCGTTTAAAAACCCCTATGGCTGTGAAGGGATTAACAAATCTCAACCTTAACAGAAGCTGATTTGTGTGTTTTGTTTTTTGTTTTTTTTACAGGATACTCAACATTCTATTTCAAACCTTTGGCTTAACCCACAAATGGAATTTAAAATCTATTGTTTCTTGCTCTGTGGGTATATAGAATAGAGGTTGTGGGCAGCCTTAATGTATATTTTTACTGTCAGTTCCCTAGGGGCAGAACATTTCACCTTCACGTAACTGCTTTGAATTTTTTTTTTCGGTCGCTGCCCCATTTAAAGATATTCATTATTTTACATGAGTTTAACGGTATTTAAATGACATTTACCAAATAAATTGTGCTAAAATGTACTGTATATGGGTATCAGACAAACTCTATAATCAGTGTTCTCCCTAGCGTCTTTTACCTGGGCACCACATCCGGTTACTATTTAGCCACCCGGCTAAAAAAAATTCTGGAGATATTTTGTATTTGTGATTACTAAAGAATTTAGATGTAGGTTTAATATGAGTACCCAGCACCAAGGTCAGATAAAACTGCCCAGTCAAAACCCCATCCAACCAAAAAGTGCATACATAATTTCGGACAAGGTGTCTCATCCTTCATCCTGGCAGTTCAGTGCATCCAGCTATTTGGTTGAAATCTGGGTGATCTTCTAATGGGTACCCCTAGCTACAGAATAATGCAGTAGGTCATTTGGGGCCATATTTATACACGCGCGGTACCGTAATTTATCAATAATGTACATTACCGGTAGTGTACAACAGCGGCGTGAATGTACAGGCATGGTTGTACATTTACGCCGAACATTCGTTAATTAACAAGAGTTCGATCACAGAATACCATGCAGTAGTAAAATACAAAAATGGAATTCTATGGGGATCGTAAATCTACAATTACATTATCATAGATTTATGATCGTTATCGTTAATTTCTGAACGTTATCATTCATTTACAAGAATTTACAATAAATTATTGACCGTTAAACTGATCGGAAATTAACGATCGGTTTAACGATCTTTAAAGGTACAGTATCGCTAAAAAGTGATACCGCACCTTTAGAAATATGGCCCTTGATCTCTTAACCTGACAATAAGAGATCAGTGTTTACGTCCAGTGGTTTTTGGGGGCTCCATGTGAGGTATTCCATTAAAACCAAACACCTATATCAGGGATGTCCAAACTTCAGATGTTTTAAAACTACAATCCCTGCATTCTGAAACCAAGGAATGCTTGGATCTAGTAATGGAATGATACATTAATTTAGATTTCCTATTAGTATAGAGCAGGGATTAGATGTTCTTGTATTAAAAAAAAAAAAAAAGGTAGAGCTTTTTAATCCTAATGTCAAATATTTTCTCCCCACACGTGCAATCGCGGGTACTGACTCGAGACGCACAATGTGTACGAACGCCCGTTTTGGGCGATAATCGGCCCGTGTATGGACACTTTATTGGCTGAAACAGCCGTTCGTTCAGAGATCATCGCACGATCCGCCGGGTGGATCTCCGAACAAGCGTTTCGGCAGACAAAGTGCCCATACACGGGGTGATTATTGTCTGAAACTGCTGTTCGTACCCATCGTGCGTCGGGGATCTAAAAGCCCAAAGATCCAAAAATCCGAAAATAGAAATTAAATTTGAGGGCTTCGGAGTGCGTTTTTGAATTTTATCGAACGCTCAAGCTGTTTTCGAAAATTCTCAAAAATATCCTTGAATGATCAATAATCCTCGAAAATACGATTGGAAACTATATTCGCATTTCCGATCGTATTTTCGAGTATTATCGAACGTTCAAGGATAAATAATCCCGAAAACCGAACAATCCATTTGGTTTCGGATGGAACATTCAGATTTCTGAACCGTGGGGTTCCGTGTCGGATCTGGGTCCAAGTCAGATCCAGATACCATCACTAAAAGAGAGTATGTGCATCTATTGCCATGCCCCCGGTCCCAACTATTTTCTCCACAATGCACTTTTTTTTATACAGATGCTTTGCACCTGTATAGTCTGATAAGACATTGAAAGCTGCTTGTCATCTTGCAGTATATTTTGAAGACAGGCAACCAAGAACAATATAATATAGTAATCTGATTTTACTGGCATTTTTTGCTTTCATTCTGTTCCTAGCAAAAGATTAACAAGGAGATTCAATAAAAGTTCTTATCGTTTAAAATAGGGCTAATTTTTCCCCAACCAATCAGGTGATAGCTTTCAAATTTTTAATTTTAAATTTTAAATAAGATCTGATTGGTTAGAGCAAAATTAGCACCATTTTAAACGATAAGAACTTTTATTAAATAACCCTGAAAGTTTTCTTGGGGGCATATTTATAAACAATCGCTATTTTTGCCATTTCGCTATCGCAGGACATCGCAATGACAAATATCTCTATTTTCGCCTTATTTATAAAACCGCTCATTCTCGCTTTCGCCTTTGCAGAAAAGTATCGCTGAGGCGATATGTGGCGATAGTTTTCGCCTTTTTCATTGCGTTAAGTGTGGTATCACTGCGAAAAGAGAGATTGCTCTAGTGTAATTTCAGAGTTATCTTTGTCACTTTAAATTACAGCTATTTATAAATAGGGGAAATTTGCCTTTTTCACACCTTTTCTCATTTTTGTTGTGTTTTTTGCAGTTTTAACAGAATTTTTGCCAAACATCATTACTTACTGGAATGTTCCATTAACATGACTATTTCTTACACAGCACTATGGGATGTTCCCATATTAATGGAGCTGGTTTGGTAATTAGCTGTAGTTTGCTAAAAATAAGTAATGCTAAAAAATGTCCTATTAATAAAATAGAGAAAATTCTCCTTTTGAGTTTTACACTATTTATTATATCCTATTAATAAAATAGAGAAAATTCTCCTTTTGAGTTTTACACTATCATCCTATTAATAAAATTGAGAAAATTTGTCTTTTGAGTTTTATACTATTTATATCTTTGGCTGAAAAAAACACAAAATTTTTCTTTTAAATAACAAAGATAGGTGTTCAGTGTGTATTAACCACCAGGGAGTATTACCTATTTACCATCATATGTGCTGAGCTTTTTCAGCATTATTAGTGCTACTTTTTGCTAGATAATTTTCGCTTTTGATGAAAATTCGCCTTTTTAATAACTTTTATGAAAGGAAAAGATGAAAGTTTAAAAAATTATAGTAAAGGCTGGTGGGGAAAAAAAGCAAAAATAATGTCCTTTATAAATATGTCCCTCAGACCCCCATTTGATTTTATTGATAAATAAAGAAAATCGGAACATTAAAAAAAAAAAAAAACTTAAAAAAGCCAAATCTCAGATCGTATTACAGTAAATGCTGTAAAATAGTCTAACACCCCCCTGAGTACTTATTAGTATTGAGAAACACTCCACAATGTACTGACACCTCCATGGACCCATTGGCAGGCTAAATAAATGGCCACTTATGGGTTTTCTCCACTTCAGACTTGGCGAATTGGAATGGCTGAACTTAACGCAAAAATACACTTTTCGCCATTTTATAAATATGCTTGAGCAGTTACCGCAGCGATGTATGGCAAAAAGCGAAATGTAGCGGCAATGACCTTTCGCCACTGGTTATCACTGCTTTATAAATAGCGAAAAGGCCAAATTAGGCGAAAACGCTGCGTTAAAGAAGGTGAAAAGTTTAACAAACCTTTATAAATATGCCCCTTTGTGTTAGCTCTGGTGGCTTAGCAGACTTAGCAAATGTTACACTTTTAGAAACAGACAACCCATGAGGTGACAGGTTCATATTCCCACTGAGGAAAAAGATAATTTAGGTTTTATTGTTTCCTCAGTGCTTGATATGACAAGCTGCAGAGATTATTTTTGTATTCTGCAAAGGTATGTGTGGGGAAAATAGATGCAGGAGCTACTGTAAGAGGTTGAAACAAAGGAATATGCAGTGTGAAATATGTAGTGTTAATAAAAGCAATTAAATATATCATTTGTTTTGTTTCTGAACTGCCTTTAAATATATATTTTAGAGTGACTACAGGTGTTTGGGACAGAAACCAGGCAGGAATCAGGAGGAATAAAGGAAGCAGTGCACGACTTATCTAAGGGTCTCTGTGCTGTAATAAGATTGTCTCTCTGCTTCTGGGGCTTGCAGCATTCTTATTTTGATCTGCTGTGCACTAGAAAGCATATGAAGTGTACGGGACACGCAATGCACAATGTTTACGAACATTCGTTTCGGCCGATAATCGGCCCGGTCGGGCAACGATCCCCTACCGAACGGCAGTTTCGGCCAATAAAGGGCCCATACACAGACCGATTATCGGCCGAACCGAACATTCGTACATATTGGGACCCGTGATCGCACGTGTGTACGAAACTTTAGACTTCCATCACAAAGAGGTGCATTATGGGAGATGACCACTAGTAACAAGATAAAAAAGGTAGAGGTAATACACAGTTTATAGTATCTTTCTTAAAGGACAATTATACTCACCTCCCCCTTGTTCCTTTCCCCCCACTCCTTCAAAGTACCCAGGGTGAGGACCTAAAACACTATCAGGGTTATTCAATAAAAGTTCTTATCGTTAAAAATGGTGCTAATTTTGCCCCAACCAATCAGATGTTAGCTTTCAAATGTTAAATAAGATCTGATTGGTTGGGGCAAAGTTAGCACCATTTTTAACGATAAGAACTTTTATTGAATCTCCCTGCAAGTCCTCACCTCTGGTTTCTTTACAAAAGTCCTGCACTACTTACTTGTAATCTCCCTCGTCGCTCTGGTCCGATCCTCCTATCAAGGGATAGCAAGGTCAGGAGTGGCGGCAGGCAGATGAAAATGGGATACAAGCAGGAGTCAGAACCAAAGGATTAAGAACAATGTAAGCACACCACGAGTCAGAGCAAACCAATAACTATAATGGGAAATAACTATATTGAGACCTGATTACACATATGTTTGCTTCATATGCGCGATCAGTTGTTTAAAATCAGCTGATCGTGGACCTCTGAGGAGGGGGTGAGTCAGGGGCCTGGCCTCCAAATCTTGCAGGGGGGGCAGGTCACTGCAGTTACGCCACTGTGGAAAAACATGTTTTTGGAAAACCAAATGTATCAACTATCGTTTCCCGGAAACTATCGAGCACTGTTCACGCTTGCGCACAAAAACCCGTAAGAACCGCGACCAGCCGACGATGTGGATGGATCGGGAAAACTTGTCATAAACTTGGAATATTAGCAATGATTTGTCCGCAATGCTGATGATATCAGAGGCAAGAGATACAGATATCCACTAGTTAGGAATTATAGGATCCATTTAGGCTTGTTTATAACGAACCTTAATTTTCTTTTAAAGAACATAAATGTTTCATGACCATTCACACAATAGGACCCTTACTGCTACAATAACAGCAATACAAAAAATGGAGTTGAAATTGTCTGGATATAATCTGTAAATATTTTCCAAAACAGTTTAGATTCCTTATTGGCAAAAATCCAGCGGTTCGGAATTTCTAAGGATGGAACATTGTGAAATTTCAAAAATTCCGCGCCCACTGTTGATTTCGTTAAAACTAACAATTTTAAATAAAAAGAAATGGATGAACGTGATTGGTTCCCTAAAATTCATTTTCCTGCAGTGTTTCCTGTTTCAGGGGAGGTAAGATTGAGTCTAAGATAAGATATACATTTTTAAAGATGGTGGCGAGCACTCCCACTAGTCTGTGGCTCTCCTCTCCCAACCTTTATTCAATCATTCCCGACTTCCTCCATAACTGTCCATGGTGCAAATACGCAGAACATATTAATTGACATAGTAATTGAGGTTGAATAAAGACATACGTCCATCAAGTCCAACCTAGAGAACCCAGAAAACCTAGAAAATATAGAAACTCAGAGCAGAGACACAAACGTGACAGTGGCGAGCACTTCTGGATATCCAGTCCTACCTCAACTACAGCTCTAGCTTTTGGGTAAACAAAAAATTAATAAATAAATATAAAGTAAGTTTAGTGGTCCTTTAATCACACCTGACCTTTCCAGTTGTTTGTTTTGTGTTTATGTTGGAATTGTAGCACTGACTTAGGCAAACTGTCTTGGACTTCTTAATAGTTTTTTGATGGCAATGAGGGGTAAGCCCACATCCTTCTTAACACCATTTGTATTATTTTAGCCTATGTAATGTCTTCTGGAATATTACTTCTGCTGGAACCTTATGATTAATGGCGATGGAATGTGTCTTTGCAGTTTTATCTACTGCCAACATTCTTTGTAACTTCCACTTTGCCGATTATCTTGATGAATTTGCAATATCCTTTGTGCTCTGACTCCTTCTCCACTGTTAATTTCTGACTACAGGATCTTGGAAATCGTTCTTGTTCTTATATTCTAAGGCATAAAGTTCAATCTTTAAGCATCAACAACAATTTAATACTCCAGAGGGGGGGTGGGGGTTCAACTATTTCAGTTTTCTTTTGTTTAAGAGTTTCACCATTTGCAAGATAGAAATATATCAAAAACAAAAAATATATTTAAAAATAGATGTACCGGTACTACTTTGAAACTTTAAAGCGTAACAGTGATCTCTATACAAGTGTCCTCTATTCAAAGGGCATGTCCACCCCCAAAACTATAATTTAACCCACTACTGGCCCCACTACTGGCCCCCCAATCCTTACCTTACATCCCTGCTCCAAATGGCTGCCCTGCAATGCCCCTCCAAAATTGTTTCCGCCTCTGAGGCTTTCTCTAAGAGGTTTGTGGCATGCTCTGAGCAGCCCTCCCCCCTCCCTCTCCCTCCCATTTTGGTCTCCCTCCCCCTACCATTAAACCCTTTGGATATGTGGTAGGGCTTGCTCCCCCAGCCCCAACTGCATTAATTTTATTTGCAGAAACTCCCCCGATCTCTACTTACCTTCCCTCTCTCTCCCCCGGCATTCTGAACTGCCGGAGCTGCGTCCTTGATTGGCTACCTCTCAGCCAATTACAGACGCGGCTGCCAGTCCCACCCTCTGCTTTTTCATGCAAGCAGAGGGCGGGCAGTGCGGCGGAGGATAGAGAGAAGGTAAGTAAAGATCAGGGTAGTTTCTGGCAATAAGATTAATGCGGTTGGGGCTGGGGGAGCAAGCCCTACCACATATCCAAAGTTTTTTTAAAGGGTGGACATGCCCTTTAAAATAGTTAGATCAGTGTTTCTCAACCTTTTTATCCGTGGGGACCCCTTAAAACAATTTTCGTGTCTTGGGGACCCCCTACATAAAATTCTGATTATATATTATTTATCTTTGTCATCAAATGATCAAAAACTTAATTTATACATCTCTATTGAAAAAAATGCACTCAAATTCACATCAGGGTGGGAACCCTTACATTAAAACATTAGTTATTTTTATTTATATCTCAGACATCAACACCAAACACATAATTCATACAGAACATAAAACACAGAATGATAAATATATAGAAAAATATATCTGTTTTTGTCAAAATGCTGGATCCGTACATTTATGGCAATCTCTCGAGGACCCCCATGCAACCTCTCAGGGACCCCTAGGGGTCCCCGGACCCCTGGTTGAGAAACACTGAGTTAGATCATACTTTCCAAACAAGCCTAGGATTATGTCTCTAGCGTCTCTGGATCTTAATTTATAGGCTTGTAAAGTTGCACTTCTTTGTCTGTCCTGACTGTCTTTGTCTGTGACAGCCACATGATATTCTGTGTAAGAAGTCCCACACTCCCAAAAATAGATCTAAAGCTAATTACAGATCTGCAACCATTCTCTGTCCTTTTCTTCTACCTTAGGGAGAGACACAAAAATCTACATGTGGCAAGCTTTACAAATGATTTAGAAGTTCAGGTGTGAGGCTTATGATGCAGCAGATGATGCTCTGTCCCAGCAGTGGGCATGCTCACTCTATTGATAAGATAAGGTAGAAAGACAAAACTAAAAACTGAATAGCAAATCTACAGTTTTTTAGAAGATTAAACGGATATTATACTCATGCAGGAAATTGCTACTTTCTGGCTCCTCCCACAGAAGGGGTCCCTGACACACCCTTCTATCTCTGTCTTCTTGTTAAGTTTATACAGTGTGGTCCAATTGTTTCACAGGTAGAAAGAACAGATCACTAGACTAAGAAGTGTCCCCTTTAAAGGTGTATGTTGGAAGGTATGCGGTAAAGCTGGGTTTTTGTTTAAAAGTACTTTCTGAAATAGTTGATCCGTAGGAAATGGTGCAACTGGGGTCTTAGAAATGTACAAAGCAATGCCCTCTTGGTAATATTTGAATAATATTGTCCCTTTAATGCACGGACTGGTTTGTTTTAGAATTTTGTATATATTTACAGTAATTATATTTGTAGAGCCATTAAAACCTATGTGCAGATTGATTTCTACCAGAAGAAACTCAGTCTGCTTCACAGACTTGCATAACTAGACTGAAACAACAAGGGAATTCATCCTATAGAAATAATCCAGGAGGGACTCTAACAATCTAATCCATCAGTGAGAACAGAGATCGCGTTAAACAATATAGACCGCAAAATGATATAAAACCACCATAGCTGAATGGGCTATAGCATATAAAACTATCATTTTAAAACATCAGAACGTTAATACCTTAATTATGTACAAGCTCAAACCAGCAGAAAATAAAAATGGGACAATATACAATAAGGCGGATATTTATGTATTAAGACAAAGCTATCTGTGGAATCCTATGGAGACACCTGTCAGGGTTTGATTAATGGAGATCAGAAAATAGACCCAATGTAATTCTGCTATTGCCTGTGTTGTGTGGGCTGGTGGAATAGGGTGATTTAAGGGAAAGGAGTTGAAGGTTGTCTCAAGCATTGACTTTCATCTGTGCATTCTACTTCATTAACCCTTTAACCTTCGCTTCCTCATGTTAAGGGTACATGCTGCTTTTGAAAGGCTTGAATCTTTATATTTCTCCCCAGGCTAGGTACACACAGACCAACTAATGGTGAATTTTTTTTCTGCCTAAAGATCTACTGGGCAATATTTCAGCCATCTGAGTAGTGATAATATTCCTTATATTAATGATGTATATTCATTGTCTAAATTAGAAACTGGAGGTGTAAAGCCAACCTCCATGTGCAGTGAAAAGGGTGTTTCAAAGTCTCTCAATCTCTATCCAATCAATCCAAGATACAGTAGATGGCCTCTTTCACTCCTCTTTGGAACCAGTTTTACAGAATATTCAATTCCTCAAAACAGTGGCCATAATCTTTACTGGTGGATGAGTCCTGGCATCTTTTGTTGGTCCATTCGCTGGGTAAGTGGCTGTTTTGTTTCCCCGATATACAGGACATTACATTACTGTCTACACTAGTAGAGATGCCCCAAACCCGAGTTTGACACAAACTTTAATAGTTCAGACGAATTGAAACTCTTTAGAACTTCCCGAACTACAAACTAGTTTGGCTTTTTCAAACTGACTTATTTTGAATATTATTATTATCGACTACCCAAATCGGTAACCCTCAAATGCAGGATTCAATTTCGGTAATCCTTGAATGTATCCTTCGATTTTGGTAACCCTCAAATGTAACCTTCGATTTCGTTAACCCTCGAATTTGGCCCTACCAGGTAAATCTTAAAGGAGAACTGTAGTGACTAAAGTTATTTCAAAAACAGTCAATATCAGTCGCCTCCGGCACTGATAACCAAAGTACCTGGGGCAAGGGAGGTATGATTGGTACCTTCTACCTCCCAATATCCTTTCTATGAGGAGTGGTAGTACAAAGAAACTTCTTCTGCTAGTCTTTCTGAGTGCTTCAGCACTATATTTAATATAGGAAGGCCCAGGGCACTAACCTTGCAGATGAAAGCTGTGTGTGCTGTAGCTCCTAAAAAACAATTCTGGGATGTAGGAATAATCAATGCTACCTCCCTGTCCCAGGTATTTTTCATTTTTAAAAGGGTTATCAGCACTGTGGACGAACAGGTAAACCCCATGGACCGCATGATCGGTTGCGATGAATATTCACCATGACGACAATAATTTGTTCCCTTAAAGGTAAGAGGGCTGTTACTACCACAGCTTGGGGGGGTCCTCAAAATTTGCACCACATACCAATTCTATAATATCACAAACATTGTCAACTTGTATAGAGAATAACCAGGGGAAGTGCTGTAGAGATATCAAGGTATAAAGATGCACAACAAATACAGACTCTACATAATATGTATATACAATAATCTTTTATTTCATCTGGAATAATACAGATGAGTCATATAATACACAGCAGGCTAACCTCCCTCTGGTCTTCATATCCAAAGTTATATAAAGAGTCTAAGTAGCATGTATACAAAATGTAATACTTATCTATCCGCTAACTGGGTACACAAATCTTTGAAAGATCACAGACAGAATCTTCAAGATCCTGTCAGTCATTTTTCCCCCAAAGATCCCCCTGCATACAGTCCCGAGGGTTCTCCCTATGTTAAGCACTAGGGACTGTACTTTAAGTATAGGAAGAAAATTTTCGGCCATTTCTGAACGATCGCTAGACCGACAGTGAACGTTCATCAGCCTTGCAATCATTCGTAAATTAACGACACTAAAGATAAGGGGACGATACTGTCAGATCCGACTCTATCATTGTATTGTTGTTAATGTGTGATACCCACCTTTAAAGCCCCCCAAACTGCAATCAACAACTTGTAACTATGTGCATGTTAGTATGTTAGTCTATTTCCCATTAGCTCTTGTTCTGAATGTAATACATGACTGGAGCCTTGTTTATCATCTTAGACGTTAAAGAATATGAGCAATTTGTTTCCAATGGAGGCGCATGACTACTCTTCATCCCAGCAGAGAAATGAAATAATGGCATTATCTCTTAAGAGATGGGGGAATTTCAACGATTAGCATTGCAAATTCTAGAAAGAAAGCTGACTTTAACTAATGTATTCATTGTTTTGAATCGAAGTATTGTCAGCGCCTGCATCACTTGTATGTGTGGGAGTTAGGAACAGTAAGGGTTATAGTCTAGCAAATTATCTGTCAGCTGTTTCCTTTATCTCTTCAGGATGGTGGAATAGTCGACATTTTTTCACAAGCCGTTTCCGGAATATTTTTTTATTTTTCTCAGTTGTGCAGAGTCTTTGTATTGAAAGCAGAAACCCATCGTTGCAATGGATGGAAGGTCAGCGTTGTTTGGTTTTGAGGCGTTTTTATAGGAACGGTTCATAGCAATGCAAGTAGCTACCTTGGTTCCAGTGTGTGGCTTTGTCTCATAGTGACTCTTGTGTCATTGTGCTGCGATTTGCTCTGACAGCTTCTATGTCCAGTGCTGTGTAACTATGAATACTTTACAACTAACATTACACAGAAAACTAAGGAATACTGGAAGTTATTAGACAGTAGAGATGGGATCTGGGTCCGATTTGATTCCGAAACCCGAATGTTCTGCCCGAAACCACACGGGTTGTTCGGATTTCGGGATTTTCAGGACTCTGGAGCACATTTTCGATGATTATTGAACGTTCAAGGCTATTTTCGATAATCCGCAAAAATATCCTCAAACGTTCGATAATCTGCGAAAATAAGATCGGAACCTCGAAAGTAGAACTGTTGTGGATCGGTCTGCCAGGTAAGCTGTATGTACTGGCATCTAAAGGGAGACACACATGGTATTAAAAGCACAAAATGCACACAACACTGGTCTTGAAAGTAGATCAAGACCATAGACCCTTTTAACTCATGTTGACTTTACAAGATTTTAAATCCTCACAGATTATTAATTTGGCTTGAAAAAGCCAAATTACTGTTCTCTCTATTTCTTCTTTTTCTTCTTCCGTTTTATTCTTCCGCTTTTTTGGACCGTATCTCCTCCCACAGTTTTTGAGCTAGAGACATGAAATTCGGTACAGACATGCGGTGCATATAGGAGAAGTGTGCTATCTTCTAGCTAAGGAATCCGCAGAAGCGTTACGGCGTTATCGAATTTCCAGACATTTTTTCCCCATAGACTATAATGGTAACAATCCTCAAATGTGGATATTTCATAGTCATAAATACCTCCAACCGCCCACACAGACCTAGGTACACCCACCTACTGACCTACCTTTCCTTTCCCATGGAAGCCATATTTAAAGGGTAACTAAAGTAAAAAAAACGAATTTAGATTCATCCTCAATAAAAGATAGTTTTATGGTTATAAACACAAAAAAGACATACCCCATCAACCAGACCCAGGTACACACACCTACTGATCTACTTATCCATTACTGTGGCAGCCATACTTAAAGGGTAACTAAAGTAAAAAAAACGAATTTAGATTTATTCTCAATAAAAGATAGTTTTATGGTTGTAAACACAAAAAAGACATAACCCCTCAACCAGACCCAGGTACACACACCTACTGATCTACTAATTCATTATGGTGGTAGCCATACTTAAAGGGTAACTAAAGTCAAAAAAATTAATTTTGATTAATAATAAAAAAGTTTTTTTTAACCCCCATGTGGCACAGTTACATACACCTACTGACCTACCCCTCGATTACTGTTGCAGCCATACCTAAAGGGTAACTAAAGTCAAAAAAATAAATTTTGACCAATCATCAAAAAAGTTTGTTTTTTTAACCCCCAACCCGACACAGGTACACACACCTACTGATCTACTTATCCATTACTGTGGCAGCCATACTTAAAGGGTAACTAAAGTAAAAAAAACGAATTTTGACCAATCATCAAAAAGATACAGAGAGATTCAATAAAAGTTCTTATCATTGAAAATGGTGCTAATTTTGCCCTAACCAATCAGATGTTATGCTTGTGAAGGTTCTAATTCATCCAGGTCATGGTATATCTGTTGTATTCAATTAGATCAACTGGACTTGAAATGTAGTTCTTGAAGACGTTTCGCTAGTCATAATTGCCACAGTTTCTTGTACAAGTCATTCTGAATTGAGAAAGCCAGTCGGATGACTAGCGAAACGTCTTCAAGAACTACATTTCAAGTCCAGTTGATCTAATTGGATACAACAGATACAATCAGATGTTAGCTTTCTGATTGATTGGATCAAAATTAGCACCACTTTGGGCTTGGTACACACAAAAGTTTTTTTTTGTCCCAAACAAGCGTTCACTACAAACTCATCATTCCCATTATTGAGTTTTAAAATCTGCAGCAAACACACATATTCCCTTCCAAAATGCAGCCCTTCAAGCCAAATTCAGTTTATACTTAAACTTTCCCATTCTAGTTTTTGATTGAAACCCTCTTTTACAAGAAAAGTAAACAAATAAAAAACTACAATGACAACATTCTTAAGGACTATATTACCATTGGGTTACAAAAATTACTTCATTAGTAGGCTTGTATGAAAAATCACAATACTGCATTATCTAGTCTAAACCATAGTCTAAACCATTCTGTTACTGCTATAGACCAAAATTGTGTAAAATAATAAAGATTCAAGGATAGAACTTTTTCAAGTCACGTTTACTTTTTTGCATTTGGTGGCTTGTTTCCTGGCACTCATTGAACTGTCCCTACCTATTATTTGTGAGGTTTTTTTTTAGCTTTATATAGAGATTTTTAGAATCAGAATGGTACAAGTGTGTCACAGGATAATCAAGATGATCCTTTATCATTTAACAGCACCACAAAACTACACAAATAAAACAAAAAGTACAACCTACAACCTCAATTTTATAGAATCTATAAAAACAAAATCAATCACAGTGTCCCATTAATGGGAAACAGTGGTTTCCAAACCAGTTAGGGTTAAATCACATCTCAAGGTAGAACCTGTGAGACGTTATATTTCTTAAAATGTTAAACAATTATAACTTTCTTAACGCTTCCTGCTTTCATCAGTTTGTAGATATGTGACCAGTCTCTGCCTACATTGATAGCCAAGTTGGGAGGGGGAGGGCACTAATGACATCACTCATTAGATGTCTGTGCAGGGACTTTCTGGGGAAGATGCAGTATTGGAAGCTGTGGCTTCTTATCCTATTGTTGCTTTTTACCTTACTAAAATGGACAAAACATTTAAAAATGGCACATGTCCTTTAAAGGTTATGTCCACCCTAAAATTAAATTTTTAATATAAGATCCCCCCTGGGCTCCCAGCCCCAACCGCTATATTTTTTTTTTTAGAAAGCCCCCCAAACTCTACTTACCTCCCCTCTTTCCTCCGCCGCGCTCCCGGCCCTCTGCTTGCAAGGAAATGCAAGCAGAGGGGCGGGACCGGCAGCCGCGTCTGTGATTGGCTGAGCGGCAGCCAATCACAGACGCGGCTGCCGGCAGCTCACTTCGCCGGAGGAAAGAGGAGAGGGTAAGTAAGTAAGAGTTTGGGGAGCTTTCTAAAAATAAAAAAAATGCGGTTGGGGCTGGGAGACATGGGGAATACAGTACTGAAGGGGTTTTATGCTAGGGGGAGGGATAGTAGAACGGGAGGAGAGGAGGGGAGAGGGAGGGAGAGGGAGGGAGAGGGAGGGGGAGGGAGGGGGGAGAAGGGTGCAGTACGCATGGCAAAAATCTACCTGAGCCAGCTAGCAGGCAGTGTCCTATATGGACTCTGCGAGGCTTCCTGCGTGGGCAGTTTTTGGGACTTTGGGGGGGGACTACAGGAGAACCCTATGGAGCTGGAATGTGAGGTAAGGATTAAACTACACTACATGGTGGGGCCAGTAGTTGGGGGGATTATAGTTTTGGGGGTGGACATGCCCTTTAAATGGATTTTACACCTATTTGGTTTTAACTCTTCTTTGTAAGAAAACCTATGGGGGCTGTGTATTCTACCTGGTTTAATAGGATCTAACACATAAATATATAAAGAATAATAGTAGTAAAAAAGATTACTAGTTCATCATTATTATTGCAACACCCTAAAGCAAACGTAATATGTTATTATTCTTAACATCTCTGTAAACAGTTCAGATCACAACCGGCATGTCTTTTTAGATTTGTTGCATTATAATTTTAAGGCTTCGGTGTAATTCTAAAAGGAACTAGATTATGATAACACACTTCTCCTGTGTGTCCCACACAAACTGTAGATGTGTAACTTGTCAGGAAGAAATTGATGTTACACTTTGTAAAGCTTTCCCCTAATTTAAGATGCCCATGGAGATGATTAAAACACTTGTGAAAGTCACCTCTCTCACCACAGGTGTATAAATGAATAGTAGCAGTATAAGGTTATAGATAAGGTTACCCCTGATTAATACTTAAAATTGCAGAATACACACAGGTTGGTACGGGGTTCAATTTAGGACACAGGAAAATAATTACAGTCATAGAAACATACTTATTTAGGATCTTTTGATTTCCCCTATCTTGGAAAGGCTCACATGTGATGGACAATTACTAGAAATACCAATCAATCAAAAAACAATAGCTAAAAATAGCAACCATGTTCCTGTATGCTTTCATTGTGGCTATTATCGATTAGATATTTTTATGGAAAACTGTCAGTTTTGTGTCTCTAGCTCAAAAATTATAGGAGAAGATACAATACAAATGGGAGGGACAAAGAATTATAAATATAATTTCTTTTAGTAATTTGGCTTTTTCGAGTGAAATTTAATACATGCTAATCCATCATTTACATACTGGGGCAGAGGGATAAAAAGACAAGAAATTAGAAAAAATGTTGGGGTTTTTTTGTAGTCTAAATAGTAAATGGCTCCAATTGTGTTTTAGTAATTCAGCTCTGACATCAACAAGTCTTTTTCCAGCTTTTTATGTATTTCGTAAAAGTTTTTATATTCTCAGGGGGTGTGTGAAATAAAGGGTGATATTGCCCAATTGACTGATAAAAAAAAACACACTTCTAATAGTAATTCTGGGTTAATGGGGGTTTTCACTTCTTTTGCAGTGGCTGCTCTGGAGAAGGCCAGAATGCCTGATGCAACAAACTTATTGTTAAAGGGTTACAAAACCCTAAAATACAATTTGAAGTAGAAGTTAAAAGGCGCTTGTTTCTATGTCCGAAGTTACCTTTACAGCCGCGGTTTAACAACAGTATGCTGTTACAGTAGCTGTCTCTCTCTGCTCCTGGCACAACTCCGTATACCCTACTACCCTCCCCACGCGCACACACACACACACACATAAATAGCACAACTCCACCCAAAGGTGAGAGCCGGTATAACACACAACATCCTTATCACTTATCATAAATTCCATTTGTGAAACACAGATTTCTTATACTATTATAGAATACATTTAAAGGTCATACATGCATTCAAACCCTTTCGGACTATTGTATATAACTTATGTATGCCATATCCTTATGTTTGCCCCTGCTATTAATCTACAGAAACCAATCAAATCTTATCTAACTTCAGTAAAAAGCTAATATCTAATTGGTTGCTGCAAATTACAAGGACAAACCTTCGTACCTCTTATTGTCTCAGTCCCAAAGTTTATTTTACAAAATATTCTTCACTTTCCAAATTTAATTATTAAAAAAAAAAAAATTCTAGCTACTGTCCACACAACATAACTAACTAACACTGTATTTTCTCTATATCCAGAGAAAACCTTTCCTGTGCACCATGTACATTATAATAGGATGCAAATGTACAAGGCCCAGGCCCATTTTATACATATTTTTGAATTGTTATAGGAATGTCAAGTGATGTACTAATGTAACACCTAACAATGAAAGAATGCTGCTAGTTCTCTGGATTATAAACAACTTTGGTTGGAAAGTTTATTCACAGAATTTCAGGCATGCCTTGAACCTAATTTAAACAAGGAATAAAGCAAAACAAAAGGTTATCTGCTGGGTCTGGGATAAGATGTTCAGATTTGACTGTGTGTTGTCTATTTCAGGCAACACCATTCCATTTTGACATGTAAATAGATCAATGTTGTTAAATATCCAAAAGCCGTTTGAGAACTGTAAGATAAAAGTTGGTCCTTTTACGTCTTCACAAATCTCATAGCCGAGAAGGTTACAGTGGACAAACAGTATACTTTCTAATCTCTATATTGGTAGATTTATCTCAACAAAGGTAGCTAACACACAAAACGTCACTTGTCATGCATTTCTTCTTCTTTAGATAATAGGAAAAGATGTAAGATTAGATTGGTTCAAGGAGTGAGTCCAACCTCAACTCAATACCATTATAGTAGTCATTGCCTTATTGGCTACTAGTTGACATAGAATATAAGTATTTTGTACGGACGGACTGGCAATCAAGCTCTTTTCCCATGTCAATCCAAATCTATCCAAACAACCTACCAAAGGCCTCTGAGCTACTTTGATGGACATACACAATGGGAATAAAGAATAAAATACAGATATATATATACACAGGGAGATTCAATAAAAGTTGTTATCATTAAAAATGGAGCTAATTTTTATTTAACATTTGAAAGCGAACATCTGATTGTTTGGGGCAAAATTAGCCCATCTTTCAACAATAAGAACTTTTATTGAATCTCCCTGATGATATTTTATAAACTGCCTGGCTGAACATTTTGTAATCAACCTTTGTTTGCAAAATAATGGGTCCAGGGTGGGAAACATTTCAGAAACATCAGGTAATGAGTGATATTAGATAGAACCAATCAACAATCAAATGTTGAATCAACAAAATATTTATTTAGTCTATGGCCAGCATAAGTCACTGTCGTATAGAGGAATAAAAATACCAAGTACAATTTTATACTTAATTACTTTATGACTGATGAGTTTTATTGACATCTTCACTCCCATACTCGCCCACTGTACAAATATGCACTTAAATTTCCTACAAGGGAAAGGAATATTGCTTCTAATCACTTTTGTTGAATGTTGGTATGTGTAGAGCTATAAGATAAAGGAGTTTTCCTGTGTGGGTTTGAGAAGATTAGGGTATCAGGGAGGCGCTGACTGCACTTCCTTACCTCATTTAGAGGATATTTAAAGTTGAGGTAATCCTTAAACAAACAAGATGGCCTTCTGAATATTAATGTTTTGGAACATTTAGGGACCTGTGGAAAAGTTTCCAAACACTTAATAGAACTTGAGCTTTCTAAAATTTATACATAGCCGTATCACTCACAAGACGGCAATATTTAGAGTACCAGAAGTCAGATGTTCAGCTCGATGTTTTGCTCCAATTCCTGTACAGGTTGCTGCTTCCCCATAAAGCTGTACAAGCTCTTTAGAAGCTTGTGCACGCTCAAAGAAGATGGCTCAGTAAGGAGCTGTCAGTCATTGGCCTTGATGTCAGTTTTCACAGCCATGACTGACTGTTGCTGGACACTCTGGACAAAGCAGATACGATGCAGAGAACATTAAACTGAAGATCTGGCTTCTGGTATATCTTTCAAGCTGGTATTTCTGTTTGGAGTTTTTGGGGGTGGTTAAAATGTATACATTTTAGATTAGGGGCTTTCCCTTTAACTGTTTATTTCAATAGGACATTTCTTGCTGGGTTACTCATTCGGTTTGAGGAAGAGAATAACACAGATTCAATGATAAATTATGTACGTTCAAAGAAGCGCAGACTGTATTATTCTGTTCTTCAATCTATTTACCAAGTGGCACACAATGTTGTGGTTCAAAAACTAAAACATTCTGTTCTTTCTTATAATACCAACATCATTATATAGCAATTTTGCTGTGGATTACAGAATGGTTGTAAGAACTAGACAACTGCATTACTTCATCCTTATGGTGATTTGGGCTTTTGATGTGATAGGGAATAAATATACTAAATGATGCTATAAACTCTCCTTCCCTAACTCTGATGACTACATGGACAGTCAGTTTACTCTAATTGTGGTATTAAGCTGGGTACAGACCTTTAGATCCTTTGTCCTGACCGAAGGTTCAGCACTTTAGACAGGTCGGTCAGGGCAAAGGACTGTCAGTTGTGGCAAAATTAGCTGCCACCGACAGTTTGCCAAGCTGAGTCCAAACGGGCTAATTCGGACAAACGAGTGGTTGGACAACGATTGTGGCATGCCGAAAAGGCATGCAGTTTTTTCAGCTCAATGATACACTGAACTCATCATCAGTCGATCCGACCAAAAAAATGCATGATGTGTACACAGCCTTATTGTAAAAGATTGAAAAATGCGCTTTCTACCCTTTCTTTTAAAGAATGAAATCATAGGTTTATTAAACCTACATCTGCTAACATTCCACAGAAGGACTAACACAATCCACTTTGACCAGAACTGATGACAATCTCCTTAACAAGCTGATGGAGTGGAAATGGTGTAATTACAGTAGCTCTAAAGAAGGATAGTTTACACCCATCAGAATTATATAAAGGGAGTAATAGGCCTGTCACAAAGAAAGGTGACAAAATGAGAGCTGCTAAAATCTACTGGCAGCTGGTGTTAATATTCATGGTAAATCACAGGGAAATGTTGGTTTCTCAATAGCATTATAAATATAGTCCATGCATTTCACTATTTATTAGAAGGCTGGTATTCAGTGCTACATAGTAGCACTGTGATAGACGTGTATTAACTAGTTTGTTCAGCTTTTATTGCTGAAAGGGTAACCAACCCCCCCCAAAAAAATTAAACCTACTTTCCTATCCCCAAAAAAGGAAATTTATGGTGAGTACCATTTCTAAGGCTTTACATCTTCATATTTTTTGTTGAGATGGATCTTATTTTTGATTTTGTATATTTTGGTAGCCTGAACATGGAAAAATATTGTTCGAGCATTTATTATGATCATGAACTTCTAACGGTGCCCATACACTACTTATATAGGACTGCCTAGCACATTGAATGAATGGGCCAAACAGAAACATCTCAAGGTAAGAACTTCTAGGCTTTTAGGCATACACGGGTCGAAATTCCCCACCTTGCACTGATGATCTTCCGTAGAATTTAGCTTGAAAACTATTAAAGTTACATTTATTCATCTATACAAAATACGTTTTTTTTCTCCATTTCTAGCCTTTTAAAAGATTAAGGAAATGATGCAGAGCTTATGACCAACGTTAGACATTGTAGTTCTGTTCTTTTTTTGTTGTTGTTGAAAAGCCTAAAAAAATCCATAATCAAGTAGCATTATATATTTTATTGGATAAGACAGGTAGGGGTAAAGGTGGGGGGCAAAGTTCGATCATATTTTTAATAATTTCGGGGTGAATGAATATTCGATATGGCCCATGTACAGTAAGGCTAGCTGTGCAGCATTTGTTATTTATTGGCCAGCTTTTCCATGAATACTGGAGATGTTAAAGGCAAAGAGTATCTGTTAAAGAACCAATCAGCCTACAAGGCAGTTTCTGATTCCAATCGAAGATTCATTGGTTTATCTAAGGTCACAAGAAATTAAGATGGCATTTTATCCAGGCTACATTGCTTCAAGTGCACAAAGCCAATGCAATTCACAGCATTTTGGAAAAACTAGTTTTATTACTCACACATGAAGCTTAAATCAAAGAACTAGCTATTTGTCATTGGACATTGATTTGGAGTGAGGTTAAAGAAAAGGTTTAGACCAGCATTTAGAATTATGTTGACGTTGTGTTGATTTTTTATAATTCAAATTTTCTAACTGTATTTAAACTTTTTCATGCATTCTAGGAAAAATAGTCTGTTTTATATACCAAACTTGCAAGTGGTCCTATGACATGCCATAAAGATAAACCCCCAGGTACATACCATATAGATAGATCCCCATGGGACATGCCGATAGACCCCCCAGGGACATACCATACAGATAGATCCCCCTGGTACATGCCATACAGATTGATGTCTCTGAAACATAAAGCATTATACATTAGATCAACATTTTAAGCAATCCTATCAATTTTATAAATTTGATCGGATTGCTCGAAATGTTGAAAAATATTTTCTATTCTTTTGATTGACCCACTGGCAGAAACTATCCTCAGTTGCCCATATCTCTGAAAGATTGGAGACTCAAGGTGAGGATCTTGGAGTTCTCTGATCGGTAGAACAGCTGGCTGTGTTCCCCAGGGACATACCATACAGATAGATCTGCCAGGGACATACCACACAGAAAGATCTCCCTGGGTCATCACATAAAGATATCATAGATCCCCCTGGGACATACCATACAGAAAGATCTCCCAGGGACATACATACAGATAGATCCCCTGGGACATACTGTACCATACAGATAGACTTTCCTGGGATATCACAAAAAGATAGATCCCCCTGGGACATACCATACAGATAGTTCTCCCAGGAACATTAGCTTAAGATAGAACCCCCGGACATACCATACAGATAGTTCTCCCAGGAACATTAGATTAAGATAGAACCCCCGGGACATACCATACAGATAGTTCTCCCAGGAACATTAGATTAAGATAGATCCCCTGGGACATACCATACAGATAGTTCTCCCAGAGAACATTAGATTAAGATAGAACCCCCCGGGACATACCATACAGATAGTTCTCCCAGGAACATTAGATTAAGATAGAACCCCCCGGGACATACCATACAGATAGTTCTCCCAGGAACATAGATTAAGATAGATCACCCGGGCTTACCATACAAGATAGTTCTCCCAGGAACATTAGATTAAGATAGAACCCCCCGGGACATACCATACAGATAGTTCTCCCAGGACATTAGATTAAGATAGATCCCCCTGGGACATACCTAACAGATAGTTCTCCCGAACATTAGATTAAGATAGAACCCCCGGGACATACCATACAGATAGTTCTCCCAGGAACATTAGATTAGATAGAACCCCCGGGACATACCATACAATAGTTCTCCCGGAACATTAGATTAAGAAACACCCGGGGCATACCATACAGATAGTTCTCCCAGGAACATTAGATTAAGATAGAACCCCCGGGACATACCATACAGATAGTTATCCCAGAACATTAGATTAAGATAGATCCCCCGGGACATACCATACAGATAGTTCTCCCAGGAACATTAGATTAAGATAGATCACCCGGGGCATACCATACAGATAGTTCTCCCAGGAACATTAGATTAAGATAAATCACCCGGGGCATACCATAAAGATAGTTCTCCCAGGAACATTAGATTAAGATAGAACCCCCGGGACATACCATACAGATAGTTCTCCCAGGAACATTAGATTAAGATAGAACCCCCGGGACATACCATACAGATAGTTCTCCCAGGAACATTAGATTAAAAGAACCCCGGGACATACCATACAGATAGTTCTCCCAGGAACATTAGATTAAGATAGAACCCCCGGGACATACCATACAGATAGATCCCCCAGGGACATAACATAAAGATAAGTTTGATCACATATACATAATTGTATTATAGCTGTGTACAGTACTCTGAAGAATTAATGCAATATTTATAAAGGCCTTGTATAAACATGCCAGTGGAATATAACGTCCATTATTTGGCAAGAGATTCTATCTCTCTTTTGTCAGCTTTTTAAAACTGGAGAAGTACCAAGCCAACTATCCAATATGGCAACTTCGTAAATACATCTCCATCTAATTCTACATTTGTTGCCATTAGTAGCATATGTTTCGCTTGTTTGTTTTCACTTTATTTCTCATTCAGGATCTTCTTCCCTTACACTATCAGCTTGTGCTCTTCCCATTATTAATTTTAACCAATTTGAATTTGCCACAGGGCAATTGGGAAGGTTGTAAATTGCCAACCCCAACAAATGATTCCCTTGGCAAAGAGGAGCAAAGCTAATTAGTAACATGATTTTCTGCTTAATAAATAATGTCCCTTAGGCTTTAGTTTAAATTAACTTTCACAGTCAGCTGCAGAATGTTTAACTAAATAAATTAGTGATCGTCATTTGTTGCAGTTTGCAAGATCTTTCTCCAATGTAAGGACCACTGACGTCAATGCCGTTTTATGGAATATCTGTAATGTTTATGACATATTAAATAATGTGATGTAAATTTAAATAATATTCTCTGTTGTGTTTTATTTGTTAAATCTATTAAATTGCATTTTATTGTTAGGGGAAGCCCATCCCTCAAAGAAAAAAATTTGCATATAGGTAAATCAACCCCAAGCCACAAAACTGCAATAGTTAGAAAGCCGCCTAGGCTGTCATGCAGACCAATGTTCTGCGCCCACTCTCTCTGCCTTCTCTTAAAGCTGTACAAGCTGTTTACGAGCTTGTACGTGAGTAGAGAAGTCAGAAAAAGGAGGAGCAAAACTGAAAAAATGTTTAAAATAAGTACATTTTCATAGCTGTTGTATGCAACAATTACATAATTATCATCCAATAACAAAAAGGGCCATCTGAGTAATTTCCATGCTTCCATAATAGCCCACCAGACAGATCCGTTTCAATGGGCTGGGCCTCATCAGAACTGGAGTTTTTGGTCTGAACCATAGTTTTTAAATAAATAATAAATACTGTAGTCTATACAAAAGCAACTTGGATACAATACAGATAAAATGAGAATAAAGAAGATGCTTATATGATTTAATGTTGATTTTAACCCCCAATCTGCATGCTCCTTCTTTCCTTTGAAACTGTTCCTGTACAGATATGTGAGAAATGTGTTGTTACAGCATGTTCCTGCTACATCAAACAGTAAGGTAGATCCATCTCGTTGTCACTGGATGATCTTAGCCTTCTGAACTCCTCTGCTTGTTGTATTTTAAAATATCATAGCTTCACAATGATGTAGCTACAAACCTAAGATCCTGGTGGTGGACTCTGGACCTGGGCACTTCACCTGCATATTAGGGCCCAGTCTCAGCAGCAACAACATGTTAGAAAAAATTCTGGGGTTTCTAGTAGACAAAAGATAAATTGCTGTAGCAAACAGCAAATGATAGCAACAACTATAACACAACATAATGTCTTGTATAAAGAGGGGTATAGATTCAAGAGAGATACATATAATTCTTCCTGGTAAGGCTTCTTTTTGAATATGTAGTGCAGTTTTGGAATCTGATATAAAAGGGACGTCTTGGAAATGGAATCAGTTCAGTGCCTGGTGTTATGCCCAGCTCCGGGGAAGGTCGGACACCTGCTTTAAGAGCTATTGAGCAATTGACTTGATATTATTTTTTATGGGCCTCAATCACAAGTAATGATATTTAGTAGATATTGCAGAAGTAAAAATGATTACTAAATTTCAAGATTCATTTGTGTCACATTGCACAATTGAAGGTTTCTCTTGGTTTGATTTTTTTATTATACAGATTCTTCAAAAGTGTTTTAGTCAAGAGTGTAGGGAGAGCAAAGGCAGAAAAACATTCTGGGCAATGGATATCCTGTTAATTCCAAGCAGGGTCTCCATAAGGAAATCTACAGGGAACATCTGGGTATAGTTACAAATCAAAGTGTTACATTACAGAACAGTTTCCCTGCCAATGTTTTGCACTAACTTGAGTGATTTGTAAAGAATGATTGCATCGTTTTACAATGTGGCTGAGACGGTCTGCTCTGAATTAGGAGTAGAACAGAGGCAATATAACACACACAGACAAGGGATCTTGAAATGTAAGATAAAGGAGAAGCTCAGGTCTTATCAATCATAATCTAATTAGTGTTCATATTTCCATATGTGACTTTGCATGGACCCAGCAGAAAGAGATAATCTTCACCTTTCATCTACACTTTTATATGTATCCTCTCCTTTTAATCCTCTCACTTTTAATTATCCTGTTCCTACTGTCCATACCACAACTCATCCACCAGTCTCTGAATGGTTCTACTCTCGTCTGCAGAAGATCTTCATAACATGACCTTACCTCACTCAAGGTGATTTGGAAACCCTAATTCATTTTTCACCATATTCCACATCAACTTCTGCAGACTTCCTCAAGCTAGCCTTTCACTGAAACCTTCAACCAGTCTCATCCTTTGTTCATCCTTTCTGTCCAGTTTATTTTAAGAACTAAATCCAAATATTTCTATCCCCATAACCTAAAAACATCAACTACAAGAACACACAATGGTGTGTAAGACACCACATCTAAAAATAGCATGAACTTATATGTACCTCCCTAAGGGACTAGAAAAAGTATTGGTCAATGCCACCATATTGTTTGTTTTCCAGTTCAACTTGAGACCTTTAAACAGAATTGTGTGTGTGCCCTTTCTGGCCATACCGCTTAACTTTAGTCACATGTTCTTTCTTGCCTGAACTAGTTTTTAACACGATTGACTAGAGACCCCTAGCAAGTGGTGGCATATTTTTAGAAACCGCTAGAGCATGTGATAATAACATAACCATATTTGGCTAATATGGTTAAATTACCAATAGACACAACTAATTGACAGATGAGACACAAATTGCTGCTTTTCTGTTAGGGTGTCTGTATTCTTATTTAGTGTTGTTCAAAGGATTTAGCCGTCCTTTACAATAAAATAAATAGAAGCAATATTGGCACCTCTCTAGACCCTCTATGTTGTTTTTTGGGAACATGTATATTACTCATTAGAATTACATACAGTTTTTTAAAGGGTAGTCAGGACAGGAAGCCAGACAGTGATTTAATACGTTTATTTTTCTATTTACAAAAGACCATTTGTGAGTTCAATGTTATCAGGAAACCAGCATTTAATGGAGAGCCTAGGGAAGTCACTACTCTTTCACAATACAATAGAAACTCCACAAAACATTGTTCATTTAATAGATATCAGTTTATTCATTTATTAGAGTTTATACATTTTACTAGACTAATCTACATCCACTTAAAAGGCATGTCTATCCAATGGACACAGTGCAGTACTGCTTTTCAGCCACCAGAGGATCATATCTGCGTTCGCTCCGGGCTCTTTTCCGAGGAAGAGGTATGAGGGGGTGTTGTAAGATGGGCTGGAGGGAGGTGGACGTTCTGGGGGGGGGGTTGTGGTGGGAGAGATGCAAGACAGGGGGTGGGCCCGATTTTTAAAAGAATTGGAGGGTTACTGGTTTGTATCTAACAAGAGGACATGTAATTGTCCCTTTATTGTTAAAGTGTGTGACTAGCTTTACTTGTCCACCAATTAGACCACCACCCATCCTCCACTGAAGTTGCTGCCTCATCTGCTGGCTTTGCTAGCTGATTTTGAGCTTAGGCAGCTGCAGAGGATGAGTCTGGTTATGACCATAAAATAGGGCTGCAACCTAGAAAAAGCACTATGAAGAGGAGAGGTTCATGGTGGAGAGGTTAGTGTAAGGGCACCTATGAAATGGATACAAAAAATAGAAGCCTAGTGCACATCCAATTCATTTGCTTATATTTTACTTTACCATTGTATTGCGACTTAAAAAGCCTGCCCTTCTCTCTGGATAAATTAAAGCAATTAGTTCAATAACTTATTATTTTAAGCCCAGTCACCAGTCACCTGCCTTTTATGAGATGAAAGTCCCTGCTGCTCTTTCGCTTGCTTTCTTGGGACTAAAGCTGGGTACACACAGTAATGATATTGTTTGTACCTTCGTTTCCCAAACGAGCGCGCGGCCGCCAAACAATCGGGTCAACCCAAATGCTCGTTCGGGAAAGACTGAAAATTTCCATGGGCCATGCTAGAATTCCTATAGAGGAGTCTAGCGAAGCCGATGGAAACTCACAGTCCCGAGCGTTCTCCCTATGATGTTCATAGGGAGAATGCTCGGGACTGTGTGTATGCAGATCTAAGCTGTGTGTACCCAGCTTAACTCTCCAGCTTTCAGTACTTGAATACATGACCCACTGTGGGTGGAGTACACATTTCCCAGAGGCTTGGTCGAACCCCCAATGCAACAAGCAGTATATATATAGAAATGGGATACAGTAGTGTACATCCACGCAGAGTGCAACTAGAGACCAAATTAATTCAATACATACAAATAAAAGAAGCCTAGTGCACATCCAATTAATTTGCTTATATTTTACTTTACCATTGTATTGCGACTTAAAAAGCCTGCCCTTCTCTCTGGATAAATTAAAGCAATTAGTTCAATAACTTGGCCAAATTATCTTAAGCCCAGCAACCACTTCACGGTTTGCTTTATTCTGCTGGGTCCTAACTTTTAACCTTTTTTACTTAAGTAACTTTTTACCTTCTTAGAAGACGTAATTCTCAAATTTTGTCTTTATATTAGTACCCCCTTTTGAAAATGGGTAAGTGTTGCAGTTCCAAGATTTGGGTGGGGCTCCTCTTGCGGAATACAAATTTTAGATACGGGGGTTGACATGCCCTTTAATGTTCATATGAACTTGGTTAACCAAAATTGTCCTTTTATCCTTTTCCTTTTTTTATCCTAAAGCCAGCAGATCACAAATAGATTTACCCACATTCCTGTTTTCCCAATCATGAGTACAGGGAACATCATTCAGGTGGTACTTCTCACTGTTAACTTCCTACACTAAAGAGATCATTTTTTTTCCTTACATGTGGCTGATAATATTTTAATCCCAACGAACCCTACAGGATTGGCCCATCATCAGTAACATGTGTACCCAAAACAGTATCAAAACGTTTTTTGTAAAATGTCGAAGATTAGATTTTTGGGCAAATATCTGTCTTGAAGATAATAGGTTGATGCATTTTTGGGCACTATTCTATCCTGGAAATTATCTCTTTTATTCACTTAAAGGTGTTATTCCATTAATATTGTTAGGAATTCCCCAGGGTGGGTTTCCCAACACAAAACAAGTAAGTGTCCATGATGTGTTAGACTATTAGAGCTTGTTTATTAATATGCCCTAAATTAGCTGTTCCACTAAAATATACGTGGGCCATCTTGAGGTTCTGGCAAATGCTGGTTGTTGCTAATTCTTCTCTTAGCAATTCATAATTATGTACCAGTTCTAATCTAAAATATCTAAACCAAGGTGAAATCCTGTTTGTTTTACAGGCTAGCGGAGCATTGTGATTGGTCTCTCCAGGGTGAATAAAGCACTAATGACCTAACCTTTCTCGCTAGTGGAATAGTTAGCAAACAGCTGTATACAGGATGAAGATAAGCAATTCTCCCACATTAGTCTAAACTCAAAAACTCCATGTAACATGTAACCACAATGAACATTCATTTTCATTCCCAATCAGCGATAACCGGTTCAAAAGAGAATAAAATCTGGTTCATTGGAATTTAGTCTGGGTGTAAGTTCTGACTTGAGTGGTAAACGACCCTGTCTCAGGCTCATAAGGACATATTTATAAAGCGCGGTATCACAATTTAGCGACACACCTGACCACACCTGATGCTTTTCTTGCTAAAACAGCACTTCATCAGAAGCATGGTTTAGCAACACATAAAAGTCTTTAAATAGACAGTCTTAAAGAGACTGTCGGACCCATCTCTAAAAGGTATAGATACCCACACCATCCGAACTGCACAGATGGAACAATATAAGTTATATGGTAATATCAATTCCCGTCTTGTTAAAGTGTTTAACTTGAACCAAACATCAGCTTTGATTCAAATTAAAGAAAAGAGCAAAGATAATTGTGATAAATAACAATTTAAAAAATAAAAACAAGCATTTTAAATGGTGGATATTTTCTAATGATAAAGACAACTGAGGCCTGATGCAATAGGAGGTGCAGCGTTTTGTCTGTGCTGTTAATTTGCATCAAACCAATCAGATGTTTTTTAACTGCAGTTACCCAAAAAAGGATAAAATCTGATAGGTTGCTGCAAATTAAAATCACAGGCAAACTTTTGCACCTCATGCATCAGGCCCTTGATCTTTAAAAGTGGCATTGTGTGAGACCTGCTGGTTTGGGGGCTTTAATGGGATATTTATAATTGTCTACATAGAATTAAATGTGTTTTATCATTATTATTAACTAAATTTCTAATGATATGCTTAACAATTGTATTTTTGAATTGTAAAAGTAAAAAACAACTTTATAGATGTTAAACAAAAACAACCACTTGGAAAATTCAGACCAGAACTCCTTCAGAAAGTTCTACAAGTCATATCCGGCATTTAACTCCTAGATAGTAAATACTTTTTTTTATTTTAGCAAGTTGTCTCCTGGTGGAAAATATATAAAGTCAACTTAAGGCTCATTAGTTTATTTTTAGGAGTAGAGATCAGAAGGATTTGAAAACATTTTCCTTTTCTTGCCTTACATACCTTCCTGTGAACCAAGCGTGTTCAGTGACCTCCCTCCCAGTTAGAAGGTGATGCTGATCCATGACAGAATCTATCGGGAGGCTTGAAAGCCAAATAGAAACCAGAGGTTTTTTTTTTTTTTAAAAAGGTATTATCATGGCCCTGGGATTGTCACACTGCAAATGTAACTCACATGGTAGAAGTAGAGAGGGGTAAAGTAGCGTTTACAATGAACTTCCTCCTTTCCAAAGGCCAATAACCCTTTTTGTTCATTATAAGGGCATTATGTCAAATTTACTGCCAGCTCAAAGGGAATTTCTTCTTTTTTTATAGTAGCTTGAAACTCAATGGCAATTGTTTTTGTCTTAAAAGAAATTGAAACGGGGAGAATAATCCCTGAGAAAACAGCAAGATATAATTGACACGCATTAATGGCAATTACCTTTTTTTTTTTAACTTGTCATTTTGACGGAGAAATCCATTACCTTCTTGCTGCCGCCTTTGTCAAATCGTTCTTCCCCGTAGATGTGAAACTATAAAAGCAGTAAAGAAAATTGCTGCTCGGTTCCGTAAAGTGTTTTATTTAATGCAGGTTTATTTCTTGCATCCTTGCCCTGGGGAATATCAAACTTTTTTTTTAATTAGTAGAGAAAAGCTGCTATTCAACCTCTTTGGGAAAAAGGAAATTATCACAGCACCAGTAATTTGCTTTGATTGCCTGTGTTTAAGAGTCACCCTTGTATCATCTCTTACTGATTGTTGTCAGATCCAATGCTTCACAGCTACAGGTAATGGGATGGGGGGTGTTAAACTTCTTCCTAAGTGGTCCAACCTGCTCTGGTTTCTGTTTATTTATTGTCAGGTGCATTGTTAGAAGGAATTATGAGCCAACCCCTACAGGTACAATACTAGTCATTATTAAAGAAGATAATATTCCAAGAGTAGTCAGGGTATCGTTTCCAGACAGGGGCAGATTGGGACCCTTAAGCCCCACAGTTATCTGATAAAATCACTTGAACAGTGACTGACATCTCTCTTTTTCTTCTTCTGCTTACTTTTCCTTCTCTAATGGAGCAGTCAGGGCTGAAATGGCCCACCTACGTGGGGAAAATTGTTCAAATCTAGATGGAGGTATCTTAGAGTAAGAATTTTTTAGATCAGAAGCTAAAAAACTCTTTAGAAGTGACACAGATATGTAAATAACTAAGATGAACTAACTAAAATAGAGATACATAGAGTAGGCCCTTTAATGCCTTCTTGTGGGCACCTGGTAATATATTTCATGATAGGCCACACCACCAGACACTTGGAGCCTGTGGGGAGCAGGGTGGGGAGCAGTGAGTGGTCAGATGCTGCACAAGTGGATTTTTTAAAAGCTCCACTGATCACAGCAGGAGGTTGGATTAAGCCCTCCTAACTCTCTGCCAAATGTACTTTGCACTACATAAATGAGAAGGGAACCCAAAACTTCTAGGATATTTTCATATAAATTAAGATTTAATTTTTTTTTTTTTACAAAATATATATATTTTTTTATCCACCCAGGGTTTATATGTACAATAGTCATTGTACAGTTCCATAAAGTTCCATAATAACATCTGGGATATTACACAGGGTAGAGAGTTGGTGGAGCATTTATACAGGAACTTACAATCCTTTCTGGGAAAATGAGAGGGACAAAAACATTACCTTTTATTCCCTTACACAGAATGCACCAGGAAGGAAATATTTAATATACCTAAGCAAGGAAGGGCTCTGTAGGGTCAAGCAACTGTCTAACAAAAGAGCGTATGTTTTTTTCATTATTAAATATACAGTCAACTGATTATCCTTCCTTTGATCAGAAACTGTATAATCTTAGTTCATTTATCTGGTTGAAAGTATTTTTAAAGGCAGTGGGAGAATCTGATATTTTCAATTTTACTTAAATCTTGACTGCTCTGGGAAAACTGATGTCACAGGTTACAAACAGTTACCATTAAAGTCACCAGGGAGGTAATCCAGGTTCTATGGTGACCTTACAACTGAAATAAATAATAATATTACCCAGATTAGTTACAGGGTCATACTTCTGAGAAAAAACTGATTAACTCATTAACTGATTAGAAAGATGAAACACTTTTGGAATATTTCAGATGTACCCACCATAAATTTTTTCATCGAATCACTATCAGTAGCAGCAAAAGTAGCCATAGGGGGCCCCATGACCAATCAGGATTTTCCGACATACTAAATCGGTCGTGGCTACCCGCAAATACACCATCCAATTTGTCACTACACAGTAATATCAGTTGACCCGAAAAATTGAATGGGTTGTACCCAGCCTAGGCTTGAAAAATTAACTAACATGTTCTGAAATGTTGCTATCCTATGTTTATCATGTTAGTTAGCCAGTATTACCCTGTACCTTTATAACAGGATAGCACTGTAAAATCCATCAGAAATCTTTACAAACTACACTACCCTTTATTCTGAGCATTTTTCAGCTTCAAATACACTTAAGGTAACACATCTGCTGATGGGATAGTTTGTTCGATATCCACAGTCTGTTGAATGGAATCTTCCCATTCGATTATATTGATGCCTGATTTTATCCTACTTTGCAGGTATTAGATAATGAGTAGTAGGTTTTACAATAGATATCTCCTCCTACCCTTTAAAGTTCACCTTTAAATCCTAGGTGAAATTAGATGTGACAAAGTTCAGTAACCTAGTACTGTATACAGCATAGAAAGCGAGAGGTTTATTTTCATACTAGACATTAAACTTGTTACAGTTTGTCTGTTGCAGAGTCCCACCTCTGTGGCAGTCTTCCCCGTAGCAGAGTCCCTCCCCCCTGTGGAAGAGTCCCCCCTGTGGCAGAGTCCCTGCCTCCATGGCAGAGTCCCCCCTCTGTGGAAGAGTCCCCACCTCTATGGCAGAGTCCCCCCCTCTATACCAAATCTAACTTATCTGCTGTTGTTCTCCAAGCCTCCGTGTGTGTTTCTTACATTTCTCCCTCTAGTGGTGAATAAATTGAAACTGCAGGGAATCTGCCTCTAGTGGTGAGTCCAAAGGGAACTGCAGCGACACACACACATGGTGTCACGGACACAGCTTTAGGGTTTTATTACTTTCATATAAAGAGAAAATGAACATCTTCTTTTCTCCTTTCATGGGGGTGCATAATACCTGCAAGTGGTAAATTTATTATTGACTTTCCAGGTCAGAAATTCATGTGGGGAAAGACTGAAGATGTATTTAAAGATACAGGTAGCGTCATTACAAAAACAATATAAAAAATTATTAATTTTGTAAAATGTATTAGTTTAATGAAAACATAATGTTAAACAATGTGCCATTTAGTATAATATAGATTGTTGTATTGTTATGTACGTACTCTACTTCATCAAGTCTCCAGTGATTTAAAAAATATGCATTGGGATTACACTCCACCAATTCCCAAGTTCTCTGTCTCGAGCCTTGTAGGACTTGATGGACTATACAGTGTTGGAACAGCTGTGGGTGTGTTGAAGGTATTATATAAAGATATTAGCCTTTAAAAATCAAAGTAAACTTAAATGTAACATAAACGCAGTCCATTCTAACTGCCTATTTAGAGACATGAACTATATCCTAATAACAAACTACAACTAATAAAACTGGAACAACAGGAGGGCCTGTAGCAATAGTCATTATCAGTATTAACAGTTTGTTATGTTTTCTAAATAATGATTATTGATAAACAGTATAGTCATGTCATAGATACGGGGAGATTTTACATTTCCATAATCAGTAAACAAGAGAAAACAAAGAGGAGGCCATGTTAATTCCATGAATACAAATAATGTAAACAAGACATATATTCATACAATGGTTATATGTCCAGGTAAAGGCACAACACTTATACAGGGAGAGGATATAGCTCTGGGAAAATCTCCCTGCAGAATTCAATATGAGGTTTGCGGAAAAGCATATGGCCTAAGCTATCACAAGAAGCACAAGGCTTTTGATCCTGACAATGTTGGGCGCAGATTCTGTAGAATTTTCAAAAGGCGCTACTTACAAAGAAACACGATCACAATTCAAAAATTGTGGTCGAAAGTCAAAATTCATTAATAGTATAGTATAGTATAGTATTTGAGGTTGAATAAAGACATATGTCCATCCAGTCCAACCCTTCTAGCAATATCCCCATTTCCTGCCTAACTGTTGATCCAGAGAAAGGCAAAAAAAACCCACCAAATTTATTAAGGGAAAAAAATTCCTTCCTGACTCCAAGTGGCAATGGGAAATTTCCCTGGATCAACTCTACTTTATGTATCAATACCAGTAACTTGCAACATTCCTTGTTTGCAGAAACTCATGCAGCTTTCTTTTGAAACTGACAAATGAACCTGCCATCACAATGTTCACTGGAAGACAGTTCCATAGCTTTACCGTTCTCACAGTGAAAAACCTTTTCCGAACTTGCCTAAAGCCTAAAAGCCTAAAGGCTTTTTCAGGTCCAAAGGCCGAACGTTTCAGACAATAATCGGCCAAGAATCGTGTGTAGTCACTTTATCGGCCGAAATGGTCGTTCGTTCAGGGATTGTTGAACAACCGACTTGCCAGATCTCCGAATGAACGACCGTTTCGACTGATAAATCGCCTACACACTGGCCGATTATCAGCCGAAATGTTTGTTGGTACACATCGTGGGTCGGGACCAGAGATCGCACATGTGTACGAGCCTTTAAGGGATGTCCACGTGTCCTCTGACATGCTCTATTGGTGAACAATGCCCCAGAAAGTTTATTGTATGGCCCGTTAATGTATTTATACACAGTAATCATATCCCCACCTCTCTCTTCATATTCAAGCTCCCCCAATACCCTTATTAATTTAGTTGCCCTTCTCTGAACCCTTCATTTCAAAGATGTCCTTTTTGTACACAGGATTCCAAAATTGCACTGCATATTCCAAATGAGGCCTTACCAATGCTTTGTAAAGAGGGAGAATAACATTTTCCTCCCTTGAATCCATACCTCTCTTTATACAAGACAATACCATGCTGGCTCTTGCTGTTGCCGCCTGGCACTGCTTGCTTCCTTTTAGTTTGTTATCCACCAAAACTTCAAGATCCCTTTCCAACAGGCATTCACTTAACACAGAGCCATTTACAGTATAAGCAGCACAAGGATTTTTAAGTCCAAAATGCATCACCTTAGATTTCTCAGCATTAAATCTCATCTGCCACTTTGATTGCACAGTTTTTAATGGTCGGCAAATCCAAGTATACTAGTTAAACTTACAGGCCTGTAATGATATCTGTACTTGGATCTTCTATAGTGTATACAGAGGGAAAAAAAATATTTAAGACATTTGCTTTATGGCCATCCTCCATAACTAACTTATCCCCATTAATTAATTAATGGTGCCACATTCTCAGTCCTCATCTTCTTACTATTAATATACTTTAAAAAAAAAATTAGGCTTAGTGATGCTTTGTTCAGCTATCTTAACTTTATTATTAATTTTGACTAGTTTGATTCCATTTGCCTCTTTACATCAGAATTCAGCCACATGGGCACAGACTTATTTTTTTTACATTTATTTCCAAGGGTATAAATTTAGAAGTGAAATGGCTTAAAATCCACTTCTGTTCAGTACCTTTACCTGATAATACATTATCCCAGTTGACATTCTGAAGAGCTAATTTTAACCTGGGAAAATTTGCTTTCCCGAAATTAAAAGTCTTTGTTAACCCAGCTGTTGAAAATTGTGAATTTGAAAATTCAAATATAGACCAGGAGAATCTCTGCATGTGTTCCAATAAATTCCAATGGAATTTGTCTCTAAATAAATATAGACAGAATAATCCATAGATACAAGTTCCACATAAAGGGGGGGGGAGATAAAAGATAGAAAACAAATGGTTAGGGGACAAAAATTAGGATGAATCTGCCCACTAACTTGACACCTAGGCCAATACAATTTTCAATCAATTAAACATTAACAAACAGCAATTGTGAGTTATTTGTTACTCAACTGGAAGCTGCAGTTCGTTGGAAGGTTAACAAAATAACTAACCATCCACTGAAACCAAGTCTTATCTACAAAATGTCCATGTAGCTATGTTTTGAATGCATGTTGCTACTTTGAGAGGTTGTAAATTTTGCATTCATTGTGCTGTAGAACCACAACACTCCCAGACAACTAAATCAATATCGGCTCTTTGGTGCACTGCTTGTGGGATTTTAAGGTTTTGGCTGTGAGAAAATATAAGTCAAGAGAAAAAATACCTGTCATGCTTGTGTGTCTGTAAATAATTCTTTCCTTTTCGGGGGGGGGGGGGGGGGGTTAAATCTTGCCAAGGTAAATGTTGGAACTTTTATGTTATCTCAATCAAAAACTATGAAACGAACTCGCTGAAAATCAAACTGCATAATTTCATCCATTTAATTATGCTAATTACATTATACTGGGAAATGTCATTACATATCATTAGAGACATACAGAATATTTCAGCTTTTATAACAAATTGTTGATTTAAATACACAGAAAAAAACCCACCACCAAATCTTCTTGAAATCTGTATATTGTTTGGAAACAGGCACATGGTCCAATCTTTTCAAATGATAATATATCTATTTTGTGCTGTGAAAATTCCCTCTTGTGTTTCCTGACCTTTCTGTAATGGAAAGGTTTAGTGATGTTTTCACAAAAATAGCAATATTCCTCCGCGCCCTGATCCATATGACAGATTTATTTCTATTTGGATTTATTTTTATCTTGTACGTCAATAAAGGGTTAAGGTAAGTACTGCCCTTTAAAAGAGAGTCTAGGCTATTTTAAGACCAGTTTCAAGAATATGATAATTGCCATAAATATTTAAATGTGAGTGTGTGGTCTAAACATATATTTGTTAATGCATTTAAGTAAAAAGAAAAATGATAAATAATAATTTAGACATATTGTAACCCAGATTAACTCCCCACAATGCATTTACTACAGTTGAATAAAATGGAACTTTTATGAAAAGAAACATCCAGTCCAGACTTGCAAGACAGTAAGGATTTGTGCCCAGTACAATAACTAGAAAACCTAATTAGCTGGGTAATTATTACAGATCATGGATGCAAGCCAAATGTGAATTTTCATTTTATCCATTTTAGGCCTTTAAAATAATTGTGCAGGATAAACCAATAGTAGTTTTCTTTACTTCTGAAAGGTGATAAGATCTGTCCATTTAGTCATGTGTTATTTTAAAGGGACACTATACTCAGGCAGTAACTGGCAGCTCTCAGCATTCTGCCCTCCTCTTTCTTAACATAGGTTTGCCAATGACAGAGATGGGAGGAGAGTCCTCAGGGAGGAGCCAGAAATCAGATACTACATGAGTAGTATGAGTATGGACATCAAATATCATTCTAGAATATACAAGGACAGTATAGTTAGGGGCAATCAAACTTATTTTTAAAGACAGATTCAGTCTGGTTCATGGATTCATATTATTTGTTGTAAAAAAAATTCTAAAGACAACAAATTTTATTTCAAGAAAATTGTATTTAAACAAGAGATAACTAATAACCTCCTCTTGGAATCTGTTTATTCCATATAATACAAAAAATGAAAGGTGAAGTAACACAATTTTAGAAATGTTCATATGTTGCTCCATTTTCTAACCAACCAATACATTTTTCTAGGACCATATTTGTGGTGTCTTTGGAGCAAAAATGACCGAATTATAATGCTGAACAGGTGGCAAAGTCAGTTATTGCAACCAAATAGAACCAAACATTTCCTAATACCAGATCAGGACATACTGATATTACAGAGAAACTCACCCTCAGGTTAATACATTCAGAATACATATCTTTAGTTATGTTCAATTGTCTAACACCTGGTCTTTATTTCTTAAATACGTTAAAAAGTGTAAATTTCCCTAGGCAAATGTCTCTGTTTTGTTAATAGGGTAACACACTTTTACCCTAAATTAAAACTGATAATCTGGATACTTAAGCTTCCCATTGTACTTTATGACTCCTTTATGTCATCTAAATCCACCTATCTATCTTTATATATAGAAGTCAATGTGTGTATGAAAGTTCCAGAAAAACTTCCAAACGGCTGGGACAATTATGATGAGAATTGGTATACTTATGTTTTAGCACCTGAAAAGAAACATAGGCTACTTTACAACTTCTACTAACCACCCCTTATCCCTTTTTTCGACCTCTTTTTAGTTAATTGTAGATGGAATCTTACCAGTGTGCTGCCATCTTGTGGTGAATCGATTAATTGCCTAAGTTAATTGTGGATGAGATCTGACCTAGAGTCCTTCACCGTTTCAGGTACCCGCTGTTTAACCCATTTGCGGGTCAGGTTCAGGTAAACCACAGTGAGTTTAAATGGGTTGCAGTTCAGGTTTGGATTAAAAAGCTAAAGGTGAGGGTCAGGACAGGTAGTGGGTTGCGGGTCTGTTACATTTCTGGGGTGGGTTGCTGCAGGTACAGGTCAATCAGGTAGCAGGTGAGGTTCTGCTTTCAGGTCTGCTAAATTTTGGGTGTGTGTTGGGGGAATGACTTATTGCAGGTTGGGTCAGGTTTAGTTATGCAACCCACCAGCAAAGCGGGTGACGGTTTTGGTGGTGTGGGTTGGGTTGCAGGTCTTTTTAATTTTGGGTGCAGGAAATGGTTTTACAGATGCCGGTCAGGTGCTGGTGTAAAAAGTAGACCCAGGCTGGACCCTTATCTGACCTTTGTGCTGCCATCTGTTGGTGAATCGAGCGATTACCCCGCTGAGAAATGACTGAGCCCAACAAGGTTTTGATCAGAAAAAAATGGGCGACGCCGGGAACTCTGCTAGTTACTTAAAAACTGAAAGGGGTCTGGGACCACCTTTAGGTCACACTAAAACAGTGCCTAATTATGTGATCAGTTATAATTAGTTCTTATCGATGTCACCAGTGTCCTCCGGACACTCCGGTTTCCCCCACAATCATAAAGACATACTGATAGGTTGTTTGTGTCATATAAATGTGCTTGAGGTGGCCATACATATGAATGATAAAGGGTAAATCCTGTCGTTCCACATTGGGATTTACCCATTATCGTTCAAGTGTATGGGCTTTTCCCCGACCGGCCATAGTGCCGACGAACAACCATAGTCACCGCTACAGTCGGTCAGGAAAGACGAAAAATTTCCGTTGGTCGTAATCGGCTCCCCATACCCCATATGTGGATAGGTCGTTTACATGTGTGGCGGTTCCCGACGCAATGTGCCGACAGATACCAATGTGATCTGTTGGCACATTGCGATGGAAATAGATTGCAAGCTCTTCGGGGCAAATCCTGATGTGATTGTATCCATGTAATTGTAGAGTGCTATGGAAGTTCTTGGCACTATATAAATCCACAATAAGAATAAAAATACAAATCTATTCTTTTTTATATACTACAACAAATTGCATTTATAAACCAGACTAATAGAGATTAACCAATTTGTATAGTTGGTTTAATGGTGAACAATGTTATGAAAGTACTACCGTGACTAGTCATGAAGTTAGTATAAGCTACTTCTACATTATTTTAGCTTGGTGACATTTATCATGAACAGGATAGAATAGGCCATCACTTCTGTCATAACAGAGAAATCTCAAACTGTTATGGTAAACAACCCAGCAGGGGTAAAAGCAGGTTTTTAAATTGCTTCCATTAAGTTACAATTAACAATTCTGCTGGTACCTTTAGTAGATCTATTCAGTCCCCTATCCTGTTTATTTAAACAAGTCACGTTGAGCAGAAAGAAAAAGTAAAAAGAAACCCTTTGTAAATTGTTTAAATTTAATAATATTTTTATTCAGCGAGGTAGTCGAAACAAGAGACCCTTTGAAAACACACACTTACACTTCACTATTCTTTAGGATTTTTCTTTCAATCTTTCTTTCAGCATTTTTTCCATGTGCTTTAAAATTAAGATAGTCACTAGAAATATTAGGAAAGATTGCAAATGCATCTGATGAAATGTGAAACAACCTAAAAATCTAAAACATCATATTGAAGCTTTGGTGCTATAAAAATGGGTTTAGTGCGTGCAGCATTCCACAGGCAATGTAGTCCCTTTTCCCGGGGAAAAGGGATGTCGTGCCAGTCTGTGGATCAGCTTTAAGAATAAGCTGCAAAGCTCCAACTGTACTGCGCACAGGGAGGTAGGAATATGCTCTCCTACTTCCCAAGGAATTATAGTTTTCCCAGAAACTTTCTTTAAAATAGTGTCCCTTTAAGGCAGCCATATGCATAGTGGTAATATAGTGATATCACTTTATTATAATCATTATCATATGAAAACTGTACCCATTATTATATATAAATCATTAGTGTTGACCAAAACTCAAATAAGAAGTAAAAAATGAATACTTTGGTCTGTGGCACTTTTCTTTTTTAATCATTGAGATTCTTTTTCAAATGATCTGTACATTGTTCAATGATAAAGGTTATTGTGTGGCAACCTTTAAACACTGACAGTAATGTTAGGCACCGTAGCTTTACTGTGATATGCGGATCAGTTTAGAGCAATTGTGTCTCTTTGTACATTCCTCCATTTATTTTGTTTGCCAACAATACTATACAATACTTTTTGCAGTTGGCAAACTCACCACAAATATAGTAGGCAAAAACAATCTACTTTCATCAGATATTTAAAATCTTAAAAATGCTTTTATGGTGCTAAAATGTCAACATGTATCAGGTTTACATACAGATTTCAGTGTGATTTGTTGAAAATAAATACCCTGGAATGTGTCTCAATTAGCATATAAAGCTGAGGTATCAGAGAAATTATGAAATTATATATAAAATAAGAAGAATTTTCAGGAGACACTGTATCCCTATCTGCTTCAATGCACATCAACTGGTGCATCCAAAGACTTAATTCTGAAACACAAACTGAACAACATCATATATGCAGTGCAATGGGTACTCTCGTTTGTATGTGGGAGAGACCAAACAGTAATTGCACCAACGTATGGCCCAGCATAAAGGAGCCAATTCTTCAGATCAAGACTCAACCATGTACCTGCATCATCAGGAAAAAGGACATATGTTTCTTGGCCAAAGAACTGGACTGGTTTAAAAGAGATGTCAAGGAGGTCATCTATGTAAAAATAAGGAAAAATAAGCCTGAATAGAGGTGAGGGAGGGTTCTACACCAATTTTCCATTGCCCGTGTACAATGCTGTTGTGACACCTTATCCTGGCCAGTTTTGATAACACCCCTTAGCTACAATGCAATTAACACCTTGCATTCAGGAGGTCCCTAACACATTGCTGTTTTATGCTGATTGAGACACATTCCAGGGTGTTTATTGCCAACAGATTCTTGTACAAGTCATTCTTATACAAGTATGACTAACATCTTCAAGAACTAAACTTCAAGTCCAGTTGATCTTACTGTATACAACAGATATACTATGATCAAGATAAATGAGAACCTTCAAAGGAAGATGAGTTAATAATCCAACATTTTATGAAAAGCAGGAGATCTTTTTCAACAGACCCAAAGCAACCATATGCTAAGGCTCATTCAGTACAGATTTACAATATTTGTAAATGATAATTTCACCAAAAGTAGCTTTGCATACAGGCTACAGTTCTGTTCCATGGTGGACAAGCAGGAGAACCCCACGGAAAAGGGTAAACAAACATTATCAGTAGCCTTTACAGATTCTAGATTGTTGGGAAAAATAATGGTTTTGGGGTAGTAACACTCAACATTGATCTAACCTTTGAACAAGGCTTAAAGGGACACTATACTGAAAAAACAACTTTGCCTCATCTTAATCTATAATTGAATACTAGTAGCACTTACTCTGATTTGCATGTGTTGCTGCATGCCTTCAATCCAGCACACATTTTGTTTAGGAGCAGTATCCCCCCTTCATCTTTTAACCACTCCCACTTCCATCTGACCTGACTTTTTTCCCACAAACCAACCGTCAAGCCTGCACACAGCATAAACCATTCCAACTGTCACCATTCCAGATACAGTAAAAATACTCACAGAAGAATAGTTTTTGAGATCAAGGAACTTGATTGACAGCTGAAATAAATGAAGTTTTAGATTGGATATCTAAAGAAATAGGGGGCAGATCAACAAAAAAATGTGGTTGGGAGGAGTTATAGTTTCCAGTTATGGTCAATTTAAAATAACCTATTTTTTTAAATAGATGCCCTTTAAGACTACTGTATGTCCATATATTTGTAAATCATATATATAGTAACATAGTAATTAAGGTTGAATAAAGATATACGTCCATCAAGTCCAACCTATTCACCCTCTTTTTTTTTTTTAACCCTACCTAACAGTTGATCCAGAGGAAGGCAAAAAAAAAACAGCTAAAAAGGGGGAAAAAATTCCTTCCAGACTCCAAACGGCAATCGGAAAGTATCCCTGGATCAACCAGATCTATATGCATTAATACCAGTAATTCTCAATATTTTTTAGTTTTAGAAACTTATGCAGGCCTTTTTTAAAGCTATTCAATGAACTTGCCATTACCACATCTGCTGGAAGACAGTTCCACAATTTCACCGTTCTCACTGTAAAGAAACCCTTCCTAACCTAAAGATGAAACTTCTTTTCTTCCAACCTTAAAGGATGTCCACGAGTCCTCTGATATGACCTATTAGTAAACAATGCACCAGAGAGTTCATTGTATGGCGCATTAATATATTTGTGTAAGGTTATCATGTCCCCACGCAAACGTCGCTTCTCCAAACAGCCCTAACCTGTCTAATCTGCCTGCACATTCAAGCCCCTCCATTCCCCTTATTAATTTAGTTGCCCTTTTCTGAACTGCCTCAATTTCCAAGATGTCCCTTTTGTATATGGGATTCCAAAACTGCACCACATATTCCAAATGAGGCCTTACCAGTGCCTTGTAAAGAGGGAGAATAATATTTATCTCTCTTGAATCTATTCCCCTCTTTATACAAGACAATATCTTGCTAGCTCTAGCCGTTGCTACCTGGCATTGTTTGCTGTAGCTAAGTCTGTTATCTACCAGAACCCCCAAATCTTTTTCCATTACAGATGCACTTAACACAGAGTTATTTATGGTGTGGGTGGCACAGGGATTATTAAATCCCAAATGCATCACCTTACATTTATCAACATTGAATCTCCCCTGTTTTTCCAGCCAGACTTCTTGCATTTGTAAACATACATTTTAGATTATCAATTGATTTACTTCCATACATGGTCGTACATGCCTCCTTATCTTCTATGCTCCCCCTCCCCCTTCTCCATCCTCCATTGTGTTAATAGCCCCCTGATCCCTAACTTCTCTACCCCTGTGTAGTTCAACATACCCCCCATACCTAGTTTAAAATCTCCTCCAACCCCCTAGCCATCTTCTTCTCCAAAACAGCTGCACCATCACCATTGAGGTGCAATCCGTCTCTACTAAAGAGCCTGTAGCCCACAGAAAAGTCAGCCCAGTTCTCTAAAAACCCAAAACCCCATCTCCTTACACCACTCTCTTAGCCACGCATTTATACTCCTGAGCTCCCGTTGCCTCCCTAGCGTAGCACGTGGCTGCGGTAGTATTTCTGAAATCACTACCCTGGAGGTCCTTGCTTTTAACTTGACCCCTAATTCTCGAAAATAATTTTTAAGGACCTCACCTCCACCTCTAACTTTGTCATTGGCACCAATGTGAACCAAGACCGTCGGGTCACTCCCAGCCCCACCCAATAATCTGTCTACACAATCCACCACATGTCGAACCCTAGCACCAGGCAGACAACACACTGTTCAGCATGCAGGGTCTTGGCGACAGATTACCCTATCTACCCTTCTAATAATTGAGTCCCCTACCACTACCACCTGCTTATCCTTCCTAGCCCCCAGTTCTCCCTCTCTTGTATTGGAGATGGCCGTCCCCTGGGTGCTCAAGGGAAAGGCCCGCTCAATACATGCTGCTTCCGAGCCATCGTCCTCCACATCTTTGCCTAAAATGGCAAATCTGTTGGGATCGACCAACTGGGAAGAAGTGCCCCTATCCTTCTGTCCCCTACTTCCCCTGGTGACCCTTACAAATCTATCTTCCTTTACCACCTTATCTGCCCCATCTCCACCCTCCAGTTTACTGGCCCCTGCCAGTACCTGCATTCCCCCCAGGTTTGCCAAGCCCTGCAATGCTGCAAGTTTCCCCTTTAGATTCTGGACCTCAAATTCCAATTGGGCAACCCACTCACATCTGACACATACATAGGTCCCTTGGGGCGGCTGTTCCAAGATCCCATACATGCGGCAGGATGCACATTGCGTGGCCCCAACAAAACTGTCCATACTAAACTACACAGCAACAGCAATACACAGCAACAGCAATACACACCAACAGCAATACACAGCAACAGCAATACACACCAACAGCAATACACACCAGAGAAACAGCAATACACAGCAGAGAACCAGCAATACACAGCAAAGAAACAGCAGTGTTGTTCTTAAACCCTTTCTTGTTCTAAACGCTTTTGTTTCTTAATGCACACCCCTTAAATACAGACAAACCCCTTTAAAACAGAAAATCCCTTTGAAAGAAAATCGTTTAGCCATTGGTTTTGCTAAACTTTTCCATGTTCGAGGTTTTGACCATTGAAACCAAAATTCCTTTCCAAAATGAAATTTCTATTTTGAAACTGCAAAATGTATGGTTAAGATGGATGAAATTTCTACTGAAAAACATCAGTAGTTTTCATAGAATTAAGAAAGTCAGATGACGAGTGAAACATCTTCAAACTTTAGGTCCAGTTGATCAAACTGCATACAATGGATATACCATGACCTGAATGAATGAGAACCTTCACAAAATTGGAACTGGTAGTTTCGACCCAAAACCAGATCAGGGTTGAAACTTTAGTTCATATCTATTTACTAACAAATCCAAAGACATAATGAACTCCTTTCTTTATTTTGATGTCTTTCTTTTTATCTCTATGTAAAAATAAAAAAATCCCACATTTTTTAGTCATTACCATCTCAAATTTGCCTTGACTAATGCATTCAAATGGTGAATGTCTTATAGTATGGAAACTAAATATTCTCTGATTGTTTAGCATCTAAATGGAATTTAACATGCTTCATGCTTCTTAAATTCCTTCACCATGACCAAGCCCATTTTACTTTTTCTTTTTCCTGTACAAAGATTTTACATTCGAAGAATATTAAAAATATATGTACCTGTTTCCTGGGTTTCAAAGTTTGGAATTGCAAAAAAAAAAGAAAATTTGAGTTTGGCAGAAGATGTCAGAAATTCTTAACTTTTGTGTGGTTATCTAAACTAAAGTATGCTTAGAAACTAAGGATATCAGTTTTTGATACATTGCTCAGTATGTAGTAACTCTTCTATTAAATGATACCCCCTAAACATTAATAATGACCAGAAATGTCCAGGAACAAGGGACCATCTTGTGTAAAATTCCTGGATGGAATTTCATAGCAAAAAACAAAAAGAAATGCTTAAAGGATATATCCACCCCTGTAACATATTTTACAAAGTTAATAGCCACCTTAAATCATATTGATGTCCCTTTATCTCATTTCCATGCGCTCATCTTCTTCATTCCCAATGTGGGTACCACATTATTTTTTGAACTTCTGTTTTCGTAACCATCTTTTGTAGACATAAAGGCAAATCCCTCTACCAATAAAGCATCTGTCTACTGTCTCTATTGTGCTAGAAAGTGTCCTCCTACAGCTTTGAAAGTTGAACATTCAGTGTCGAAAATGTGAAAATCAGTGTTGAAAAGCCAATTGGGTTTTGAAGCAGATTTTTAATTCTGTGGTATCCATATCACTTCCCCCTGTATAAGGAATTTTAATAAACCCCTCCACTTGGTATTAGTTTGCAATATTAACACATATTTCATGACTATCTTTTGCTATAATTACAATTATTTGGTGACCAAGGAATATACCACTGATAATATAATGTGACCTAGTTTAGATACGACCTTCCTCTTACTGTATGCATATATTTTCTGCATATACATCCTATATCATAGCACTTTTATCTAAACCTAGTGCATAACTCTTCTTCTTTCTCAAAACTCACTTCTTAACTAGTAATTATTCTTCTCCTGAAGAAATGCCCTTTAGGTACCCCTTAAATTACTCTATAATGATGGTAAGCAAGCTGTTTCTAAGTTAAAGAAGTCAGTATTTATGCACTACAGAGTGGGGCCAGTAGTGGGGGAAATTATAGTTTTGGGGGTGGACATGCCCTTTAATTGCTCAGGTAGGGTCTCTTCCAAAAAAACTCACAATGATTTGGAATTTATATTTTTCTCATTACTTACTCATGGCATTTTTATAGATTCGTGAGTCACTACAGTTCCACCCTTGCGGTGATGCTATCTGGATTACAATATAATGAATTCACTAATTCTCTTTCTTTCTTAGGCTGGGTACACACGGCTGGTACCATGAGCTAATAGTCAGCCCAGTCCATTGTCGGTCACGGCAAAAGTTGTCACAGCCGACAGTTTGCCACAACCAATCGTGTGGTCCATTTGAGAATGCATGATTGGCAGTGATTTTCAGACGTGTCTGATGCTGCTACTGAAGACCGATATCTGCTTGTGTGTACCTTAGTTAGGTTAGTAAGATCCCTATTTTACCCTGTTAAAACTTCTTAAGTTCCATACACACTATCTCTTCAAAAGTATCAATAGCAACATTGTTAATGTCCGAACACATCAAATTTACCTTGTGTGGAATGTCCATGGACCAACCTAGCCTGGGAATGTGTGTACACTCAGGTATAGTATTTGAGGTTGAATAAAGACATATGTCCATTAAGTCCAACCTAATGAAGGTATTGAGCAACTTTTCTTTTTAAATTCAGGAATGACACTATCACGTTTATAAGTAAAGTATAGCTTTAAATGTTATTTACCTAGATAGTATAGCCAATGTTTTAGTGTCTGATACTTCATAGGAGGAAGGATTAATAGCCAGCTGTTTTTCCATGTTCTAGGACAACCCACAATACAGTTGTATTTGGCTCTTCATCTGACTCCCTCACTAATGAACCGTAAAACAGAAAAGCCTCTTTCATAGGCTTTTTTTCCAGTTGTAAACTCATCATTCCATGTAATCTAACTGGCATGTTTTCACCAATCTATGTGCAGTGTTTTCGACCCCTTGTCTTGAATAGGAACTTCATGTGCAGTTTTCAATTAAAGGGCATGTCCACACTGAAAATAATTTATATTCAAATCAACTGGTAGGTAGGGTTAAAGAAGATGGAAGAAAGGTTGGACTTGATGAACTTATGTCTTTATTTAACATCAATTACTGTTACTATATATAGGATCCTCCCCCGAACCTAGGTTTCATTCGATGCTTTACACTTACTTGCAAGCACCATCCATCAACGCAGCTCACTCTTCCTCCCTGGTTCTTCCGCATAGCAGCAGTAAGTCAAGGCCTTGCCGGTGATGTCATGGCCAAAGGCTACCAGATGCTATGGAATCGCTTCCATTGATGTTGTGTGAGATTATAATCAGCTCAGAATAGCAGCAGAGGAGGTGTGAATGTGCTGGCAGGGTATCGGTATTGGTAAATAGGTTAAGGAGCTTCAGAAGAAAATATAAGTATTATGAAAGCTTGGTTTGGGTGGGTCCTTTTCAAGGTATACATGGCCTTTAAATATGGAATTTTATGAACTTGCTGGATTTGTGGATAAGGTTTAAGAAAATAAAGTTTGTTGTGGCTGACGTCTATTGATGGTGTATTGGATATTGGACAAAGCGGAGGGAGGTCTTACGTGAACAATGTTATATATGGTACATTCTGCCACCATTTTCACCAAAATCAGACTTACGGTAAGACTATCCATAAAGCATATCACCATCGTTACTGCTCGATTGGATTTTTAAAGCGGCAGTAACTGCGTTCTCTCAGTAAGTTCGCCAATTTCAATTCATGATGTGAATGTGGGGTGTGAGGGGCATGTCCCGCTAGTGGCACTCCCCATAGGGGGGTGCGCACTTACAGGGGGCCCCCACAGACAGGGCCTTTTGGGGCTTGGGGGGTCCTGCAGCTCGAAAATAGGACCCCCATCTCCAGCACTTATACTGTAAGTTAATGTGAGATCATATGATTGCAAGGATTGAAATCTTATGTGATGACCCCTTAAGCTCTAAAATGTAATTGTCAGTGCCACAAGGGCACTTCTAAGTGCCAGGGAGAGGGGGTCCCGGTTTTGAGCTGCGGGCCCCTTAAGCCCCAAAAGGTACTTGTCAATGCCACAATGGGGCATATTTAAAAACCCTTGGCATCGCAAACTTGCAAAACCATGGGTTATCGTAAAAGTACGACCACGGACGTACAATACCCTGTGGTAGCAAAATACCACAATGTAATTGTACCTGGAAGAATGCAGGAGGCAGAACTTCTGGCAAGGGATCGACTGAGCTAAAAGTAAGTATGTCCCAGCATGGGAGCGTCTGATTAAGGTAAAGTTTAAACGCAACTAAATTAAGGAGCCTATAAACACTGACTTATTTTTTGGCTGAACATGCCCTTTAATTTTATTTGTGTAAAACATATTATGTAGGTATTAACCAGGACTTAATAGAGATGGACGCAAAACCGAACTCGAACCTGAGTTCGAGACGAACTTTATGAGTTTGAGTGAACTTTAACTAGTATGATTTGCTCGAATGTACGTGGATTTTCGAGCGCTCAGCACACCTCGAACGGCTGCTTCTGAAAACCCCAGAACGGCCGGAGATTCCCAAAAATAGCCGCTCGTGGATTACCGAATGGCCGACAATCCCGTGGCCGGACGTTCGGGGGTCCCGCAGTTCGAAACCGGGACCCCCTCCTGGGTCCTTACAAGGACCTTTGTGGCCCTGACAAGGGCCCTTTGGGGCTTAAGGGGTCCTGCAGCTCGAACCGAGTGCCTTTGCTGCCCTTGGAAGAGCCCCTGCGGCCCTGACAAGGGCCCTTTGGGGATTAAGGGGTCCAGCAGCTCGAACCAGGACCCCCCTCCACGGCACTTATAAGTGCCTTTGCAGCCCTTGGAAGGAGGTGCTGGTGTCGCTAGCTGTGAAGAAAGAATACATCGGATCAAGACTCCAGTAACGGTATTTCTCAGGGTTGGTGACCTCAGCGGAGTTGGTGTCACTGGATGGTAGAAAGAAGACGCCGCCCAAGAGACTCTTCGTCTCGTTTAAGAGACAACGGGGGTCCAGGTTCGAGCTGGAACGTTTGAGGATTACCAAAAGTATTGCGCGTAAACCGGAAGTAGCACGCATGTGTGCAACGTCCGGGTTTTTTGCTGGTCCCCGCACACGGACGTGTTCCACAGACCATCTCCCAGGTCCCAGAGGCCTGTTCATTCAAACTTTCTGAACTATTTACCCCCCATTGACTTTAATGTGTCCTTTTTCGGACTTTCGGACTTTTTTAGAAGTTCGAAAACAGACCGAACTTTATGAAGTTCAGCCATCTCTAGTACTTAATAATGTTATTTAAAGGACAACTCCACCCTCATAACAACATTGTTTAGAAAGAATGGCCTTTTTAAAATATGTTGCTGTATCCTACTTTGTCCTATGAATTCATTACTGTATGCCTGCTATGCTTCTGTATGTGTCATGGAAACTGAGCAATTTAGAAACCTGTACTGAGCCTGTACTGAGCCCGGGCATGCTCAGAAGAGGCAGATAGGGGATTAGCATCCAGTCATTGGCTGTGATGTCAACTGTTAAATCCATAACTGACAGTTACTAACTGGAAGAACCAGGAAGCGGAAACAGGGGAAACAGGACATTGTGCAGGATTTCAGGTTAGACATATACAGTATTTCACATTTTAAACTATTACCGTTTAGGGTTTTGGGGGGTGATTTACCTGTATGTAAGTTTCCATTTTAGGGCTAGACTTGTCCTTTAATCTCTAAGTTACAGGTGTAACGTGAAATATAATGATTGGGGAACAGGAGTAAGATAGCAATATAATATGTTATTATACGTTAACAAAATATTGTATGTGGTAGTCAAAGTGTAATAGCCTCATTAAGTTAATGACAGAGGCAAATAAATATTAAAGAAATATATTAAAAGTCTTTTTTTTTTCTACCCTCAGTTACATTTTAGAATGTTCTCTTGGGTTTAAGATGTCTATTAGGGTTACCATAGGCCATGGTACATGGGCACTCGTCTTTCCCCCTGGCTAGTGGGAGAAAGGGAAGGAGAACAGAGCTGCCTTGGAGGTGTTTGGGGGCCTCTCTGGTCAATGGGGAATACGCTGGTGGGGGCACTTATAAAATACAGTAGGTCACCAGTGAATATAAGGCTGACCCAGGGTTGAACCAATTTACTCAAATAGAGTCGCCAAGTCATGTGATTGGAGAATTCTTTGCCTGTGAATGAAATGAAAGGGTTAATAAGACGATCCGTTTTGTCATAAAAATTGGTTCTACATTTAAGACAACTAAATTGGAATTGAATGAACTGTCCTTTCTTCATATATCTTTCATACAATTAATAGCGGGAGACTGGAGAGAGATCTGTCTAACATGGAGTGCTATAATAGACAGTATTTAACATTGTTCTATGCACTTCCTTCTCTTTGTGTTTCTATTAATCCATATTCACATTGTGCATCTTGTGTCTGTCTGCCCCAGCCATTAAATGCATTAGACTTTTAAAGGAAGCATAGTAAAGCCTTTAATTAAAATGCCTATTGCATTACCCATCTGAACATATTTTCCTGCCTTATGTGTGCTTATCTTACGTCTGTGAACATGCACAATTGTTTGTGCAGTAATTTAAGCTGGGACTGGAAGTCAGATAAAAGGCATCCAGAAGATGGAATACACCAGCTGATAAAACCAGCAGAGCTTTTAAAGTGAGAACCATAGGAGAGGAAAAGGTTATTCCGAGGTAGAGTTAAAGGTCTCAGTTTACTTATGAGAATTGTCTGGTTGTGGAAATTAGTGCCACATACAGTAGAAAAGGGGCCATGTTATGTGCAGCTTAGAAGTGATAAGAGTTAAATCCCAGACTTTTTCATTCGCATGGTCCGAGGATATGAAGCAATTACGTCCAATGAAAGATAAGAACCAAAACAGTGTGGTTGGCCACCAATGAAATTAAGAAATTAATGCTATGGGCAAAAAAATTAGACAATTTAAAGAGAATTTATATCATTAGGAATTGTGTTATCTACATTCCTTACAGAAATACCACACACCTTGTACACTGACCCATAGCTTTACAGAACTCCACAAGATCAAAACAAATTCCATTGTTATATTCCCTCCTCTACACTCACACACATTTCCATAAAACGCCCACATTCAATGGGAACAGTGGACCAACACATCTCTATCAGAAGAACAAGGGCAAACACTATTAGGAAACCCACGTATATATTCATCTATATATACGTGGGTGAAAGGGCTTTAATTTATAAATAAATCCCCATATTCCACCGATGTCAGCTAAGAGTTGCGCTCCATCTTGGGGTTTGCGGAATGATGAAAAGTTTCCATTTGGAATAGAAAACAGAATTCCATGTCGAAACTGCAAAAACTTTGATGTTGAAACCATAAAAAATTTTTGGTTCGACAATCAAAATTTCTACCGTTTTTGCTCAAAATTTTAGTTGCAGTTTACCCCATTAAAATTGTTCTGAAAACGGTAGATTTACCACATATACTTTGTCAGCAAGAAGCAGACGTGTTCCACTGCTGGTGGACGTGATCAGAAATACAGAGGCTATGGTCAGTGTGCTATCATATCAACTATATAGACTCCCCCTCACTCCTAAGTGTACCTCATTATTGAACACAGAGGATAACAAGCCTTTTCATTATATGTATGTGCATTTACCAGATCACTAATAGCCACCATATGTAGGTCACCAACACCACACAAAGATCATATTGTTAAAAAACAACAACAATATGGTGGCTATATAATAATTAGAGAATAATTCATGCTGAAAGGAACACAATAACTACATTTGACATTTGTGGATATTATAAATGTGTGTTCACTTTTAGGTAATTCTGGGCAGGTGGTTTGTAAAAATGTGTAGGGGCGATATGGAGACACTTTTGTGAAGAGATTGAGTCACTTTTGTGGAAACTCAAGGGACACAAAGAGGTTTGGGGCCTGACCGCCTCGCAGCTCATGTATCACAATGAGATTAAAAAAAAAAGCTATAAGCAAGTACTATGCAAATCATTCTCATTCATCCAGGTCATGGTATATCTGTTTAATCTGTTTAATTCAGTTAGATCAACAAAAACTAGTTCTTCACTTATCATCCGACTGGCTTTCTCAACTCAGAATGACTTGACAAGAATCTGTTGGCAATTATGTCCCTGGAAAATTAACATATGACAGCCAGGTGTTAGGGACCTTCTGAATGCAAGGTGATAGAGATGAGGGGGGGGGGTTTTCAACACCAACTGTCTGCCATGTACAATGCTGTTTTGACACCTTACCCTGGCACCCCTTAGCCCAATGCATCCACATTGTACATGGCATTGTACATGGCAGACAGTTGTGTTGAACCCCCCCCCCCTCATCTCTATCACCTTGCATTCAGAAGGTCCCTACACCTGGCTGTCATATGCTAATTGGGACTTTCAAGGGTAGTTATATTGCCAACAGATTCTTGCACAAGTCATTCTGAATTGAGAAAGCCAGCGAAATGTCTTCAAGACCTAAACTTTATGTCCAGTTGATCTAACTGATATAACAGATATGCAAAACATAATTTATTTATTATTCTATTATGACCAGATTCTAGTAAATGTGTTTAATCTTGTTTTAATAAGAGGTGCAAAATTTTGCCTGTGTTCTTAGGCTAGGTACACACCATCCAATTTGCGGCTGACCAACTGATATTACTGTTTATCGATTGGCCGGCCCAAAAAATTTGATTCTGTATTTGTGGGTGGCCACAACAGATCTAGGATAAAACGCACTGGCGATTTGGTATGTCGGAAAATGATGGCCGATTTATTAGGATAGGAGTTTATAGTATCAGGATAAGACTATATAGTGTCTGTTAGGATAGGAGCATATTGTATCTGTAAGGATAGGAGTATATAGTATCTGTAAAGATATGATTATATAGTATCTGTTATGATAGGATATGATTATACAGTATCTGGAAGGATAGGAGTTTAAAGCTATGCTTTTAACGAGACAAGGACTTGTCTTGTTAAACTCCCCAGACTTACTTTGAATTTTTACTGAAATGTTAGTATTCTGTTTCTTACATCCATGCTAGCTATGAAATACACTGCAAAGATTACTTTGCTTGTTTGTATGATACGTAAATGATTATATCATTGTTAGGATAGGAGCATTGAACGTGTTTGAAAACAAAACGTCTGTGTCTGGGAGAGGGAAGATTTCTTTGCTGTAATGTGATTGGCTGCCAGCTTATTGGAAGCAAGGCTGCAACTTGTTTTGATCTATTGAGCACTAGAGAGTATGTACCTGTTCTGGGAGGTCTAGGTTAGTATAGTTTCCTCCAGGTCTGCCCCCTCCTTCTTCAAGCTGCGCGCAAGCTAAGTCTCATCCTCATCCAACCCAGATGGGGGGTCAGGGGAGGGAACCTCACAAGAACAGGAACCCAACCCAGTGCAGGTAGACAACCAATTGTTGCAGCAGGCACAGGCAGGTCCAGGGGAGCAAGAGGTGGTTGGAGAATTGGGCCAGTGGTCAAGCCAGGGAGGCCCCTACTGCAGTGGAGGAAGCGAGGCAGCTACCAGATCAAGCTCACAGGGTGGGGCGAGAAAACGTCCAGCGGAGGCAGCAGGGTCAGCAGCCGCTAGACCCAGGGACACTCAGAGCGAGGAGGAGTATGGGAGAAGAAGGGGCTGGGGGACTATATCCGCATTAGAGACAGCATCGCCCAGTTTGGGGGCCAGGAGTGATGATAGGTGGGGAGAGCTAGCAGGGGAGGCAGTGGAGACAGGGGAAGGAGTACGAGGGGTCGCAGATACTCATCCTCAGAGTCAGACTCTATCCACTCCGCTCGACATTCACGGAAAAGGCGTAGGCAGAGAAGGGGTCACAGGAGGTCTAGAAGCCAGTCCAAGTCCCACGACAAAAGGCACAAAGGACAGCATGGCTCCAAGAGAAGCAGGCGATCATCGTCCTCCAAAATCGGCACATCAGCCAGCACCAGATCCCGTTCCAACTCCAGGCGGCACAGCAGTGCATCTATAAGGGGGAGCAGGCTGCCGTTGACCGAAAGCCTGGCCGCTGACCAGGGGCGCGATGCAACGGCCTTAGGACAACAGGCCAGTGGTGAGTTGTCATGTGCTGGTGCTTGGGGAGCCACAGCGGGGGCTGGGGAAAGAGGGGAGTTGGTTCAGGTGATAAAAGCGCTTATGGGAAAAATCGAGGCTATGCCTCAAGGCTCTGCAGGGAGTTTTTCTCCAGGTGGAGCAGGTGGGCTCCAGCCTGTGTCTGGAAGAAAACATATTTCTGTGGGGTGAGCCCACTCGGGGTACATGTCTCGGAAGAGGTTAAAGAAAATATTTGGAGGAGTGAATATGTGGAAATTTGGTCTCTTATTAATACGGACATGGTGACGGTAGACAGAGGCAGGTAAGGAGAAAAAACTAAAGGTGGCCAAAACCTTTGGTAATTGGGTGCAGGCCTTCTGTGTACTGGCAGGGGTCATTGGCAAAAAATTTCCACAAAAATGTTCTGACTTATTTGTTTACCTTGACCTTATCTTCGGGGCATATAATGTTTATGGGGGAACGGATTGGTGGCATTACGACGAGGAGTTTTGTCATAGGCTGGCATTGCACTCTGAGGTAGGGTGGAACACTAAGGCCACTGACTCATGGATTAGGATCATGATGTCACAGAGGGCCTCGGGGATGATACCTAAGATCGGAAGCAACCCCTTGTCATTAGGTTTCGGTAACCCTTCAATAGCCAAGAAAGCAAGCCCATGCTGGCTTTTCAATGAGGGCCAATGCAAATTTGGGGCAGCCTGCCCTTTTCGCCACGAATGTTCCTTTTCTGGTGGGACGGGACACTCTGCAGCAAAGTGCTTCAGAAAAGGGAAGGCAACTGCCAAAAAGCCCAGTGCTGGGAGGCCTGAGGACCCCAGTGAACGTGGGCGAGATGGGGCCTTGGCTAGATAAATACCCAAGAAAGGAGGTTTTGTACATGGTTTCTTTATTCCTTTTCAATTTTCCCCTTCCCCGGTTTTTTCAAAAAATTTGAAGTCCGTTAGGGAGGCACCTTAAGTGGCGAGGCAAAAAATTCAGGCTGAGATCCAATTGGGTCGGATGGCGGGCCCCTTCTTCGACCCGGTGTCCCCAATATTCGGGTTTCCCCTTTGGGCCTTGTACCAAAGAAAGAACCGGGTAAGTTCAGATTGATACATCACCTGTCTTACCCAAAAGGGGGGTCAGTTAATGATGGCATAAGCCCGGAGGCGGCTTCGGTATCCTATTTATCGTTTGACAGAGCGGCAGCGCTAGTACAAAAAGCAAGAGTCAGAGCCTTGATGGCGAAGTCGGACACCGAGGCCGCTTTTCGCCTGTTACCGGTCCATAGGGACTGTTTCCATCTTTTGGGTTGCAGCCTGGATGGGCTTTACTATTATGACATGTGTCTCCCAATGGGGTGTGCGATCTCATGTGCTTTTTTCGAAACTTTCAGTACATTACTTGAATGGGCAGTTCAATTCAAGACGGGCTCCTGATTTGTCCTTCACTACCTGGATGATTTTCTTTTTGTGGGTCCCAAGGAGTCAGAACATTGCTCCTTTTTATTACAATCATTCAGGTATTTGATGGGTAGGTTTGGAGTCCCTCTGTCGGCCGATAAAACGGTAGGCCCTATGACCACTCTTTCATTTCTGGGTATTGAGATAGATTCTATCAAAATGGAATGCAGACTCCCATCAGACAAGCTGTCAGATTTACTGAAGTGAATTAGGTTTTGCCTAATGGCCAATAAGATTAAATCAGGCAGTTACAATCCCTATTAGGTTCCCTGAATTTTGCTTGTAGAATATTACCTATGAGAAGGGCCTTTTGCAGGTGGTTATCTTTGGCCAAATGTGGGGCGAAAGCTCCTCATCATCACATTAGGTTAACCAGGCAGCTTAAAGAAGACCTCAAAGTATGGGAGTCGTTTCTAGGGTCCTACAACGGGAAGTCGCTGATCCAGAAGGCGGAACAGTCTAGCGAGGAGTTGCATTTACACACTCGCTGGGCTTTGGAGCCATCTTTGGGAGGTCTTGGAGCGCTGGTCAGTGGCCCATTACCTGGTTGGCTTCAGGTCGTTGTAGGAACATTACTTTGCTAGAATGTTTCCCAATAATAGTGGCAGTTGAATTGTGGGGTGACAGGATGTCTAACAAAGCCATTTGTTTTTGGACAGACAATGAAAGCGTGGTCCAAGTAATTAATAAACAATCTTCACCTTCCCCTCCAGTTCTCGCTCTTATGCGACATCTAGTTCTCCACTGCTTGCAGCTTAACATCTGGTTTAGGACCAAGCATGTTCCCGGAATTGATAATAAGATTGCTGACTCTCTCTCTCGTTTTCAGTGGGAGGACTTCCGCAGGTTGGCCCCGGAGGCGGAGTTGGAGGGGACACATTGCCCAATGGTACAGGTATCAGTGGCACCCTCAACGTGGCAGAATCATGGTAAGGCGTGGAAGAAGTGGGTAGCTCTGGCTGGTGAGAGAGATGTCCAAGAGGTAACAAGCATTAGGAAGTAAGTTCTTTTAGAATATCTAGCGAACCTTAGAAATTCCCGTTGCTCGGGTTTAGTGGCACAGAGGAGATTGCAGGGTATTTCCTTTTGACTATTGGGTTGGCAGGACATCACAAAGGATTTCCTGATACAGTCAATCCTTAGGGGTTGGAAAAAGGAATATATACCCAAAGAGGCCAGGTGCCCTATTTCGTTTCGGGTTCTGCTTAGGCTCATTGAGGTCCTTCCTTCTGCTTGCAAATCCATGTATGAGGCATCTCTTTTTAAGGCTGGTTTTTCCTTAGCATTTTTCGGAGCCATGCGGGTGGGTGAGCTGGTTCCCCCTGGGGCTAAATGGACAGGAGGTTTACTCGTGGAGGACGTATGTGTAATGGATGGTAGGATCAGGGTCCACATAAACAGATCAAAGACGGACGGTTTTGGCGCTGGGGCTTGGTTTTCAATCCTTCCAATAAAAGGGAGTTTCGCAGCAATCCGGGCTCCTTCGCCATTCTTTTTGTCTCACCTCGGGGGGGCTCCCCTCACCCGCTATCAATTTGAATCTATTCTAAAGGTATCCTTGTGTCGAATTGGGCTTAATCCAAAGGAGTTTGGCACACATACTGAGGCGTATACTTTAGGTTTTTCTGAACAGGAGGTTAAGCGTTTAGGTCGATGGAGATCGAGCTGTGTGGCACGTTATATTCAGCCGGAATTAGCTATTTACTGATGTTTTTGTTTTAGGAAACAAGCAAGTGCTCGTATGGCTGATCGGACATTTATATCTCTTCTGGGCGGCAAGGAGAGCGGAGATTCGACCAGGAGGAAGGAACTTGGGCTTCACTGCGGCATCGCTGGAATGGAAGGGCATCAGGGGGATGTCATGGTGGCAAGTTTTGCCGGAAGCAGTGGAGATTAGCAGGCGAGATCGAGGGCCTTTGGTTTTAGTTCTCCACGCCGCAGGGAACGATCTCTGTAGGTCTCGGCTATCTGATCTTATGACACTCATGAAGGCGGATATCTCACGAATCCGAGGATTCTTCAACAAGGTAATCCTGGTTTGGTCGGAGATCGTTCCCTGGGTGGTGTGGCAGGGGGCCAGGGAACTGGCAGCCATAGAGAGGGCAAGGAGGGTAGTGAATACACGGATCTCCAGATTCGTACGCTCCTTGGGTGGAGTTGTCATAAGACACAGACAATTGGAGGGTAACAATAGGTCACTGATGAGGCCAGATGGGATACATCTGAATGATATCGGCCTGGATATATTTCTATCAGGCTTACAAGACGGCATTGACCAGGCCTTATTTTTGTTAAGTGGCGGTAGGAGCTCGGTGTAGGGGTACACGAGCTCCTTAGGGGCGGGTACACCCTTGCTGGAAATTGATGGAGCCATTACATGCCCTCTGGCAAGACAAAGGTTGGCATTCAAGCTGTGTTCTACGGCTGGAGATGGTTAACAACAAGTATGGTTATTGGCACGCAAGGGTGTACAGTGTGGTAATATGCAAAGGGCATATTTAAATTTAAGTTATTTAAATTAATATTTCAATAAAAAGCCGTGGCCGATTGTTTAACCCAAAAAAGTGGTGCCTGTGTCTTATTTAAAGAAAAGGTTCTTTATCTGTTATACAGGGCTGACCAGGTCTTCTCCTTTATCCCTCCACGGTCTGGGAGCCCCGCCACGGGTTAGTGGATGGGGCGTCTGACTGTGGCGGGAGCTCTAGGTTAGTATAGTTTCCTCCAGGTCCGCCCCCTCCTTCTTCAAGCTGCGCGCGAGCTAAGTCTCGCGAGATGCGGCGCCGGTGTGGCGTCTAGTATTTAAGATTGGCGCACGCGGTCACCGGCGCCATTATAGAGCTGCCGGTGACCTGGGAACAGCTCATCCCCCCCGCCCTCCCTTGTTTTATGTTAAACATGTTGTGTTATTTATATTTGATATTGTTGGAGTCACTGCTGGCGGGTATACCCTTGCTGGAAATTGATGGAGCCGTTACATGCCCTCTGGCAAGACAAAGGTTGGCATTCAAGCTGTGTTCTACGGCTGGAGATGGTTAACAAGCATGGTTATTGGCACGCAAGGGTGTACAGTGTGGTAATATGCAAAGGGCATATTTAAATTTAAGTTATTTAAATTAATATTTCAATAAAAAGCCGTGACCGATTGTTTAACCCAAAAAAGTGGTGTCTGTGTCTTATTTAAAGAAAAGGTTCTTTATCTGGTATACAGGGCTGACCAGGTCTTCTCCTTTATCCCTCCACGGTCTTCATACATTTAGCTGAGTCCACCCAGTTAAGGTAGATTATAGGAGCTGTTCCAGAGTACCCACAGATTAATTAATAAACCACCCAGCAACCACAGCAAGGGAGAGATGAGTTACAGCTTCTTTTAGGTTTGTGAATGTGCTCTGTCTATTGGAACAATGTTGTCTGAAGACTTTAGTTCTCCTTTATAGGGTAACTGTGGTCCACAAGATCAAAACAAATTCCATTGTTATATTCCTTCCTCTACACTCACACACATTTCCATAAAACGCCAACATTCAATGGGAGCAGTGGACCAACACATCTCTATCAGAAGAACAAGAGCAAACACTATTAGGAAACCCACGTATATATTCATCTATATATACGTGGGTGAAAGGGCTTTAATTCATAAATAAATCCCCATATTCCACCGATGTCAGCAAAGAGTTGCGCTCCATTTTGGGGTTTGCAGAATGATGAAAAGTTTCCATTTGGAATAGAAAACAGAATTCCATGTCGAAACGGCAAACACTTTGATGTCGAAACGATTACATTTTTGGTTCGACAATCAAAATTTCTACAGTTTTTGCTCAAAATTTTAGCTGCAGTTTACACCATTAAAATTGTTCTGAAAACGGTAGTTCCCCTCTAAAACAAGATTTACCACATATACTTTGTCAGCAAGAAGCAGACGTGTTCCACTGCTGGTGGACGTGATCAGAAATACAGAGGCTATGGTCAGTGTGCTATCATATCAACTATATAGACTCCCCCTCACTCCTAAGTGTACCTCATTATTGAACACAGAGGATAACAAGCCTTTTCATTATATGTATGTGCATTTACCAGATCACTAATAGCCACCATATGTAGGTCACCAACACCACACAAAGATCATATTGTTAAAAACAACAACAATATGGTGGCTATATAATAATTAGAGAATAATTCATGCTGAAAGGAACACAATAACTACATTTGACATTTGTGGATATTATAAATGTGTGTTCACTTTTAGGTAATTCTGGGCAGGTGGTTTGTAAAAATGTGTAGGGGCGATATGGAGACACTTTTGTGAAGAGATTGAGTCACTTTTGTGGAAACTCAAGGGACACAAAGAGGTTTGGGGCCTGACCGCCTCGCAGCTCATGTATCACAATGAGATAAAAAAAAAAAAAAGCTATAAGCAAGTACTATGCAAATCATTCTCATTCATCCAGGTCATGGTATATCTGTTTAATCTGTTTAACTCAGTTAGATCAACAAAAACTAGTTCTTCACTTATCATCCGACTGGCTTTCTCAACTCAGAATGACTTGTACAAGAATCTGTTGGCAATTATGTACCCTTGAAAATTAACATATGACAGCCAGGTGTTAGGGACCTTCTGAATGCAAGGTGATAGAGATGAGGGGGGGGGGTTTCAACACCAACTGTCTGCCATGTACAATGCTGTTTTGACACCTTACCCTGGACACCCCTTAGCCTCAATGCATCCACATTGTACATGGCATTGTACATGGCAGACAGTTGGTGTTGAACCCCCCCCCCTCATCTCTATCACCTTGCATTCAGAAGGTCCCTAACACCTGGCTGTCATATGCTAATTGGGACTTTCAAGGGTAGTTATATTGCCAACAGATTCTTGCACAAGTCATTCTGAATTGAGAAAGCCAGCAAAATGTCTTCAAGAACTAAACTTTATGTCCAGTTGATCTAACTGAATACAACAGATATGCAAAACATAATTTATTTATTATTCTCTTATGACCAGATTCTAGTAAATGTGTTTAATCTTATTTTAATAAGAGGTGCAAAGTTTTGCCTGTGTTCTTAGGCTTGGTACACACTGTCCAATTTGTGGCTGACCAACTGATATTACTGTTTATCGATCGGCCGGCCCAAAACATTAGATTCTGTATTTGCGGGTGGCCACAACAGATCTAGGATAAAACGCACTGGCGATTTGGTATGTCAGAAAATGATGGCCGATCGTGTGCCCCCTCATGGGCTTCACTAGTGGTGAATGGTCGATCGGGATGAAACATTTGATGGTATGTACCCAGCCTTAATCTGCATCAACCAATTAGATTTTATCAAATATTTCTAAATTTAGAAGGACTAGGCGAGGGAGTGAAGGGCAGCTCTCAGCAAGCCAAAAACCTCTGAGAGCACATCTCAGAGGCGGAAACAATTTCCCTGGTGGCCAAGCTCCTGGTGGACAGTTTTCTGGGGGGGGGGACATTACAGGTGAACCATTTGGAGCGGGGATGTAAGGTAAGGATTTTTATGCACTACAGAGTGGGGCCAGTAGGGAAAAATATAGTTTTGGGGGTGGACATGCCCTTTAATTCTAATCCTAGATAAAGAAAAAGCTTCTAAATGTTACTGCAGTGGTGGTTCAACTGGTAACTTTTAGAAACACACAGTCCAAAAGGTCACAGGTTCTAATCCACAAACTTGCCTTTTTGTTTCTATTTTGCTCTAGCAAAAGAGATAAAGTTGTTACATGTACTACTGTTTCATATAATATCTGTTAGGGTGGGAGTATATAGTATCTGTAAGGATAAGAGCATATCATATCTATTAGGGTGGGAATATATAGCATCTGTTAGGATAGGAGCATATAGTATCTGTGGGTGGGAGTAAATAGTATCTGTCTGATCCTCCGGATTTAGGGACTTCGGGAAGACATTTTTGGATAATTTTCTAATGTATGGCGCTATTTTCATACATTCGAAAATTATCGAAAATTCGTTCTGGTATTGGATTTTCGGATCTCCGGGAGTTAAGGCCACCTCTTCTGTTAGGGTGGGAGTATATATATCTCTTAGGATGGGGCATATATTATCTATTAGGATAGGAGTTTATAGTATCAGGATAGGAATATATAGTATCTGTTAGGATGGGGCATATATTATCTATTAGGATAGGAGTTTATAGTATCAGGATAAGACTATATAGTGTCTGTTAGGATAGGAACATATTGTATCTGTAAGGATAGGAGTATATAGTATCTGTAAAGATATGAGTATATAGTATCTGTTATGATAGGAGTATACAGTATCTGGAAGGATAGGAGTTTAAAGCTATGCTTTTAACAAGACAAGGACTTGTCTCGTTAAACTCCCCAGACTTACTTTGAATTTTTACTGAAATGTTAGTATTCTGTTTCTTACATCCATGCTAGCTATGAAATACACTGCAAAGATTAATTTGCTTGTTTGTATGATACGTAAAGGATTATATCATTGTTAGGACAGGAGCATTGAACATGTTTGAAAACAAAACCTCTGTGTCTGGGAGAGAGAGGATTTCTTTGCTGTAATGTGATTGGCTGCCAGCTTATTGGAAGCAAGGCTGCCATTTGTTTTGATCTATTGAGCACTAGAGAGTATGTACCTGTTCTTCATAAGTTTAGCTGAGTCCACCCAGTTAAAGTAGATTATAGGAGCTGTTCCCGAGTACTCACAGATTAATTAATAAACCACCCAGCAACCACAGCAAGGGAGAGGTGAGTTACAGCTTCCTTTAGGTTTGTGAATGTGCTCTGTCTATTGGAACAATTTTGTCTGGAGACTTTAGTTCTCCTTTATAGGGTAACTGTGGTCTTAAATTCTTCCAAACAAGAAAGGATTATATAAAAAGCCTTCCATCATACCTTTAAAATAAAACCTAAATCACATCTCTAGATAAAATTTGTCAGAAGTTATTGCTGGAAAGGTTCAGCAATATTACTTCCTGCTTGAACACTTCCTGTTTTCAGCCATATGACCAGCTTGTATATATGTATAATAGGCTGCCCTTCTCAACTGTCAGTTTTTTCCCCAGGTACTTCCTGATTTCCCCAGCATTAAGTCTTAACTGAGCATGCTTCTCCCCCGGGGTGGACGGGTGGGCAGAGGTCAGGTGATGTCACTCAACCTACTGGAAGCAGGAAGTTTGAACATTCACCCCAATGTAATTTCTCACAGGTTCCAGCCAAAGATGTGATTGGCGGCTCATTTTAAAGGAAATACTGCAGGCTTTCATTTAAACCTAACTTGTTTTGAGGCCACAGTTGCCCTTTAAATACCTCCAGTTAATTGTCTCTATTTTTATCCTTTTTTTTCAGTTTTTCAAGATGATGGATTAGAATGGCTGCATTTTGCGTGCTTTCTAGATTAATTCAATGTCTGGCCATGTAAATAATACATTATCATGTGTTAGATACATTTGCAATAAGAGTATTTTTTTATCTTCACAATCATTTATACCATCGCTATTATTTTAAGCTGCTTTATGAGGAAGATGGCAGTTCTATCATAGCCAATAAGATAAACCACAGTCATTTGTTGAAATGATTTATGGAATCTCTGTCTCTTGATATTGTTGTTATTGCAAATGAAGTTCGAATTTACCCGACTTGCTAAATCCCATAAGAACCTCACATTTTATGAAAATTAAATGCGAACGATGTCTGAATTAAAGTGAAATGTTTACAGAATATCCCAGAATTCCTCTAAACTAGGCTTTTCACAGTCAATCTGGAATTAACCTTATAGCGGGGATCTATAAGGGTGTACACCTAGTACTTCTCCTTTTCTTTGATGGCCTTAATCTTGGGGTCCTTACGCAGACATATCCTGCAAACTATTTAAATTATAAGAAGAAAAGGGGTGTCAAGTACACAAAGAGTTGTGTAATGGGCATAATTGATGGAAAGCAGTCAACGCCAATAAAGCGGGTGCACAACCTAGGGCCAATAGAATAAATAGATAATAAAAAAGAAGGCAGAAAAACAAAGAACAGAAACAGCCAGAAAAAACAGCAGAAAGGTCAAGCTAGGTAGTACAAGGGCACAGAACCCAAGAGCACTCCAACTGCATATAAATACCATCCAATAATATGCAAAAAAAAGGAGGGCTAATACGCGCCTCATCAATAAATAACGGCACGTTTCGGGACTAATAAGTCCCTTCTTCTGGGCCTCATGTGACCCAGAAGAAGGGACATGTTAGTCCCGAAACGTGCGTCGGTCGGTTCTTGAGATAGCACATCAGCCACGTGGAGCAGGACGGCATTTACCCAGCAGTGAAAGTAACAGATTTTTTCTGATTAGCTTACCAACGGACATTCCGGATGGCTGTCATCTTTCCTGGATCTGGACTTGGACTTTCTGGGACTTGATCACTACTTGGGTGAGACCATTCCTTAGACCTTTGAGCCCAGTTACCTATTGACTGTCCTTCATCTTAGCCCTATTTCATATTTTTTGGACTTTTGTGTTGGGGTATACAATCAGGACTGGATATGTTCCATATTCATACTTATGGGCTGCCAATCGATTCATAGTTATTGTTTCCTGTATATTCCTGCTAGGGGTTATTCTGCCGATACTCATTTCTTGTTCCCTATGGAACTGATGTGCCTATATGTTTTTATTTTTATGGTGTTTTTCTGTGTGTGCATTTAAATGGATAGGGGGAAAATTACAATAAAAACGATTTGATATTTTTAATATATAGTGTGGTGTCCACCTCCAGACCGTTATTTATTGATGAGGTGGGCATTAGCCCTCTGTTTTTTGTATATTATTGGATGGTATTTATATGCAGTTGGAGTGCTCTTGGGTTCTGTGCCCTTGTACTACCTAGCTTGACCTTTCTGCTGTTTTTTCTGGCTGTTTCTGTTCTTTGTTTTTCTGTCCTCTTTTTTATTATCTATATATGCTGCAAACTGCCTGATGCAGAGGACCCCATGTCCTCGATGTCACTGAGAACAACAGTGTCGGGCTCAACTATGGATGACATGGTACTTGGGAGGGTTGAGATGTCTCCTTAGAGGAATGCCCCATTTCCTCTTGGAAATCTTACCTTTTGTTCCCTATGCAGTGTCTCTGCCGGCTAGCAGAGTGGCCCATTAGGCAGTAAATGACACATACCCCCATTGACGCACATGTCCATAGTAATGTGGTCCAGTGAAGCAGATATATTGCCCAGCATATGGTCGTGCAGGGCTGGTACTGCCTTCTGGGTAAAATACCTAAGGCCAGGGAACTGCAACTGCAGTGAGCATCTAGAACTAGTAAGACACTGAGCTTGAGGGTGAGTGGTGAAAATTTTAGCCTCCACCCCAACAACTGGGTAAGAGAGACCTGCCTTTTAGCTGACGATCCAGCAGCAGTGTAAAGAGGCCTGAACATGGTGACCATAGAAGCAGTGGTGACCATAGAAGCATTGACCATTTAACCCACCCTGCCAAAACTTATTTCTGCTTGCTGGGGCCAAAGGCCTTCTCTCCTCCCTATCTTCCACCAAGGAAGCATCTAATGGAGCCAGAGGGAAAGGAGGAACAGTGGCTACCTGGGCACGTGGAAGGGAACGTGTGGGTGCCTGCACATTCCCAGACTGCTGGTCCCACCGAACAAAGTGGTACAGTACCAAATGCCTCCTCATAGAAGAGGTGCCCAAGTCTGCGCTGTTTATCCCGCAGCAAACACGTTACAGACACAGGTTGCACACTGCAACAGTTTTATTATCTTGAGCCAATGTGAAGAACTCCTACACAGCTGAACCACCAGCATGGAGCAGAGGTCATCCACCATTGTGGGGCACTGGCACCAGATGGCATTGGCGCCATACTTTCATGAGCAGCAATATGTGAACTGCCCCTGCCCCCAGTGCTGCCTCCAGGTTCAGGCTGGTGCTCAAGCTCTGATGGCTCTCCCTCAGTCAACTTCTCAATGTTATTACCGCAGCACATCACCGTGAAGAAGAGTGGCATTACCGCCATATTTTTGCTACGTAAAGTATTGCTTTCCCTTTTCTCTACGCTAAGTACAGTTTTGCAGCAAAAAGGAAATATGTCAAAGCACTGGCCAGGGCGGCTGGAAAGGGGTTGTGCTGCAGGCGCCCTCCTGGGGGAGGGCGGGGGCAGGCGGGGCCACTGACTAGTGCCTTTTGGGGCTTAAGTGGTCCCGCAGATCGAAACTTGGACCCCCCCTCTCCTAGGCACTATGGGTGCCCTTGCAGCACTGACAAGTGCCTTTGTTGGGGGTCCTGAAGCTCGAAACCAGGACCCCCATTGGCTCTTAGAAGAGCCCTTTTGGCTCTAATAAGAGACTTTTTGATACCGACTCTGTCGATGTCACCAATACCAGGTGATGTCACTGCGGTCGCCAGTGACACCGACGTAGCCAATGTTGTCAACAATGTTGATCCCGGTGTCTTCTTTCTTCTGTCATCAGTGTGATGACTTCTGAGTTGCACAGGGGTTTGTACCTCTTTATATAGGTTTGCTGAAGGACCAAATCCATATGTGATTGGTTAGTATTTCAATCCTTCACATCATATTTGAATAAAATTCAGGGGGTAGATTGGGTTACCTCCTTAAAATGAGTGGATAGTGGCTACTCTCCCTGAAATTAGTTTTGGCAGGGTGTGTTAAATGGTCACTGCTTCTATCTATCTGTCTATCAGGGAAATTCAATAAAACTTCTTATTATTTAAAATAGGGCTAATTGTGCCCCAACCAATCAGAATTTATGTAACATTTGAAAGCTAACATCTCATTGGTTGGGGCAAAATTAGCACCATTTTAAACGATAAGAACTTTTATTGAATAACCCCCATATGTCTCTATCTGTTACTTTATCTATTTGTCTTTCTGAACCCAAAATGGGGGAAAGTAGTGAAAAAAACAAGTATTAAAGAGAAAAGGGAAAGAGAAAATTAAATCAAAGCAGGAAAGCAGAAGAATGTCTGGAAAGGGAAATTCCATAGCTAATGTAAAGGTGCTCATACGCTGTCTTACCAGCCAATATTAAAGGGCATGTCCACCCCAAAACTAAAATTTAACCCAGTGCTAGCCCCACCTTGCATCTCTACTGCTTATGGTTCTCCTGCAGTGCTTGTTCAAAGTCCAGGAAACTGAAGAGTAAGAGCTGTCTGTGTGTGAAAAGGTTTCTGGCTCCTCCTTGTCCTCCGGGAGAGACTGTGACTGCCTCCATGCCCGCCTCACCCCCTACCTATTAATGTACTTTTCTGTAGTGTAGGCAACCCTGCAGACCCCCAAACACCAAGTTAGATTATTAAAAAAAAAAAAGCAGCAGAAACATAATTGCTTTGTTCTTCCGGCACTCTGCATTGCCGCCAGTCACATCTGTGATTGGGTGCCTCTCAGTCAATAACATACGTGGCTGCAGGTCTGGCTCCTGTTTGCAATTTCCAGCAAGCAGAGGGCCAGACACAGGCAGCCGCGGGAGCAAAGGACTGTAAGTATGTTTGCGTTGCTATTTTTAGAAATCTAACTTGCCGGTTGGGGGTGGGCAGGGGTGCCCTACAATATGTAAAAAAACAGTTTTTAGGGGTGAGATACCTTTTAAGGATAATTCTACAATTTTAATACCAGAGGCGTAACTACATGGGTGACCCCATCTTCTAATTTTTCTTGTGAGAGATATAGCCTCCTTCCAGAATAACACTGTGGATGAAGCAGGGATAGAGGCTCTATGGGACCATATAGTACCACTATAGGAAAGAGTTAATGCAGAATCTCTGGGGAAGCGTGAGGAGAAAATAATAAATTAGAACTAAAAAATGTTAAGTTTAAATATATGCTTCAAAACTGTCTGGAAAGGCCCCATTTTGGAAGGATATATCAACTTGAACAGAGTCCGTGGAGTGGTAACAGGTAATTAATGAGGTGCTCCCCCTAATCGTCCATGCCACAACCGGTAATAGCAGTATATATATATTCTGGAAGGGAGGCGCACTCAAAAGCGCTTTATAGCATAAAGAATTTATTAAGTGCTTAAACAACCAGGTACACAAAGTTTCGGGTGGTCCATCCCCATTCCTCAGGTGTGGAATCCCTCTTGAGGAAGGGGGTTGGACCCCCCGAAACGTTGTGTACCTGGTTGTTTCAGCTCTTAATAAATTATTGGGGGCAGATCAACAAAAAATTATACAGTGATAGTTGGAATGAATTATAGTTTCCACTAATGGGCAATAAAAAAAAAAAAATTGCCAGTGTATATACCCTTTAAGCAGTTTTATAGAGCACGGGCGTAACTACCAGGGGAGCAGGGGGAGCAACCGCAGGGGGGAGCCAAGGGGGCCCCATCTTCTTATTTTTTCTATGGCAGATATATAGGGCTATGTACGGAGAGCCGTTGTCATCTTTTTCCATCTTAAAGTTCCATTAGCACATGTACCAAGGGTTAACGTGACTTTAAGACGTAACTTCCATCATTTGCTGCTGTATGCAAAAACTGTGTCGCTTAAGCTTTGTACCAAGCCGGTAATGGCTCTTTAAAACAGAAACTTTAATGCCAACAGATAGCTGGCATTTAAGTTTTGGAATGGGAGAGCCGTTATCAGCTCAATGCATTGCCTAGAGTAGGCAATAGAGAGCGATACTGGCTTGCAGTACATAGGAGGAAGGTGGTTGGATCCCCCAAAAGGAAGGGGGTTGGACCCCCCAAAATGTTGTGTACCTGGTTGTTTCAGCTCTTAATAAATTATTTATGCTATAAAGCCTTTTGAGTGCGCCTCCCTTCCAGAATATAAATATCCCATTTTGGAAGGGAACACACCATAATTACTATATTGGCTAGGCCACACCACATTGTTTTAATGATCACGATCACGTGTTAAAAACCACACAATAGTGTGCATTAGCAATTGGTGCGCTGCAATCCACTAATGGGAGTGCATGCGACCAGCAATGCACCACGTTTCTGATGCGCTAGGACGTGTTGTAGTGTGGTCTCATCCTTGTGTGGTTCCTTAGGGTTTAAAAACGAAATAAGATTTCTATTGTGATGAAAGAGGGCGAATACATTTCATACTTCGCTCCGTGTACATACATGTAATTCATTGTTAAGCAGTTTTTATACTTTTCAGGTGAATTTATCCAGTAAGTTATGCTGGTAACTGTAGTTCAACCATCAACTAGATTATTTGAACCATGTGTTGCTGTTGTGAAAAAATGCTTTTTTATTCATATCTATTTTGCAGGTTGGTCGTTCCTTGTGTTGGTCGTTCCTTGTTAATGCTTTTTGAGATATCACATTAGAAAACATTCCTACAGTGCTGACCCACCAACAGCCCCCTCCACACACACACACCACTTATAGTGAGTCAGAGGTAGGAGCTATCAGACAGTCCATGAGTAATGACCTCCCTTGGAATAATAGAATTAAAGGGCACATCCACCTGCAAAATTATATTTCATACACCTTTCCCCCCAAACCCTGAGATCGTTTTATTAACTCACCTCCCCTTAAGCCCCCTTTGCAAGATTTCAGCTTTTTTCCAGGTTGCAGGTGTCACTCGTGGTCAGGGCCAATTTTACCATTAGGCACAGTAGTAGACAAGCGCCTAGGGGCGGCTTTCAATGTGTCACCTAATGTAGCCACTTAAATTTGCAGCACATCAGGATTTTAACAAGTATCTGACCTCCCCTATGGTAAAGTTAATATTATGTTTCATGTTTATTGCATTTCCTAACTTTCAACATAATGTTTTTTCCTCCCCTTTAAGTTAAAATTGGTGTGGTGTGGGATTCGTGGTCTGTGTTGAGGGGTGGGGTTCAGGGCGCCAGGCTTTTTGTGCCTGTAGGCTCCTGGTATGTAAATACGTATCTGCTCGTGGTTAATAAATTACTCTGCATTTGGCCGCATCTCCCCAGTCCTGCGGGTCTCCTATGGAAAAGCTCTCAGAGCTTACAGTATGTGAGGACCTGGGCTTACAGAAGGCTAGGACCGCTGAGGACAGAGAAACATACATTTTCTGGGCTTTATGGACCACAGGGAGATGAGTAAATGGAACAATCTTTTTGGGGGGAGGGATGAGGTGAGTTTTAAATATTATCCTGGTGTGGCCATGCCCTTTAATATATTAAAACTTACAAATTTGGATTTAATGACCCTTTAAATATGTCAGCAAATTGTTCTTGTCCTAATCTCATCATAATTCCCCAAATGGACAGACTGTGAACATTAAATCCTCCGCTGTCCTGTTCACATGGTTGAGAAAATAGCTCTGTGAATTTATGAATAGAGGGATTTTTATTTATAGTCGTGTTTATCAGGAAACCAGAAAAACATGTACAGATTGATGTCTCCCTCAAGGATATATACGATTTTCTACCGTCCAATTGTAATGCTGAAGGTAAACCGCTTAAATTAGCGCGGACAAGCACTTGACCTGCCTGTTCAAGGATGGATGCAGGAAGTGTGGCAAATCAACTTTCTGATAGCAATTTACATATTGTTGTAATCCTTAATACTGGGTGATGTAAATTCACTGATTACTTCATCAGGCTCTGAATAGCCGTCGCCTGACCTATAACCCCAGAGAGGATGTTGGGTTTGGATAGGATCCAGAGCAGCAGGATATGTCATACTCCGTCCTATGATTTTTGCAATCACTAATGATGTCATCCTTATTAATTTCCCTTTCATTAATGTTATAGCGAAAGCAATGCAGAAAGAAAACGATAGAAAATGTAAAATTGTACTGGAGTATTTGATAGAAGAGGAGTAGATCCTATACAGGTCCTTAGTGGCATCCAAGGCTTTTGGGGCAGATAACTTATTACAGAAACAAGCTAAATCAGTCAAATGTCAAATGTTTTAGTCCATTTAAGTATTTTAAAAGAATTTAAAAGAACTCAGGGGTTTAGTTTACAATGATCTGTTCATTTATTCTGCAACATATCATGGCACCAGAAAGAAAAAACACTGATTGGCACATGGAGTTCTAAAGAGTTTTGTTTATTTATTAGGTAACTTACCTTTGCCTTGTTCCCATTGGGCAGATCTCCGATTGGGTGAGGGGTTGAGATGGACCAGACCAATGATCACGATTTTTAGATAATATTACAGAGAACTTAAATGCCGTACGCACGTCCGATAGGGCGAACAACTCCCGACCCCCAAGCGTAAGACACATGAGCAAAGAACGCCCTTTCTGGCTGATAGTTGCGCATGTGTATGCATTCGCTCGGGCGTCATTTGTTGATCATGGCAGATTGACAAACGACGCCCGAGCGAACACATACATGTGCGATTATCGGCCAAGACGGATGTTCGTTGCACGTGCTTGGGGGTCATTCCTTGTTAATCCTATCAGGCATGTGTACAAGGCTTAAAGGGTGTATCCACCTGCAAAATAAACTTTTAACATACTGTAGAGGACTCTAGCCCACCCCCAACCGCTAGGTTTGTTTGTTAAAAAAGGCTTCAGAACTCTACTTACAATCCTTCGATCCCCTGGCGCTCTGATCTCTCTGCGAGAACTGCAAGCAGGGAACCTGACTAGCAGCCGCATCTCGGATTGCACATGCCACTGTCCTCTCAGAAGACAAGGAGGAGGCGGAAACCTTTCACAGAGGAAGACAGCTCCTATACTTTAGTTTCCTGGACTTTGGACAGTCACTGCATGAGAACCATTTGGAGCAGAGATGTAAGGTAAGGTTTTTTTTTTTTAACACTACACAGTGGGGCCAGTGTGGGATTTAATTTTAGTTTTGGAGGTGAACATGCCCTTTAAGGTAAAACCAGAAATGAGGACCTAGATGTTTAGGTCCTCACCCTAAGTACTTTTAATGGGATGTGTAATTTTAAATTGGATTGTGGTCATTTACTCATGTTTATTTTCTTTGTATACTGTTTTATTTATCAAGAAAAAAAACAGTATACATATCGGAAGAGCCTAACGAAATTCCCCACTTTGAATTGAATTGGAATACAGATGCCTTAACTCTTACTTCCCTACTCTTCCCCGTATACTGATGCAATTGGAGACAGAGACAAAGTTGAGGTACTGGGGTGTTAGACCTTGATATGGTCAGATTTCAATTCATACTCTAAATAGATTTTTCTGTCTGTTCAGCCATCTGTCTTCTCCTATTAGTTCAGCTGTAGTCACTACTACATAAAGGTCAACCCATTTCCCATATGAATCTTGTTTGTAAACTTAAATGACAAAAACAAACTAAAACAAAAATAAAACCAAATAAATCTGAACAAACCCAGGAACCTGCAGCTGGATGTAGTCTAATACAGTGACATGGCCTCAGGAAACACGACCCCAGGAAGTAATTAGTATATTGAGAAGTAAATAAATCCTAATAAATCCTTGGGTCGAGTTTCTATATCTTATGTGTCCTTTACCATTTCTTACATGACTAGGCATCTGACCACATTGTGAAATGGCTAAATGCTCCAACCATATTTTACCACCCACTCAAATTACATTATCACATGGTTAATGATTTATTAAAGAGGAATTATAAACACAAAAACTATCCTCCCTTCTATGAATGATGTGGACCAAAACCTAGGTTCAACCATGGATAGCTGCACTACTTAAAGTCGTAAATGACTATCTTATAGCTCTGCTCATTCACTCTGGAGCCTGGCCAATGGGAAGATCTGTTTCTTGAAGAATGTGTCTTCCCATTGGCCAGTTCCTGTAGAGGGAACATAAGTTGACCAGCTCACTAATTGGAATCTTTAGGTAAGCAGTGCAGTACAGTACAGTGAGGACCTTAAAGGACAACTCCACCCTCATAAGAACATCTTTTAGAAAGAATGGCCTCTTTAAAATATGTTGATATATCATAGTTTATCCTATGAATTCATTACTCTATGCCTGCTATGCTACTGGATGCTGAGCAATTTAGAAAACTGTACTGAGCTTCAGACATCCCACCCTGCCCTTTCAGGCTTCCGGGCAGGGTGGAGAAGGGGGCGTGGTGAGCAGGGTGGGGCGTCACGTGGGGGGGGGGGGAATGACACTGAAAGGGGGCATGACTTGGGAGGAGACTCAAGTCTCCTCTCAAGTCCGGGAGTCTTGAATATGTTTCCACACCAACCATTTGTAAACATGTGGTTATTAGCAGTGCATGGCAACTCAACAGCAAATGACCCACAATTGGCCTTGTCCATACATTCTCTATTAACAAACAGATTGGTACTGTGTGTACCCACCTTAAGTGGGTGACATTTTGTGGTGAGATTTTATAAATTACATTGCTTAGGCTGAGGCCACACAACGTCGGACGTTAACATGCTGGAATCTGCAAAATGTTGCGTTATCTGAGTTCATGCAATTCACAAATAAATGGTGATCACATGGGCTCTGAAAACCACAACGCAAAGTAGTGCACCTAGTGTGGTAAAATTGGAAAGGATTTTTGCCTACGTTTTCGCCATTCGTGATAGTTTTGTCCATCCTTAGAATTCCATTTCATATTGGCAATTTTAGAACCCAATATGTTATTATTAGGTTCTGAGCAACACTGTGTTCTAAATAATGTATCCCTGGAATGTATATGTGCACACAGACATAGGCATGAAAAAGAGACGGCTCTGTTGTGTCTTAATTGAATCATAACATTATAGTATGACATCAAAGTCATTTTAACACAAAGGCTTAGTAAACAGCATTGGCATCTTGATATATTATCAATTGTTAGAGGTCTATGTAAAGGAAATAGTAAAGCTGCAGATTATTGCACAATCTAGTTCACAACAAGGTCTGTTTGTTCAAGGTCATGATTTGTACACTACAGAACTGCAGGCCATGTTATCATCAGCTTGTTACTTAATTAACAAAAAATGGTGACCACATACATTCCAATATCGGACTAGAACACAATGCATGCAGTGGGGCTGGCAATATAACCAATCATTGACTTGTAGATAGCAAAATACGGGCCTAAATAAATGTAAATAAATTCTTCTTACAGTATTTCACTGAATTATTCTTTCTTAATTGTCTTTAAAATGGCTTACCTATACTGAGGGCCGATGGTTACAACTGTAATTTGCAATTTTTCGGGCCGACCAATTAATATTTCCGTGTATTGGTCGATTAGCCCCAAAAAATAAAAATGTATTTACCCACTTTAATATACCACTGCTCCACTTACACACTACTTACCCCCTGTGCTATGTACCCCAGTGAGATTGAAAGTACCCTCCCCCTCAGCATAATTTAAAAAAAAAAACATTATCCCCTCAAAAATCTGCACCAGCATTAGTGAGGTGTAACCCATCCCTACTAAAGAACCTGTACCCAGAAAAGTCTGCCCAGTTCTCTAAAAACCCAAACTCCTTCTCCATACACCAACCTCTTAGCCACACATTAATGCCTGATGTAATATTGGTTTATTGTGGGTTTTATATGCATTTTAGTTATCAGAAATTGTGCAGTGCACCTGTTGTATTAATATTATTATTCAGTATTGTGCTTAACTTAGGTATTTTATCAGGCCGTAATGCTTCACAAGTTAGTGCTGCTTACCTGACCTCGGTCTTGCAATGCGGTAAATGGCGCAAAGGCGCAACTGTAGCCAGGCTTCCAATGCAACACTATAAAGATATATTATACTAACCCATATTTTTCATTTTTTGAGTGAGGTTTTTTTTAATCAAATATGAGACCTTCAAATCACTATGCAGCCACCAACATTTCACATTGTCTAAGAACCTAATGTGAATTATAGTCCATGTGTTCAGGCTGCAGAGAAATTATGTCATGGGAATCTTCTCGTGCTGCTACTTACAGTATAAGTTATGTCTCATTACATTCTTCAGTGGTTTAGTCAGAGATCTAGTCACATTTTATTCCTGACCAGAGGCAACTTCAGCTTTTGCTGTTGAAATCCACATCTTCAGGATCCTATAGCCTGGCTTTCAAAATAACATTTGTAAGTAGTTTCAATTATCGTATTCTGCTACACTTGCACTTTAATCTGGGTACAAACCGTGAGATTCTTCACCCCGGACGAACAGTCAGATGTCAGTTGTGGCCAGACGAAAACCCATGCAACATCTTTGGCCTGGTCAATGGATACACTGAGCTACTAGTCGATTGCCCCATATAAATTGCATGGCGTGTACACAGCCTTATACTGAATGAGACTATGATTGTAAATGATAATTTAACACCCACTAGATTTCATTCCATTGGTAGATTTGCGGAATGCTGAGTGGGACCCCCTCCTCCAGATCCCAGGTTCAGCAAAACAAATGTCTTTAAAACAAGAAATTTGTTGTGGATGTTCAGTTTCAATAGGAACAGTCCATGAGTCTAGTATCAGTGGAAATTCCAGTAATAGTTTCAACTGCGAAACTGGTGATTTCAGTATAAAATCAGGACAAAATCAGAGCCCATCATCAGCCTCCACATTCATTACTGAAGGATAGTGGGAATAATTACTTATGTCACCAGGTATGTATAAAGTAAACAGAAGAAATGGGTAGAGATTTCTGTGGGACTACATGCATTTTAATCATCTCCATGGGCATCTCCATGGGTAAGCTTTACAGTGTTTTACATATTTTTTTTTTGTTAATAGGAATATAGAAAAATAGTTTCAAAGTTCACTTAGGGCTCGTACACACATCCGACGTAAACTTGGGCCTGAGTATGTACAGTGCAGACAAAGGCCCCTGTTAGAACTATCAAAGTACAGTTTGTTCTTGTGTACACACTCTCCATACCTTTTCTAACATTGGATACCATTTAAACAACCCCCAGCAAGTAACAGCCTTTAACATTGCACAACCTTCTAGAGCTACTAGTTTATAATAATGTTTATCTACCCGTTGACTGGGTACACACATTAGCGATATATGGGTGATCCCATTGGTCCCAACAGGATTGGCCCTATATCGTTAATGTGTGTACGGCCAAAACTACGCTTGTCCAAAGTTTGTCCGGCAAACGTTCACCGTCGGCACTGGAAACATTTGTTCTGACCGGAAAATTTCCCAAAGCCGTGGTCAGCCCCCTTTACTAAAGTATAGGGAGTCGGCCGTGATCGTAGGGAGTATGGCAGTCACGAACATTCTCCCTATACTTTATATATACTTTATATAGGGAGAACTACATAACTGTGTGTAGTATGCTCAAACTCGACGTATGGTACAGGGGGCTGGAAGGGGCTGCTGGGCAAGGACCGCACCATGTGTGGTCGCATCCGCTGCCACAGTGGGTGAAGTGTACGCCACCCCAACCTCGCCACCCACGGCGAGGGCGGCAGTCCGCCCTCGTCCCCCATGGTGAGGTTGTGGGCACCCTGGCCCCCCGTGGCGACGACCACCCGCTACACAACCCCTGCCCAGAAGTCCCTCCCCCCATACGCTCGCGTCCTGGCAGATGCAGAGGTACTTCCCGGGGTTGGTGGCCTCAGCGGAGCTGGTGTTACCAGATGGAAGACACTGCCCAAGGGCTCTTTTAAGAGCCCTGCCAAAGGCTATTTTAAGAGCCGACAGGGGTCCCGGTTCAAGCTGCGGGACCCCCAAAAAGGCACTTCTCAGTGCCACAAGGGCCCTTACAAGGGGAGGGGGGTCCTAGTTCGAGCTGCAGGACCCCTTAAACCCCAAAGGGGTTAATTTTTCGCGTCTGGGTTTCACCCTTTTATAAATCACGTTAATAGCGATTTTGGCGAAAAGGGGCCGTTTATAAATATGCCCCTTGTGTTGGAACTTACTACAGCCCTGCCTCCTAATACATTCCTTTCTGATAGTAGAGCTGCCGTACTGCCTGCACAATCAGTATTACTAATATTTATTGCCCTTCCCAAGGGAAAATTTTGACGAAAGTTCTAATTTGTATCCAGTGTGTAGACTAATTGTTAAGGGATTTTACCTGTACATGAACTATAATCCACATCAATACTGTGTAATCCGGTAATATATAGAAATGCACAGGATAAAGATCGCTAAAGTCAATAGTTTGCTCTAAATTATTGGGGGGGGGATGTAAACGAAGTAAAATAATAATAGGAATCAATCAGAATCAATACATTGGACCCCAGGGAATTTTAACAACTAAAACCTTTTCTAAACCCTAGACCTTTCTATTCATTATAGGATCCTATAGAAATCGCTTCTCTTCACCAATACTGGATCTACGGGATTCATAATATGGAAATCAATGCACCAACTACAGCATAAGAAGGAATAATAAAAAGGGCTTATCGAGTAAGAGGCGTAAAATTTTACCTATGACACAATTTTGCACTTTTTATTAATTAAGCCCCATAGTATCAACCTATAACGATTCCCCTGGGGTAATTTATCCATTTATTTTAGCAACAGCTTCACTCACCTCGAAAGACAAAAGCAAGAATGATTAAAATGTGGTTTGTATTTCATGATATCACATTTCACTTTCACTTCTAATGTCATTGTCTCCTAGGCAACCATTAATTGAAATGTAAACAAACACAGATTATTGAATAATGTAATTAGTAGAAACATGGACTATGCAATATATTAATTGTGTCTTATACACACTTTATTGAGGTAGACAAGTAGGACCCAACCAACCACTCAAAACAAGTAAAGAAACAGGAATCAACACCTATTAATACAAATAAAACAAAGGAAAAGACATGGATTTGGTCTATTTAATGGACAACCCAACTCTGTGCCAGGCACCCAAGTCCTCCCCACAGTCAACCGCTGTCAGTTGGCACTAAATATATTAATATATATTGCTGGTAAAAAATACTGTGGGACATAAGAAAAGAGCCTTTAAATTATGGGAGCTTTATTAGAAATGGGAGAAATACAGTTTACCCAAGCAAGGAAAAAGCAGAGGAGCAAACTACTGGTGTAGATTCAACAATTTATTAGTGATAACATGAAATTTCCTCCAATTAAACGTAATTATTATTAAGGAAAGAAAAATTTAATAAAATTTTTGCCATTAGGTAATACATGGTAAAATGCTGGAAGGATATTAGGTAATTAGTTCCATATAACCAGCTATACATCTTCTACGCGGAGTTTTATAAAAGGTGCAGTAACTTAAGGTGACCCAATATGTTAGAAGACACAAGAGTTCCAAGTAGAGCATCTGGTAGAAATAGAATCCTGGGGTTTGTCTCTTGTCATAACTTGAGAAACTATTATCCTAATTTACAGAGACTGCAACCATGAGATATCTTCTAAATGTTACACTAATTCATTTAGTTAAGTCACCTGCCTAGCCATTTCAAAATGTTATTATAATGAATGTACCAGTAAATAGCTGGTGTTAAATTTTCATAGGGGGTAAGACCCAAATGAAATTTACTTTGGTTTATTATAGTGGACTGCATAAGCTCATTATGAAACCAATTGCAAAACAAAACAATTGGGTATGAAATATGGAATAAATTCTTAGCAACTACAGGATCGGAAGAAATGATCACATTTACACCACATTCTAATAAAAGTGAAAACTCAAAGATCCTTTGAATAAACTAAAAATACCCAAAGTTCTATATTGGAGAATACTGCAAATAAGCAGAAGAAATGTTTGTTCCTACACCATATAAATCATAGGAGGGGGGGGGGTAATTTTGAGGTTTAGTGTTCCTTTAAGTGAGAAAAAGAATTACCGTATATACTCGAGTATAATTCGATGCGAGTAAGTCGAGGTACTTATTTTTACCTGAAAAATTTGTAAAAACTGTACTACCCTCGAGTATAAGTCGAGGGTAGAAATTATGACCACTACTGCCTTCTGATTCAGTATGTGTTTTGTGGCTTAAGTTGCCCTTTAAATGGACAGCAAATTCCCAACATGAATCCCATACAGTAAAAGCCAAATCCAGTACCAGACCCCCAATTCCTTGGCACTCAAGATGTTTGGAAACTACAACTCCCAGCATGCTTTGTTGCTGAGAGTTTCAGTTTCTAAAACATGTGGAGTGGCAAGGTTCAATAAACTTTTAATTAAGCTTACCATCATTTACAATTTTCCTGACACCCCATTATAGTAAAGGACTCTCTGACCCCAATAGTTAAAAAGTCACCTGAGAGTTGTAGTTTCAGCTGTCATTTGCACTGAACTAGCAGCTGTTTATTGCCCCAAACTGAGGAGACCCACCAGATTTACAGTATCCAGATGAGCAGTGACAGTGCTGAGTGAGTCCAGCAGCCAGACTACAGGAAGCAGGAATGTAAAGGAAGAACAGCTCCTGTAACTTTCTATGCAGGTTAACACAGTTAACACTGGTTACTATCTGCAATTGCAGAATTTGGATCTAAATTAGGACTTGACTAAGTCGAGGTTAGGTTTTCAGGCTAATTTATCTGCAATTGCAGAATTTGGATCTAAATTAGGACTTGACTAAGTCGAGGTTAGGTTTTCAGGCTAATTTGAAAGCCTAAAAAATTCGACTTATACTCGAGTATATACGGTAGGCTTTAAGAACCAAATTCCTGTTCTTTCTATTTCTTCTTCTTTTGGACTGTATCTCCCCCCACGGTTTTCAAGCTAGAGACATGAAATTCAGTACAGATGTGTGGGACACATAGGGAAAGTGTGCTATTACCTAGCTAAGGAATCCATGGAAGTGGGTTATTGGCAAGTTTTGGGCCATTTTTTTCTCATTCACTTTAATATTTACAATCCCCAAATGTGGGCATTTCAAGGTTTCAGGGTCTTGTGATCAAAACAGTTAGTTTTATAGTCATAAAAGTCACAAAGACACAGGTACCTACTTACCTACCTTTTCATTTCTGTGGTAGACATACTTAAAGGGTATGTCCACCCTTTTTTTCACCAAACATTCCCCCTGTCCTCCCAGCCCCAACCGCTATATTGGCTGGAAGGGGCTGCTGGGCAAGGATCGCACCATGGGTGGTCGCAACCACTGCCACAGTGGCTGAAGTGTACACCACCCCAACCTCGCCACCCACGGCGAGGGCGGCAGTCCGCCCTCGTCTCCCATGGCGAGGTTGTGGGCACCCTGGCCCCCCGTGGCGACGACCACACGCCACACAAACCCTGCCCAGAAGTCCCTCCCCCATACGCTCGCGTCCTGGCAGAGCAGAGGTACTTCCCGGGTTGGTGGCCTCAGCGGAGCTGGTGTTACCAGATGGAAGACGCTGCCCAAGGGCTTTTTAAGAGCCGCCCAAAGGCTATTTAAGAGCGACAGGGGTCCGTTCAAGCGCGGGACCCCCAAAAAGGCACTTCTCAGTGCACAAGGGCCCTTACAAGGGGAGGGGGGTCCTAGTTCGAGCTGCAGGACCCCTTAAACCCCAAAGGGGTTAATTTTTCGCGTCTGGGTTTCACCCTTTTATAAATCACGTTAATAGCGATTTTGGCGAAAAGGGGCCGTTTATAAATATGCCCCTTGTGTTGGAACTTACTACAGCCCTGCCTCCTAATACATTCCTTTCTGATAGTAGAGCTGCCGTACTGCCTGCACAATCAGTATTACTAATATTTATTGCCTTCCCAAGGGAAAATTTTGACGAAAGTTCTAATTTGTATCCAGTGTGTAGACTAATTGTTAGGGATTTTACCCTGTACATGAACTATAATCCACATCAATACTGTGTAATCCGGTAATATATAGAAAGCACAGGATAAAGATCGCTAAAGTCAATAGTTTGCTCTAAATTATTGGGGGGGGGATGTAAATGAAGTAAAATAATAATAGGAATCAATCAGAATCAATACAGGACCCCAGGGAATTTTAACAACTAAAACCTTTTCTAAACCCTAGACCTTTCTATTCATTATAGGATCCTATAGAAATCGCTTCTCTTCACCAATACTGGATCTACGAGATTCATAATATGGAAATCAATGCACCAACCACAGCAAAGAAGGAATATAAAAAGGGCTTATCCAGGTAAGAGGCGTAAAATTTTACCTATCACAATTTTGCACTTTTATTAATTAAGCCCCATAGTATCAACCTATAACGATTCCCCTGGGGTAATATCCATTTTTTAGCAACAGTCACTCACCTCGAAAGACAAAAAGCAGAATGATTAAAATGTGGTTTGTATTTCATGATATCACTTTCATTTCACTTCTAATGTCATTGTCTCCTAGGCAACCATTAATTGAAATGTAACAACAAACACAGATATTGAATAATGTAATTAGTAGAAACATGGACTATGCAATATATTAATTGTGTCTTATACACACTTATTGAGGTAGACAAGTAGGACCCAACAACCACTCAAAACAAGTAAGAAACAGGAATCAACACCTATTAATACAAATAAAACAAAGGAAAAGACATGGATTTGGTCTATTTAATGGACAACCAACTCTGTGCCAGGCACCCAAGTCCTCCCCACAGTCAACCGCTGTCAGTTGGCACTAAATATATTAATAAATTGCTGGTAAAAAATACTGTGGGACATAAGAAAAGAGCCTTTAAATTATGGGAGCTTTATTAGAAATGGGAGAAATACAGTTACCCAAGCAAGGAAAAAGCAGAGGAGCAAACTAACTGGTGTAGATTCAACAATTTATTAGTGATAACATGAAATTTCCTCCAATTAAACGTAATTATATTAAGGAAAGAAAAATTTAAAAATTTTTGCCATTAGGTAATACATGGTAAAATGCTGGAAGGATATTAGGTAATTAGTTCCATAAACCAGCTATACATCTTTACGCGGAGTTTTATGAAAGGTGCAGTAACTTAAGGTGACCCAATATGTTAGAAGACACAAGAGTTCCAAGTAGAGCATCTGGTAGAAATAGAATCTGGGGTTTGTCTCTTGTCATAACTTGAGAAACTATATCCTAATTTACAGAGACTGCAACCATGAGATATCTTCTAAATGTTACACTAATTCATTTAGTTAAGTCACCTGCCTAGCCATTTCAAAATGTTATTAAATGAATGTACCAGTAAATAGCTGTGTGTAAATTTTCATAGGGGGTAAGACCCAAATGAAATTTACTTTGGTTTATTATAGTGGACTGCATAAGCTCATTATGAAACCAATTGCAAAACAAAACAATTGGGTATGAAATATGGAATAAATTCTTAAGCAACTACAGGGATCGGAAGAAATGATCACATTTACACCACATTCTAATAAAAGTGAAAACTCAAAGATCCTTTGAAAAAACTAAAAAATACCCAAAGTATCTATATTGGAAATAGCTGCAAAATAAGCAGAAGAAATGTTTGTTCCACACCATATAAATCATAGGAGGGGGGGGGGGTAATTTTGAGGTTTAGTGTTCCTTTAAGTGGAGAAAAAGAATTACCGTATATACTCGAGTATAATTCGATGCGAGTATAAGTCGAGGTACTTATTTTTACCTGAAAAATTTGTAAAAACTGTACTACCCTCGAGTATAAGTCGAGGGTAGAAATTATGACCAATACTGCCTTCTGATTCAGTATGTTTTGGGCTTAAGTGCCCTAATGGACAGCAGAATTCCCATACATGAATCCCATACAGTAAAAGCCAAATCCAGTACCAGTAACCCCCAATTCCTTGGCACTCAAGATGTTTGGAAAAACAACTCCCAGCATGCTTTGTTGCTGAGAGTTTCAGTTTCTAAACATGTGGAGTGGCAAGTTCAATAACTTTTAATTAAGCTTACCATCATTTAAATTTCCTGACACCCCATATAGTAAAGGACTCTCGACCCCAATAGTTAAAAATGTCACCTGAGAGTTGTAGTTTCAAGCTGTCATTTGCACTGAACTAGCAGCTGTTTATTGCCCCAAACTGAGGAGACCCACCAGATTTACAGGATCCAGATGAGCAGTGACAGTGCTGAGTGAGTCCAGCAGCCAGACTACAGGAAGCAGGAAGTGTAAAGGAAGAACAGCTCCTGAACTTTCATGCAGGTTAACACAGTTAACACTGGTTACTATCTGCAATGCAGATTTGGATCTAAATTAGGACTTGACTAAGTCGAGGTTAGGTTTTCAGGCTAATTTATCTGCAATTGCAGAATTTGGATCTAAATAGGACTTGACTAAGTCGAGGTTAGGTTTTCAGGCAATTTTAAAGCCTGAAAAATTCGACTTATACTCGAGTAATAGGTGGCTTTAAGAACCAAATTTGTTCTCTATTCTTCTTCTTTTGGACTGTATCTCCCCCCACGGTTTTCAAGCTAGAGACATGAAATTCAGTACAGATGTGTGGGACACACATAGGGAAAGTGTGCTATTACCTAGCTAAGGAATCCATGGAAGTGGGTTATTGGCAAGTTTTGGGCCATTTTTTTCTCATTCACTTTAATATTTACAATCCCCAAATGTGGGCATTTCAAGGTTCAGGGTCTTGTGATCAAAACAGTTAGTTTTATAGTCATAAAAGTCACAAAGACACAGGTACCTACTTACCTACCTTTTCATTTCTGTGGTAGACATACTTAAAGGGTATGTACCCTTTTTTTCACCAAACATTCCCCCTGTCCTCCCAGCCCCAACCGCTATATAGTAATATCAGAAAATGCCCCAAACTTTACTTACCTTCCCTCTTCCTCTGCTGCACTGCCAGCCCTCTGCTTGCAAGAAAATGCAAGCAGAGGGGCGGGACCGGCAGTCGCGTCTGTGATTGGCTGAGCGGCAGCCAATCACGGACGCGGCTGCCGGGAGTTGAGTGCGGTGGAGGCAAGGTAAGTAATGTTCTGGGCATTTTCTGATAATTCTAATAGAGCGGTTGGGGCTGGGGGACAGGGGGAATGTTTGGTAAAAAGGTTTTTATGGTAGGGGGAGGGAATCCTAATCGGAGGGGAGAGGGAGGGAGAGGGAGGGGAGGGAGGGGGAGAAGGGCTGCAGTACGCATGCCAAACCTCTCCGGAGGCTAGGTAGGAGGCAGAGTCCTATATGGACTCTGCTATCCTTCTGGTGGGCAGTTTTTGGGACTTTGGGGGGACTACAGGAGAACCATATGGAGCTGGGATGTGAGGTAAGGATTAAACTACACTTACACATGGGGCCAATAAGTGGGGGGGATTATAGTTTTGGGGGTGGACATGCCCTTTAAAGGGTATTTCCACTGCCAAAAGTGAGTTTGGGTTTTTCAGTTTAATTGAACTATGGGATGTAAAGGAGCTATGTCTTACCTCCCATTCTTCAATTAAAAGATCAGGAGCCAGTAAGAAAGGGTGGAAACTTACCTGGTATCACGCTCCTCCGTTCTTCTGACAGGTCCCTATGGAGCTTTCACTCTATGCGAACAAGCCATAATCACTTGTATGTAAAGGTATAAACATTAAAGGGTATGTCCACCCTTAAAACTAAGGGTGGGAGAAGGGCTGCAGTACGCATGCCAAACTTCTCCCGGAGGCCAGGTAGGAGGCAGAGTCCTGCTATCCTCCTGGTGGGCAGTTTTTGGGACTTTGGGGGGGGACTACAGGAGAACCTTATGGAGCTGGGATGTGAGGTAATGATTAAACTACACTACATGATGGGGCCAGTAGTTGGGGGGATTATAGTTTTGGGGGTGGACATGCCCTTTAAGGAAATTATTTTTGTGAATCCAGTAAAATATTCATGCTGGATAGTTTTATAGTAAACAAGCAGAGTACCCGGTGTTGTCCTTTTTTCCAATCAAAACCTTGTTGGGCTTTGTTGTTTATTATTGATCACTCAATTCACCAACAGATGGAAGAACAAAGGTCAGATTAGAGTTCTGTGCGGGTCTAACTTTTTACACCAGCACCCACAAAACTGTTACCTGAACCTGACCTTCGCCCGCTGGGCTGGTTGGTTCCATAAACACACTCGACCTGCAAGTAGTCAGACCTGCAACCTGGCCTGCACCCAAAATTAAAGAGACCTACAACCCGATTCATACCCGCTACCTGGCCCAACCTTCACCTAAAGTTTTGTTCCTGACCTGTTACACATTTAAGTACAAATCGGGTAAACGGCAGGGAAACCAACCCAATGCAGGACTCTAGGTCGGATCTTATTACCAATTAACTTAAAGGGGTTTGAAATAAGGGATATGGGGTGGTTTGTAAAAGTATCTTTTCTTTATGGGTCCTGAAACATATGTATACCAAGCCTCATCAAAATTGTTTCAGCCATTCAGGAACATAAATACATACATACCCACATAGACTTTTCCTTAGTGATCTTTATACATTGCTCTGTTTATATTGATATATATATATATATATTATATAAGTTGTATTTTGTGGTGAACATCGATCAAACCCTTTTGTTAGCGGACTTGCCAAAATTTTGTGTGATCCAACGGCCAATATCAGGAAGTGGCCTTGCTTTCGGCAATAAAATGTTGTTCGAACTCATACAAGAACTTCTACAAGAACTGCAGGCTGAAATTTGGGTATCCGAGATCTACAAATATAACCTGACATAAGTGGCAGATAATAAATGTATCAACTATAAACTACACAGACAACTGTGAGATAAAATAAACGCGAAGGTTTAATGATGGTAGCTATCAAACAGACGGTTCTGATTAATCTTTAAGAAGCATGAATAACTTGTTCTAGAATATGACCAAAAGAGGAAGCTGTCAAATGTAACTATTTTAGAATGTTAATCTAAAACATGGGGCTAAGTGAGAGCCCCTGAGTGACCCTCAAACAATGCTCAGTTTATACTGGGTGGCTTTGGAATTGCATTGACTCCTGCTGATTTCCCAATAATTACTGATAATTATCCCATTCAGACTAAAAAAGAAGAACAACAGCCTCTTTCAAAGGGCTAAGGGAAAACTTTGTATAGCAGCAGGCCTTTCCGTTTAGAGGTGAGAGGAAGTGTGTAGGGAATTATTTGAACATGAAGGCTGCTTTCTAATTGGCTTTGATAGAAATAGTTTGGGGAATGCTAGAGGAATGCCACAAGCAACTTACTTCCTGTCATATGTCTGTCTTGACCAGTTTGCAGAGTAACCCAATATTGACAGGAGTAAACAACAGAAATGCGTTGTAATCCTCTGATTAGTTGTCTGTTCGGTAATCTTCTGTCATCCTTCCAAAAATATATTTTTTTTTAAGCAGATTGTCCAGTATTTCCTAACAATGCTTAAAACTTGGTGGAAGGACATGCACATCAGAATTTAAACAAAAAATAAATAAATACCTTTTGCATGGCTTTGTATATTCTTGCTTTAAAGAATGGCATCCACAGAATATTGATCAGACATAAATGATACAATAAATATTCATATTAAAGGTTAAAACCCCTTCTGGCAATGCATAATCCAGGCTAAATGTCAGAAAGAAAATGTGAATTATAGCCAGGGGACAGTAGCTGTCATAATGGAATCTGCCAAACCTTGTAACTCATTAACTGTGAAGTGAGTCCATTGCTGCCTTCACCCCACACTGATCCTCTACTGCTTCCAGCCCTAAATCATGTCATCAACAGGAGGGGGTTTCTTTAAAATCATGATTGTTCTATCATTGACACCCTGCCCCTTGCTTGGAGTCAATCAATCAGCCTGTCACAGCCAGTGAGGGGCTTGTTAACATGGACATGTATGCTAAACTATGATAAGCAAAAAGTCCATAGATCTGTATATTTACATGTCTGTCATCTCAGCACACAATACTATGTATATGCTGTCAAGTCAATGGGGAGCAAATCCAAAAAGCTTAATTAAAATAAAGGTATAAATAGAAATGGTACCTTTTTTTGGGGACCTGGGAAATGGTCTGGGAACATGTACAAATAGCCAGAACTTGAAAAAGAGGTAGGGCACTGGGCAGCAAAGAAAGAGCCAAAGGGAGGGAGGTCTCCCCTGCACATGTCACTGTTCTGACTGAGGAAGTAGCAGGTACTGGATGACTAATTGACAGCTCCTACTCATCACTTTTTGGGACTTTGAAAAGACACTGCAGGAGAACCATAAGGAGCAGAGATTTAAGGTAAAGATTTTTTAGCACTACACAGTGAGGCCAGTAGTGGGTTACATTTTCGTTTTGGGGGTGAACATGCCCTTTAAATGGAGAGTGGTAATGCACTTAATTAACAGCCAATAACTTTAAAACTGTAGAACCTGGAATTACGGAGGCTTTACAAATAAATGAATCACTATCAGTATTACATATATAATTTACTATACAATTTACTCTTTGCATAATTGTTTTTTTTTTTTTTAAAGTCCTTCTGTTTACGTTGTGTCTAATTTAGCTCTGTTTGCCCAGAAGTGACCTTTAAAACAGAAGCAATTGAAGAGAGTTTGATAAATATTTCATATAGAAATAGTAGAATTAAGGGTATTTTTCCCCCCTAAGCACAGACTCATTGTATTCAGAAGAAAGTCTGCTTTGTAGCACTGCCATCTGTTCTGCATTCCAAATGAACGTATAACAATTATTATCCAATGTGCTTGTAAGAAGCATGTGAATAATTTGTTGATGTGTTGGTATTGTCGGCAAGGTCTCTGTTTGCGGATGACACAATGACCACTAAATGCTACGGATCATGTGCAATTATTGCAGGTGGATCTAGATAAATTGTCACATTGGGCTGCTAAGTGGATGATGAGATTCGATGTTGATAAATGTAAGGTGTTGCATTTTAGGCAAAAATCCTTGTGCTGCTTATTCTATAAATGGTTCTGTGTTAAATTAATCTCTGAAAAGGATCTTGGAGTTTTGATGGATAACAAACTTAAATGTAGCAAGCATTGTCAGGCAGCAAAAGCTCTAGCCAGAAAGATATTGTCTTGTATAAAGAGGGGTATGGATTCAAAGGAGAAAGATATTATTCAATCCTTTACAAAGCATTGGTAAGGCCTCATTTACAATATGCGGTACAGTTTTGGAATCCTGTGCACAAAAAGGACATCTTGGAAATGGAATCATTACATCATTGTAATTTTACCATTTATTGTAGCAGTTTACTTATTTTCACAGTGTTGGGGCTATAAGTAACAGTGGAGTCAGTTTTAACCTGGACGTACAACTAGAAAGCATGTTACAATGTAATATGCGCATTAAGGGTCAAGAGCGTGGATTAAGAACATACATGTGCATGGCATGTTAACCAGTATAGTGCTGTGGGTTTCTTTTAATTTGTTCTGTTAAACTCAGGAAAAACACAAAAATCACAGTGTTGCATATTTATTGCAATATATTTATTATTATCATAACGTGCGATATTGGTGCAAAATACCGACATCACATGGTATTTGGGACTGCGCAGTATCGTCCATAGGTTTCCCATAGCAGATTTTACCAAGCACGTTGATATTTTATGACGTGGTCATAATAAATAAAGATTAATAATTAATGGGCTGTATTTCTAAAGGATCAATATTGGCAATTACTGCTATTGATCCTTTTAGCAAATGCAGTATTATTTTATGAGGTGGCTATCGGTACTTTACGACTGTTGTGTTTTTTTACGTCTGCACTGCAAAAAACAACACCTGCATTTGTCAACACTCCGACATCTGGTGGTATGGACATGGAAACCAGTATCTGCATAAAACTACTAGTGGTAATGTTTCGACCATAATAAATTATCATTATCAGTAATTGCCAATATAGATTTAAAATGGCAACATGATCGGTAATGATCGATACAATGGGTTCAAAAATATAAAAATGTGCCCCAACGGCATGTGTTACTGTAATCCAAGGTGAATAAACTGGAGGCAGCTTCACTAACCTGCAATGGTAGCTCATGTAGATCTGTAGTGGACCTTGTCAAACCTGGGGGAAATAAAGAACAGAGAACTTTAGGGGTTGCTGTAGGTTTCAATTCATCAGCAACAGGAGTCATAGGTCAATGACAGGTTATAACAAACAGCTAATAGGAAAAAAGGGAAATGGATCAGAAAACAATGCCTAAAGGAAGGGATATCCTGCGACATCAGTGAGCTGGGCGACATGACTTTCCCTTGTGGTCCTATTTATCATCTCTCCTACTTTGAACTTGGATTGAAATAATGAGGAATTATAGTAGATTCAGCAATAATTCTCCCAGACATATTTCCTCCTTTCACATGATATTTTTAGATCGCAGTTGCCCATCTGTTCTACATCTCCTTCTGTTCAGCTTAATTGTACCTGCAAATAATGACTTGTTTATTTACACTGTTTCTTTCACTCCATCGGTTAAGTAGCCGCTCGCTGGGAAAAAAACATTTTACGTTGGCTTTAGGTAGAAATCTGTTTTTTAGAAATAATGTTTGTGCAGGCATCAACCCTTTATTTACCGCTTGTATGGGGCTGGGGGGTTGGGATTCTTGGTGGGGAACAGCGGCTCCCATGATGTCACCGTTAGAGTAGCGCTATCTTAAAAAGAAGAGTGATGTTGTTTCATGCCAGGTCCAACAACTGTGTTTTTCTTGGGTGGCTCTAAAACATTTTTTTCCCTCTTATCGACATTCAATATTTTAGAGATAAACAGAAAACAAATAGTCCTTTCTCTTACAATCAAAAACAAGACTGATTTTTGGGATGTATTCAAATGTTTACTTTCTGGTAGGCTGGATGGTAGCAATGTGTTCAGACGAGCACATTAGAGAGTCAGACAGAGAGCCGTAGCTGTGAAGTTCCACAATAACCAATGAAGATTTAAATACGGTACAGGAGAGTCAGATTTATATAGCAACAGTGGATTATATACTTCTAAAAGTAACTTGAACTTAAAAAAAACTGCACAATCCTTGTATCAACAGCAAGGTCAAGTTTAAAACTCATTCTGTCCTATCAACTCACTCAAATAAACCGTAACAAGATTAATTAAACGGAACATCAGAAACAGACATCGATTAAACCCATACATTAAAGCTGTTGCAGTCAGAACAAAGTAAATTGTTAAGTAGCAACAGCACACACCAATTGAGCAAACAGGGTCCTTGAAAGAGCATGTCCAGTCAAAAATAAAGTTTGGCTATAAATGTTAATCACCCCCCAAACCTAGCTTTCACATTGCTAATATATTCCAAAGATGCCCCTAAAGTGTCATACCTGACACTGTCCAGAAGCAGAAGTTTCATGTACCTCCTGTTTTTACATTCCACTTAGTATTTTCGAGATTTATAGAAATTTCAAAATAGGCGATTTGTAAAATAAAAATTTCTACAAATATCGAAAATTTCCAATTTTTAAATTTAGAAAATTTTTGAACGTTCAATAATTATCGAAAACTGTTCCACAGTTCGAAAAAGTCAGAAATCCACAAAGTCGGGGTTTCAGCAAATCTATAAAATCCATTTTTGAAATCGGGTTCGACTTTGGGTCCATCTCTAATGGAGCTAAAAGGTCCCCACAGAGTATAAAATGAAATGGAGATTTTTTATAACAGAAGGTACCTCACAGCCTCATGTCAACATAATAGCATTGCCCTAATAATTTAACATATAAAAAATATTTCTCACTCCCAAAGAAATGGGCGGGGACATGCAAAGTATCTCATTTATAGCTTGTAGCTAATGCATGTGTCCAGATGCAATACAACCTAATGGTATAGAGCAGGGGTGTTAAACTTGGGACCTCTCACATGTTTGAAACTACAAATTCCAGCATTCTGTTTGCAGTAAGTTTCTTCTTTATGTCCATGGGCTAATGAATGTATACGGATGAAATACAGCCTACTGATATAGAGCATGGGTGTTGAACTTTTCACATGTTTCAAAACTACAACTTCCAGCATTCCCTGGCTGCACAGAATGCTGGAAAATTTAGTTTTCATACATCTGGAAAAACATTTTCATACATAATGGAATAAAGCCATTACAGACGTTAAAAGCCTATGATCAAGCTTTAGGGCTAGGCCCCACTAGCCCGTTTTGGTGTGCGATGTGCGCTGCTATAGAGCAGCGCACAGCGCACACCAATAGAGGATGATGGGCGTGGCCCCATTATGGCCGCTGCCCTGCAGTGCACTGCTGACCCTTTTCACAGCGCATGTGATTACCATTTTTGTTGCGCTGCGATAGGGATACATCAAAGAGATTGCAGCACACACGCAGGGTATCGTGCATGGATCGTGCAACATTGCAATTTTGCTATGTCTCGCGATTCCTGCGTGCTCCCTAGTGGGGCCTTGCCCTTAGCAATTCCTACCCAAGGGCTTCAACATGCAAGTGGTCCATCTGCCCTCCCTTTACATCCACAGCTATGACACTATTGGAATAGGGAAGGATTATATAGGTCACTTTAGGCAGTAAGAGTAAGGAACCTTACAAAAACTTTCCCTCCATTTCCTATTCCTCCTTCCTGAGAATAGATCCAAGCAATCCTGCTACAATGTGTGGTTTAAACTAAACAGCACCATTGTGCAACCTAAGACCCTATAGAGGATCCAGATTAACATGCTAGGGTAACATGCTATTTCTCACTCCCAGCTTTCCAAGAGAAATGGGCAGGGATATGCAAAGTATCATCCTTTATATCCTCTTACATACATACACATTACTTCCTGTGTAGAATACAGAAAGTTGTTTTTTTTGATTGGACAAGACTGTCACATGTTTTACAAATAGCACATCATTGGATGTTATACAAACATTACCACTTCCTTTCAGTATTCACATGGAGACCCCTTAGCAGACACGGGGGTGGGATTTAAGCTCCCATTTTGACTATCCCATATTAAAATAGGAATCTCAGCTCTGTAAGTTTGTTTGTAAGTTTGTGTAAGTTGTATATTTTGTCTTTTTTTTGTACCTAATATAAGTCAGTGCTATACTTTATATACATTTATTGAGGGTCATTTAAATGGTAATAGGGAGATAGTACACACATACATATACACCTTTCCTATATGTAATATCCTATACCCCCCACCTCATCGGTATAGTCTGAAAAAACTCAGGACTTAGCAATTTTGATAGGCCAAACTTTTTGCCTATTTAGAAATACGATCAAGTGGTTAACGAATAACAGCGGCGATAGTGGAGGCAAAAAGTTATCAAACCTTTATAAATATGCCCTTATTTATAAACAACAATTTTTTTACTTTTTTCTACTTCTACTCTGGTCTCATGTCAATATTTAAAGATATGTTTATCATTTTTCGGAGACAATAACCATCCTGCCCATCCTGCCAAAGAGTTTCAGTTGTTTAACCCATTGCAGCCTGAATATTCATGGAAATTACACTTTTTTTATAATAAACAAATGTACAGAAAATATGTAATAATAAGAATGACAGAATAACAGAGTAAACTAGAAAGGGAAAGTTTAAAGGGACACTAAAGTCCCATAATCCAGAAAAACAACTATTTGCCATTCGTTTGTATTATTTACAGGGAGGTGAGAACGCTTATTCTCACCTCCCTGTAAATAATAGGACGCTCGGGTGACCTGGAACTTACCTTACCGCCGCTCCACTCGCAGCCGCTCCTTCACTGACAGCCACTCTGTCCCGACCGCGTGCCCTATCTTAGGCGCATGCGCGCCAATACAAAAGATAGGGCGCGCGATCGGGAGAGAACAGCTGTTCAGTGAAGGAGCGGCTGCGAGTGGGGCGGCGGAGGTAAGGTAAGTTCCAGGTCACCCGAGCATAATTATATTCACAGGGAGGTGAGAACGCTTATTCTCACCTCCCTGTGAATAATACAAACGAATGGCAAATAGTTGTTTTTATGGGTTTAGTGTTCCTTTAAGTATAAATTTTGAATTTGGCTCGAAGGGCTGCATTTTGGAAGGGAATATGTGTGTTTGCTGCAGATTTTAAAACTCATTAATGGGAATGATGAGTTTGTAGTGAACGCTTGTTTGGGACAAAAAAAAGCATTTGTGTATACCCAGCCCAAAGTGGTGCTAATTTTGATCCAATTAATCAGAAAGCTAACATCTGATTGGTTATGGCAAAATTAGCACCATTTTCAATGATAAGAACTTTTATTGAATCGCTCTGTATCTTTTTGATGATTGGTCAAAATTTTTTTTTTACTTTAGTTACCCTTTAAGTATGGCTGCCACAGTAATGGATAAGTAGATCAGTAGGTGTGTGTACCTGTGTCAGGTTGGGGGTTAAAAAAACAAACTTTTCTGATGATTGGTCAATTTTTTTTTTTTACTTTAGTTACCCTTTAGGTATGGCTGCCACAGTAATGGATAAGTAGATCAGTAGTTGTGTGTACCTGTGCCCGGTTGGGGGTTAAAAAAACAAACTTTTTTGATGACTGGTCAAAATTGTTTGTTTTTTAACTTTAGTTACCCTTTAGGTATGGCTGCAACAGTAATGGAGGGGTATGTCAGTAGGTGTATGTAACTGTGCCACATGGGGGTTGAAAAAACAGTTTGTAGTGAACGCTTGTTTGGGACAAAAAAAACTTTTGTTTGTACCCAGTCCAAAGTGGTGCTAATTTTGATCCAATCAATCAGAAAGCTAACATCTGATTGGTTAGGACAAAATTAGCACCATTTTCAATGATAAGAACTTTTATTGAATCTCTCTGTATCTTTTTTATTATTAATCAAAATTAATTTTTTTGACTTTAGTTACCCTTTAAGTATGGCTGCCACCGTAATGGAAAAGTAGATCTGTAGGTGTGTGTACCTGGGTCTGGTTGAGGGGGTATGTCTTTTTTGTGTTTATAACCATAAAACTATCTTTTATTGAGGATAAATCTAAATTAGTTTTTTTGACTTTAGTTACCCTTTAAATATGGCTTCCATGGGAATGGAAAGGTAGGTCAGTAGGTGGGTGTACCTGGGTCTGTGTGGGGGGTTGGGGGTATCACCATTTGTATTTATGACCATAAAAAAAACTGTTTTGAAATATCCACATTTGTTACCATTATAGTCTATGGGAAAATTCGCCGATAGTCTATGGGAAATTTGCCGATAATGCCGTAACGCTTCTGCGGATTCCTTAGCTAGAAGATAGCACACTTCTCCTATATGCCCCGCACGTCTGTACCGAATTTCATGTCTCTAGCTCAAAAACTGTGGAAGGAGATACGGTCCAAAAAAGCGGAAGAAGAAAACGGAAGAAGAAAAAGAAGAAACAGAAAGAACAGTAATTTGGCTTTTTCAAGCCAAAGTAAATATAGAAACAAAACTGTAGGTAATGCTCTCCGTTTTGTTCTATATTGTTTTGTCTAACCCTGAAGTTAAGAAGTAGCCAGGGAATATCTTTTAAGAGATAGCTATCTCGTTTTACAGTGTGTTATTACAAGAAGCCGTGCCTGTGACAACATATATATTTTATTTAACTTTAATATTCCCTTTAAAATCCCAGCTCAGTAGCTTGGGCTCAGCGAATTGATTGCTTTCTATGAAACCAGATCCTACAACCAATCTTGAATTTGTTATGAGGCTCTTGTTGACAAGGGAAGATTGTCTCTTGCTTGAATGAAGAATTCTTTGTTTAACATTGGCACGGTTTATTTTTTCTGCTTGCGCTAATGCTTATTTTTCAGATAGCCCCCATGGTTTCATGGCTGAGAAGCGAACAGCTGTTAGGAGTGAAGTGTCACTACTTATCTTGGCTTCCAGCTTTGAACGTTGAGCACTTTGACGAAGACCTGAAGACAGTAGTTATGGCTGGGACCAGAGGGCATTTTTTTGTCAAAAGTCCCAGAGGAGAGGCAGAAAATGGATACAAAGTGGTTCGATAATCTCAAATTCTAGAACATTCCTCACTCCAATTATAGACGTCTGTTACCTTTTCCTCTGCAGCTGAATTGCATTATTGTTTTCATTCACTTATTAAGCTCCCTGTACCGTAACATTATACAAAGGAAGAGATTACATTATAATAAAGAACCTTAAAAAAAGGCCAAGGCTCACGTGAGATTAAACGCTGCTTATTCCGTACCTTTAAACTATATTGTTTAGGATATTTCAAAGTAATTTCCCCTTAGTACTAACCAATGTCATTATGCAGCTCAAATTATGTAATTTCACATTAGAATGCTTGACTACGCGTGATCAAAGTAAACATATATATTATACATTATACTTTCTTATACATTATACTTTACTAATTAGACAGTATTTTAATAAACCTGCATTTCCAGTTTATTACTAGCTGCTTTGATCTTATCTTCAACTAAATTTAGGATTTTTAATATATATCAAGTTAAAAGTCAATGGTACTTTAGGATTGATCAGTCTGTCTGTCTATCTATCTATCATCTATTTTTCTCTATCTTTCTGATTATCTAATTCTCTTCCTATCATATCTTTCTTTATATATATGTCTGTCTGCCTATCTATTTATCTATCTGTCTATCTATCCATCATTGATCGCACTTGCGCATGCGCATAACATACTAAGTCCGTCGGAACCTGTCAGAGGACACGACAGAGGCGCAATAGATCGGGAAAGTAGCTTACCTTCGTTTTCAACACAAAATGAATGGGTCAGGACAGGAGCTATTTTTGAGTTTCTGCATCGAATATTCAATATTTTTTAAATATTTGAAATCAAGGACTTGCTATTTCTCCCATATCCAAAATCGAGGGTTCACATATCCAATATTTCTTGAAATTAGCCCTGTATGCTCAGTCGTTTCTGAAAACTAACTTTCAAAAATTGCTAATTCTCACTATTTTATTTAAAAATTTGATGATTATCAAAAATTTCAGATAAATCTGAAAATTCTTTCAAATTGTTTTGATAGTAGTCTATCAAACAATTAGTTTGTGAATTATCTATCGAGCTTCTTGAGTACATTAAATGGTTTTCCTCCTAAGAATATTTATGGATTCAGTACTTTGTTACATGTGGCAATTGTGTATTTTTTGAGGTCCTCATTCTGCTAATCCTCAACTATTTCAGCTCTAAACAAACATATTCTGCTAAGACTCTTCCCTTCTTAGTCACCTGAAGGGGCCATAACTCAAATGTGAAGACAGAGCTCTACCAGCTTCTGGAAATAGTCTCCCTTTTGGTGTCAGAACAGGGCAGCATTATGACCTTTTTAGTACATAAACACAAATTTCAACAACAGCTGGTTCCTTGTTCCAGTAGTTTAGCTTTATTCAAGGTCAGTCATTAAAACACAAAGGGTGGGCTTGTTATCTCTTGGTTTTTAAAACTCCATTGGCTTGCCTGTGCTTCTGTCTCAATGATCTACTTCATACATACTAAGAATGCCATTAGGACACAGATATTTTGAGGGAACATTATGACATAGAACCAAGTAAATGTATGATTTAATAAAACTGGTTTTGGTGATTAAGAGTTGAATAACATTGAACAATGAAAAAACAGTAATTCGCTTTAGAATCAATAGAGCATTTTTGGAGAAACCTGCTCTTATTACTTCTGTCAACTCTTTTTGACCTTGTACAAATCACTTTATCTTCTTGTGAGATGCGTCAGTTAAGGATACAATCTTATGGGGCTCATTCATCAAGATAAAAGCTCTGTACCCTTGGTTGTAGATTCCATCTACAGGAACCAGTAAAGGTAACACTATGGGAATATTTTGAGTAATTTATTATTATGGCAGCAAAAAATTGTTACAATAATTCCAGCCTCTTCTAACTATTAACCAACATTATTACTCACAAAAAAAAGCATCCTTTCCAAAAAAACTCTATTCGGCTAACAGAAATCTGCATAAAGTGCATAGGGTTAGTTACGCAACGGCAGATCTGAGCTAATCTGAATAATGTGTAGAGATTTGCAGATAATATTTTAAAATTCTGCTGAAGCAAAAACTCTAATTCAATTGGAATGAACATTCTGCTCATTTTTAAAAACCTTCTTTTTCATTTTGAAGTTCACTACATTACTATTATTAATCTATCAGTTAGGAGTACACACAATGGGTGTACATCTCTAAGGCTGGGTACCCATATCGGGTATGGGTCCGTTGGCCGAAAATATACTTTATTATGCATTATACTTTATTTTAATAAACCTACATTTCCAGTTTATTACTAACTGCTTTGTTCTTCTCTTCTACTGAATTTAGGATTTTAAATACTTATCAACTAGCAGTTGTACCCGGCATTGCCCGTGTACACATGTGGGTAAAGTATTTTTTACATGCAGGTGTGTGTTTGGCTTAGATTGGAGAGACAGGGGGAAAGAAGTGCACAGTTGGTAATGTACGTCATGTATGTAATAGATATGAGTTGAGGAGGTGACATTGCTTGAGGGACATATAGCACACATGTTTATAGCAAAACTTAATTTACAATGTTATCAGTTTTTCCACTTGGACAGTAAATATACAAATGTTGTGGTGAACATGCTACATGGAATTTGTCGTGCAGAAAACATGTTAAATGCAACTGAATATCGCAGCACTTGAGTGACTGATGGGCGTCAGTATCTCTGAAGCATGTGACGTGCGGCTCTTTGTCTGTGTTGTTAAAGCCGGGCTTCATTCTGTTGTGCTGTCTGAGCGTTGTGTGTTTTTATTAAGTATGCTCTATTTTTTGCACATTAGTTAGCAGTAATTGACTATTAGATCCCAATCAATAAAGTCCGAATTGAAAGTGCCATCATGTCTTTGTTCTTTTAGTTGTGACATGTGGGCAGTGTGTGTCTGGTGCTTAAGTCCAGGTAATGCAGGTAATTCCCATGTAGTCTATACCCTCCAACCATCCCGGTAGTAGGTGGATGGGGCATGTCTGCGATGTTGCGGTGGGTGGGGTCACGGCATTCTAGAGTGTGGATGGTCTGGGGGCATGTCTGTGATGTTGTGGTGTCTAGGAGGCTTGCATGTGACATTTGGGGGCATGGCTGCGCTGTTTCAAAGCATGGGCGTGGCCATCTCATTTAGGGGCTTGCGTATGTTTTGGGGCATGGGTGTCAAGTTTGGGTGTGTGGTGTTTGGAAGTGTGCCTGTGATATTTGGAGGCATGGACAGGATGTTTGTGGATGTGGGCATGATTTTGGGATGTACCTGTCATGTTTGGGGGAGTGGCTGTGATGTATAGGGGCCAATCATAATGGTTTGGGTAGCGTGCTCACAATTTTTGGGGGCACAGTTGCGATGTTTGAGGGGCATGGCAGTTATCCTTGGGGGCTTGGCCTTGATGGTTGGGGTATAAGCGTGATTTTTGGCGGTGTACCCGTGACAGCAATATCTGGGGGGCGTAGTCCAGGGTTAATATTTGAAATTGTAATGTGTTACAGACCTTAAGGGAAATGTGTGGTTCCCTCTGTTATAGAAGCTTTTGTTCTGTGTGTGCAGCTCTCTGAGTTGTGTAGCCGTATATTACGCTGTTGTTGTGTCACTGAAGTGGAGTCTGTGTCTGTGTTACTTAATTGGGGAATCACACTCTACAAGTGACGTGCAGGCTTTTTATTGGTCAAACTGGACTTCATGGGCATCGGCCCTTTCAGAGGGCATTGCCGTTATGGTGAGTCCTTCATACATATATACATACATATATACATACATACAATATTTCTACTTTATATAGTAGATACAGGTCTATGGTACTTTAGGATCGATCTGTCTGTCTATCTATCATCTATCTGCTGTATTTATCTCATTATTTGTCAGTCTATCTATCAATCTATCTATCTATTTATCTTTCTGTCTATCTATCTATCTATCTATCTATCTATCTATCTAACTCTGTTATCTATCTATCCATCTATCTATCCATCTATCTATCTATCTATCTATCATCTATCTATCTATCTCTCTAATCTATCTGTCTATTATCCTATCTCTATCATCTACTATCTACTATCATCTCTCTATCTATCTATCTATCATCTATCTATCTATCTATCTATCTATCTATCTTTCTGTCTATTTATCTTTCTGTCTTTCTATCTATCTATCTATCTATTTATATTTCTGTCTTTCTCTTTATCTAGCTATCTATCTATCTATCTATCTATCTGTCTGTCTGTCTGTCTGTCTGTCTGTCTGTCTGTCTGTCTGTCTTTCTATCTATCTATCTATCTATCTATCTATCTATTTATCTTTCTGTCTTTCTATCTAGCTATCGATCTCTCTATCTATCTATCTATCTATCTATCTATCTATCTATCTATCTATCTATCTATCTATCTATCTATCTATCTATCTATCTATCTATATGTTTGTCTTTCGATCTGTCTGCCTATCTTTTTATGTCTCTATCTATCTATCTATCATTGATCTGTATGTATCCTGCCTCACAATGTTTCCTTAATGTTCGGACATTTGATCACAAACTGAATGGGTCAGTACAGGAAGGTGCAAGCTATTTTAGAGATTCCGCATCAAATATTTGATCATTTTTAAATATTTGAAATCAAGGGCTCACATATTTTCTATTTCTCCCATATTCAGAATCGGGGGTTCACATATTCAATATTTCTTTAAATCGGCCCTGTATATTCAATCGTTTTGTGATCAAACGTGGGGGAAATTGTCAGTAATAGTTGGTCGATGGGTGTGTACATCCCTAAGGCTCGGTACACACCATACAATATTTATCTGGTGACTGACCAATATTATCATGTATCGTTCTGTTGGGCGAAAATATTTTATGGTGTAGTTGCCGAACGACCAGTCGCGTTGCAGACAGCTTGCTAGTGGTGAAGGTTGGCCAGCACAAATGTTGTCCCGTGTGCACCCAGCCTAATAACAGCACACATGCAATCAACTACTGTATTCATAATACAGAAACTGCACCATTTACTGTAGAAAGATTTCAGCATCTTATCTAAACTTTAATCAACTTATCAATCAATCGACAAATTCTGTTGATAGCTCTAGAGCAAAACAATAGAGGAAATATTCCATGTCTATTACCTTTTTATTAAAAAATACCAGGCTCAACATATATCAACATAGTATATCCATAATAAAATAGCAGGAAATGGGTAGAGTTAGTGTTTATGCAATGTTGGCACTCTGATGATAATGAAAGCTATTCCTAGCATGATGTAAGCATTTCCGACTTTTTTTTAGGAATTCACAGACAATATGAAAATTAAAGGCAAAGCATAAATGGTTCCTTTGTTGCAGAAAATGATTATATTTAATCTACAATTGTAGAACTCTTAATAACTCATCAAGCGTCCAGGTGAGATTAGACATTGGAATGGTATCGGCTCCCTCTACTTGAAAGCATTCTAGTTCTTCCTATACTGTAACATAAGCATCCTTTTGTGGGCTTAGATATTTAAATCATTATGTTTGTTTTTGGGAGAATACTTTATCAGGGAGATTCAATAAAAGTTCTAATCGTTTAAAATGGTGTTAATTTTGCCCCAACCAATCAGAACTTATGTAACATTTGAAAGCTAAGATCTGATTGGTTGGGGCAAAATTAGCACCATTTTAAACGATAAGAACGTTTATTGAATAACCCCCTATGTTAATTAATATTGCAACCCTTAATTAATGTACATATGCAGAGTAATAAAGGAATAAGGAATATCCACATACTAAGTCTTATTGTATAACATTAATAGTATAGTATTTGAGGTTGAATAAAGACATACGTCCATCCAGTCCAAACCATCTAGCAATATCCTCATTTCCTGCCTAACTGTTGATCCAGAGGAAGGCAATAAAATCCCACCAAATTTATGAAGGGGGAAAAAATTCCTTCCTGACTTCGAGTGGCAATCGGAAATTTCCCTGGATCAACTCTACTTTATGTATCAATACCAGTAACTTGCAACATTCCTTGTTTGCAGAAACTCATCCAGCTTTTTATTAAACTGACCAATGAACCTGCCATAACAACGTCCACTGGAAGACAGTTCCATAGCTTTACCGTTCTCACAGTGAAAAACCCTTTCCGAGCTTGAAGCCTAAACCTTTTTTCTTCAAGTCTTAAGCGATGTCCTCGTGTTCTCTGACATTGGGGAACAATGCCCCAGATAGTTTATTGTATGGCCCGTTAATGTATTTATACACAGCATCTACAGTCAATAGAACTCATTGTATTATGTACTCACCATGTATTGCTACATCCAAGGAGTAACAATAAAAATCATTTAATTAGACCAATTTCAATCCAGATAATGGATATTTTGGATGTTAATCTTTTCTCTGCTACAGGTTTAATGCCTTCATTTACCAATTATCTTCCAATTAAACTTGTCAAGAATATACTCTTCACTTTATTCTATATCACATACTGTCTACTTAGTGGTTACAAGATACATAATACTGCCTTTGGGCTTTGGACCTTAGACTTCCATTTAACTGATAGGTAGGTGCACCACCCAGTGGCCAGACTAAATTTTTCAACAGGAAAAATAGAATCCAACTAAAGCTACCATATTTCTAACCCTAAAAAGCAACCCAAGGCTACACTAGTGTTAACATCTAATAATCTGGCAACACTAGTATTGCTGGAAATCCGCTTCAGTTTTGGTTTGAGTGAGTTTGTAAATACCATTTGTAATGATTAACAACAGAGGAATCAAAGCCAGGTCCAATGGCAAACCAGATAGAGAGCTTCAAAAATCAAATTTTGGGGTGGTGCTGAGCTAACCTAAGATGGTGGAAAGTAACATTTACTTGGATTTGAACTATTACGTTACTTAAGAATTTTTCAGTTTGTAGCTGTCCCCTTAGAGGCAGTTTGTTCCTATGGACATACTGGGACCAGAGGTTTCAACATGAAACCATTTTTATCTGTCTCACAATGTAAGGTCCCACGTAGAGATGTCCGAACTTCGCAAAATACGGTCCGCTCGAGGATCCGCAAATTTTTGAAAAAAATTGAAAATTCGAAAATCTGCAAGCGGACTCTTTAAAACCTATTAAAATGAAAGTTCGTCAAAATCTGTTCTTCGAAAATGAGGATTTTTCGAAAATACGAGGATTCTTCGAAAATACGGACCCGAAAATGTGGCTTGCTACGTCCAAAAATGTGAAAAATCTGCGAAATTTCAAATTTACGTATTTTCCCGAATTTTCGAAAATATGAGAAATCCTCGTAATTTCAAAATTTTCTAAATCACGGTTCGGAAAAGTTCGGAATGCGGAAAACCGGAAAATCCGCGATATCCGCCGTTTGCGAATGAGGTAAATCTCCCGCAGATACGGGTTCGGATATGCGAACTGGGCCATCACTAGTTCCACGGAATGTCCACTGTCCTAGTAACGTGGGTTAATGTCACTACTAAATAAAACCCAAATGCGCAGTAAAAAATCCACAGCAATGTTCTTTTTTTTTAAATATACAGACAGAATTTAGTTTGAATCATTATGAATTATTCAACTACAGTGTCTACACCTTTTCTGTATGTGTGCGTCTATATTCTTAGAGGGCAGTTACCAATCTGCTTGCCTTAGCAGAAGACCTCTTAATAGACACAATGGCATAGACACTGTCACTGCTATGTTAACAGGGCTGCAATTATTATTTTGTAGCATCCTTTGTCAACACTGTGTCCTCGCCAACGTTTGTATAAATTCATATTGGCAGTGCAAAAACCTTTTGTATAAATAGAAACTGTGTCATATTGTAAATCAAAATAAAAAAACACAATTTAACTCTTCTTCAAGGGTTCCTAATAAATGGTACTGCCAAAGGTCAAATTAAACTATAACTGAAAAGTAAGGGAAATCCTTTCCAGCCTAGTAAAAAATGAAATACACATTGCTATTTACAGAGATGTATCTCTTTCCTTATTATTAAATAAATCACTGTTATTTATGGTGGCATCCCTTTAAATTTATTATGTTAGGGGCCATACTGTACAGGAAAAAAATGGTTTGAAAAAAGAAATCCGACACAGACACTTCCTTATGGAATAGGAAGTCTATTTGATAATTATACATTCGGGAGCTCTTAGTTATAAAAAGGGACTGGAGTCAGCCCCCTGTGCATTACATCAATCTGCAGATTCCTTTACATTTCTATTCAATAAAAGAAAAAAAATCAGGAAATTTCTTTTCTAAAGGAACAGTACAGCAGGAAAAGGGAAAATGTAATTATATGCTGTCTGTGACAAAAGGGAAGTCTAGACAGTGTTGGATCTTAGTGTAAATGGTTATTTCCTGACAAAAGGGAATCGTTGGAACATACCGACAGATGTGCAATCTGCATTGTTATTGCACAAGCTTATAGCTGGAGATTTTTTTATATGGGACACAGTTGATATTGACGTACACACGTCAAATTTTACAGACTAGGGACGGTACACGAGTGCGTTTATGTGGCCGTTTCAGCCGACAATAGTTTCTTGTACAAAAAACACCAAAATAAGGTTATTGGTGGGGGTGCAGCTCAAAACTGGGACCCAGTTTCAGTCACATATTGACCAATTATATTTTAATAAAATATTAAAACATGATTGGTCAATATTTACCCATATGATTCCTAGGACTGAAATTTTAGACTATCAATATTGGATTTTTTCAGCAATCCTATATAAAGAGGTGAAACCTGCACAGAATTTAGAAGTGAATGAGTGAAAATGGCAACATTGGCTCACGCTGTGTGATTGACATTGGCGGTGACATAGGAGCTAGTGAGAAAGAAGACCTCAGAGATGTAAAAAGGTCCTTTTTAGGACCAGGGATGGTCCCACTTTTGAGCTGCTGGACCCCTTATCATAAAGACTCTTATCAAAGCCCAAGGGCTCATTTTAAGAGCCAATGAGGGTCCTGGTTTCGAGCTGCAAGTCCCCCAAAAAAGTAAATTGTCAGTGCCACAAGGGCACTTAAAAGTTCTGGGGAGGGTTGTTCAGATTCTTATCTCAAGCCTAAAAGGGAACTTGTCAATGCCACAAGGGCACTGATAAGTGCCGGGGGGGTCTGGTTTCGAGCTGGGTGACCTTAAGCCCCAAAGGCTTCTGGTTGGGTGCGGGGTCGCTGCCTGGGACCCCACATCGCCGGAAATTTATGCTAATGCTTAAAGGGCATTTCCACCCCCAAAACTATAATCCCCCCAACTACTGGCCCCACCATGTAGTGTAGTTTAATCCTTACCTCACATCCCAGCTCCATAGGGTTCTCCGGTAGTGCCCCCCCAAAGTCCCAAAAACTGCCCACCAGGAGGCTAGCAGGTCCATATAGGACTCTGCCTGCTTCCTGGCCTCCCGGAGATTTTGGCCATGCGTACTGCAGCTCTTCTCCCCCCTCCCTCTCCCTCCCTCTCCCTCCCGTTCTTTCATCCCTCCCCCTAGCTTCAAACCCCTTTATGGCAGCCTTCCCCCATGTCCCCCCACCCCAACCGCATAAATTTTATTTTTAGAAAGCTCCCAATCTTTTACTTACCTCTCCCTTCCGTTCTACGCGGAAGTGAGCTGCCGGCAGCCGCGTCCGTGATTGGCTGCCACTCAGCCAATCACAGACGCGGCTGCCGGTCCCCGCCCTCTGCTTGCATTTCCTCACAAGCAGAGGGCCGGGAGCGCGTCGGAGGAAAGAGGGGAGGTAAGTAGAGTTTGGGGGGCTTTTTAAAAAAATAAATAATGCAGTTGGGGCTGGGAGCCCATGGGGAATGGCATATAAAAAAATAAATATTAGGGTGGACATGCTCTTTAAACACGATATTAAATTTAGAGGAGCGCTGGAGGCTCTCAGTATATTCCCCTGATATTGTCTACTTCAGACATAGGCTTTTATAAAAACTGGATTAAAGTCTACACAAACATTATCATCATTTGTGTTATTAATACAGGTATAACATGTTTCCTACAACCTCATCCTGTTCGGCTCTGTTAATGTTTTACTTGTTCTCACTTGATACCGATGAATGTTTTCCTTTTTATTTTATTATACCCTGGAGTTGTGACTGGTCCTTCCTGTGTTCATTCCCATGTCTGAGAAAACTCTGTGTGATCAGTTTAATTTGTAGGTGTGAGTGCAGGGGATTTATTAAATGATACCTTCCTGTGTTTTCTCTTTCACTGCTCGCTTTTATCTACATGGCGATCTTATTCCGCTTTCTTTTCCTGTATTCAGATCTAAAGCCATTCATATTTTTATTATAAGGGACTGTACTGTCCCGTAGCCCCATATAAATTATTAATCAGCTGACCTGTAACCTATCCAACTTACTATACCAGGATAACAAATACTGGAGTCATCTATATGTAGGGAATAGGTCTTAATAATTATATACTATCCCCATCTGGAATCCTAATGTTATGTTCGCTATGGTTACAATGATGGACTTTAACACAGAAACCTAATAAAAGACTAAATCCTGGTAAGTATCTGGATTTTACCTCCTTTCCCCTGATCAATAAAACTCAGGCATGGGCCATGATTGACACTAAGGATAAGGTTAGAGAAGCAAATACCGTAAATACATTTTTTGGTCTGTAATACCCATCTATACTGGCAATACACTGGGTTAGATATGACAAAACATAAGACAAATGAGTGAAATTTACTCCATGGAGACATAAGCCAGACACTAGACTTTGTTCTATGGAACTATATGTTGGATCAATCCCTTGTTTTAGAGAAAGTTAAAGGGCTTAGAACTATTCTGTATTTACCACACAGCTAGGGGGAGCTCATCTGTATTTATTGCTTGTCACACAGCTAGGGGGAGCTTATCTGTATTTATTGCTTGTCACACAGCTAGGGGGAGCTCATCTGTATTTATTGCTTGCCACACAGCTAGGGGGAGCTCATCTGTATTTATTGCTTGCCACACAGCTAGGGGGAGCTCATCTGTATTTATTGCTTACCACACAGCTAGGGGGAGCTCATCGATTTATTGCTTACCACACAGCTAGGGGAGCTCATCTGTATTTATGCTAGTCACACACAGCACTGGGGGGAGCTATCTGATTATTGCTTGTCACACAGCTACGGGGGAGCTCATCTGTATTTATTGTTACCACACAGCTACGGGGAGCTCATCTGTATTTATTGCTTACCACACAGCTACGGGGAGCTCATCTGTATTTATTGCTTACCACACAGCTAGGGGAGCTCATCTGTATTTATTGCTTACCACACAGCTAGGGGAGCTCATCTGTATTATTGCTTACCACACAGCTAGGGGGAGCTCATCTGTATTTATTGCTTACCACACAGCTAGGGGGAGCTTATCTGTATTTATTGCTTACCACACAGCTAGGGGGAGCTCATCTGTATTTATTGCTTACCACACAGCTAGGGGGAGCTCATCTGTATTTATTGCTAGTCACACAGCTAGGGGGAGCTTATCTGTATTTATTGCTTACCACACAGCTACGGGGAGCTCATCTGTATTTATTGCTTACCACACAGCTAGGGGGAGCTCATCTGTATTTATTGCTTGCCCCACAGCTAGATGGAGTTATTTGTAGTCTATTGCTTGCCATACAGCTGAGGGGGGGGGGTCTGTATTCCACTGTGCAATATTAATCTAGTAATTTTTGTCAAAACAATGTGAGGCCAAAGCATTACTATATGAAGCAAATCTAAATGAAATTGCATTGTATCTGTGTGCATGACCCCCACCCATGGGTACAGCCTTATTTACAGGGCACCTGAATATTCTTTGAGTGTCCATGAAAACTGTATCTAGTAACTTCACTGCAAAAGATGATTCTAATAGATGGGGCCCTAGGGCACACTGTGATTCGGGGCCATTCTTTGCATAGTCCCTTTGCATGGGGAATCATTCTAAGAAATAGCAGTTTGGTTTTTTGGATCACCAAGTAAAACATGTAAACTTGTATGTATTGCTTCTTCTAAAGTTTCCTGGGCCTTTGGAGTGTAGGTTGTCCGGAGGATACTCCTGGAGTCTCACTACAATAGTTCCTCCTGTAGGTAAATTGACTTGACAGTTTTATTTTGGTTAGCCGCGTATTTGGCAAAATGAATAATATTCTGCTGATTGGCTATTTTGGGTCAATCCTTAAGAACACAATGAAGTTGGCCTGGGCGTTGCATATACCAACATTTACTGACTAGTAAGCATTGATGTAGCTCCTAACCTATGGGCCTGATGCAGAGCATGGGTCTGGGCCACTCTGGGCATAAAGGACCCCCTACCCCGCATTATGTCCTGGACAATATCCCCCACCCAAAAATAACAAAAAATCCTTTTAATAGTGTCCCATCCAGGCATCCATCAGATGGGATTGAAAGAACGAATCAGGGGCATAACTGTATAGTGCGCCCTTACAATGTAATGTAAAGTGCCTGCTGTGGTGATGCCTTGTGTCTCTTTGAAGCAGGCTATAATGCCTAGACTCTGGCCTGCACCCCCTGCTCCCCTGGTAGCTACACCCTTGTTGGTAAATCTACTCTCATTATTCCTTACCAATGATGACAAATGCTTAAAGGAGAACTAAACCACAATTGTTATACTCCATAATCTGAAAGCATCACCCCCAAGAACACCACTCCAGTAAACAGCATTAAATAGAATGAAAAACTGGATAAGATAACTGCGTGCATGTGCACTGGCTGGACACACCTTCTGACTTCAGTCACATGGCCCCCTATTTTCGGTAATCTTAACTGTAACAGTATTGGCTACAGACTACTAGTAAATATGACCTGTTCTAACAAGTTCCTGCAGTAGTAAACTACTATTGGGCATGTGCAAAGAACACAATGATCAGTGACCCCACTGTACACTACTGGAATGCCTGAAAATAAAACACAAACCACATGTTAGAAAGGTAAATTTCCCATCACCCATATCAATTGAACTCATTTCACACGGAATTATCTGTAAGGGCTAGGCCACACCAGGCCGTTTTAACACGGAATCCGATCACGTGTTAAAAATCACATGCTAGTTTATGGCCCCGCTAGCTTCATTGTGCTGCAGTTACTGGAGCGTATGTGATCAGCATTTTTTTGCACAATCACATGTGTTCTGATAATGGCAGGTTGGCGGATTGCAGCGGAATCGTGCACCGATTACAGATTACTGCTTTTATATTTTATAATGTGCTTTTCTTTCTGATTAAGTGTTGTTCTGAGGTTTTAGTTGCCCTTTAAGTAAGAGGCAATGTGCATCATTCTCATCCAGTAATGCTGAGGCCTCACTACAATGGACCAGAATTACGTGCACTTGAGTGTTCAATGCTAGTGTGATAATGTGAGTCGGCGCACGATTCCGCTGCGATCCGCCAATCTGCCATTATCGGAGCACATGCGATTGTGCAAAAAAATGCTGATTACATAAGCTCCAGTAGGTGCAGCACAATGGACCTAGTATGGCGTGATTTTTAACATGTGATCAGATCACGTGTACAAACAGGCTGGTGTGGCCTAACCATTACAGATAATTCTGGTGAAATGACTTATGTAGAGTGCAATCCAGCAACCCATGGTTTGATATGTATATAACTGTATACATATCATGTAATACAAAGTATCATGGGTAGTAACTAATAATAGCCATTCTACAACTAGTTTTTACCAATCCACTACATATAGAGTAGTAGGAAAAATCTTTTACCCGTGATAGTTTGAATTGTGATTAGGCCATAAAAGCCATGTGTACCTTATGGTGTTAACAGCTAATATATCTGTTTGCTACTACAACTTCAGAGTATTCTGAAACATTGCTCGCCATCACGTATGCATCTAGCTTGATGGTGCCACTTCCTGTATCTTTCACCTTTTTAAACAATGACTTCTGCAAATAATCTGCACAGATCTAAATAAACGAAGAACAAATATCCACACAAAATACCCAACTCAACAAAATCTAAACAAGTTCTTCCCTGTATTGTCAAACTTTTTTTGAAGTTTGTAACCTCACCTCTTTTATTTTTTACACTCAGATCCACAAATAATATTAATTTTGAGGATAGACGTAATGGGGAATCTGTTCCAGATTACTGTATTGTTCACTAGCAAGTAGGGTATTGTCTAATAGGAAATTACAGTTTGCAGGTTTCAAAGAAACGTTTACATTATCTTCCATACAAGTTATCAGGGATGAGTTCATTCAGTCATCCAGGTCATAGTGTTTCAAGTAATAAAGAGTAAACTCAATTGGACAGTCCACTACTCATCCATGTAGCTGCCTCAGTACATAAGTAACTTAAGGAGGTATAAGGACCCATTTAATGTGAAATGTATTATGTCAGCTAGAGCTTGATCGGAACTACAGCGTAGATTGCAGGTGATCTAAGGTAAGCCCAGGGGTGATGGCCTAGTGCTTTAGGTGCCATGGGTACTTTTTAGGTGCCCTGGATACTTTCATTGGAAGCGGGTGGGTGGGACCCCAAAAATCTATCTAATGAATAAAAAGTCTGGCGGTTTTACCTCCCTACAATCCCACGACATTACCCAATCTGACTCTTTCGTTTTATAACTGAATGTCGTCCACAAAATTCTAGGGCAAAGCAGTTGTCCTGAAGTTGCAGGAACATTGGTTAGCTAGTATATAGCAAGCATCATACAAAATGATGTTCTGTAAGGATACCATGCATTTTTACTATTACTGACAGTCATTGGCTGCTGGTACTGATGCCTTGGAGCACTGAAGTCCAGAGTTTGATTCCATGTGGGCCACTTATATTTTCCAGTCTATGTGGGCAACTTATATTAACCAGGCTATGTGTTAAGTCTGTCCTCCAGTTTATTAGCTAGTGTTAGTCAGCCCACCACACCCACCTCCAAAAACACACCCACCTCCACAAGACATGCCCATATTTTGCAGGCTGCAAAAAGATATGGAGGGCAGTTTCAGGTGCCAAAAGGTCTAGAAACGCCCTGGAGCTAGCTCTAAATGACAGACAATAAACAGAAAAATCATTATAAATTATACTACTCCAAACTGCATGGCTTCCATTGTATTTATAGAGTGTTCAAGAACAAATAAAGTAAAGGTGATCCTCTGCACTCGTCCACCCGTGGGTGCCCACTCCTCCAGATAGTCCAACCCTTAATGGACATATATCAATTGGAAACAGCAGAAAAGCGAGGGTCGCACTCCAAAGTAAATTAACTTGAATTTATTTCAAACCACACATATATCACCGGGGGTCTCTGCTCGCTCCCGCCTCCATTAGAGCAGAATATTGCTTGGAATGAATCTGGGATGATAAATACAGCCCATGTGTACAGGGCCAGGTTTACCATTTTGCACTGTAAGTGAGTACTTTGGTGGTCAATTGCTTCCCCTTTTTCATTTTGCAGCACATCGGGTTTTCAACCCCCTTTTGTTTTACAGTTAGTATTTTACAGAGATTGGGTTGTTTTCGGGTCACATTTTTAGCATAATATAGTCTGGGGGGGATTTGCAGTAAAACGTATAAATCCAGCACTGCGTGTGTACTTGGCTTAAACCCCCAATAGGTTAAAGACACTAGACAACTAAATGAAGGAAAATCCTTTAAGGAGATAGAAGACATACCACCTACCTTATGTTCTTACCTCAGTGATGTGATCAATTCCTCCAAAAATGGCAACAGCTCCTAATATGACCCAGATAAATCAACTGGGAGAGTGGAAATAATGTATGTTAGGTGTTCCACAATTAGGGATTTAGGGGAAACTTTTTAACAGATGCAGATCAATGGAATTTTGCCAGCATTCCTCAACTATAGAGAAAAGCCAGGAAATGCTGGGAGTTGTAGTTTTCAAACATCTGGAAGCACACCCTGCCCTGTATTATTCTCAACTGCTAAATGATGTGGAGCACCACATGGGTGTCACCTGTACACAAAGCTAGTGGTTCACAGCATTGGGATGTGTCTCTGGATCATTTCTTGTTTTGATCATTTTTATTCCTGGGTGTCGGCCCTTGTGACAGCATCCCCCACGTCTTAGTGTACACTGTGACTACTTAGTCTTTACAACCTTTAGCTAATGTGTGTATGCATCTTAGTGGTTGACCGAAAGAAAGAAAAAAATAGTTCCTAAGTCCAAAAGGCATCAAGGAATCCCTACACAACAGACGTGTGTCAACCTGTTACTTTCATTAGTATTATCATTTTTCCATCAACAGCCTTTTTACGCCATTCCTCTGACAGGCACCGTTAACAGGCACAGGCCTGAGCTCCCCGGTTAAGAGACAGCATGTTTGTTCATTGCAGCCAGCTATGTAATGTTGCTCAATTGCATCCACATTGATTGAGCTATGCGATGCCATTGGGTCATGAAATATCCTTGGTCAAGGCTAAAACAGCCACCATTGATATTTTGGTATGACTGTGCAGTCCATAGAAGACTGTAATTAACTGACCTGTCCGGTAAATTTTCTGCCGATTTGGACAAAAAATGACAGGCAATATTTTGTCTAAAATATTGTTTGGTGGGGTCCAAATATTAGCCTGTATGTGCCTAGCCTTACAGCAAAAAAAACTTTTTGTGCCTCAAGATGAAACCTCTTATCTAGGGATGCCATTGTTTTCTCATATATTATCTATTGGTGAACAATGCACCAGAGAGTATGTTACACGGCCTATTAATATATTTATAAAATGTGATTTAACACTCTTCTCCTGTGTGAATAACTTTCAATAATCTAATGTCTCTTCATTGTCAAGCTCCTTCATTCTCCATATTTAGTTGCCCTTCTCTGGACCCCTTCCGGTTTGAAGATGTCCTTATTATTTATAGAACTCCAAACTACAATGTTTTGTACCGTAATAAGAGCACATAATATTTTTCTCCCTTGAACCTATAACTCTGTGTACAAATTGATGACTTAAATGTATGGGGTCCTGCTCTATCAGTGTCGGAATTTCTATCGATCCCAAGGCAATATAGGGGCTGATTCATAACAAGGGGAAATGTTTTAATATTTATCATAGCTTAGGTTTGTTGTAGCACAAACAAGTGACAAACTTCTAATTAGTTGGGTTACTGTTTAACTGACTCCCAAATGGAAGAGGTTTACAACAATGATGAATAGAAATAAATGACTAAGTAACAAAATATCTCCAGTTTAGCAAGAGATCTCTATACCATAATAGAAATCATAGTCTTGTTCTAATGAGAGTTCACACATCTCTGGTGCATATCCATAAGGATTAGAGGGACATTTTTATGAATCCACCTTGTTTGAGATTTCTTTCTGAAGCTTTCTTAAATCACACATTTTCATTGTTAATAAACCTCGCAACTTCCCCTTCTTTTTCTTCTTTTCAAACGCAGCCCCTGGAAACCTTCACTTGGTAATCTCCTTGTGATATATGGGAGCAGGAGAAATGGTATCACCTTATCACAGTGACTTATGTGCACATATTACATAGAGGCAATGTGAGCATTTGAAATTCCTTTTGGATGTTAGGGAATACTCCCATCTGACTATAAATCATGGCTAAATCCATATTGTGAGATCATTTACTGTACATAATATAACACAAAACAGGAGCAGAAAGCCGAGAACCACTTCAAAAAAACATTATTTTCCAATCCAAATAAACCAGCTATCTATATTTATTTAATGTTGATACATTGTGTTTTTGGAATATAGGAAGCTGGACAGTAAGAGGCAATTATTATAACTTATTATAACTTGTGCTTCTTTTCTTACTGTCTCTCATATACAAAATATTTATTTGACAAATAATTACTGTTAATGTAATAAACACATTTCTGTAGTTATGATAATAAACACATTACTGTAGTAATGATAATAAACATATTACTGTAGTAATGATAATAAACACATTACTGTAGTTATGATAATAAACACATTGCTGTAGTTATGATAATAAACACATTACTGTGTTTATGATAATAAACAATTCTAGTTATGGTATAAAACACATTACTGTAGTTATGGTAAAACACATTACTGTAGTTATGATAAAAACACATTCGTAGTTATATAATAAACATTACTAGTATATGATAATAAACACATTCTGTAGTTATGATAATAAACACATTACTGTATTTATGGTAATAAACACATTACTATAGTAATGATAATAAACATATTACTGTAGTTATGATAATAAACATATTATTTGCTTTGCATTGTAATTTACTGTAATGGTAATAAATACATTACTGTTGTTATAATAATAAACACATTACTGTTGTTATAATAATAAACACATTTCTTTAGTTATGGTAATAAACACATTACTTTTCTTATGCTTAACACATTACTGTACAGAATAAAATTCTCCTTGCAAACCTATTATGGTAACTTGGGTGGTGCTGTATCCTCCAGGCTGCTAATCCACAAACAACAATATTCAGCAACATGTAAGTAGGCGAGGAACGCACTCACTGGATGAACTTTTAAACTTCAAACTTTATTGTGACATAAGACATAACTGAAGTTATGATAATAAACACATTACTGTAGTTATGGTAATAAACAAATTACTGTAGTTATAATAAACACATTACTGTAGTTATGATAATAAACACATTACTGTAGTTATGATAAACACATTACTGTAATTATGATAATAAACACATTACTGTAGCTATGCTAAACACTTTACTGTAGTTATGATAATAAAAACATTACTGTAGTTATGGTTATAAACACATTACTGTAGTTATGGTTATAAACACATTACTGTAGTTATGATAATAAACACAGTACTGTAGTTGTGGTTATACAAACTTTACTGTAGTTATGGTAATAAACACATTACTGTAGTTATGATAATAAACACATTACTGTAGTTATGGTTATAAACACATTGCTGTAGTTATGATAATAAACACATTACTGTAGTTATGATAATTAACACATTACTGTAGTTATGATGATAAACACATTACTGTAGTAATAATAATGTAGTAATAAAGAAACCAAGCCTAAATAGAGGTGGGGGGGTTCGATACCAACTGTCTGCCATGTACAATGCTGTTTTGACACCTTACCCTCTTATCCACTATCCAATCACGCCCGTAACACCTGGCTGTTATATGCTAATTCGGATTTTCCAGGGTACATAATTGCCACAGATTCTTGTACAAGTTATTCTGAATTGAGAAAGCCAGTCGGATGACTAGCGAAACGTCTTCAAGAACTAAACTTCAAGTCCAGTTGATCTAATTGAATATAACAGATATAGTTGCTCTACTACAGTCATAGTATGCAATGTCACAGATATTGAGACCTTTATACAACAATGAGTAAAATGTGATAGTTATAGCTACCAGTCTTTAGTCATATCAGTCAGTGCCATCCATGTGGTGCCAGGTGGGTGAACCCTGTGAAAGCAGAGCAGGTGGGACGCGTTTCGCTCCTCCTCTCAAAGTAATGGAGCTTTCTCAGCCATGGTCGCCATGGTCAAAAAGCAACATCACCATTGTAAAAATGGGCACTACTAACTGTCATTTTTACGATCCCTATAAAGTTTGTTATGGGATGATAAATTCATCCCTTGGTGGCTAATTAGGTCACAAGCGTGTTAATTAAATGTAATTATGAAGTAGAGATGAACAAAACTGGCAAATTTCATTCCGAAAGCGGTACCGTAAAACCTATTGATGTTCCAAAATATGATGATGATCTGATTCAAATTTTTTTGACAAATTTTTGTTTTGATTTGATTTTCAAATGCAATTTTTGAATTTTTCAATGATAAGTTACAAAAATTTCGAAACCCGTCAGTTCTATATCAAAACCAGGTTAGTTTGGAAATCGGGATTTCCCTGGTCCTTCACACGGCAGTGATGAATGGGTTAACCCCTGATGCATTGACAGGACCAATGGATTGACAGGACCAATGGACCAATGGAAATAAATAGCTCTAACTCCTCCCCTCCTTACGTCTCTTTTTCCTGTCCTTGCCTGAACAATCGACCAAGTTTTTTTTTTACTTACCCCAAAATCCTTATGGGTCTCTTGTCCTCATTGCGGTAAGAAGCCTGAACCAAGCGTCCTCGTTAGGTTCAGGACGGGGCATACGGCGGCCTGTTTCTTCCACGCCGCGGCTCATGCTGGCGCGTAATGATGACTTCACGGACTTTTAAAAGTCCTGGCGGGCTTTCAACCAGCCGCGAATACGGCGGAATCCTGTTGGATTACCCTCATCCACGCTGTCACCAGGGCTCTCTTTAGCTGCAACGCTGTAAGTGCCGGATCCTCCGGACCTGCCTTTCTGGATTGCAGGCAATTAGTTAATCACGGGTTCTCCTTTGTGATTAACTCCCTTTTCTCTCCCTCTTTCCTTTAGTGCCTAAATTTAACATGAGTTCCAGGAAGAGAGAAAGGTCTGGCTCTGGGGGGATATTCAGAGAGTGATGTGCAGCTGTGTATATATATATGTATATATGTTATCAGGTATATAGGTATATATGTCGCAGGACTGCTTTCAGTCTACTTCAGTATGATTCTATATCAATACCTTATATAGCTCATGCTATGATTGCACATTTCCTTTTTTTGTTTTATCAGATCTTCCCTGCGGGAATTTGATGACGACAGGCATACGAGACCCAGGTCCAAAGAATGTGTGGCTCTGCTCCAACTATGCAGGTCGTGGAAGAAGCTCGTGGATGAATGTGAAGATTCAAGGATGTCCACAGTGAATCAGGCTCAGTTGTTACAATCAGTTAAAACCATTATGCAAGAATCTTTAGAGTCAATGACTTCTAAAGTTACCGAGTCGTACTGGCTTTCATCCAGAAGGAAATGCCGGGCCTCCTCACCTCAATTAAGGAGTCAGGAGGACCCAGATGATGCTGAGCTAGATGGGGACTCATGCAAATTTACCCAAGAATGTCTGGACCACCTAATTGCCCTGAAAATTCCTTTAGAGGAAGATTCTTCTCGCAAAGGGGACCTCATGTTCACCAAAATGGCCCAATCAGGTCTTACCTTTCATATGCACGAACAAATATTAGATATGATTATTGGGGAGGGACAAAATCCGGAGAAGAAATTTAACACCTCTCAAAATTTTTTGAGAGTCTATCCCTTTTTGGCACAAGATGTTAAAGCTCTTGAAGAGGCCCCCAAAGTGGATACCGCAATTTCCAAAATGGCTAGGAAGATAGCATTGGCTACCGAGGACTCAGTAACTTTGAGAGATCCAATGGATCGCAAAGAAGAGTCAGCTTTAAAGAAAACGTTATCTTTGTCTGGGTTTGCAATCAGACCAGCAGTGGCAATGACCAACAAATTTTGGATTAATGATTTGGAAAATGCAGTCGCTGGTGCGGGGTCCAAAGATCAACTTATGGAAATGATTAAGGACATCAAAGCAGCAAACAACTACATGGCAGAAGCTTCTCTGGACATTGTAAAACTTAATGCCAAAGCAATGGGTCAATCTGTAGTAGCAAGACGATCTCTCTGGTTGAAGCAATGGCAGGCAGACTTACAGTCCAAGGACTATCTGGTCTCCCTTTCGAAGGCGACCTACTTTTTGGAACAAAACTAGAGGAACTAATCGAAAAAAAACTCCAATAAAAAGAGCCTTCCTACCCCACGCAGTCCATTTCGTAGATTCGGGAATCAAGCACCCGCTGATCCACCCTCATTCAAACAAACAAAACAATTCAGACCAGGTAGACCATTCTCTCAAAGAGGTTCCTGGTGTTTTGATTCCCAACAACGTCAACAAAAGCTTTTTTGCGGGCCCAGAGGTGGCAAATCCGGGCCCAGAATACAATGACGGTGTACAAGCTCCTCAACCAAAACCAATACTTTGCAACAAAATGGGAATCAAACTTTTCAGATCACTGGGTAGTCCAAGCAGTGAAACTAGGTTACCTGTGGGAATTCAAATCCCCACCATATTTTCACCAATTCCTAACATTGCAAACACCAGGAGGCACTCTCAATTTAGCCCTCACAAAGATATTACAGGAGTTACTTTACGGAAAATCGATAGAAAGGGTCCCACAATCTCAAGAACTAGAAGGCATCTATTCTCCATTCTTCCTCCGAAGCAAAAAGTCGGGGGAATTTCGGGGAATTTTAGATCTAAAGCTACTGAACACTTTCTTGGAAAAGAAGAAGTTCAAGATGGAAACTCTGCTCTCTATTTCTTGGCAAATACAAGAGAAGGACTGGCTGGCAAATATAGATTTAAAAGACGCATACATACCTGCATGTGCCAATCCACCCAGCACACAGACAGTTTCTTCAATTCCATATAGCAAATACTCATTACCAGTTCAGGGTTCTCCCTTTCAAGGCAAACAGCAAATTCTCTCCTCTACACTCTACTCTCCTTCAACACATTCGAATTACAATCAACTATCTGGAAGATTTGGGGTGGCTACTGAACTATCAAAAGTCCAACTTAGTTCCATCTCAAGAGATTTTTTTCTGGGAGTAAAGATAAATTCAGTTCTGTTACAGATCTTCTCCCTCAGGACAAAAGGGACCAGTTATATCCACAGTTCGCAATCTACTGACCGCCCGATATTGTTCTGTTCATCACTGTAACAACTTGGGGAAATTATGTTCCTAAAGGACTCAGTGAAATGGACCATGCCTCACCTAAGGTCTCTACAGCTCCACTTCCTAAAATGCTGGAAACCTTGGCAAGACACTTCGAAATTAATTCGGATAGCACTCCACGTTCAAAAAGACCTCAGGTGGTGGACGAGAGCAAAGAATTTCCCCCTCAATTTCTCTCTCTCCCCGATGTTGGGTAACCATAGTAACAGATGTCAGTCCAACAGGCTGGGGAGCAACATGTGGCAAACAGATAGCTAAAGGTCAGTGGTCCCCGTCTCTGCGGGGGAGCTCTCAGAACTACAGGGAACTATGTGCAGTCCAGTATGCACTGACAAACTTTCAAAAATTAATTTTGCGGGCATCAGTTAAAATTTTATCAGACAACATGACTACAGTTGCATACCTCAATGAAGGGGGAGGCACTCACTCCTACAAGCTGGATCACCTGACAAGAGCAATATTATCCTGCTATCCACATTCCTGGTCAAAACAACAAAATAGCAGACTTTCTCAGTCGGAACACTATTCAACCGGGAGAATGGAGTCTTCATCCCAAGGTCTTTCAGTCTATCATTCTCATCCTGGGTTATCCAACACTGGACCTGATGGTTTCAAAACCAATCACAAAGTGAACAACTACTGTTCTTGGACTCCAGACGACATGGCTTACGCGATCAATGCTTTTTCCATTCCTTGGAAGGAATCCCTAATGTACATATTTCCTCCCTTCTCCATGATAATCCCGGTGCTGAAGAAGATTCAGGAAGACAGAGCCTCCATAATCATGATAACTACTTGGTGGCCTATGAGGCAGTGGTTTTCTTGGATCCAATCCATGGCAGTCTGTGCTCCCTTAGCCCTCCCGAAAATCCCATCACTACTATCTCAAGGAGAAATATGTCACCCCCAATTAGACAAGATCAACCTAGTGGCTTGGCTGTTGAAAGGAGGGGTTTCTCCAGCAGAAGGTTATCAGAGGGTTCCATTGCCACTCTCTTGGCAGCTAGGAAGCCTTCCACCTCCAAATCTTACTACAGAATATGGGACATATTTTCAGTGTGGTGTAAAAAGAAAGACCTGAATCCACAGCAGGTACAAGTGGAAAACCTTATCGATTTTTTTCAGGAAGGTCTAGACAAGAATCTGAGCTTATCCACATTAAAGGCACAAATTTCCGCCATCTCGGACATTCATAACAATAAGTGGGCCTCAGATCCACTAATATATAGATTCTTTCAAGGGGTCAAGCGACTGAAACCTCAAATCAGGTCTAATTTCCCCAATGGGATCTACCGCTAGTACTCAAATTCTTACAAACTTCTAGATTCTCTGACCCGAATAAAATCAGTCTAAAGGATTTAACGATGAAAACCCTTTTCTTAGTGGCTATTACCTCGGCTAGGAGGGTTACAGAACTGAATGCCCTTAGAGCACCGCAGCCATACTTAATCTTGCTCCACGACAAAAGCATTTTAAGGCCGGACTTTTCCTTTACCCCTAAAGTGGTTACAAACTTCCACCTAAACCAAGACATTGTTCTGCCTAATTTTTCAGATCCTGATTCTCCAGGAAGCCAGTCCCTTGATCCTAGAACTTTCCTAAAAAGCTGATTTTAGGAAAACAGATGCTCTATTTATCCTGTTCTCAAACAGAGGTCTCCAACCATCAAAACAGACTCTGGCATCCTGGATAAAAACTATAATTAGGCAAGCTTATGATTCGCAGCAATCCTCTCTTTCCAGAGTGACGACAGCTCATTCCACGAGAGCCATAGCCACTCATGACCTATGTCAGCAAAGGTATCTCCAGAAGCCATTTGCCAGGCAGCAACCTGGACTTCAATGATCACCTTTGTGAAACATTATAAACTAGATATATTCTCTAAGGCTCAATCGAAATTGGCTCCTCAGTTCTATTAGCAGCCGATACAAATTAAATTCTGATTGCATCTAACTACTTTATTGTCCCTCCCTTTATTCATTTTGCTTGGGAAATCCCATTCATCACTGCCATGTGAAGGACCAGGGAAAAGCGAAAATTAACTTCAACTTACCGTAATTATCTTTTCCTGGTTCTGAGAAGGGAATTCTTCCCTCCCTGCTTATTATAGGGCTCGGACAGTCAAATATGATGTAAGGAGGGGAGGAGTTAGAGCTATTTATTTCCATTGGTCCTGTCACGCAAGGTATCAGGGGTTAACCCATTCATTACTGCCGTGTTTCAGAACCAGGAAAAGAAAATTACGGTAAGTTGAAGTTAATTTTCGCTTTTATCACTGGTATGAAGCAAATAGATATGTATCTTTTAAAAATTCCGTTTATTTGGAAAATTTACTGCAATCCAGGGCTTTGGATCTCTCCCTTATTTTCCCTGGAAATTTCCATTTTTTTTAAATTTCTCTTTTAAAAAATATTGTACAGTCTAATTCATTTTTTCTAGTACCAGGCTCGTTAGAAATGAAATACAGTAGATCTTTTCTCTTTCTTTCCTTCGTTCTCTCGTTAATCCCACAACAAATTAATGATGTAGCTGTGTTGATAATACAGTCTGAGGGCCGGACTTCAAAGCCAAACGAAGGCTGATATAAACGATTATTAAAGTGAATGTATAGGGCTTCTTAATTGAGAGATTGAAGCTTTAAAAGTGATTAAAAAGCTGAGGAGCTTATTTTAAAAATTTATGAGAAGTGGTAAAAGCCATCAATAAACCTTTCCAAAGTGGTAATGCGCTGATATGAAGAAAAAAAGAATTAAAAAAAAAAAATTGTATTTTTCCTTTCACATTCAACAGATGGCTTCTAAGCTGGGTCCCAATAATTAGCTATTTCTATAGTATTACAGAGCCAGGGTTGGATGCTATCATTATGATTTTATCACACTGTGGATGTGTAATGAATAAATGAAATAAACATCATATTGACAGATTTCAGACACCTGGAAACTAAAGACCACAAGGCAAACAGAATACAAACCATACAGACAATACAGATTAACAACAGTCACAAAGCATTATCCATCCAGGGACGTCACTGAAACATTGCTTCAAAGTTCAGACCGGATCTAAAGTTCTAAGTGGGGAGCCTCAGGGTTCTGTACTGGGGGTATTGAGAGCAAGGTCTCTGCGTTTGCTGATTTGACTTCAAATTATGTGCAATTGCTGCAAGCAGACCTAGATAGATTATCAAAATGGGCAGCAGAATGGCAGATGAGATTCAATGTTGATAAATGTGAGGTGATGCATTTGGGGTCTAGCAATCCTGGTGCTGCCTACACCATAAATAACTCTGTGTTATTTAACACTGAGTCCTGAGTTCGATTCCACCCTTGGACAGAGTTTATATGACCTCCCCATGCTTGTGCAGGTTTCCTCCGGGCACTCCAGTTTCCCCCCACAATCATAAAGACATAATGATTTCAAAATAGTGTGCTTAGATTGTTAGCTTCTTGGGGCAGGGCTTGATGTGAATGTATACATGTAATTGTAAAGCGTTACGGAAGGTGTTGGCGCTATATTAATCCACAATAATAATAATAAAAAATAATAATAATCTCTAATGGAAAAAGATTTGGGGGTTCTGGTAGATAACAGACTTAGCTGTAGCAAACAATGCCAGACAGCCACGGCTAGAGCTAGCAAGATATTGTCTTGTATAAAGAGGGGAATAGATTCAAGGGAGAAAAATATTATTGTCCCTCTTTACAAGGCACTGGTAAGGCCTCATTTGGAATATGCGGTGCAATTTTGGAATCCCACATACAACATGTACATCTTGGAAATGGAAAAAGTCATATTAGAAAAGTTAGGCGTTTTTAAACTGAAACAGTGGTGCTTGCGTGGGATATGATCACTATACAAATACATTGATGGGTCATATAATAAACTGTCTGGTGCACTGTTGACCTATGGATCATATAAGAGGACTTGTGGACAGGGCTGTTTCTAGGCATAGGCAACCTAGGCAACTAGGGCACTGGGAGGGTGTAAGGCACCATCCAAAATATTTAAAGACAGTGATTCTTATCAGCCATAGAGCAATACTATTACCAATCTAGATACTTGTACATGTACATACAGTATAATTATCTAGCCTTTTCTGACATTTTGTAGTTACATCATGAGTATACAACTGTGATAGAATTTCATTTTGGGGCAAGTCCAGCCCCAAAATGAAAATTTACATACAGGTAAATCACCCCCCAAAACCCTAAACTGTAATAATTTGAAAGCTGAAATATACAAGTCTAACCTGAAATCCTGTACAATGTCCCCCTTTTCTGCTTCCTGGTTCTTCCTGTTAGCAACTGTCGGTTATGGATCTGACAGTTGACATCACAGCCAATGATTGAATGTTAATCCCATGTCTGACTCTTCTGAGCATGCCCAGGCTCAGTACAGGCTCAGTACAGATTTCTAAATTGCTCAGTTTCCATGAGGCATCCAGAAGCATAGCAGGCAGTAATGAATTCATAGGACAAAGTATGATATATTTTAAAGAGGCCATTCTTTCTAAAAGATGTTCTTATGAGGGTGTAGTTGTCCTTTAAAGGGCAAGTCCAGCCCTAAAATACATAGAGGTAAGTCACCCCCCAAAACCCTAAATGGTAATAGTTTGAAATGTAATATATAAGTCTAACCTGAAATCCTGCACAATGTCCTGTTACCCCTGTTTCTGCTTCCTGGTTCTTCCAGTTTTAGTTATGGATTTGAAACAAACAATAATTCAGGACCAGGCACACTCCTTGGCAAATTTGCTTAGAAGTCCATAAGGTGCTATCTCAGTAAGGATCCTCTACCTATGGATCTTTTGCTATAGCACAGGTATGAACTGAAATGCACACTTGGATTACTCCATTTTATTATGCACCACCACTCACACAGAGCGTGAGCTACAGATATGGATTTGACAGTTGACATCACAGCCAATGACTGAATGCTAGTCCTCTAGTTGCCTCTTCTGAGCATGCTCAGGCTCAGAACAGGTCACTAAATTGCTCAGTTTTCATGAAGCATCCAGAAGAATAGCAGGCACACAGTAATGAATTCAGGTGACAAAGTAGGTAGGATACATCAACATATATTAAAGAGGCCATTCTCATCTAAAAGTTATTATGAGGGTGGAGTTGTCCTTTAATTCTGCTAAATATAGCACTCTGAAATCCATCAGTTAGGGTTGTTGGGCCCCTCCGAAACTCAAAGACATGCTGATTTTACATACATAGGTACAGTTGGGACCTGATACATTTCACAGCTAACAAACTGTCCTTTAAGTCCATGTATTTGGCCTCCATTCCTTACCATAGCGTTGTATTTTTTAGCAATTATTATGACGTGGTCGTAAATACCAATTGTGGCACTATGCTTTATGATCATATAAAAGCTTTTACAGTCACGGGTGACTTTTTACTTATATTTATTATTAAATCAGGGTACATTATTTCCTATAATACACAAGTGACACTGAGACATAGGTAAGCACCAATTATAACTGATGATGTAGCTAAGCACTGTTATAGGGATATACTTTACAGGGTATTTATAATAATTGTGATATTGCCGTTTTATAGCACTGTTAATTTTCATTAAGTCGTAGAGAAGAAAACTAAAATGTCAGCGTTGTAACATTTACCTGTATCAGATTTCAATCAGTGCTGACACATGCAAACACAATAATACACAGGGCAAGGTATACATAAAAAAGTACTACTTAATAATGATATGGCTGGTTTATTAAGGTGCCAAATACTATGGCTGCATTCCCTTTTTTTTCTAAGCAAGTTTTTCTAAGCAAGTTACTTCTGACTGCTGACCCCAGCCATTGACATATTAGGTAATTGCTCACTGTTAGCTACTGACTGTGGAGAGTCTTGTAATTACTGCTGGTCCTGACTCCGAGCAGAGGGTTATTGTAAAGCATTGTGAATTGCATACATGTATAAACCATGGATACGAAGCAGCAAACAGATATTGGCGGCTCACTTCCTCCCCCGATTTCTTACTGAGTCCGATTGGCCACAACTGTTTCCAATCTGCAGGGAATAGAGTGCTATCAGTCTTTGGGCATCTCTCCCCTCTCATCAAAGGTAAGTAGAGCAATAGAATCAACCTCTTTTAATAGGCGACTGGACTCTTGTTAATATTAAAAAATCCTCTTTATTCACAGCATTTTATAAACATTATGACAAAACTACAAAGAGTGCAAATAGCTGTCTGATGCGTTTCAGGCCTCTCATGTCTATAAGTAAGTGCTGACTTGAGGCTTGAAACGCATCAGACAGCATTTGAAGTATTGTCATAATGTTTATACAATGCTGTGAATAAAGAGGATTTTTTAATATTGTCAAGAGCCCAGCCGCCTATTAAAAGAGGGAATTGGGAGGTGCAGCGGTCAATTCTATTGCTCTACTAACCTTTGATGGATAGGAAGGGCCTCTAGCACAATCCTATAAAATGTATTTGTGTCAACGTTAGCATATAGTAATCTACTAAAAGCACTTTTATTATTTCACTAATGCTAGTATTCTGTCATTATATCCCAGAACCTGATCATTAAAAAATGTACAGTAGCATTTATCATTCAGTGTGATTCCTAATTACATATATCTATAACTTTATATATATTACTATATAAAACAAAGCTACCAGAACTCTCATTCCCCTTCCATTCATTGCAAGGAGATCCAAAGCAGTTATTGGACAGCTCTCGTGGGTAATGCAAACTGGGCATGTCTGAACCAGAGACCAAGAGAGAAGGGGGAGGGAAAAAATGGCTGGATTGAATATTCATAAGTGATACAGAATGTTAATTGCCAGCTTTTGCACTGTAAATTAGGAACTTCATATTTGTGGCTGTGAAAAGTGAAAGTACAATATATTGGTTTGTTTGCCAAAGTATAAACAAGAACACAGAGGTAAGGGAGCATGAGAATGGCCCTGACACTAATTATTTGGAAATACACATTACATATTGAGTACGTTCCTGCAACATCGCCTACAATCTCATGGATCTTGGGGGCCCTGTACTACTAGGGAACTCAAAACACTGGGAAGATATTAGAAAACAAAAGTGTGTTTTGTGGAAAATGTCAAGAAGCCATTGTAACAAAAAATTCCTGTATGAAATGCTAATTATCTATTTTGTATATTTCCTAGAAGATTAAGATAATTTCCTTATTATCTTTAATATACTGTATATATTTTAAAATTAAGGCCTATAAAATATATAGAAGATTAATTATAATACCAAGACTATAAAGGTGGATGCACGCCATAACAATTTTTGAAAGATCGGAACTGCCACATTCCCTACAACTGCAGCCAGCTCCCTGTACTAGTACAGAGGGAGGACCAAGACCACGGGAAAATTTAGGAATTCCAATCGTTCCCGAACTCGAATGTGAACATTCTGTACTTCACTACAGGGGGCCGAGAACGGGAAAGTTACGATCCAGAGGCCAAATGTGAATGTTTTTTGGCCTTGGTAATGCTCGTTTTCATGGTACACACTTTACCAATAAAGACCCGATTCTGTTGGAATTGCCCTTATCGTTAATGTGTGCACCCAGCTTAGGGGCTTATTTAATAAGAGGTGCCGTATAATCTGCAGCAACCAGGTAATTCCTAATTCCTGTTCTACTTCATTTAGAAAATATCTGATAGCATCTGATTGGGCGCTGCAGATAAATGGCACAGGAAACATTCTAAACTATAAATAAGCGTGTGTGTGTATGTGTGTGCGTGTGTAACAATGATTATTTTTGCACTAATCCAACATTTTCCATTTAACTGGAAACTGTGCAGCTTAAATTGCAAGTCACGCTGGGTAGTTAGATGTGCAGAGGCTAAATGAGTTTGGATTTCATAAGCACATTTATAAGGAACCTGGTAGTGCAGGTATGTGGAGAGATCCTGCCTTATTTAAAGGGGTTTAAAGTGGGGTTTTAAGTGCAAAATATCTGTTACTTCCCAGAGACATTTTATAGGATTTCTGGCCATAAAATGCATTGCAGAGCTTTTATATAACTCAGTGTCACTTGTGTATTAAAGCTGTAAGCTCTAATTGTCCTGCATTGTGTAATACTCTGGGTCTTTACAAGTATAGGATTAGAAGAAAATAGAGAGTGAATTTGTCCTGTTTTTAATCTGTTTACCTTATTGTTTAAAGGGCAACTAAAGCCTACAAACAAACTGTAATCAAAAGATAAAACACTGATTTCAGCTGGGTAATGGTAAGATTTTACCGTGTAGTATTGGTTGGTCAGCCTGATAAATGGTAAGTCCAATCAGGATGAACAGGTGACTGACAGTGATCTGTCCTTTCAGGGACGAAAATCTTATAATGTGTACACAGCCTTAAAAACATTAATCTGTGACACACCTCATGTTTTGCATTTTATTAATATGTGGGTCGTGTGTCTTATTTCCCAGTTTTCCAGTCTCACAGACACACCCACTGGTTTAGTCACAGTTACCTGTATTTATTATTATTTTTTGCACATATTATGTCCTGGGCTACTGTAGGAGCTTGTAACAGTTCGTACTAGTAGTCTACAAACACCATATTACAGTTCAGTGCAGAAAACAGGTAGCAACTGGCAATTTCAATATATACTGGTAGAAAACTGGCATTTTCATTACATACTGGCAGCACACTGGCAATTTCATTATATACTGGTAGCAAACTGGCAATTTAATTATAAACTGTCAGCAAACCGGCAAATTCATCATATACTGGTAGCCATGGGAATTTCATTACATACCGGTAGCCATGGGAATTTCATTACATACTGGTAGCATAAGCATTCCATACATATTGGGAACCATGGGAATTCATTACATACTGGTAGCCATAGTAATTTAATACATACTGGTAGCAAACTGACAATTTCATCATATACTGGTAGCCATGGGAATTTCATCAACTACTGGTAGCCATGGGAATTTCATCACATACTGGTAGCCATGGGCATTTCATCACATACTGGTAGCCATGGGATTTTTATCACATACTGGTAGCCATGGGAATTTCATTACATACTGGTAGCCATGGGCATTTCATTATATACTGGTAGCCATGGGATTTTCATCGTATACTGGTAGCCATGGGAATTTTATTACATACTGGTAGCCATGGGCATTTCATTATATACTGGTAGCCATGGGATTTTCATCACATACTGGTAGCCATGGGAATTTCATTATATACTGGTAGCCATGGGATTTTCATCACATACTGGTAGCCATGGGAATTTCATCACATACTGGTAGCCATGGGATTTTCATCACATACTGGTAGCCATGGGAATTTCATCTCATACTGGTAGCCATGGGATTTTCATCTCATACTGGTAGCATGGGAATTTCATTACATACTGGTAGCCATGGGAATTTCATTACATACTGGTAGCCATTAGAATTTCATTACATACTGGTGGGCATGGTGGGCATTTCATTATATTCTGGTAGCCATGCTGGGCATTTCATTATATTCTGTTAGCCATGGGAATTTCATTCAATATGGCAGTAAACTGACAATTTCCTCATTTACTGGTAGCCATGGGAATTTCATCACATACTGGTAGCCATGGGAATTTCATTACATACTGGTAGCCACAGGCATTTCATTAAATACTGGTAGCCATGGGAATTTCATTACATACTGGTAGCCACAGGCATTTCATTAAATACTGGTAGCCATGGGAATTTCATTACATACTGGTAGCCACAGGCATTTTATTAAATGCTGGTAGCCATGGGAATTTCATTACATACTGGTAGCCACAGGCATTTCATTAAATACTGGTAGCCATGGGAATTTCATTACATACTGGTAGCCACAGGTATTTCATTAAATACCAGTAGCCATGGGAATTTCATTATTTCATCACATATTGGTGGCCATGGGCATTTCATCATATACTGGTAGCCGTGGGAATTTCATCTTATAATGGCAGCAAACTGGTAATTTCATCATATACTGGGGTAGGCTACCCCATGTGCAGGGCAATCCACTCATCATATTAGTGCTGGCAGTGGCCACATTTGCTAATGTGCTCTACTAGATATACAGAGTATAAAAATACCAAATGCACTGCCTGCACTAATATAATGAGTGGATTGCCCTGCAAGTGGGGTAGGTAATAGCCTAGTAGGGTTATGTAGCTATTACTTACCCATGTGCATTGGAGCTTCTGGAGACCAGAATTCATTGGCATGTCATTGTAGAGGCAGCGCACGGGCAGGTTTCCAGTAGTACAGTGCGCTGTGACGTCATTGCGCAGCCGCGAGGGAATTACTGCTCTGAAAAGGAGATTCGGGGCACCTCTATTAGGTAAGTTGTGTTAAACATTTGGGGCACTTTGCCAAAGATCCAGTATGTCCTGGTATTGATTATTCCACCCCCCGATTTAGTGAACCCAATATAATGAAGTGCATTACTATAGAAAATGGCATTCAAATGAATCCCTATTTACTTAACTCTGGTTTCATGTGATCATTTTCAGTACAGCCCAAAGTGATAAAACTTTCATATAATTTTATTCATTCCGAATAAGCATATAGATGACCACATTTGCCTACACTTACATTGAAGCAACAAACATAAGTATAAGCCAAGACTCCTAAAATCCATACTGGTGTATAGTGTATCGGGTGCCAACGTATAATTTAGAAAATATACAGTTACGTTCTATTTTAGCCAGCAAAAATGTATGAAGAATGCTTGATCCCTTTACAAACCATTTGTGTGCTTAAGATTATAGTGATACTTATTATAGGTAAAAATCAAGCTATACAGTGTATAATTTATTGCGTTTATAGCCGGGTACACACTTGAACAATAAAGGGACAATTCCATTGGATCATATACTTTATATAGGGAGGACGCTCTGGACTGCCTGTAGATACATCTTTGAAAGATGACAGTGTGTATCAAGCTTTACTCCTTAAAAGAGAACTAAACCCAAATTTTTTCACTCCAAAATCTGAACTTATACCCTCTGAAAACACCAATAAACTATAAAATAGCAATACAGTAAATAGTATTGTGACCACTTGAAGAACTGGATGAAATAACTGTGTGTAAGTACAGTGACTGGCCACAAACCTGATCTTAGTCACATCCTCCCTTGCCTATTCTGCCCTGTAAAAGGATTGGCTAGAGGCTACTAGTGGGTGTGACCAACTGTAACAGGTTCCTGCAGTATCTTAGGACTGAGCATGTGTTAAGAACATAATGGTCAGCGACCACACTGTGCGATACTGGAACACAGTTCTGAGGCTTTAGTTGTCCCTTAACTTAACTTGTCCTTAAATATTACAATATTATTTTGGCATCAGTGAAAACTGGGAGATAGGACCACCTGACTTTTGGGTTGCCACCCGTCTGTGTTTCACCGAACAGTCCAGGAGTTTAGGATCCTCTTCCTAGGTGTCCGGGTTTGTGCTGGCTGGGAGATATTATAAATTTGCAGAGAGGAAAAAAAAATCTTCTAACCTCAAGCCTCAACCTCAGCCAATCCATTTGGACGTTTTCGGCAGACTTTTCCTTGGGGGGAGCTGGGTGTGCAGCATCAGCCAATCATGTCAATAAAGTTTGATTTATTTCAAAGAGGAAAATAAAAAGTCCAGGAGCACACTGTTACTGTGGAGTGATTGGACTGGAGTTAGTACAAAGAGCGAATCATTAAAGACCAACCAAGGAATGTGTAATATGTGCAATTGACTGTTTATTTTGAGTGCAAACATTGTTTGCCAATCATTTGACCTGAGCCTGGCAGTGGTTGCCAAGCATAGTACCAATAACTGTGCCAACCATGTAATCAGTGCCTGTGCCTGTGCTACCAATCATACAGAGGGATAAAATTCAAAAGTGCGGAGCTTACCTGTCTCCATCATGCTTGTATGCTGTGATCCGCTTCATGATTTTTAAGTGCATGCAATAAAAGGTAGCCTACCAAGCATGTTACCAGTGCCAGTAGGCCATGCATAGTACCAGTATCTCTGGGCCAAGCATGTTATGACTGCCAGTCTGCCAAACATAGTATCCGTATTTGTGTGCCAAGCATGTTACTAGTGCAAGTATGCCAAACATTGTACCAGTATCTGGATAAATGATGATGTTATTAGGAAACAATGTTTTGGGGGATAGATTGTCCCCTTCCCCAGGTATACCTGAGGAATGGGACAATCTATCCCCGAAACATTATATTGTTTGCTAGTAAATCATTACTAATAGTGAAATGTAGTGTGCTCCTCTATTTCATTTTGTATATTGGATTGCAGGAGCCCTTGGAGTAGAGGCTGTGAGGATTGCACCTACCTATTATAGGCAATAGCCATCTGGGTGTGCTTGAGTGGATCCTGTTTTGGATTTTTCCAAACATAGTACCAGTATCTGTGTGCCAAGAATGTTACCAGTGCCAGGTTGCCAAGCATAGTAGTACCAGTATCTGTGTGCCAAGTATGTTACCAATGCCAGGATGCCATGCATAGTACCAGTATATACCAACCCTGTTTCAAGTGCCAGGTTGCCAAGCATAGTACTAGTTAGAGATGGCCGAACTTCATAAAGTTCCGTCCATTTTCAAACTTTCGAACTTCAGTAAAAGTCCATCTCTAGTACTAGTGTCTCTCGTTTTTTCTGTGTGCCTTTGTGTGTCTGTCTATCTCATTGTGTGTCTGTCTCTCACTGTGTTTGTTTCTCTGTGTCTGTCACTGTCGGTTAGTGACATATATACACTAACTGTGTTAGTGTATATATGTATTTAAAGGGCATCATTAGTCCAAAATTTCCTTTAAAAATCTCTACCACCCAAAATATTTTTTATTTAAACTTATTACCCCCCATACATTGTTCTATTTAATATGATCCCAGGTGCTCCTATACCTGCACTTGATCCCTCACCGCATCTTTCTTCCCTTCCTGGTAGTGGCTGTGAGTGAGAGCTTTAATGCTGTTACAGCCAATCACTAACTGCAGTTACTAGTTGAGCCTCCTCACAGCAAGGGATTGGGAGTTGATAAGTATGTATAAGAGTGGCTGGGATCATTTTTAATAGAAATAATAATTGTTTTGCCATATGTAGTAAAAAGTAGAGTACTGTGATACTTTTAATGGACTCCTCAGGTCAGAGCAGTACTGCTCGAGTGTAGATCCCTCGAAAGCTTGTCAACTAAAATAAACTGTTAGTATCACAGTACTCTACTTTTTACTTTTTGATAGAACAATCTCTGGGTTTTGGTGGGTAAAAAGTTTAAATTTTAATTTAATTTAATTTTTTACTTGCCCTTTATAATCCATTTCCCAAAGAGGTAGGAAATCCTATTCCTAGGTGACTGGCTACTAATCTGACTGGATGGACTGGCTGGAGGGCTTGCCATAGGAATTCACACACACACAAGATCAATATACAGTCCCAACTGACCACTTAGTCTAAGGGCTGGTACATACAGAAGTATCCATTATTGGGTATTAGAGCCCTGTTAATTTAAAGGTCCTGGTTTTGTGTTTTCCTGGATCCATCACAAGACCCATGAAACTCGGAATATCTCTATTAGTTAATGTGGGTTAATCAGTTGTTATTGAAGTGAAAGGAAGGCATTATTTTATTATTATATTTTTTTTTTACTTTAAACAAGTCTCCTCTATGAACCAACCAGTCAAGTCAGGGTGAGATTCCCAAGGATTTCCTTCACCATGGGAAATGTTGTAATTATATGAGGAAGACATTGCAAAATGTAACTGGCAACAAACCAAGTTCTGAACCCGTGAAGCAGGAGGCAGAGAAAAGGTGTTAGAAGTCTTACAATAGCCCTTTAAATATAAACATATGGTAGACCAATTAACTCAAGTACAAAGAATGGATCTATTAAATCTATTTACTAGGGTACATTTTTCTAATACAGAATGTCTAGGCTTTTGAACACTATTCTAATTTGTATCTAATGGGGAACACAGGCCACTAGTTTCCCAATGTCAGATCAAATTGCAGCTGCATTTTTCCAATTTCTTTACAGAGCCAATGTTGTTTGGAATAGGGACAATCTTTATGCAGCCTCAGTTTATGCTTTAAAGGCATTTGTGGGGGCTAACCTAAAAGACATGGTACATGCAGGGGAGCAGCTGAATAAACAAGTACCAAGTGCCAGTGAAAATTACATAATTGGGCACCAGGGTGGCTGAGTGGTTAGCAATGATGCCCTGAAGCTTTGAGTCATAGGTTATAATCCCTTGCTTTTCTGGGTTTCCACCTATAGTGTAAAAGACATAATGACAGGTTGTGTGTGGTAGGTAATAACATGGTAGAACAGTGTCTGATCGGTAAACTAGCTGGAAAGAACTGTGGTAAGTATATTCATAAGTGAATACATGCCATGCACTGTAGGTTATTTAATATATATAAAGGATTTGGTATCTGAGACTTTAATCAAGTCCTTCTTTGCTGTAAAGATAAAGCTTAGTGTGTAGTTTTACATGGGGAGATCTCCAGCGGAGCTATTATAACATGTCCATTTGAGTGTAAACACGTGTAACTATTGTCAGTTCTGGGACCAATTCCCATGTGAATATAAAACTTGATTGGCTCATAATAAATTAAAGGGCGTGTCCACCCTACAATTTAAAAAAAATATATGTTATAGGCCCATCCCTACCCACCCCTAACCGCTATATTAGATTTCTAAAAAATGAAGCAGAACTCTACCTGATTGCTGGAACTATAAGCAGGGGGCCGGACAGGCAGCCACGGCTGTTATTGGCTGAGAGGCAGCCAATCACAGCCGCGGCTGCGGGCAACAGAGAACGCCTTGGGAGCGAAGGGCTGTAAGTAGAGTTTGGATTCTTTTTTTAGATCTAATGTAGAGGTTGGGGGTGGGTAGGGAGGGCCTACAACATATATAAATCCTTTTACGCTAGGTGAAGGGCAGCCAGGGAGGGATCAGGAGGGTGGGAGGGAAGGGCTCCCCTCTGCTTGACACTGTCCTCTCAAAGAAAAAGGAGGAGGCAGAAACCGTTTGGACAGGAAGACAGCTCCTTTTCCAGTTTCCTGGAGTTGGACAATCACTACAGGAGAACCATAAGGAGCATAGATGTAAGGTAAGGATTTTTCTTAAACTACAAAGTGGCCCCAGTAGTAGGTATAATTTTGGTTTGGGGGTGGACATGCCCTTTAATTTGATTTATTATTAAATTTGGACGTCATAGACTTAGCTATAGATAAATATACCCAAACAAGGGCAACTGTGGTCCCCGAACAAGTTATGGTTAAATAAAGGCCCTGAACCAGATCTCTGGATTCTACCTGATTTTATTAGCTAAAGTGACATCACCTGAATCTCTGCTCCTCTCTTCCACCCCAGGAGAAGAGCATGTTCACTTAAGACTTAATGCTGAGAAAGGAAGTACCTTCACAGACTGTAAAAAAGCTGGTTTTAGCAAAAAGTTATATTGCTAAACCTTTGCAGCAATATAACTTATCACAAGTTAAATTTAGAATATCTTTATTAATGTTGATAGTGAAAGGATTGGGTGTCTAATATCAGGTAGTGGGTCTTCTTCCTAGCCAGTAGTTCTATGGTTCCTAAAAGCAATCACCATTTTTTTTTTTACTCCATATTATTACCTGAACATGCTACAACAGGGGTGTAAAATCATTTTGGGGTCAATTTATTAACCAGGGCCAAGTGAATAGACCCAACATTAAAATGATATAACAGAGCACCTCGGTGTAGTAGAATTGAGCATTGAGCACTAGAGATTGGGACTACTAATATGGCATTTATTATTATTTAAATGTTACTATTATTTAAAGGGATTGTCCATCCCCAAAACCAGCTTTTAGATTCCTGTGGGAACCCCCACCAGTTTTACAGTTTTATTTGGAGGCCTCACACTTGGCCCTTCTGGGTATGATGATGTCACAGATGAAAACTAGCAAGTTTATTTGGGGGTGCGGGGGTACATTCAGCGCAGTGAAAGCCAAGGAGAGCATGCACTAAAGCATTTCTGAGCTTTCACTGCACTGGTGGTAACTGGGAACTTGCCGGTATCCATCGTTGAGAATATTTCCATTCAGGAATTGATCTGTGATCTGTAAGTAGAAAGCTTGCTTTGGCCATTTAAACCTAAATTCATCTTCATAACATCAATCCCTGTAGTTTTTTCCTGCTTTAGAAATTGAGTGATCACTCATCATCTCTTGGCTTGTTCTCCCGTGCTTACAGTAAACAAACTACAGTATAGAAATATGCCGGGACTCATGCAGGGACAGTCCCAGGTGCTTGCGGACAACTTTCCATATGCAGAACAGAACAAAAGTGTCAAGAAGGTTCCATTATTCCATTAAATGAAATAGACATTTCTCCATAAATTACACAAAATCTAAAAGAATCCCTAGATTTCTCATAGATTCATGTACCAAAGTAAATAATGACCCAATGAAAATCAGTTATGCAAATCTACTAGAATGCACTGTGAAAAAACACATAGCTATAATATGAACTGCATCTTTAGGACATTTGACAGCTGTAGGGTCATAGGGTGGACATCTCTGGAATAAGTGGAAAAATAGAAAGAAATACTGTCATACTTTTTAAAATGATTACTTTTTGTGTGTAAAATATATTGCAGGCTATAAAAAAATGTGTTGGTTCCTTTAAATTCATATACATCAATGTGCTTTTTTGTGATTGGGTACAAGGATAAAGAGTTCTTTGTCCTCCAAACTGCCTTGGGTTACATTGAATTTATTGTCCCCACCCTGCTCTAAACCTCTTGTAAAGGTTGAAAAGTCTCCTCTGTAGTTTGCAGCATTATTACCAACATTTGCATGAACAGGGGCTTTGAAGATTTAAATAAGGACGATGGAGTGGCAGTCAATCGTAGAGGGGGCCATTGAGTTTAACACTTGCTCAGTAAGGTCATTGAGAATTTTTTCTTTTTAAAAAAAATGGCTACGGTATTTCTAAATTCCTGGAAGTTCCTATTTTGGAAAGAAAAAAAGTTTGAATATCTGTACTGCACAAAGCTCCTTTCTAGAAATGAGAAATATGTTTAAATGGACATAACCCTTTGCTTGAGGCCGGGCTGGATATGTTTCTGATTAGAATCTTGACCCCCCAACCCGAAATTCTCTTTGTAGAGTAGCTTTTCTTCCTAGTCACACCACTGACCAGCACATGATCTAACGGATTTCACAGAACATAAATTTAGACCTAATAAATTTCCCTAAATCAGATTGTCTAATTATAGAATCAATAAAGCATTTGATTTACATTTATTATTAAAACTTGCTAATATATTCCATGCAATGTTCAATCGTGTAAATATGCATATTGGAATACAAACACAAGCACACGCATACACAGTAAACACATGCCCAACCCCACAGAGAAAATATATAGTTCCAATGATCTACATACATGTTAAAGGCCATGGGAAACCTGCAAACTGGTTGAATATACTGGGACATGTCTAGGGTGCCTTTTTTTCTTTTTCCTTTTTTCCCCTCTTATTTGAATTATACTCTGATGCATAGGTTCCTAGCACAGTCCATATTCAGCCCTGGTTATCATTCCCCAGTCATCCCATTCCACATTATATAAATAAATCAGGTTGAATATATTATATACAACCCACTCCCTAGAGACCTGGAACAGTTGGTTAATTTTGGACAGCCTTGGCAGTGGCATAACTAATGCCCACACGACCATGGGGGTCCCGGGCGGGAAGGGGGCCCACCACAACCTCTGTGATCAGCTGTTTTTAAACAGCTTATCTTACATATGAAGGAGACATATGTGCAATCAGCTGTTTAAAAGACCAGACCCTGTCTTTAAAACAGCTGATCGTGGAGGGGATGGATCAGGATCCCTGCATTTACGGCCCTGAGCCTATGCATTTGTCAGAGGGTGAGTGGTGGGAGATGATGATTAAAGGATAACTTAACTGTTTAAAAATGGAAAGTACCTGGGACAGGGAGGTTGGATTGATTATTCCCATTCCACAATATCGTTTTGTTGAGGAGCTACAGCACATACAGTTTTCATTTGCCAGGTTAGTCCTCGACTATTCCTGTATTAAAGATAGAGCTGAAAACAAGAGGAAGACTGGCGAATCAGTTTTCTTTGGGCTGGTGGCTCCTCACAGAAACAATATTGGGAGGTGGGGATTACCAATCGTATATCCCCGCCCCAAGTACTTTTCAGTTTAAATGTTTTTTAAATAAACTTTATACACACGATAGTTTTCCTTTAAGGATGTATCTGCCATCTGAAATACATTAGTTCAATCCATTGCTTTGTATCTTGATATGCCAACATCCACTTGAATGTTTTAATCTGGGAATATAAGTTTAATTTTAACTTACGTCACTACAGTGGTGTAGCAGCCTCTTCTTACCTTATTAAAACTACAAAGAACTATACAAAGGAAATTCAATTAAAGATTACCAGCTATTAATGGTAAGCCAATGGGTTTAGTTCCTCCCCTTGGGTTGTCTTAATAGGAGAAGGTTGGGCTGCAGTAGCTGTTCTTTAATGTTTACATTGTACACTAAAAAAATTATTTTGCCTCATTTCAATCTATAAATGAATACATGTAAAGCATCACTTACTCTGTTGTGTTTGTGTTGCTATATGTACTTATTTTGCTCACGCTTAGTCCCTTAGTCCCTCAAACCCCTGGCAAACTATCTGACTCTCTGTAAGGCCAAGAATGCTCAGTAAACATTATGAGGCAGCATTGGGAGAGGGAATTTCCCACCATGCATACATTGTCACCATTCCAGCTACAGCAAAACTATATACCACAGAAGAGTTTATGATACCAATGGTGGCTATAGATGCTACAATCTGATCTTCTGGAGGTTGTATGGGCAGATTTACAGTCGGGCAAAACATTTTCAACTATCTTCATACGGAAAATTATTGGACGGTGGTTGCATCTATGGGCCACCATAAGGCACTTGATTGACAGCTGAAATGTAAGATGTTTTAGACTCGATATTTAAAGAAATAGGACATAAACAAATGGTACAATGAGAGTTGGGAAGAATTATGGTTTTCAGTAATGGGCAATTTAAAAAGCAATTTTCCCAGTTTACATCTCCTTTAAATAAAGATTGTTAGATGACTGGTCCAACAATCTTTATTTTCTCTTCTTTTACAGACAGGTTGCTCTGCAATTTATTATTAAACAATGACTGTATTGAACACCCTTAGTATTTTGCATTATTATATGGTACACAGGAACCTTAAATATTTTGTAAATTATATTCAAATAAATGGTGCTTACCTATGTCATCAGTTACAATTGGTGATTATCTCCGTCATTAATATCACACAATTTACTAAAACTTGTTTACTGTAGGAAATCCCACTACTTTATATATAAAGATACAAGAAGTCACCTTGACGTTCCATGACTAATATAAAATAACAAGTCCTATGGCCTGGAGCCCCTTGGTGATATCCAATACCCTTTTACAAGGATAGACTGTATATAGAGTTTTATAATGAGGGTACATTAGTCACTTTAGGAAAATGATGTCAAGTTTCTCTACATCCTCATCTGTGGATCACAATGCAAGTACCATCCAAACATAATTATATGGCACTTTATTATTTATCCCACAACACCTAGCCAAGGATTTAAGCACTAGATTTGCTCAAGTGCAATGTTTCAGGGAAATGTTACAATATCAATGTGATATTAATTTCCTGTGAATTAATTTTTTTGTGTGTGTGTGTGGTTTGCGAAGTAGAAAAATAAATGGTTGTCCTCTTGTGTCCCACCAGTATAAAAACACTCTTTACTCTCTATTGCAGTCATCCTGCCAGAAGTGATTTATTATCATCGGGGAGCGGAGACAGAACCAGAGGCAAAAAGAAGGTAAAATACATAGAAAACGCATTACAATAGCTTGCTGTGCACCGTGCAAACGAATGCATTGTGCTGAAATGTGCAGTGGAGGATCAGGGTTCATTAAACAATAACCTCATCTGCAGTGAGAAGGGTAATATATCTTACAGTAACTCTCTTTATTTATTTATTATCAAGAGGTTTTGGGAGATGACAATACCTTTAAACAGAAAAGAAATAAAAATGAAGAAAGGCATTCAATGGCAAATACGTTCAAAGCTATACAGACTTGTTCATCAAATGTTGCATATGTAGATATAATTTTCTTTGATTTTACCTTGATTTTAGCTTTTACAATAAATGAGAGTGTTATGTAATTCACCATTAAGGATTCTGGTAATGCTATTTTTCAGGATCAGAATATACCTTTAAATTACGTTTAGGTCATTCCCTGTGTTAAAAGAACCCATATTGTCATGTTTTTAACCTTGCTATCAATTGGCATCAGTTAAATATAGAATGTTCCCCTCTTTCCCAGGAATTTCCGCTTTTGGTAGCACCTCCCTGTGACCCAAATCTTTATTTGGCACCTGCCTATAGACTTGAATAGGGCTCACATCACCTGCAGCAAAGGAAGAAAGGAAGCATCAATGATAGGACTATTTTTAAGGTATTTGTTAGCATCCAAAATGAATTATACAGCAGATCAGATTCTCATTACACAGGAAATTACCTGGACTTTATTCATAATTACACTTTAATTCTCCTTTAAACATAACATGTTGCTCTGCTCTTTCTATTAAATATCCATACAGAGTCCCCAACACGACTATAGATTAACAGTAAGATAAATTCTAGTAATGTTTCTGTTTCCATTAGTACCTTTGACTGTGCATAACCAATCATTCCTCTCTTGCTTACATGAATGGATATTATTTTATAATACCAATAACCAACATAAAATATACAGTATTGACTGATTACAGGGTAACTGTGGTCTAAAAATGACTTTAGTTAAATTGACAGGAATTGCTTTCCTGAGTATTTTTGCAATTTACTTTCATTATGGGTTTTTTTTTAGATAGTTTTAAAGATATTTACATTTTTATGTGTGATGGTAGCAGTATCACCAGATCCTCTGCATTCCTGCTCTGAAACCAGTGGCCATATTTATCAAACATCGTTATCATTTTTTTACGATCGCCGTAAAAAATAACGCTATCGTAATTCTACGATATTGCTATCGTAAATCTATGATATCGCTATCGTAATTCTACGGTGCCGGTATATTCTACGGACCGAACTTTTGGAAGTTCAGCTATTTCTACTTCTTATATTTCAGCTGTCAATCAAGTTCCTTGCTCTCAAAAACTATTCTTCTGTGAGTAGTTTTACTGCAGCTGGAACGGTGACAAAGTTTTGACAGTTGGAATGCTGTGTGCTGTGTGCAGGCTTGACAGTCGGTTTGTGGTGAAAAAGTCAGGTTGGTTGGAAGTGGGAGTGGTTAAAAGAGGGAGGGGGAATACTGTTCCTAAACTAAATGTGTGCTGGATTGAAGGCATGCAGCTGCAGCAACACACACAAATCAGAGTAAGTGCTACTTACATGTATTCAATTATAGATTAAGATGAGGAAAAGTCATTTTTTCAGTATAGTGTCCCTTTAAGGGGTATCTATACTTCCAAAAATCGATTTAAAAAATGATAGATAGTTTAACGGTCCACTACTCCAACACATTTTTCAGATTTGAAATCTGAGCTGTAGATTCTCAGAAATCTTCATTTTAAATGACAGCATGTACAGGGAAACACCTGTCACTCAAACCAGGTATGCTAATTTGTGTCCTTCCAGTGACCTCTTACCAGGATCCCCCAAAACATGTCAAAACATTTATTAATATAACCCCAAATATAATGAGCTGATTAATCATATTGGTCTTCTCTCTATCTAATCTATCTGTCTGTCTGTCTATCTATCTATCTGTCTAATTTATCTGTCTGTCTTGTCCCCGGACTATCTATTATATATCTGTCTATCCGATGTGTCTATTATCTAGCTATCTGTCACTATCTTTCTATCTATCATCTATCTATCTATCTATCTATCTATCTATCTGTCTGTCTGTCTGTCTGTCTACCTGTCTGTCTGTATCTATGTTTCTGCCTGTCTGTTTCTATCTCTCTCTCTCTCTCTCTCTCTCTCTCTCAGGAGTCTGTCACAGGAGGTCACTTACAGGAGCGCCTCCCCCAGCATGTGTGGTTGCTTGTTAGAAGGGAGAAGGTGCCTAACACAGCAGCAGCCCCACCCACTATCAGCAGTGTCAGGAAGATATGTTAATGAACTGTATAGTGTCGGGCTGAATAAGCTCTTTATTATGTAAATGTATCCAGTGTCAGCTGGATTACAAGTGGTCAGTGACTAAGGGAGGGGAGACAGTTAGGAGCAGTTATTAACATTGAAAATTCACTAACAAAGCAGGCACAGACACACATGTAAGTAACATCATTTTAATACCCTAACATTGTACTTTCAGATTATACAAAGTTGTTTCAGTGAGTATAGTGACCTTTTAAAGGGTATCTCAACTGTTAAAACAAAAAAAATTGGTATTCAGTTTTATTGCAGAACGGGAGGTAAAGGAGCTGTGTCTTCAATAAAACCTGCAGGATCCAGGAGCAAAGGTAAGGTACTTACCCGATTGCTCGCCCGATGGACAGTTTTTTGTTCTAAGGGTGGACATGCCCTTTAAAATACAGCTGACTATAGGTGACCATCTCTAGTAGGACACAGAAATACACATGCAAAGAACATTCCAGAACAAAGAAAGTAGTTTTGCAGAAAGTACCATATTGATGATGCTATGGAAAAATAAAGATTCACTAAGCTCAGTCCCAGCAGTAAAATCTGGAAATAAAATTTGGTATCAATTTCATTCATCTGAGCTTCACAATCTTTTCCTCATGCATTAGATTATGTGTTGCCTGGATGAATTGCCTACTTGCCATTGTTTCTCTTTGTCTTGTAGGGAGAGCATTATGGTAACAACTAACATTTGTGTATTTATAGTTATTTGGGTAAAGGCAGAATCGGAATAAAACTGAATGGGGCCAATGTTATGTTGAGTGCAAAATGTGGAGTAATAAATGAAAACAAATATCAAATGTCAGCAGCAGAGCAGAAACATTGTTCCCTATAGTTTCCTGTGCTCTAGGCAGAACTTTTCTTATTGATAATCCGTCTGACTAAATCTATGACTAAATTGGAACAGGTAACATAACAGTAGGTAACATAGTATTGGAAATCAAAGACATCCATCAAATCCAACATTTAAAGTCTACTCATGAGCCCTACCTAACAGTTAATCTAGAGGAAAAAATCCTTCCTTAGGCTGGGTACACACCAGACAATATTTTTGGCCGATAGACCGATTCCCGGCACTTTCGGTCAATCGGCCGGAAATATTGGCTGGTGTGGGGCGGGCAGCTGGGACCGACATTGATCATTCGTTTGGTCAAATCAGCCGAACGAATGATCGGACGTGTCGGTAAATCGCTTGCAAATTTGGTCACGGACGAATTTGACGCGACCGACGGACATTTGTCCTGGCCGAGCGGTCGTTCGTAGCGAGCTCTCAGTCGGGACAAGAAGTCCCTCCATGTGTACCCAGCCTTACTCCAAATGGCACTCGGAGTGGACCCCTGGATCAACCAGATATATGTATTATATATGAATTATGAATTTAGTTTGTTAAGCAAGGGACTGTCTTTCGTGCCGACTCCAAAAGTTAATGTTTTACAAAATGAGGTTGACCTATACAAATTTAAAAGAACATTAAAATTAAAAAAAAAAATTTAAGGAACAACCATGTTCAGCTGTTGAAGTAAAAAAAAAAACAAAAGAAAGAAAAAAACAGAACCTTTGAGCCCCCCAATTACGGCTGCTGCCATTTCAGTTTTTCAAAACATAGTGGTACAGGATTTACATGACTTTGTGAAAAACAAAAATTAAAATTGTGTGTATCAAAGAGATAACATCAAAAAAATTAACGTGAGGCTTTAATATCTCTTCAATGTTGTCATACGGGCAGCTGACTATTATCGGAACAAACTACTGTCTCAATTAGCAGCACGTATTTTGGTTGGTTGGGGATCCAACTTTCAAACTACAAAAGGAACTTGACAGCAAATTATCGTTTGCTTTAAGTAATGGGTGGATTTCAGAAACAACTTTTTTTTTAGTTAATGATTTTAGTTAATTTAGTTAATGATCCTTCTTTCCCTATCATTTATACTATTCCCAAAATCCACAAATCTATCTTCTCACCTCCCGGCCGTCCCATCATAGCCTCTAGGGGTTCCCTTTTTAAACCAGTGGCCCAATTTTTAGATCATTTTTGATTGTTCAAAAAATGAGGTCATATCTTAAGGACAGCAATGATCTTCGTTTTAAAGATCTTAAAGGTTATCTAACTAACTCTAGGGGTACAGGTTGGTACGGAGGCATTGTACAGAGGCTCCCATCAGGCCCCTGATTGAATTTATCTGTGATCTATTAATGTTTATACTTGAAAACAATTATTTGTTAGGTGGCAATGCCATGGGCTCCAACGTAACACCGTCGTTTGCCAATTTGTACATGCAATGGTTTGAAAAAACCTTTATATACCCCAAGTTTGGGGACCATAATGTTCTGTACAAAAGGTACATTGATGATGTATTCATGATTTGGCACGGTGACCACGTTGGAGCCATCTCAATCAACTTCAAACACCAATCAAGTTGAGCGTGCAGTGTGACAAAGAGACTTCTTGAATTTAAGAATTTTTATATCGAATAATATGTTGGGCACAAGGTACTGATTTCAATATGATTATGCATAGTGATAGTCACCATCCTAGACATCAAATCAGTAGCGTTCCTTCACAATTCCTCAGGGTACTGCGGAACAAATCAGACCCCAACAAGGCTACCATCCAATTAAATGAAATGGAGGACAGATTTTTATCTAGGGGATACAGCAGCAAAGTTTTAAAGTCCCAACTCATTAAAGCACAGAACCAATTCTCCACAGTAGCCCTGGACCCAACTCACCATACAGGCACCACTCAAGGGCTCAATGTTAATACATGTTTAATGGATTATACACCCTCCAGAGCTATTATTAAACACAGTATATATAAACATTGGGAGTTGATCAAGACGGACAAATCGCTCCCTTTTCAGGAGATGGGGGTAAGGTGTGCTTATAGGACCACCTTTTAAAATTTAGTGGTCAAGACTGACCTGAAGGATCCAATTGATCCGAAACAAACCTTTGGTAAAAAAAGTCCCAAGAAAGGATGTCAGATGAGTGCTTGGGATGTCAGACATGCAGATACGCTATGGTAGGGAAGAATTTTCCTCACCCGTATACTGGCAAAGGGTATTCCATTAACTTCAGACTATCATGCATTATATAATCCTAAGGACACTAACTATGGTGAACAAATGTTGATAAACCTTTCAAAAAAGCAGGACACAGTCTATTAGTTTTAAAATGGATGGCCATTGACCATATTCCCCCAGATGTTGTTGGACCTCTAAGGGATAAGCCAATTGGAAGCACGATGGATTAAAACATTGAATACAATGTCGCCCCGTGGCCTTAATGAAAGCCTGTCTCTGTCTTGTTTCCTTTAAGCAGTTATGTTCTTTGAAGGTGGATTTCACCATTAATGGCACAGGGGCATGGAGAGTGTAGATAATCGTGATTTACTTCTGGGCAGTAATTGGTCTTCAGACGGTGGTCTGCGACAGTGTTGCAATGCGGCTTTCAATCGGAGTCAATGAACATATGATTGGCAATAACTTTGTTGCCCAAGGCTGTGGGGAATATGAGACTCCATGGGATTTGGTCGTGAATTGCAGATCGGGTAATAGTAGTGAGTAAGGTTGCCTTCCGTTATTTATATGTTTGATTTCATCCTATAAGTCTATATATATTTGCTGATCTCACCGTAGATGTTGTTATACTATCGCTATTTATATTTCCTCAGGGCGTGATATGATGTTTTTAATGTGTGGTTTAATAAAAGTTATAGGTGTTTGGAAAGGATTAAGGTGCCTGGGGGTGTGTTCCCTTGGCCCTTTTTAAGATGGTGTGATTAACAGGAACTGACGATCCTGATGATGGCTTCATTAATAGCCGAAATGCATTGATCTAAGAAGTTCTGACACGTATTTAGCATGGTATTGTACTTTGTGAAGTCCTATGAGTGCCCTCGTTATGGTGAGTTGTAATGTTTATTCTGAGGTTCAGCACCGAGGCAGTGATGATTCGTGTGAGCATGAATGGGGAAGTATATATATATATGTGTATATATGTAGTATATATGTTTTAATACCAGTAATTTTCTATCTTTTTGAATTTTCAAAACGTATCCATCCCACTTTTAAATTTGCCATTACCACATCTGCTGGAAGACAATTCCACAGTTTCATCGTTCTCACTAAAGAAACCTTTCCTAACCTGAAGATGTTTGGTCTTAATCTTAAAGGATATCCACAAGTCCTATATATGGGATAATGAGCCCCTTACAGTGTAATATACTGTATGGATATTACCTCACTCACTACAAAGGCACAGGACGAGTGTTTTTCAGTGTTTTTATACAGGGCAGGGAAAAGTTATAAATACACTAGGACCTCCTTTTACATAGGGAAATACAAAAGGAATTGTATAAGGAGGCCTTAACGTTGTCTATTAACCTGACAAGTGATGCAATAAGGTGTGTAGATGTCTGTAGTGCCTCATTAAGCTCCAGTTTTTGAACCATGCATACTGTAAATTTTCCTACCCAATATTACATTGTTTAGTGAAATCATCAATGTTATTTACAAGGCCTTCCTTTCTATAAACACAAAGAATCAGTAAAGACATCATTTTATCCTTCTCATTTTTATTCAGTATATCATTTCTGAATAACACACATTTTCAGGATCATGTCTGTTCCTCATAAGAATGTGTCAAAATTCTACATTAAAATGTATGCAAACTCACCGCAAAGCCCTTATCAAAACACTGCATGATTTAAATCTGATAAACACTGCCAGACGCATCTAATTAAAGGGTGAACATACTGAAAAAAAACAATCTTACATAGAAAGAAACTATAATTCTATCACTTTATTAAGATCCTCCTCGGTACTGGACGTGGCAAGCTCTGCTGTCAGTTGGATGGCTCCTGTTCCAGACAGAACTATTGAGCTATGATAGTTTTTAATATGAACAGTTTATTTTATCTGAGAAGCTTTCAAGGGTTCAATCCTTTTCATCTGGTCAGAGCAGATGTCTAACAGAGGTTCAACAGAATGTAAAATAAAAATGTTCAGGATAACATTAAGATAACATGAATAACTCAACACAATACCAACAACAGCAAAAAGAAAAGCTGGGTATGCACGGTGATTGCCATACATCTAACGTTCACGGCTGACTTCCTATACTCTAGTAGAGAGGGCCTACCGACCAAGGGTCTAATGAATGTTTCCGATCCCGATGCTAAATGTTCGTTGGCATTGGAAACGGCCGTTACGGATATACACACATTACCGGAAAAAGGACTGATCCCCTCGGTACCATCCTCATTGTCTCTTTATGTGTGTAAATTGAAAGAATAGTGACCGCACACAGCCAATCGGTGAAAAGGGTCCGTAACCCATAGTCTGGAACAAGATAATAGTCTGGAACAAGATAATAACATTGTCATTAAAAGTGCTGATAAGGGTGGAGGGATTGTTATACTGAATAAGGATGACTACAATGGTGAAACCCAAAGATAATTGTGCAATACCGAACATTACAGAAGGTTGAACCATGACCCCACCCTGTCCCTTAAAAAAGATATTGAACATTTCCTTGAGGAAGCTGTGTTTGATGGGGTTCTAGTCCCAGAAATAAAATCTCCGTTACAAAAAGGTTTCCTAGGACCCCTATTTTTTATCTATTGCCCAAGGTCCATAAATGTCTCACAAACTCACCCGGTACACCAATAGTGTCAGGGGTTAATTCACTATTACAACCCCTGGCAGTCTATGTTGATACATACCTTCAGGACATCGTGAAAACCTTAGATACATGTTTGGAGGACACCACAGATTTCCTCAAATGAATACTAGAAATCCAAATCCCTAATGATGAATTCCACTTATGTACCATAGATGTCCGGGACTTATACACCTCTATACCACACACAGAGGGTATAGAAACGGTCAGGGAATACCTGACAGACAGCAATATTGACTCTAGGGATATCGTGTTTATCTGCGACTGCCTTGAAATGGTTCTCACCAAAAATTACTTTTTGGCACACTGGCACACTGTTTGGCACACAGTATTACCTGCAGACACAAGGGACAAGCATGGGTGCCACACTTAGGAGTATTCCTATCAAGATTAAAAGCTTTGCATTATGTACCTCTGACAATGTAATCTACCTGTTAAAATGTCCCTGTGGTCTATGTTACATTGGACAGACAAGTAGACAGTTCAAAATCAGGTTGAGTGAACATAAGAACACCATTAGGAATTATGAAAATGAAGTACAAAAGAGAACTAAAGAAACAGAACCCTACAAAAGAGAAATACTGTTGGCTAAACATTTTTTTGAGAGCAAACACAATATTTCACAACTGAGGTGGCAAATTCTTGAAAAGGTACAGAAAAAAGAGGGGGAAAGGATAACCAAAACTTTGTTAAAGAGGGAATGTCACTGGATATGGAAATTAGATACATTATCCCCCAGAGGTCTTAACGAACAATGGAATATGAATTGCTTCTTATAAAGATTTGTATCTATTTGTTATTGATATACCTCCTTTTTACTTTCCTCTGCAGATAACCGGCTGGGAAATGACACTGAACTGAATATTGGTATGGCTAGAACCCAGCTGGTATGTCTATAACTATATAGAATTTCATAGTATAGTCTAAGCTTTTTCTTATTTTTATGTTTTGATCCTTCCCCACATGGATACACCTGTCTTTTGTATTTTCACGCTGGATCTTCTACACTTCCTTTGGATCCTTACTGGACATTGGACTCTTTGAACTATTCCCAGAAATGGATTATATTGGACTTTGCACATCAACCTATATGTGCCCACAGGGGGTGGGGTCACTTGAATCTCATTGGATTCCCCATATTTCAGAGACGGTGTCTGGAATGGGGGCGTGGTTTGTGTTTTTTATAAATTGTGTATTGCACTGTGTTACAAGTATCTGATGATGGGTGGCTAGGCCCCCCGAAACATAATTTTGTTGTTACACTTTCATTTAATGGGTTAAGGACCCTTTTCACCGATTGGCTGTGTGCGGTCCCTATTCTTTCAATTTACTTCACTAAGGACGTGGCAGAAGGTTCAGGTGACCAGCACCACCAGGAAATCAACCAGTAGCACATGATAGTGCCTAGGGTGTGCAGCTTCTTTTCTATATATTGGACTCTTTATGTGTGTACCCAGATTAAAGGGGAACTAAAGTCTCCAGACAACATTGCCCCAATAGAAAGAGCACATTCACAAATATACCAAACCCTTTGCTGTGGCTGTCGGGGGATTTACAAAATGTGGGTACTAGGGGTCAGCTCCCATAATCCAATTTAGCCGGCTACACCCAGCTAAGTGTACGCAGTACACGTTACAGGAAGCTGCAGACTTGCTTCCTGGAAGCTGATAGCTAATCATGTTACAGCTCAGAGATCATCCCTCCCTCTGATGATCTAAACATATTACAAATGCTCCTGTTCCTAACAATAATAACTTCCTTTGCTTTTCTTAGCTAGCATGGATGTAAGAAACAGAATATTAACTTTTTTAAAAAAAAATAAAACTGTCTGTACAAAGTGTTACTTTATTGTCACATGAAATTTATATTAGTACACTTTTAGTAATTTTAACCATATTATTGAAATTTCTTTGCCCACTATTTCTGGAAAACTTTTAACTACTATTAAGCTACCTACTTCCAAGTTGCCAACTCATCGGCAATGTTATATGACGATAGCAGCTCACGTTGCATCACAAAGTGCCGCTATCTATTTCACCACTTTTAACACCAGTGATTGGTGTTAAAAAGTGGTGGAATAGAATGGTGCTATCTGCATATAATATGGATTGTATGTAAAACAGGAGAGGTGCATCTCATGGGGAGAAGTGTATGAAAATGTATCTACGGAGCTTCTGTACTGAAAGATTAAATTTTTCTTTAGATATATATATATATATAATTATTTTACAACCACATTAGTATTTTATGGCCACATTGTAAAATACTAACCACGGGGCAAAGTACAGATACTGTTCAGTCTTATCCTTTGTTGGCCAGGGCATTTTCTTACCAAGCTCATCAGTATTTTACACTTTGGTACAAATGGTACCCGTATATACTCGAATATAAATCGATCTGAGTATAAGTCGAGGTACCTATTTTTACCTGAAAAATCAGTAAAACATGATTGACTTAAGTATAAGTTGGGGGTAGAAATTATGACCACTACTGCCTTCTGATTCTATATTGTTTTTAGGCTTTAGTTGCCCTTTAAATGGACAGCAGAATTCCCATTTTGCTATTACTGTATGGGACTACTGTATGGGAATTCTGCTGTCCATTTAAAGGGCAACTAAAGCCTCAAAACAATACAGAATTAGAAGGCAATCTTTAACAATAGATAACATCTTCCTGATTCTGTATTGTTTTGAGGCATTAGTTGCCCTTTAAATGGATAGAAATCCCATACAGTAACCACCAATACCTTTCCGCTGTATATGTTTGGAAACTGCAACTCCCAGCATACTTTAGTTTCTGGGAGTTGTAGTTTCCAAACATCTATAGTTAAAAGGCATGAAGGTTACTGTATGGGATTAGTGTGTCCCCCAGAGCCCCCCAGTTCAGTGTTCACTTGGGCAATCTTCAGTCTTCACCTCTAGAGTGGTGATCGCTAATCAGAATTATTTAAACGTGAATAAGAACACCAGTCCCACAGCAAAACCATATAAAGAATCTAAGGAGGCAAGAGGACATTAAACAGACAAAAGGAACTTAACTTTTGGTGAAACCCCATATCTTTCTCACACACTCACCTCTCTGCCGGCTGCCGCTCGCTCCGCATCTCTCCGCCTGACGTCACTACACGGCGCCGGGAAGCGAGATGAGCTGAGTAGTGATGTCAGCGGGAGATGCGGAGCAAGCGGCAGCAGGCACAGAGGTGAGTTTGTGGCTGACTCGAGTGTAAGCCGAGGAACGATTTTCCGACTTTTTTAAAGCCTGAAAACCTTGGCTTATACTCGAGTGCATTTTATGACCCTGTCATACCAACATATAACAAGACCACGTGGTATTTTGTCACCATGCACAATTATTTATTAATGTCCTTTGCATTTATTAACAACCTCATTGATATTTAAAAGATAGGAGTATGCCCCTTTTTTTATTAAAGACCACAGTTCCTCTTTAAGGATATTTTTAAATTTTTTTATAGAGACCTGTATCAACATTAAACTTGCATCTGCCTAAGGCTGGGTACACTCTATAAGATATTTTTGGCCGCCCGCCGTATATCAGTGGGTCGGGCACAGGAGAGGACTGGCCCAATGGGCTGAGGGACAAATGCCCCCCCGGGCTGGTCTCCAATGAAAACTTTGGGCTGCCACAGAAGTTATTAGTAAGTTACGTGCTTGAAAGGCACAGCTCACACCTTTAGCTCTAACGTGCAAGAATCAGGAAACTCATCCTCCTTTCAGATCGTTTACTAGTCATCCCTCAAATTCATTAGCAGTGTTAGTTTGCCCTCCAGTCCATTAGCCAGTGTCATCAGCCCTCCACTTCATTAGCCAGTGTTGTCAGCCCTCTGGTTCATTAGATAGTGTTGTCAACCATCAAGATCATTAGCCAGTGTTTTCAGTCCTTCAGATCATTAGCCAGTGTCGTCAGCCCTCCAGTTCATAGACCAGTATTGTCAGACCTCCAGTTCATTAGATAGTGTTAATCAGCCCCCAGTTTATTATTCAGTGTTAATTAGCCCCCATTTATTATTCAGTGTTTGCGAGCCCTGCGGTTCATTAGCTGATGTTACTCAGCCCTCCAATTCATTAGGAACAAAGGAAACTTTGGGCAAGTATAATTTGACTTAGAAAGTGTACCCAGGGGCGAGGACTTAGCAATTCAGGTCCTCACCCCTGGGACTTGTAAGGGGGAGGTAAGTGGTTGTACAATAACCACATCATACACTGTATAACTTAAACAGTGTGTGACCTTAGCAAAGTGAGCATGGTTACAAATGTTACAATCTACCACTTGGTTGTATTTGCCCCCCAAGCCAAAAGGTCCCAGTCCTCCCCTGGTCGGGCGGAAATATCGCATGGTGTGGGGCAGCTGGCCATGTCCGAGCTCGGTCACCGTATCGGACGAACGGGCGATCGTGACTGTCGGTAAATCACGGTCGATCATACGGTTATCTATGGGACTGCATGATTGGTTGTGCAAACTGTTGGTAGTGGCCACTATTGCTGCAATCGAAAAATTTATTTGTCCCGGCCAATCGTTGGCTAGTAGTGAACGCAGGGTTGGGACAAAAAGCCCCCCCTCCCAGTGTGTACCCAGCCTTAGATGACTGGTAAGACTGGGTTTACCATGTCTGGTGAGTACTGTAAGAATTTTTGTTGTTGGTTTATTTTTATGGTTAAGCTGTTTAATAATTATATGGAAGGTAGGACTGAGTATCCCTACCTTCACTTTGGATTTGCATACTGTGATATACTCTTTAAAGGGCCTGTCCACCCTCAAACTTAATTTTACACACTGCTTAACTCCCTCAACACATTTTTTGCTGTAGACCCAGAAGCTGCAAAAGAGAGAGCAGAGCTACAGTGTAAGTTTAGAAACATAAAGGTAAGTATATTGAAAAATCAGATGGGGGGGGGGGGGTTAAGCGGTATGCAAAAATTAAAGGGCAAGTCCACTCCCAAAACTAAAATTTGCCCCACTGCTATAGGAAACTACAGCGATTGTTTGAAAAATCAACTTTCTTCTGTAGTGTAGGGACCCCCTTCCCAACCCTAACCGCCAGGTTTAAATCTTAAAAAACTGCAGAGAAACTTACTTACCAACCTGCAGAAAAAAGTTGATTTTGGATTGGAGATACCCTTAAAGTTATGAGGGTGGATGTGCCCTTATAAGTTTGTGGCAGGTTTGTTTCTGTCAGTGTCACAAGTCTGTTAGGCCCTTATGATAATGAAGTGCAAATATTAAAGGGTATGTCTACCCCCATTACTTCTCAGTAGCTTAAGGCCCCCAAAACACAAATGTCGCTTTACTTATCTTTACCTATTTCTATTGTTACTTACACATCCCGATCCCTCTCTGGCTGGTAGAAGCCTCCTCTGCTGCTGTAGGTGTAAACTACATGCCGCGCAGTAGCAGAAGTGGTTTCTCCTCTGCAGCTTTGGGAATGGTGAGGAGAGAGATCGGGCTGTGTAAGTAATGATAGAAGCAGTTTTGTTACAGGTATAGAGAAATTTGTGTTTGAGGCGCTTAAGCTGCTGTGAAAGTTACGTTATCGGGGTGGACATGTCCTTTCTAGGAAGATTCTCAATATAGAAAGTAAAACACAAGGTGACATTAATTTACTTTTATAACAAAGTGAAGTAAAGGTGATATATCTGAGTTGGCTATGATAATAATCATAACCATGGCAAGTAGAGAATATATATATTATTATATGATCCCTATACAATAGAATATTTGGATGCATTTGGTCATGAACCTTATTCTGAGCTTGTTCATTGGTAAACTATTCAGGAATCCAATCTTGACAATCCTGTGCTTGTGTCTGGGAGCCCATCACATAATTAACTTCAAGAAGGTTCCCGTCATTTATCCTTATCTGTAATAAAGAAATATAGTTATATCATGTTTCACATTATGAGTGAAGTAAAAATTAAAAAATAAATTTGCTTTTGTTTGATTTCCTGTATAGACCTTGTTTCAGTGTCCCTGGTGGGCCTGGGATACATAAGGTGATCTAGAACCAGTACTCTCTACCTATATTTTTCTATTTTGCCTAAAGGTCACTGACCATTACATTCTTCCCAGATGCCCAGTCCTAAGCTACTGCAGGAACTTGTTATAGCAGGTCACACCCACTGTTAAGCTACACCCACTGTATCACTACTTGGCATAGTCACATAAGGGCTGATGCAATAAAAGGGGGAAAAGCTTGCCCGTGCTATTCAGCCAATCCCATGTTAGCTTTTTACAGTTAGATAATATCTGATTGGTGGCTGCAGATTAATATCGCGGGCAAACGGGTATTGAAAATACACCCGCGCAGCCAGCGCAAGCCATTCGATATTGTTTGTGCAGCCAGCTATTATGTGACATAAAAATTCATGCAGGTGTGATGGCCTGTTCGGAATTCCCCCAGAGCAGCATGTGCGATAGTGAATGGCATAAGGGAGAAATGGCAGCTTTTGGTGCCAGAACAATTCCGTATGCTGATTTATCATTTGTTTTCTTGTACATGTTTGAAAATATTCCGTCCTTGCAGGACAACATGGTACAAAGACTTCTAGGTACTTCACACTGGCAGCACCTTATTTAACCTTAAATGATCGGAGTGACAGAGTTATCAGAAGACGTACAGGGAGATTCAATAAAAGTTCTTATCGTTTAAAATGGTGCTAATATTGTCCCAACCAATCAGATCTTAGTTAACATTTAAAAGCTAATATCTGATTGGTTGGGACAAAATTAGCACCATTTTTAACAATAAGAACTTTTATTGAATAACCCTGATAGAACATTGTGCAGTGTTCTGTGGGAAATGTGTTGGCATACAGTGTTATCCGGTACATAACCAAATATAGCTGTTATTATTTTAATGGCTCTTAACACCACAGACATTTTCACCTCTTCTGAAAAGGCGATAAATTATGCATAGTCTGTGTGATAATCTTGACACAAAGGTGCTGTGTTCAGCAATTAGGAGAATATCTAATAAGATTTCCTTATCGCTAGGCCTGGAAGCAACTTGTACCTATCTACACATTTAATATCTAAAGATTATTCAGGGGTTCACCATGAAAACACGATAGTTATTGAAGATCTTGTCACTCGCAGACACACAGGAACGCCTGTAAAGTGGATTCCATTAAAGCACAAATCAGAAAAAACAATACTTGCAAATTTCCTTATAGTTTAGGCTAAAATAGGTTTCCCCCCCGACTTTTTGCATAAGAAACGCTGATTAACATGATAAACAAAGATAAACTTGTGCAAAATCCATAAAAACATTATCTGCCGTTTTTTAAAGGACAATTATACTCACCTCCCTCTCGCTTCTCTTTTTCCTTCCCTTGGTAGTACCCAGGGTGAGGACCTAAAACGCTATAACGTTCTCTACCCTTTACCTAACAGCTGAACTTACTTAGACTAAGTTTACCTTGGCACTCCCGACTTCTTCCGCAGTCCGTAATGTAGCCAATGGGAAGACATGCTCTGCAAGGAGACATGTCTTCCCATTGGCTGCATTGTGGGCTGTCAGGGTGAGGCCACACTGCAACACACAGGAATCGCGCACAAAATCGCGAGCGTTATCGCACGCGATTGTGTGCGCGATTCTTGCGCGTTTCGCGCTCGCGTTTTGCGCATGCGTTTTCGCCTTTTCACGTTATGGACACGCATGCGTTAACGCACCAAAAATGGTGAACGCATGCGTTACCATAACGCGAACGGACGCGCAATCGCATGCGCATCGGAAATCGCGGGAATTTTTGCGTTCCCGCGATTTCCATTTTAGCGAAAATCGCGGGCGCAAACTCGAGCGCGAAACGCGTGCGCAAACCCGCGAAAAACGCGCTAGTGTGGCCTAGCCCTCACTGACCGAGCGCCTAGGGAAACTTTGAGTAAGTATTGCAGGAGTTAGGTAAAGTACCCAGGGGTGAGGTCAATTTAGGTCACCCTGGATACTATGTATGGAACAGAAAAAGGTGAGTAAAAATGTGCTTTAATGGCATCTATACTAACAAAAAAAATCTTTTTTTAATTACCCTTGACTAGAAACGTTACCTATATACTCGAGTATAAGTCAATCAGAGTGTAAGCCAAGGTATGTATTTTTACCTGAAAAATTAGTAAACATGATTGACTCAAGTATAAGTTGAGGGTAGAAATTATGACCACTACTGCCTTCTGATTTTGTATTGTTTCAAGGCTTTAGTTGCCCATTAAATGGACAGCAGAATTCCCATACAGTAGTCCCATACAGCAGAATTCCCATACAGTAGTCCCATACAGCAGAATTCCCATACAGTAGTCCCATACAGCAGAATTCCCATACAGTAGTCCCATACAGCAGAATTCCCATACAGTAGTCCCATACAGTTATAGCCAAATCCAGTATGGTTATTACTGTATCGGACTACTGTATGGGAATTCTGCTGTCCCTTTAATGGGCAACTAAAGCCTCAAAACAATACAGAATGAGAAGGCAATCTTTAACAATAGATAGGTACCATCCTCCCCTGAATCTATATTGTTTTAACGCATTAGTTGCCCTTTAAATGGAGAGGAATCCCACACAGTAACCCCCAATTCCTTGCCACTCCAGATGTTTGAAAACTACAACTCCCAGCATGCTTTAGTTGCTGGGAGTTGTAGTTTCCAAACATCTGCAGTGGCAAGCACTGCACACACACACCCCCACAGAGCCTCCCCAAGTGGAGGAGAGGACTTGCCTTTATGTTCTTTATGTTATCAGCAATCTGGCTGCCACACCTACTGTTTGCTCTGCATCCACTGTTCATGCACCTGGTGTCAGTACTCCGGGTGAGACTGGCAATGAGTAGTGACGTCAGCAACTAGCACAGTGGATGTGGAAGCGAACGGCTGCCAGATTACAGGTGAGTGAGTATAAGCCGAGGTAGGATTTTGAAGCTTTTTTTAAAGCCTAAAAACCTCTACTTATACTCGTGTATATACAGTAATTCTTCCAACTATCATTGTAACATATTTTGTGTATCGGTCCCCTATTTCTATAGATATCCAGTCTGAAACATCTTACATTACACAGGTTGCACGGTGGCCACTGATGCCTTGCAGCGCTGAAGTCTGCAAGTCTGCAAGGTGTGTACTTAAATTGTAAGCTCTTCGGGGCAGGGCCTGATGTAAATGTATACATATAATGTATAGGGAGGGGGATAATGAGCCTGAGCAAAACAAGTACTGAACTGAAGGAATGCAGCAACGCACACACCTCATAATTACATGTATTTATTTCTAGATTGAGATAAACTAGATTAAAGAGTAGATTCCCTTAATCTCTAATCTATTTATTTAGTGCAGGGTATACAACATGGTTCATTGGACAGCTTCTCTCTCCCTGGGTGAAGCACATTGAGCATGCTTGAAAACCAGTGGTAGAGAGGAGGGGGAGGTGTTATAAGTTTTATTTATTATAAGTGAATAGAGTGCTTGGCTTCATCCAATTGAAAGGAAATACGAAAGGCAAGTGATATATTGTATGATCCTGCAGTTCCCATTTAACTGAAAAACAGCAGAACAATTGTTTTGTACAATTTTTTTTAGGAACCAAGTGCAATCTTTGTTTGACAACAGGTTTCTTGCACCATACAAAAACGATCATTTTTATGTGAGTTTACCCTTTAAATTAGTTAGCGTGCCTTATTCCTCAGCCTTACATTAAAATGCACAGATTGTTTATAGGAAAGTCTGCCATTTCTATGCAGTGCAAGGGCCAAATACACTTAATTCATTACAAAGTGACAATACCTCCTTCAGTCTCCCCGCGAGTTTCTTTCAGGGTTGCCTACTCCACAGCAGGAGTTAATAACAAAACGCACAAAACAGCCTAAAAGAAATTCCAATGACCTTTTTTTTGCGGTAATGTGCCTCTTGTCAGTAACACCACATATATTGGAAATAGGTTCATAAATCAATTCAAGTAAAATGTTCCCCCCCGTGTTCCCTAGATGAGCGTGAACGCGATTCTTTACTCCTTTAGGAATTTTGTGGGCGCAGCAAATATAAAGATTGTTTTATCCTTCGTATCATAGCATATATATAGCCTGGGCCTTTTTTTATCTTTTGCAGCAAGCAATAATGTCATCCTATGGTAACATATGGTACCAGTCAGGCATCTAATCTACCTGGAGGTCTCAGCAACTATACAAGGAGATTTGCTTCTCCCACAGCTCGCTAAGGGCCTATCTGTATGCAGTAGGTGTAATTAAAACCAACATTCTTTCCCTTTCACTGACTATAAAATGTCTGAGGCGGCTTTATTCAGCATGAACAGTGACCCTGCATTAGACCAATTCTGTCTGACCCCCTTAACATTAAACTATCAATCTGGATTTCAGAAGAAAAAAAGGAAAATCATATTTCATTCTACGGTCAACCGTTACCTTTTGAGTTCTTGACTGAAACAGTGTGTGAGGCATAATGAAGGAAATAGCAGGCAATGTTTACTGGCCTGCCATCACGACCACGGCGAATATGCAAAACGCATTGTGCTGCCGCAGACTGTACTGTTGCACAGACTGGTCTGTAAGATGCCATTTGTCTGGGTAGACAATTCGCACAGACTAGGATATTTAGAACAAAGGCGGGCAACTCTACTTAAAGAGATATATTGGAATAGCAACAAAACATGCTAGCCATGCAGTGTCTCGCCTGTTTAATAACTTATTTTTCAAAGGATATTATTCCTGAAAAGAGTTTAGAGACTTGTTTTCTTGCTAGTATAGCCTCTATATGCAGCCTCCAGTACTAATAGGTTTTTGTTAAATATATAAATATATATTTTTTTATTGGAAGAGCCTTAAAAGGGGATGTTCATTTTCAACTGAATCTGCAGCACTTAGTTATAAGTAAAAATAGCATATTTGTAGTTGGTGTTTTAGTCTTACATACTGTACACATTCTGTGGCAGAGGGGTTTTAGACGTTTGGCCCAGTATTCCCAATGACAGAACTAGTTTGTCGATTGGAAGTTAAAGGGGAACTAAAGTCTCCAAATAACATTGTCCCAATAGACAGAGCACATTCACAAACATACAAAAAGCTGCGTCTCACCTCTACCTTTGCTGTAGCCATTGGGTGATGGAGAATAGAACCTGCAACTAGTACATTTACTCTGTCTTGCATCTTTTGCATGGAATATAATAGAAACAAAAAAAAGTTATAGCTGGGGTATTGAACTTGTGATCTTCTGAACTGCAAGTGTCTAAACCTGGTGTCTTACAAGGTGAGCCACCAATGAACAAGATGAATGTCTGGGTACAATTAGAAGCTTTATCTTTCGCATGGAATATAATACAAACAAAAAAAGGTATATCTGGGGTATTGAACTTGTGACATTCTGAACTGTGTATTTTTTAAACCCAGTGCCTTACCCGGTGAGCCAACACTGAATAAGCAGAGAATCCAGCTACATTTGGAAGCTTTATCTTCTGCTAGGAAAATAATAATTTAAAAAAATGGAATATGGAATCCCTGATAACTTTGAAAGCTGCTTGTTACTCTACAGTTTATTTTCCATAACTAACACTAACTGGTAAATAAAATGCAGGGTAACAAGCAGCTTTTAAAGTCTTATCAGGGACTTCCATATTGGTGTGGAGACATCTGTATAGAAAACACTTTGTGCAGAGACAGTGAATACTGGAGTCAGGGGGCGTGGTTCTTTGATGACTTCATAGGCTGTGGGTTGTACCTGGCAACAACATGGAAGCCTTCTTATTTACAGAATCTATTTCTCACATATACTAAATGCAATGTACCACAGAAGAATCTTACAATGTATAGGTGTTCTGGGGAGAAAAACTTTCACATTAGGTTTTTGAAAAATTAAGTTTAGTTCTCCTTTAAAGTAATTGTGCTGACCAACTGCTTTGAACCTGTAACCTCATAGACAGCAACATAGCAATCGTTCACTAACAAACCAGACCTAAAACATAGAGAATATGACATTTAGAAACATACAGGGAGATTCAATAAATGTTCTCATCATTAAAAATGGTGCTGATTTTGCCCCAACCAATCAGATATTAGTTAACATTTGAATGCTAACATCTTATTGGTTGGAACAAAATTAACATTTATTGAATAACCCCGATAATCTTTTGCTAGGAACAGAGTGAATGCAAAAAAAACTAAAGGCTCATACAGACGTACTATTCTGTCCACGACCCGCAACCCCCGACCACGACTGATACATGCGGCGAACGGACATTTCGGATGGTAATTGCGCGTGTGTATACATTCAATTGAGGGTCATTTGTTAATCCACCTTGGTGGATTATCGTCCGAAATGCCCGTTCATCACGCACGTTAATGCGCTCAGGGGTTGCGGGTCATGGACAGAATCTTATGTCTGTACGAGCCTATAAGCATCTAACAATTTAGCATTGTCTTTGGTATAAAAACTTCCTTTTTGCAATTCATGCTGGCTGGAAAATAAATTGTATAGCAACAGCTGTTTTCAAAGTCAAGGAAGCCTTCTTAGATAATAATCCACTTCTTACGTAGAAGTAGTTACTCGAATACTATCTTACATTGCATTGTTTTTCTGAGGAGGAAAGCTTTCACATTAAGGGTTACAACAATTAGGCTTATTTCTCAAAAGCATTAGGCTTAGACCCGCAACGTACGATGTGTACGAACAAACGTTTTGGCTGATAATCGGCCCGTGTGTAGGCACTTTATCATCCAAAATGGTCGTTCGTACGGAGACCCACCAAGTCGATCGTGCAATGATCCCCGAGCGAATGACCATTTTGTCCGATAAAGTGCCTACACACGGGCCAAAACGTTCATTTGTACACATCGTGCGCCGCGGGTCGGAACACACAATCGCATGTGTGTAAGAACCTTTATTTCTCTAAGCATTTAAGCAGCAGAACTGGAGTTAAATTTTTTTTTTGTTTTCTTTACACACATAGAAACTGTGATCAACTGTATCAATGATGATGCGATTTTGGTGAAAATGCTGGAAAAGGGAGCTCCAGTGCAAAATTACTATTGCTACTTGAGTGTTATAGGAAGAACAGTGACCAAAAATAGGTACAGAAAATTTAAGAATGGTGTTAAAGGCAAGATATAGGCCCCCATAGACAGCACCTATATTCTGATAAATTTGAAGAATTTGATTGTCGAGGACATTTCCCCATGTTTTCAATAGATTGATCAGCAATATCAATTACCGGTAGTCTATCGGAGAAAATCTGATTTGGCAAGACAGATCGACCCCATCTCCCAGAACCAGACCTTCTGTAGTTTTAAAGCTGAAATCTATGATCACCGGCACTAGGTGGGGATTTTTGATAGGTTCTTCCGATCTGATTTTCAATAGTTTTCATTATACTTACCTTAACCAACAATCCCTCCCCAGCAATGACAGACTAGGCAGCTTCAGGAACGGCCAACAGTATTTGGTTGTCATGTCACCGAAGGCCCAAAAGCTGCCTACTCTCCTGCCTTACCTTTTTGGAGAATAAATTTTACACTATAGCTCTCATTTAATATTGACAGGCTTCCTTTTTCCAGTTTACCAAAGGAGATTTATAAGTTAAAGGAATTGTACACAAAAAAAATGACTTTGCCCCATTTCAATGTATAAATGTAAGTAGCACTTACTGTGATGTGTTTGTGTGGCTGCATGGCTTCAATTAAAGGGACACTATACTGAAAAAATGACTTTCCCTCATCTTAATCTATAATTCAATACATGTAAGTAGCACTTACTCTGATTTGTGTGTGTTGCTGCAGCTGCATGCCTTCAATCCAGCACACATTTAGTTTAGGAGCAGTATCCCCTCCTCCCTCTTTTAACCACTGCCACTTCCATCAGACTTGACTTTTTCCCCACAATCCAATAGACAAGCCTGCAAACAGCATTCCAACTATCAAGGAACTTGATTGACAGCTGAAATATAAGAAGTTTTAGATTGGATATCTAAAGCAATAGGGGGCAGATCAACAAAAAAAATTATACAGTGATGGTTGGGAAGAATTATATTTTCCAGTTATGGTCAATTTTAAATAACCTATTTTTTAGTATAGATGCCCTTTAAGTTCTTGTTTTGCACAAGCTCAGTCCCTCAGTCCCCTGATAGACTATCTGACTCTTTGTGAGGGCAAGCATGCTCAGTAATCCCGATGATGCAGCATTGGGAGAGGGAATTTCCCACCATGCAGTTCACATACCAACTGTCACCATTCCAGCTACAGCAAAACTATACATAACAGAAGAGTTTGACACTAAGGGCCGTATTTATAAAGCCGCGGTATTGCTTTTTTCGATACCGCGGGTTAGTTATTTTGCGATCGCGGTCAGAAATGTACGACTGCGATCGTACATTTACGGACGAACGTTCGGTAATCACCGGTCATCTATGGGGATCGTAAATCTATGATTTTGTTATGGTAGATTTATGATTGTTAAACTTACGATCATAAATTTACAATAACGATGGTAAATTTTTAGCGATACTTCGCCTTTATAAATACGGCCCTAAGGCACTTGAGTGACAGCTGAAATGCAAGATTTTCTGATTGGATATCTAAAGAAATAGGGGACAGATCGACAAAAAACAGTACAGTGATAGTTGGGAAGAATTATAGTTTCCAGTAAATGGCAATTTAAAACAATTAAAATTTCCCAGTGTACAGATCCTTTAAACCAACAGGATGTGGGCTTGAGAAATCCCAAAATGGGCTCCCAAAAGAACACTAAAGACTGTACTGCAGAGCTTTCAAGGACAGATATTCTTACTGCATCTTTATATAACTTTAGATTTACCTTCCCTTTAAACCAAAACAGCTGCCTCTTCTTTTTATTTTGCTATTGAGCCAGTCTTAGGATTTGCGGGAACGTACAGCCATGAATTCTATATACCTTATTAAGTGTGATAAGAAAAAGTCTTTTTATCGTCTGAAAAATATCATTTCTTGATGTTTCGCAGAAAATAATGTTCTCTTCTCTAATTGTTTGTTTTGCTTCAGCTTTTCTTCTCTGTCATGGCCTTGCTATTGTTAGATGAACATTCTAGTGTGATGGGTACATTTTGTGAAAGCACATTGTCATCTTGTGTATTAGGCTGGCAATGTAATATATGCACATACTGTCTAGATCACTTTCATAGTGGCATAGGAAAAACAATCAGGGTTATTCAATAACAGTTCTTATCGTTTAAAATGGTGCTAATTTTGCCCCAACCAATCAGATGTAAGCTTTCAAATGTTAAATAAGATCTGATTGGTTGGGGCAAAATTAGCACCATTTTAAACGATAAGAACTTTTATTGAATAACCCTGTATATATTTTATTTTTAACGTTGTCACATCAAGGTATAGATAATTGTAGAAGCTCAGAAGATTTACATTAACATTTTGCTGCTTTTTAAATCGATAATTTTGTGTTAAAGCGTGAATGGGGAAACAGTTTGCTGAATAACATTAAGCAATAAGAACAGAAGATTGCAGAATTCCATAATAGTTAATGCTGTGGATCAGCTCATCCCCAACACCAGGGGCATAACTACCAGGGGGGCCTTGGAGCCATCTTCTTAATTTTCCTATAACAGATAAAGCCTCCTCCCAGAAAACCACTGTAGATGAAGCATGGATAGGGTCCCCATTATAGTTTTGCTGGGGGGCCCAGTGATTCCTAGTTACACCACTGCCCAGTACCATGAGAATGGATTTATAATGGAATGTTGCGGACTGGGAACTTTTTTAAACCTCTGGCCACACCAATAGGTGATAAAGGCCTGTATGACCCTTATGTTACATTCACATTAGTGAATCACTTTCCTATGTCCATTGAAACATTTTGAAAATGCACTGCATTAAAACGCATAAATGGAAACAGGGACACTTCTAGGGTTTTTGCTGCCTGACCCAAACTTTTTATTTACAGCCTTTTGCATGCCGCCGCCGCCACGTTAAAGTTGTTGTGGCTTTGTGGATGGACGTGGCTAAAGTTTTACTATATTGAACTTACCACATAGCTATTTAAACAGTTCCTCAGGCAGTCAATTAACAATAATGTAAATTACTAGAAACAGATATTACATCTCTTTCTCAAACAACTTGTGTTGCCAATACTATATTGCTCCGTTCAGGTTTTTGTTGCTCAAATCAACTTATTTATAGCCTGTGCTATACATTTGGTACAACTGTTACAGTAAATTAGAAATTCCATACTTACTGTAGTATAAAAGATTTTGGCCAAAAGATTTGTAAGCCTGCCACCACATCAAGGTAGACTGTTTCTGCAGGGCCTAACTAACCTAATTAGTCTAATATAGCCTCACAAACTAACTAAAGATAAACAAACCATATAAAAGGATTTTAAAAACATATAATATCTATTACTAGGGAATATTGACCGGTCAAGGAAAAAACATTTTTTTCCCACTGCTGGCTGTCTGCTGCCTTTCTTGTTCAGTGCAGGGGTGCTGTCTGGGACAAGTGTCTCACTCTGTCTAATGGTAGATGTGGCCCTGAATGGAAATGTTAAAGTGCATTCCTGTTAGGGGAAAAGTTGGTCCACTTTATAGAATGCATGGGTCCCTAAAAGAAGGCCGGGTCAGTCCACATGTGAACAAGAGAGACCCATGTTTGACAGAGAAGGTGATTAGAGACTCTCCATCGCGGGAGTCTGTGGGTGGTCTCACAGGAGTGTGAGAATGCAATAGAATCCCGCGAGTTGTGGGGTGGGTGGGTGATGGGGCAATATGCAATTAGAATTGTTTGTGCACTAGAACACAATTTTTGCATGTTTGACCCTAACTAAGGGCAGGGCCACACTGCAACGCAATCGCACACGGAATCGCATGCGATTTCATGTGCAATTTCGTTGCGTTTGTGCATGCATTTTTCATTAACTATTGAAAAAGGCATGCGATTGCAATTTAAAATGCGGAATGCAAATCGCAGCGCGTTGCCGCGTTTTCAATGATATGAAAAAAACGGTAACAGCAAACTACTGAAATGCACAGGCTATGCTGTAATAACTAGTGTTTATTTTACACACGTTTCGGTTGTCATGCAGCCTTTATGATAAAGGTTGCATGACAAGCGTAACATGTTGTGTGTGAAATAAATGATCACAGCATATCCTGTGCTATGTTTCGGTTTCTCCCCATCTGCCTGTGGATCTTTTTGTACACTGGAGATTGGTGGGATTGAGACCTGAATGTATGATTCAGCCAGTATTTTGCCCCACCTTTCTATCAAATACTTTATGGGCAGTCATTTCTTATGGTAAATTTACGACCATGGGCATACAATACCGGAGCAGCCATTACAGATCTCTGTGGTATTGTATGGCCAATACCAAGCAGCATCGGTATAATGAAGGCCATAATGTAAACTACTACTATCAGAAGTTAACAATGCTGGTAATGGCGCAGTATCCCAAATCTACGATACCAATAATGTGCAGTTTATGAATTGTGACGACATAAATTATTTTACTCTGCACCAATTCTTAACATATATTGTATGGGATATTCATAGCTCCTGTGTTTTATGTGAAAGGTAATGTATCTTGTAAGAAACAGAGGGCCATGTTTATAAAGCCGCGGTATCACTTTTTAGCGATACCGCGACTTTAACGATCAGTATCGTAAATTTACGATCGTTAAACCGTTCGGAGATTAACGATTGTAAATTTACGATACGGATCTCAAATCTACGATAACGATACCGCACGGTATTCTACGATTGAACGTTAATTAACGAACGTTAGGTCGTAAATGTATGACCGCGATCGTTCACCATTTTTATGCGTAATCACATGCGATTTCGGATCTCAAAGGGGGATATCGCAAGCACAAACGCATTGAAATCGCGTGTAAATCGCACCCGCAATTGCGTGAACGCTTGCAGTGCGGTGCAATGTAGCCGTGCCCTAAGGGCTAGGCCACACTGCTGTGCTTTTTTTGCATTTGCGCGTTTTTCATATCATTGAAAACGCGGCAACACACGGAAAACGCTCGTTTTCGGGTGCGTTGCGATTTGCGTTCCGCATTTTAAATCGCAATTGCATGCTTTTTTCAATAGTTAATAAAAAACGCATGCGCAAACGCAACAAAATCACACATGAAATCGCATGCGATCGCATGTGCGATTGCGTTTGCGTTGCAGTGTGGCCATGCCCTAAGTGTGACTTTAGGATATACAAGTGCTATTTTGGGACTCTCTTGCTTGATGTTATATGTATGCACGCACTTGTTTTCTTATATAAATATTTCCTTTAAAATGGTTTTGTCTCATTCCATTTTCCACACTTCGTCACATACTTTTAACCAACCTTTTAGAAAAAGATCAAGAACAAACAAGATTTGTTCTATATAAATATAAGATGCACTCAGGACAGCGAATGATTCATTTTCTGTCGCTAAAACATTGGCTCATGCGTTTGCATTATCGGTACATGATTTCTACTTTTTTATTGTCATCAGTTCAATGTATTTATATTTATCATAGCTCATTTGCTTAGATTCTGAAGGTACCCCTGCTGAATAAACCGAACAAGGCTTGTTGCTTAGTAACTGGTGGATGCATTCATTTTTACGATACCTTTTGTATTTAATTTGCTAATGAATGCATTCTGCGACAGAGTTTAAAGTTGGATCATTTTAAATGCACTGAATGGTCTGAACAAGTTAATCATTGGACAATTATGGGTTTTATATTACCAATCACACTTTATTCTGGAACGGTAGACTTGAGCTGTCAGGAGAGCACCTTGTCCCTGTAATGATAGTTTCACATGATAATCTCATGTGTAGGTTTAATCTATTATAAAAAGAGTATTTTTTTTTCTCCAAATATCATTGAACAGAGCAAAAAAAGCAAAAAGCATAAGTAAAAATAATAGCAGTGGCGTAACTAGGAATCACTGGGACCCCCAAAAAACTATGATGAAGCACCTTGCTTCATCCCAGGGTATCTGGAAGTTCGGGTCCAGTCTTTTAAACAGCTGATTGAGAGAATGTTTCCTACATGAGTGATCAGCTGTTTAAAACCAGATGATCACGGAGGTTGTGGTGGGCGTTCGGGGGGTGGTAGTTACACCACTGCTTTATCCACAGTGGTTTTCTGGTAGGAGGCTTTATATTTCATAGGAAAAATGAGATGATGCCCCCAAGCGGTTGCAGGGTCTGCTCTCTTGGTAGTTACCAGTACGCCCCTGTGTTATAATATGATGGCCAGGACCTTTTATTTCTTCCAGTTATTAAGTGCGACAAATAAGGATCATTGTTTTTCTCAGATAGACATACACACAGACAGGCATTGCAGGCCATTGCTTGTGCTTTCTGCATGAAGATTTACTTACGTAAAATAAAAAAAAAAATAAAAAGTAAAACTATTATTGCAAATAACTTTTTAATTCCAGTTCCTCTTCTGATTGCCATTCCTTGTGCAATGTCCTTAGTTGTATTATATAGAATACATTCATTAATTGCAGGTATTAGTTTGAGATACCTTCAGGGAGATTCAATAAAAGTTCTTATCGCTTTAAATGGTGCTAATTTTGCCCCAACCAATCAGATGTTCGCTTTCAAATGTTAAATAAGATCTGATTGGTTAGGGCAAAATTGTAACCATTTTAAACAATAAGAACTTTCATTAAATAACCCTGCTTGTTTTTAATTAATTGCATGCATATCGCACAGATCATAGCTTAATTATTTAAAGGCTTCATTTGCATGCAAACACACAAAAAAATATTATCCAACGTGTAAATAAACAAGTAAGAATTTTCCATCCTAAAAGCGAGAGAACAGTTACTAGGCAGAAAACCAGAGGTCCAAAATAAAAATGTAAAAAATCAATGTGTTAAAATTGAAATGGGAAATGAAAGGCTCTGGAATTGTGAATGACTGGCGCCACCAAGTGGCCGCAAGAGCAAAAACAAATCTGCCTGTTTTCTAAAAATAACATTACATCATGATTTCTACTGTACATTAGTGAGGTAAGGTCATGAAGCTCAAACCGGATTGGTCAGCTATTTGTACTTGTTGACAATCCTTGAGGATAAACAAAGCCGTGTTTCTATAGCTACAACATCTCTCTTTGGAAACTAGGCCAAACATTATCGTTCATCTATTCAAGGGATAAAGCACAAATCTATGATTCTTATTCACTGAAATAAATTGGTTGTTGGGCAGAATTTAGAATATGAAATATTTAGGTTTTTCTTGTGTCCTAAAAGTCAATCGTGCAACTTGAATTATATGCAAGACACTGAGGATGGTAAAAAAAAAAAAACAGACATTGCACTCATTTAATAAAACAAAAACACCATCTCGTGCTATAAATGAATAAAAGCAAAGCTGTAATATCACCATGAACACAGATCTACCCAACCATGCAGTCAAAGACGGTCTTTGTGCAAATCAGGGGGAGGCATTTAAGCTGAATCCAAGACAATTTAGAGGGAGCCCTAAATGAAAGTCATTGATATTGGTAAAAATCAGTCATTATAGATTGATAGTCTACATTCACTATTTAAGAACATCCAGCTGTTAATGAACTAAATGAGAATACTACACCAAGTGAGTTTCCAACTTATTCACCCATCCTAATGAACAGCTACAAAAAGAGAGCCAGATCGTATTGTCATCCCGTTACCCTGAAGTACAGGTTAGTAATGAGAGAATAGTTAACATATTAGAATTCAGACTTACAAAAGAATGCCTTCCACTTGAGAAGCTTGATACCAATACCTTACAGGGGGTGAAGCCTAGTTAACCCTTGCACACACGTGGGAATATACAGGGAGATTCAATAAAAGTTCTTATCTTTTAAAATGATGCTAATTTTGCCCAAACCAATCAGATGTTAGCTTTCAAATGTTAAATAAGATCTGATTGGTTTGAGCTAAATTAGCACCATTTTAAACAATAAGAACTTTTATTGAATCTTTTTGATAGTGCTCAGCATTATTTTATTTTTTTTGAGCAAATATATATTCCTAACACCAAGAAACACAAGATGCTCTTATACGATGTTAACCACAGGGAGAAGTACTTTGAGAGTTATTAAAAGAAGAGCCCATTGCTAAATAAAATCTAGCCCACATGAAGACTTGGATAAAATCTGGATTCTGGACCCTTAGGATTGGCTGAAGCCAATGTTTATAAACCCCACATGAGAGGTCCAAAATGTAGCTACCCCTTAATCTTTGGTTGGCTGGGTAGCATGGCCTTCATTGGGGTAACAATAAAAAATACTGAAGTCTTTAAAGGAGAACTAAACCCATTTTTTATACTCCAGAATCTGAAAACAACTCCCCTAAAAACACCAATAAGCTATAAAATCCCACTTCAGTAAATTGTATTAAAGTAAATGGAAGCCTGTTAAGAACTGGATGAAGTATCTGTGTGTATGTGCGGTGTCAGACCACACCTCCTGACCTCAGTCACATGGAGGATTATCTAGAGAATATTAATGGGTGTGACCAACTGTAACAAGTTTCTGCCATAGCTAAGGACTGAGCATGTGCAGAACATAATGGTCGTTGACCAAACTGTCTGAAACTAGAATGCTGTGAAGTAAAGCACAAACCATGTTATCTAGATCAATTTCCCAGCACCCGTATCAAAATGAGAGGCAAGACACAGATTTTGGTTTTATATTAAGGTGTTCTGCCATCTGGTTCAGTGTTCTGTGGCTTTAGTTGTCCTAATAAAAACACCGGTGACATCTCAGTGGGGTCCCTATCTGTGCTTCATCCATAGTGTTTTTCTGCGAGGTTATAACGGTCATAGGAAAGATAAGCCTCACCCAGACTTGTAAGCCTAACATCAGTGGTAGAGGAGGTGCTGGAGACTTTGTTACGGGATCATATCCTTGACTTAGTCTCTGGAACTGATCTTTTTAGTAGTGAGCATGGATTTATAAGAAATAGATTGTCAGACAAATTTACTTTGTTTTTATGAAGCTAGTAAGAATTTAGATTCAGGCAAAGCAGTGGATGTAGTATACTGCTTTTGATACTGTGCCACATAGGGTACGAATGTATAAACTGAGGACTGTTGGTCTAGCAAAAGAACATTTGTTCATGGTTAGAAAATTGGTTGTTGGATAACAGAGTGGCCAATGGAGCTGCATCTATGTGAGCTAAAGTTCTAAGTGGAATACCTCAGGGTTCCCCCATTTAGCAGTTTTTTGAGTTTCGTTGGATCAACTGCTAGGATGGGTTAAAACAGGAGGGTAAAAAGGTTGGACTCGGACTATTTTAGTCTGTTTTAGTCTGTGTTTGTTCTATATGCCTTAAATAAAGATTGAAGATTTTATCCAGAAGGTGCAGTGCTGTACTATCTATTGCTTATCTGGACTTGGACACACATCTTTATTTAACCTCAATTACTATGTAGAAATGTTTATTTACAGTGAGAACGGTTAAACTGTCTTCCAGCAGATGTGGTAATGGCAAGTTTATTGAATAGCTTTAAAAGTGGCCTGGATAAGTTTCTAAAACTAAATAGTATTGAGAATTACTGGTATTAATACATTTACCGTAGTTCTGGTTGGTACAGGGATACTTTCAGATTGCCATTTAGAGTCTGGAAGGAATGTTTCCCACACGGTAAGTGTTGGGCCTAGGCACTCCTTCTGGCAGTATGCCACCGAAGTTGAAGGTGCAGATTCAGTCAGACCTCTACCTGAAGGACTCCAGCTATAGCACAAGCAAATCAAGACGATGGAAGCGCACACTATTCCTCAGAATAATCGGTTTTATTCACATTACACAACGTTTCGGAGAACGCTATGTCTCCATCAGATCAATCAGGAATGTTTCCCCCCTCATTTTTAGCCAGTTTTTTTTTTTTGCCTTCCTCTGGATCAACAGTTAGGTAGGATTAGATCCCATCTAAGGTTGGTTAGATTGACGTATGTCTCTATTCAACCTCAATTACTATGTTACTTAATTTAGCTTTCTAACATGGAATTTGCATTTTATTTCCCAACATTCCAGTATCACAACACATGCTTAGTCCTAATTTATTACACACTATTAGCCCTTTAATCAATCCTTTACAGGACATATTAGTCAAAAGGAGCATGTAACAGAGGTCAGGGGTGTGGCCATTCACGGTACATACACAGTTATTTTATCTAGTTCTTTAGGGGGTTACATTTACTTTAATGCTGTTTACTTTAGAGGGAGTTTAGTTTGTGTTTTTAGAGGGTATATTTTCAGATTAAGGAGTATAACAATTTGGGGTTAATAATACATCTAATAATAGTTACCAGTGGCGTAACTACAGGGCCCGCAGCAGCTGGGGTTGCCCAGGAGGTAAGACAACTTTGTTGCTATAGAATGAGTCATTTTTCATCATACCAGTACTTCTGTGCTGGTATTTAACAGAGCACATCAATACCACTTAATCCTCCATTGTAATTCAAACCCTGTGTCCTCATTATTTTGCTTTAAAGTAAGGAAAATCTTGGCAGAATTCTCAGTTAACCTCCAAACGCAAAGAACAAATCAAAACAATAAATCCACAAACTGTTAAGGCAGTTCTTATATAATTTTATTCAATGCCAAATGATTTTAGGCTAAAAAAAAAAAAAAAAAAAAGCACTACACAGATGGTCCTGAGGTTCCCCCCATTTTCTGCTAAGACTAGGCCTAAATGGGTCTATACCATCAAGCCAATATTCATACGCAGTTAACCTGACATATGGCTTCCCTGCCCTAGTAGCAATGGTCACATCCATCATGAAGACGTCACAGGAAATGACTATTGTTGGGCAGTGGTAGTAGTATTTGATTGCCTGTAAGGATGGACATGTCCTTTAAACAGACTACAGATTGGTTTATTAATCACTTATCTGTCAATCAGGAATATCGATCTAGGTATGGCTAGCCTAATCAGGAACTACCTAGCAGGCTTACCTGCTATAACGCCATTAGAAAGCCAAGTCAGCGGTAAACTGGGGAGTGGCTCATTATATTCTCAAAATTCAATAACTTACTGGTTTTCTTTTTAAGCAAAATGTATAAGAAACTGGAGAGAGCCAAACGTGGTATTAATCCAGCAGGGTCAACCAAATTTATTGGAGAGATCACTCGCACTACAAATGGTCCTTCCTCAGGTGCCCGAAAAATGTAATGCGCATTACATTTTTCGGGCACCTGAGGAAGGACCATTTGTAGTGCGAGTGATCTCCTCCATAAAATTGGTTGACCCTGCTGGATTAATACTACGTTTGGCTCTCTCCAGTTTCCTATACATTTTGCTTCATCTACTTGGGGTTGTGGTGAGACCCTGCCATTGGATTGTAGAACTTTGTGGAAATAATCTTACTGTGGGAATACGGATAACCTCTTTTCTTTTGGTTTTCTTTTTAGCCCATGCAAATTAAATGAAAGAAAAAACTACAATTTTATTTTGCGATACATCGTTGCTTGACCAAGTGCAGTTAAAAGGATATGTTCACCCCTCAAATTATATATAGGTAAATCACCCCCAAGTTACAATAGTGAGAAAACTGGCAGTGTTACATCCATGCCTAACATCTGCTAGCTGAAAGATCCAGGAAGCAGAAGAGGGGCCAGAACATCAGGCAGCATTGCAGGTTAGTCTTACATCTCTTAGATTTCTAACAATGGCAGTTTGGGGGAGATTTACCCATATAAAATTTAATTTGAGGATGAACTTGTCCTTCGAGCATAATTAATTAAATGCCATTATAATTACCAACGTTTTTTTAAATAATACTTTGCCTTTACCTAGGTAGGACTGCATTACATATACATCACAATGTAATTTAAGGGGTATATTGGTAACAATGGAATTCAAGCTCTTTTTCCAGGTAGACTCATTCACAAAAACTGCACCCAGCCATATAAAGCTTTCCGCAGCAAAGTGCTTGTGACTTATTTTTCTTGACAACAAGTATTTGCAAATGATATTCAGAAATTTCTAAACAGTTGATTTGGAAGGTATCCGAGGTGCAAGAATGAGGTCTGAGCTTCTTTTTCCAGTGATGCTAATTCTTGCACAGTTGGAGCCAATATATCTACATGCCCTTTGTAGAGTCCACCTGTAGAGAAAGGGGGGGGGGGGGCAGAGGGGGTCATCGATTGCTAGTACAGCCCAACTAAACACTACTGGATACTTGTTTATATTAGCCAAATCTTACCTCCTGTAGCTCTCCTCTGCCCATAAACCACCTTCCCATCAAATTCATCTACTGGCACTTTTAGATCAGGTTCTACTTGGGATATTGTGCATGTCAGATGTTCCTCGATTTCAGATAGTAACTATACATAGACATAAACAAGTCTTTAGATTGTATCAAACAAATAGTCGAAGGTACACACAAGAAACAAACGTACCTGCATTTCATTGTACCATATGGTGCAACCACCATCTTCTTTTAACCTGGTGTTGTAACAGCCTTTTCCACGACTGCTGCACACATGGTACCAAACCTAGAAACACACAAAAATAAGAATTTCGTAATACTTAATTGAATGTCTAGTTATTGTTTAATAATCGCCCACGTGTTAGTCTCAGTCCCTACCATAAACCTGTAGCTTAACACTAAATATTTTAGAAGCATTTTTACTGCACGACATGGGTGGGGTCTAATGTGTTAAATTAAGCAAGAACTATGGCTTCCAAACAACCCGGGTAAATATAAGTATGCAGTCTCAACTTCCAAGCAAGTCCTGGATCAGTTCTCACAGTGAGATGATTTGATGCTGAATGTTCCTTGCTTCTATTCTATCTTGTCCTGGAGGAAGCCCGAGCTAATTGAGCAAGTGCGTGCTGAAAAAACTCTCATTATGCTATCAATGTTCAACCTTTTGTAAAGAGTAACCATAGTCTGTATAATGTAAAGTCTGTAAAAACCTTGGACTATTTAAAATTTTGCAGGCCTCAATGCCCAGTTGCAAATGATGATGAAATAGTGAGGGGTGGGCACAGATTACCAACACAGCTGTATTACAGGGAGAATATGTTTCAGCATGCAACAATAATTTGACAATTTATCTTTTAATATACAAATCAACATCAGGCTAAAGACTAAACAATGTGCTGTGAAGGATTAGCATAAAATCTTTAAGGTCCTAAAATACCATTTAAAGAGAGGAAAAACTATTTACAGGGCGACAGAATTGTTGGAGGGTATGTTTTAACTCCTCTCCAGGATCCCACAACATTTAATCAGTTCTTTAGGAACCACCTTTCCCTTCACGGTTTTTGGGCTGATGTCACTAAGAAGGTGCATAATTTACTGTGCACTTTGTTTCTAGATCACTTGTTTTTACTTTAGTTGCCTTTTAACCTTTTTCTGCACCATAGCTTCTAAAAAGCTGCTTTTAAATTCAGACCTTGCTTAAAAAGGGCAGATTTTTACTTACCCTAACTTGTTCAATTTAACGGTGTGTACTGAATGTCTTGCATCTCATATGGAAAGTTAGGAGTGTAGGTTTTGTAAGGTTACTCTGCTGCAACATGAAGTGAAAATATAAATTTCTTAGAATTACCTTTTCCTTTTCAGATGCCACCAGAGATAAGGCTAGACCCATTCTGTAGAACAAATAGTGTGTTTAATCAATAGATTTTTGGAATAAAAATTCTATTAAGTTCATAATTCAAACGGAGTTTTGGTAATACCTTTCAGCTCGTCCCACTCTACCAATGCGATGAACGTAGTTCTGTTTCTCATCAGGAAGGGTAACATTAATAACTGTAACAAGCAAGCAATTTGAAAAATCAGCCCCTGGACTTTCAATTGAACAATATTTGGATATTAAAACGTTCTCTTACCATATGGAACTCCATGGATGTCAATGCCTCTGGCTGCCACATCAGTGCAGATCAAGAACCGAACCTCACTTTTCTAAAAAGAAAAATGTTTTTATTTATTTTTGAGAAAAAGTGCTACTTATGCAATTCCCTTGGCAATATAACAGATAAATATACCTTGGAATGTTTTTTTTTTGTTAGCTTTCCGGTGGATAATTGTAGCTTACTAAAATTAGGGAAAATGCACCACCTAAATATTGGACCATGTGTGTAAGCCACGGTAAGGCCGTGAGAATATACAACAGAAACAACAATTGGCTAGTACTCCCACTAGGGTCCACCAGCCCCAAGTATGGCACCTCACACTTGGTCATACACACAAAAAAAGTTTGTTGTCCACACAATACACAACCATTAATTCTATAATAATGCATCAAGGCGCATAGTGTCAAATCACTTGTATATATGTAAAGTGCATATAAGTGGCAAACAAAACAACAAAATCCATTCAGGCATCCCTGAACTTTAAAGCAGCTACCCATCCTCCAAGGACACAGGTCCTATGTAAGCACCTAGATCATCCTCACAGCCAATGATATCAAATAAGATGTAAAGGATCACTTCCAGCTACAGTAAGCAAATGCTTGACAATGGCAGCGTAATAGCATAGAGAGTGTTATTCCACAACAATATCTAATTGCCGGGACTTGCAGTGAGAAGCCATATGCATTGATGGTCATTTGTATTATTTATATTATGAGATATGTGGTCTATAGGGAGAAACCTTGCTCATACCCTTACCTTAAATCTTTCCAAGTTCTGTTTTCTTTCATGAGGTTTTCTGTCACTATGTAGACATACACATGAAAACTGATGTCCTTTCTTATCAGGTCCTAGGGAAAAATATATACATTTTAAATGACCACTAACTTACTATATATACACACTGCCAGAGGCCTACATCCTGCTACTGTGTACAGTGCTAATAAAAGCTACACAACACTAACAAAATTGTGCAGATACCTTCTATACTGAAAAATAACCAGTACAATTGGCTTTACCATTTACGGAGGAAAGCCCCTCTAACAGTCAAAACCATAAGCATGCAATTAAGGGGTTCCCCATAGTCCTAGACTATGGCAGGGCTGACTAATGGGAAGACAAGCTCCTTGCAGGAGGTACCATCACTGGGAGAGGAGGTGGTGCTGAAGACAAGGGGGCACAATTGACGTTAAAGCATACGTGACTGCATCCTAATAATACCTCCTCCTTGCTGGATGAAGTACTGCTCCATGTTATCACAGTCTAGTTTTGTTCTGCAGAATACAATAGCTTGGTCCATTTTATGCTCCTTGATTGCCCGGACTGTATATTCTCCTTTTAAGACTTTTATGGCTTCTGACCACGTCTCTGAAAGAAACAAAATAATGAAATTAGCACCTGACAATAATGGACTCATCGAGTAATATAGGGAGGAGCATACATGAATTACCTGCAGAGTTTCCACCTGGCCTAGTGTTATCTTTGTCATGTACCCCATCTGTCTGTAAAACATTAAGCAAAAGTTTGTTCTCAGAGAGATTCCCCAAGTGTCCAAATACATCTGTGACATTGTATTAGCAGTAATATGTACAAATTGTTAATACAGGGCATTTTTCTCTGTAAATTCCGTTCATCAGAAAGGTTGAGACTGTAAAGCATTAACCCAGTCAATACAATTATGGTAAACAGGGCATCTGCTTCTTTTCCAGGATTATTACTTAATGCACTTACCCTAATGTGATTTTTGCCCAGCCTCTCCCACAACTTGTCCTTCTTCGGATTAACAGGCACCACAACATGGTGCACAGTCTCTGGCACAGAATCCTCCCCTTTAAGATCCACCCAAGTCGGGAAATGCATTATTTTTTCTGATAGCTTCTTGACATCAAATGAGTGGAGAGTGGCAGAGCAAATAATGACCTGGCAAGGAAAGTGTGTGTGAATAAGCAGTCGAAAGTTATTTAATATTTGGCTATTAAATTTGCATAGCAAAGGTTTAGTTGGACATGCAATGATAAAAAGAAAAAAAAAAAAAAAAAAAAAAAGATTTGAGTGCGTGACAGCTGTAATTAAATGCTTTATATATAAAAGCTGAATCCATCATATTGCAATCCTGCTTGATCTATGGAGAGGCACTAAGGGTGGCTTTTTACATATCTCTAAAGGTGTGTACACGCAGTACAGATCTTTAAAAGATGACAGCATTTCCTTTGGCACGGCCGACTCACTATACTTTAGTACAAAGAGACTACCATGGAAAGGGAAATTTTCAGGCAGTTCCAAAGGGATGCCAAGACGGACTGTGAACGTTCATTGGCCCCTGGAACCCTCAGGACTGCAGTATACACCTTACCAATAAAGGGCCGATCCTGTCAATACCAACGGGATCGGCCCTATATAGGGAGTGTTTGTGTAAAGCTGGGTACACTCACAATGGTAGCTCCCATTTGTTCCTTCCTCTTATAAAGAGGCCAGTTGCAAGACGTATCTCTTGCTTAGCCTGTGTAAAGTTTCTTCTTGCTTACCTGCAACCTTTTACCATCTGATGTGATCTGAGGGATCTGCCCGTAAACTCTATTGATGAAGTCTGAATATCCTTGAGAAAGTAATCCATCCTGCAAATTAAAACAAAACGTGGAATAACCATCAAGGCTCATTCAAACTAGAGCATGTTTTGGTGCGTTTTACATCACACCAAAATGCAGTGCACATATAAATGAATGGTGCCGTTCACATTAAAGTGCTGCGATGTAGTCTGTTGCATGCAACACACGGCATGCAGCATTTTGGTGCGTTAACGCACAGCGTTGCCTTGTACATTAACGCAGCGGAACGCACACAATTGCAATGTCACGCTGCCCTCTAATGTGACACAAATTCAGTAAATACTATTCCTAATGATCCAGCGTTTGTCTTGAAACAGTATTTATATAGAGTTTCACAAAAATGTAATTAGCTAAACACTTTTTATTATTGTTTCCGGTACATACATATAAATTTGGTGAGGAGTATTGTTATACATTTCAAGTTTAGTACTAGAGTATTGCAGAATTGTTTGTACGGTATGTGTCCAGCAGGTACAAATCTATAATTTAACTATGCACAGTATAACATCAAGCAGCCGGTAATTTATTGTTGAGTCGCGTACCGATTTACTCTTTAGAAATATAACCTGGTCACCGTCCGCCCTCCCCAGGAGCCAAAGTTGTCTTATAATTCTTTGAGGTTCTAGAGGTCTTAGATTGCTTGTTTGGCAGGTTATTGTTGGTCCGAGCTAGATTACTGTATCAGGAGACTATACACGGATCCCAGATTTTATGAAATTTACTTGGGCAGTTCTTATCTTTAGATAGGGTAGATCATTGTTTAAGTCTGATCCGCGTTTTAAACTTAGGGACTTTGGTTTAGCAAGTTCTATGCTAGACCATACATTCTCCTCCACCGAACCAAACCGACATAGTGAAGGTGAAAGTTGGATGGGGTGGGGGGGGGGGGGGGGTTATCTGTGTTAATAGGCAGATAATTTTTGCCCAAAACAGGGCAATCTTGGGGCACTCCAATATAAGATGTACAAAATATGCATCTACATGTTGAAATTTCGGGCAATTTGTAGTGTAGTAAGCTTGATGTATTATGTTGAATTGGATTAGTTTATTGTTTACTGCTGGTGAGATTGTGGTGTGAGAGTTATATAGGTCAGGCCATTGATCTTCTGGGAGAGCTCCCAGACGATGGGACTTCTAAATCTATTGTTAGTAATGATTTAATTATGAGTGTGTGTAGAGTTTTGAGATATTTTTGAGGTATTTAAAGTGGTTTACAATAGGTATAGGGATGGAGCTGGAGAGTGTGTGCGGGGAAAATAACTAATGGTTACAAGGCTGACTTGCCCCAATTAATACGAAAGGCCTGAATAGTTACCAAATTCATTAATGAGCTCAAATGCTTCATCCAGGGAGTGGCTGGGGTTTCCTAGGTACAGAATTAGGTCGTCTGCGTAAAGCCCTAAACGTTCTTCCTGTTGTCCTATTCTAAAGCCTTATATTTCTTTGTTGATTCAGAGTGCTATGGCTAGTGGTTCAATTGCAAGCGAGAAAAGATTGGGAGAGAGTGGGCATCCCTGCCTTGTGCCTCTCTGAAGTGGAAAGGTGTTTGACAGTGAGCTAAACACTTCTTAACCACATCAGACCAAACGTTAAATGAAAACCCCATCTTACACCTTAACAGAGACACATAGCATTAAACAAACTAAACATTTAAAAAACAAACTTACAGCTTCATCTAGTACCAGGAATCTGACTTGGGAAAGATTAAGCTTCCCTGTTGATATTAGATCATCTATACGACCAGGTGTTCCCACCACTATATCCACCTAGAAAAAAATATTTATAGAATTCATACAACTACAGAATACATGTAATGTAATCCAATCCTGATATTCTGCAGATCTGAAAGTTGAAATGTTTGCAGGAATATAAAGGATTGCCTTTTAAAAATAGCTGTATTCACCAAGAGTACTTTTTCATAGGAACTGCACAATAAGTAAGGCCAACCTCCTAACAGGCCATAGAAATGATGTACACAGCCTGAAGTAATCCCAAAACCTGCTCTCCAACTCATTTTACCATCATTGTCGAGGCCTAGCTTTATTGGGAAAAGGATCAAAGCCTAACCTAAAAGAGGCCAGTTCATCAAATTTCTATTAAGCCACAAACTATAATTTAGTGATATACAATATAGAACATACACATTGATAGTCAAGTGGCATTAAAAACGAAAAAGCATGTAGGTTTGAAAGTGTTCATCCATCCAGGTCATGGACTTTGGGTGGTATTTAGTTAAAGAACTAGCAAATGTCTTCAAGTCCAGTTGATCTGACTCTCTCAGTATGTAATTGCAAGGTGTCAGGCGTTGTAGCAAAGAGGTGTTATTAAACTGCCCAGGGTAAACTATGCTGTAGACACCTTGCCAGGGGGCCATTTATTTATGGACTTAGAAAGAAATAAATTTACTACATTGTTAAACTTTATTTGTAATATGTTTCTGATAAAAAAAGGTTTGCAGTTTAATATTGCATGGTGCTTCTCTTGGTTGCATGGTACAGAATAGATTCCTGTTATACCATGTGAGTTTACAGACATGTGTATATAAGCTCAGGGGACCCAGACAAAGCACGATTAGTGGAAAAAGCACTGTGGTCTTTTCTCCTGGCATGGCACAGGCCATATAGCCATCTAGCCTGAAGACAGCAGAGAGCCATGCATGATGAAAACAGCCCATGCTTATTCATACAGAGCAGTGGAGCCCTTATAGATGGTCATTTTGAGAGACCTGCAAACTTTATTATATTTGACTAAAGCCGTCCCTCATTTGATGCCCTGTGTAGGACCGCTGCTATGTGTATTTATGTTGCCGTTAACATAGGGGTAATATATGTATTGGCCATTGTTTTTCAGTTTCCACTCATGCAATAAACCTACTTCTCGGCTCTACATATTATTGTCTGAAGGCCTCTGGTTTTGTGTTTGCTACCCATAAGCCATAGCACTGCAGAAGTATAAATGTAGCCCAAGAACTGTGTGCTCTTAATATTTACCTATGATTCAAAGAATCTTGTTTATTAAAGGATAAGTACACTGAAAGTTTCATTGTAAGCTGCAGCTTTAAAAAAAATCCCCCCCCCCTTTTTTTTTTCTAGGTCCCTCCTGAGCCTACCTCTGGTGCTGTAAAGTTGCTGACATCTTGGATGTGCAAGATTTTTTAAAGCTGCAGCTTACAATTAAACTTAACTTGTTTTTTCCGTGTACTTATCCTTTAAGCAGTCAAAATGCAACATACAGTTATAACACTAGTAATATTCAAGTGGCAATAGAAATTCTAATGCATTTTGATATCATACACAAATATTGTATATCAGAAGTGCTAAAGATGAGGCGTAAAATATCAATATAAACTGCATTGCCATTGTATAACTAAACACTGTACGGAGAGGAACGATCGGACTATGCCAATGCTATGCAAAACCAGACAGAGATCTCCAGTATTCATATAGGAAGGTTGCAACTGCGAGCAGACACTTGCACTGCACGCAATGAGAATGGCAATTTCCAGGTGGATATTCCTTTTAATGTACGGCCAGAACACTTTTTGAACCTACAAATCTAGCCATTACTCTGGGAAAAGCACTACAGTCATACTAAAAGTAAAAAAATCCATCACGATTCGTACACACCAGAAAAGTTTTAGAACTTACGCCATTTTCTAGAAGAGATAACTGTTCCTTGGCTGCAACACCGCCAATGATCAACAGTTCCCTAAAGAAGAAAGCAAGGAAAACATCTTCCTTTTAGGGTAAAGCTCTTACATTTCACACCAATCCTGTAGAAACTAGTAAATAAACTTACCTAAGTTTTGGACTGTCAACATATTTTTTAAATTGCTTCACATTGTTCAACGTTTGCTCGGCCAACTCCCGGGAGGGCTCAATTATAAGTGCTTTGGGCGCATTAGGCAAATTCTTCGCCTGAGAAACTTGTGCACTACCTAGAAAATAAAACATGATTATAGGTTTAATGTCACTTAGTGTAGCTTTAAGCATTGGCTATAAACAGATGAGTATAGACAGGAACAGGATTAAAACCTGGTTTTACATCTGTATGGAGAGGAACGATCCGACTATGCCAACCCTATGCAAAACCAGACAGAGATCTCCAGTATTCATATAGGAAGACTGCTACAACGGACAGACACTTGCACTGCACGCAATGAGAACCGCAGCTTCCAGTGTAATTAAAATAGATTTTTTAATTCTAGTAAACAAAAAAACCAACCGGAAACATGTAGACTTTTTTTTATAAATTACAATTAGAAGATTAAACAAACCATAAATCTGCTATAATCCAGAAAGCACTACTGCCTGTTTATTTTACTTTTTATGCTTTTTCTCAAAGAATTTAAATTACATCCTCCAAATAGTTCTATTTTATTATATACACTTTAATACTTTTACATTTGTATTTACCCCATCTGTTTAACGCTTTATATTAATACACTGTGCACAAGTAGCGCCCACCCCCAAAATTGAAAGTTTGCACACAGGTAGTCCACCCCCAAAAGATCAATACTCACACAGACTTTAAAGGGCATGTCCACCCCCAAGACCCACTACTGCCCCCCCCCTCTGTATGTAGTGTATAAAAATCCTTACCTCACATCCATGCTCCAAATGGTTCTCCTGTATCGTCCCTCCAAAGTCCACCAGGAGCCTGGCAGAGTCCATATAGGACTCTGCCTCCTGTCTCTCCTCCGGGAGAATTTTGCCATGCGCAGTGAAATTGAGCATTCACAGCTCTCAGAGGAAAGGGGGAGCACAATGGGAAGGTAAGGAAGAACGCATCTCTAATAGCAACAAAAACTATAACAAATAGTTTTATCGTTGTTCATACTTAAAATACTGTGACCAAGTCACTAATAGTAACAGGAAAAAAAACAAAACACTGTAAGGCTAACAGTGTAATAATAATAGGACATACCCGTTTGCTGGGATTTCACTACATGTCCATCTGGAGCCTTGGACAGGGCCACAAATCCATCCTTTGGGGGGTATTTAAAGTCTTCGTCTCCGAAGTTAAATTTAAGTTCCGCATTCTGAAAAACATTACGAAAAACTAATGGAATAAATTCTCATGGACAGTAAATGTTTAGTTCACAGGGACCATCTAATTTGAACAAATAATGGGAAACTTAGAAGCTTTTTTATTCAGTTAATGATAGTTCATAAGATTACTGTAATGTACCAACAGCGGTATTGGCCCTAGTACCGACTGGTTTACATACACTGTATGGAGAGGAACGATCAGGCTAAACAAATCTATTCACAGCCAGACAGAGATCTCCAGAGTATTACTATAGGAAGGCTGCTGCTGCGAACAGTCACTTGCACTGCACGCACAGAAAACTGCAGCTTCCAGCTATAAATCATTTTAAAACAAGCAGATATTCTTGGACTGAAAACAAACATAGGTGCATCCTTTACTCTTTTTTTTTTAAATTAGAAAACTAAAATTTTTATAGACTATAATATATTTCAGAATATGAAAATATACCCTCTAAAAATAAACCATAAAATCCCACTACAGCAAATAGCATTAAAGTAAATGTAAGAACTGGATGAAATAAACGCGTGTAGTACAGTAACTGGACACACCCGACCTCAGTCATATGCTCCCTTGCCTAATCTGTCCTGTAAAAGGATTGGCTATAGGCTACTAGTGAATGTGACCAACTGTAACAAGTTCCTGCAGTATCTTAGGACTGAGCATGTGTAAAGAACATAATGGTCAGTGACCGCACTGTGTGATACATAGTTGTTGGGAAGTAAAACACATTTCCCTACAACCATATTAAAACGAGAGGTGAAACACAGATTGCTTTTATATTAAGGTGCTCTTCCTTCTGAAAGAGTGTTGTCCTGAGGATTTTGTTATCCTTTAATTCAGCCTATCCAATTAATTGCACTTACCCTGTCCTCAAGGTAGCTCCACCCAAATAGATCAGTATAAACTGTGCATCACATACAAGTTCTAGCAAACCAGCCACTTGTAGGGGGGTATTACTATACTGTGTTTAAACAGCAACGAACGCACACAAAAAAATATGGAGGGGAAGCGAATTACCTGGAAAACTAAAAATTAGGGTCTGAAGGACTATAATGCACACTTCTCCCTCCCATGAATATTTTAAAAAAGCAGATAAAAAATACATGGCTTTAATAGGCAAACTTATTACCACCATCTACCTCACCTTTAGCACACATGATGCAAAGAATGACTGGTTCTTCAAGTGTGAAGGGATCTGAAATGCAAGTCCTAGGTCCTTACCTAATTGGCAGAAGTAGAATCATGAGCATGTACATACCGGTAATGAAAATATCTCTTTCCACGTTCTTTAAACACTAACACTCTAAACTTACCATTCTTAGAGAATTTAACAGAACCATTATCAATGTCCAGATAACATCCAATGGTGTCATGCATTGTAAATTCCTGTAGGAAAAAAATGTAAATGAAAGAATAAGTTCAGGGTATCCCATATACAAAGAAAATGAGTGGGAAAAAAAAATGTTATGAGCTCATCTGGTTTGTACAGAATTACTTTGAATTGTAATGTGTAGAACACAAACTCCTGTTGGGGTAACCTCTGAATAGCAATGGGGATAATATAATTACACACAAACTCCTGTTGGGGTAACCTCTGAATAGCACTGGGGATAATATAATTACACACAAACAAACACAGTCCACAGGCTGCTGTATTAGTTCACAGGCTAAAAAAAAAAAACAAAAAAAAAACACCCACACCTTCTTTCCTCTCCTGCCTCGTGTCAGTGTGTTTCTGCACAGGCATTAGAGGGTCAGCTAACCCCTTCTCCTCCTGGCAGTCACGGGTCCTGATTATAGACCACCCACCTGCTTCTTTCAGTGCTCCGGACAGCTTAGACCGCACCTCTCCTGCTTCCTCCTGGATTCCCTCACACACACCCGGCTGAAGATGAAAGGGTAACGGCTTTGAGGTACTTCCGTGTTATTATCGGCGCGCTACTGCGTAGTAGCGCGCCGATTATAGGGATATTTACAGTTTATCCCCATAGGGAACCATGGAAGTGGTGGGTTATAAGCATATTAGAAGTCACAGAGTAGTTCCAAGACCATATAAAAGCATGAGGCCACATGCTTTTGGAGGTGACTTCCAATATCCCTTTAACTTACAGTTAGAAGAGCATTTTCTAGTATTACCTACCCCTTCGAGGCTTCCCATTATGGTTTCTGTTTCCGGTTCGGCAATTTCCCCTCCTACTAGTGGTGTAACAGGTGCTTTTTTTATAATCACTACATAGTTTCTCCCTTAAAAATCCACTAAAGTGGTAGGATATAACCGTGTTACAACTGTTCATTTCTGCATTTTTATTTTAAAACACAAGTATACATGGTAATTCCCATTGGACAGACTACCAAACACCAATATATTGGAATTTTGAAAACCATGCAATTGGGTTATTACAGATGTGTCAAATCTGATACAACAGATTTGGTTGGGGGGGGGAAATTATCTGTATGGAGAGGAACGATCTGACTATGCCAAAGCTATGCAAAACCAGACAGAGATCTCCAGTATTCATATAGGAAGACTGCTACCACGGACAGACACTTGCACTGCACGCAATGAGAACTGCAGCTTCCAGAGAAATTCTAGATCTTTTCAATGTTCTGGCACAGGTAATTTAACATATTAAATCTCTGGTAACATGTATGTAGACTTTAGTTATATTTAAGTAAAGACATATAGGACATTGTAAAAAATCGGCTGAACATGTTCACAGAAAAATTACTGAAATTTCTTTTAAAAAAAATATCTAAATAACCTGCTATTCATAGGTAAAATGACTATTCCATCTAATGTTTTGTACCTGCTTTTAAATAAAACCAGTGGGGGAGGGAGATTGAATCTACGACTCGTGGGATTGGCTCCTGATGGCAAATTAATTTTTTCACCTCTGGAAAAAATCCCCTTATAATGCACCCTTCTCCCTACCAAGAAATATCAGGTGTTTAATGTAAATGACATATCAGAAGTGAGTGTTTCATACATCAAGTGAACTAAGCCAACACTGAATTCCGAACTCTTTTCGAATAAGTCCAAAATCAAAACAAGAGACATGTACCAGAATATCCACAAGGTGGTGCTGTATCTTCTCAGTGTGTAAATGAAAATGTGATAATGCATATAATTCAATTTGAATTGTTTTTGGTTATAATTTGGATAATGTCAAAATTGTCATGCAAGTTGTCACATTGTTTTAATTTACAAAGTATTAAGATGCAGCACCAGCCCCCCACAAAAAAAATCCCTGTGTTAAAAAGGAAAATCACAATACTTTTCACACATGGAATATTGAGCTTTATTGGGTTCACTTACTTAGCGATCATTATGTAAATTTAATACTTCTAACAAACTAAAATAGTTATAAAGGTAACAGACGTAGGGCTTATCTATTGTTATCCTCCTTTCCACTGCCTCTCAAAACTTTCTACCTCCTTTACAAGCTTTCACATGCTCAGAGGCAGCTAGGGGAATAACAGTCATTGGCTGCGATGTCATCAGTAACATCCATGACTGACTGTTGCCAAGTGGAACAACCAGGAAGCAGCAAGTGTCGTAATATCAGGCAGCAATTCAGGTTAGACTTACATCTTCTCAACAGTTTTGGGGTATGGGGAGGGGTGATTTACCTATTATATATACAATTTTTCATTGGGTATGGGGAGGGGTGATTTACCTATTATATATACAATTTTTCATTTGAGGGATAATTCCCTGTAGGTTCTCCACTTTTAATGAACCACAAATATCTATAAGTTTAAAAGCCTAAAATCTAACTAAACCAAAAATCTGATTTTGAGCAGACACCTCTTTTCTCAGTTTCTCCTTTGCAGCAAGAACATCCCATGTAGCAGGCAGGTCTGCTGAATAGAAATGTCATCCACAAGAATGTTTAGATGCAGAGGAGAATGTACAGAAAGAGGGATACAATATAAAAAAAAACAATTCATTCAGCTTCCCATAAGGAGATTAATGTGTATGGCTAAGATGCTTTACTCTTTGCTCATTAAAGCTACAGCAACTTTTAACCATTATAGCAATATGTTTTGCATGCTAGAATTTCAAACCAAAAAGACAGACACTGGCAAACCCCCTACATCTAGAGATTTCCACAAAGGCAGATACACAAACCAAAGCAGAAGGCCGCCCTGCAATAAGAAGTCATGATTAAAGAAAAACACCAACCTCTCCATAATTGTCAAACTGCTTATTGTGAGATTTCTTCCCAGTGCCTCCAAATCCAAAACCAAACTTGTCAGTTCCTATAATTAATAAAAAACGGCAATGTCAGAAATAATCCTTATGTCAAACCACAACCAAATGAGGCTAGGGCGGTGTACTGCTGACCATTGTCAATAATCGCTTTTGCGTGCTTCTAGCTGAATATGTAGTAGCATTGCTATTGGAAAGCAGAAATCAACTTCTCATTACAAGTTACAGCACCCCCTTCAAAATAAAGAGCTTAAGATCAAATAAAACGGACCAAAAGCAACAAAAATCCAGGTCCCTGTTCTTTTTGTCAGTTTCATGTTTGAAGAGATTTGCCTGAAAATGCAGGGAGTTGACATTACCTAGCTCTGTCTGCAGTGATGCAGCCACTCTATAAACTGGGTTAGAAGGTAGAACTGGATAGAGCATGCTTGTTGCTTACAGTGCTACGGATGACAAGGCACCACTGAAAGATCTCTGCAGATATGAAACAGAGGAATAAAGCAGGGGTTCTAGGGAGCTAAATTACAAATCTGACTTTGGTCAAAGTCTCATGTTGATGATTAGGTTTTTTGTTTTTAATATTGGAGCAAAAAAAAAAGATTGTTCTTACCTGTAAAATCTTTTTCTCTGAAGTCACAGGGGGACCCAAGCACAACCCCTGCGGTGCCTGGGTCCCCCTTGACTGAAGGAGAAAAAGATTTTGTTCTTACCTGTAAAATCTTTTTCTCTGAAGTCACAGGGGGACCCAGGCACTTAAATTTATTAATATGCGGTGCAGTTTTGGAATCCCATATACAAAAGGGACATCTTTGAAATGGTAGAAGTTCAGAGAAGGGCAAATAAAAATAATAAGAGGAATGGAGGGGCTTGACTATGCAGGCAGATTATACCAGTTAGGGCTGTTTACATTTGAGAAGCGACGTTTGCGTGGGGATATGATAATCTTATACAAATTATATTATGTCCCCTATATGACTCTTTGGTGCATTGTTCCCTAATAGGTCATATCAGAGGACTCGTGGACATCCTTTAAGGTTGGAAGAAGTTTCATCTTGAAGTTAGGAAAGGTTTCTTTGCAGTGAGAATGGTGAAACTGTGGAACTGTCTTCCAGCAAATGTGGTAATGGCAAGTATATACATCCATTTGGAGTCAGGAAGGAATTACCCCCCTTAGCAGTTTTTTCTTTTTGCCTTCCTCTGGATCAACTGTTAGGTAGGGTGTTAAAGGTTGGACCAGATGGGTAGATGGGGTTTGTCTTAAATTACCTTAAATTTCTATTACTATGTTACTAGGCCAAATGAACACCTTTTACAGTCACGTAACTCTGTAAAAAGGGCACTTTGGGTAAATGTCCTTTAAATGCATTGTGGATGCATATTGTACAGGATTGTTCTAACAAGCAGCATGGGATCTGTGAAGATCTTTCCATCTCCGATACCTTACTTACCAAGCATCACAACGTTTTGGTGACGAGTCCCCTTCATCAGCTGATGAAGCGTTCTCACCCCTGAAATGTTGTGATGTTTGGTTTTGAATAAATACACCATTTACTTTGGAGTGTGACTCCTGACCATTCTTTACTGATATTGTATATAGGGAGATTTTTGGGAGCCTGCACCCGTAGGGTAGTGTGCATCTGGACTGTTTATGCTTTGGGAACCTTACTTACCAAGGTCTAACGAGGCCTGCAGTGTGGACCAACCAACTCTGCATAATCCCTGGTCATGACAGGCTACTTCATAATAGTACTTCCCTATTAAAACAAAGAAAAAGTGCAATATTATTACATAAAAATGAGGAGCTGAACTAATGCAAATGTTCAACAGTATCAAACAACTATATCAGAGCAGTGACCGTCTTTGATCTCCCACCATGGAACAGGCTTCTAGACTAGTGCTGATATACCTGTCTGCTTAGAGATCAGTAAGGGAATTGCGGTATGAATGATCCTACCACAATCACTGCAAACAATTCTCTTTATGTCTGTGAAGCATAGGAATTAAATAAAGTCATGTTTTAAAAGAGAAATTTACTTTTTTGTAAAATATTTACCTTTATTAACTCCCCGAGTTGACCTGCAACCATGCCACTCCTTCATTTCTCTACTCTGGCAACAAAAGCCATCTGACCCAATAGCTTTGAGGAGGCAAAATAGAAAGTTAGATTCTCTGACAAGGTTTTAAGACGTTTAGTCTGTTGGCAATCAATATTCAACAAGCTAAAAAGTATTAAATACATTTATGGGCTTTCATTTTAATTTTTTTTTAAAGGAGAATGAAATTCTAAGATTAATTTATTTCCTGTATAAAGAGGATATTTATATGCTATTATCTTGACTTTGCATTAGCTAAAGGGGACATGGTTGCCTGGTACTGCTTCTCATTTTCTTCACAAGATTATCTGCTTCTGGTAACACCTCCATGTGAGCCAAATTGCTATTTGGCAACAGCCTCGTAGCTTACATCGCCAGCAGCAAATGACCATGGGAAACAGGAAGAGGAGCATAAATGATTCAATTATTTTAAGGGCTTGTTTTAGCATTCCAATTTAAAAAATATATATAAAGGGGAACCAATATCGCTAACAGGAACATTTTACCACAATCCTACGGTGCAATATGCAGTTGCATCAACAGGATCGTGACAGGGAAAATGTCATGTCCCCCGACAAGATTAGTGTAGAGGCAGCACAAAACAGGAGTTAAAAAGCACAACACAAGTGTGGCCACACTAGGCGCGCTAATAAGTATTAACCTAGCATGTTTAGTTTCAACCAGTGTGGCAGGATTGTACTCTCAGAACGCAGGATTATCTATTTGGTTCCTCTGGAAGCTGGTGGCTGTCTGAGTAACAGTTTAAAATATACCTGTGTAAAGATTCTATATCCCCATATCTATATATGCAGCTGACTGGCCCAACATGTGTTAAGAAAATATTCACTTATAACGATACCTTATGTGCGACTGAAACTTTCTTTCTTTTTATATATATAAAATAAGTGTTGAGGCCTTGACTATAATGTCAAAATAATATATACGTCAATGAGTTCATCGATCGCGAAAAAAGTTCCTTCATACAGGTCATGGGAACATAATTAATTTTGCTTATTATATACCAGAAACCCGATTTTAGTATATATTTTATTATATTCTCTCATATCTTTTGGCATATAATAATACACAATTTATAATACATACAAAAAATAGAATTCTATTGCACAAACAATCTAATTGCATATTGCTACCTCCATGAGGTGCTTTCTACAAACAGCCTGCTAAACCTGGATAAATAAAATCAATTAGTTCAATAAGTTGGCCAAATTATTTTAAGCCCAGTCACCACGTCAAGGTTGCTTTATTTAACTGGGTCCTAACCTACTGGTACCTGCTTTTGCCTAGTGAGCGACAGTTCTCCTGTGTGGCTGGATACTTGAAGCTAACTCCCTGGTTTAAAGGGGATGTCCACCCCCCAAAACTATAATCCCCCCAACTACTGGCCCCACATGTAGTGTAGTTTAATCCTTACCTCACATCCCAACTCCATCTGGTTCTCCTGTAGTCCCCCCAAAGTTCCAAAAACTGACCACAGGAGGCTAGCAGGTCCAATAGGACACTGCCTGCTACCTGGCCTCCCGGAGATTCCTGCCATGCGTGCTGCAGCCCTTCTCCCCCTCCCTCTCCCTCCCTCCTCCTCCCATTCTGCTATCCCTCCCCCTAGCGTAATCCCCTTCTGCTATCCCTTCCCCCATGTCCCCCAGCCCCAACCGCATACTTTTTATTTTTAGAAAGCTCCCTAATGGTACTTACCTCTCCGTTCCTACGCGGAAGTGAGCTGCCGGCAGCCGCGTCCGTGATTGGCTGCCACTCACCAATCACAGACGGGCTGCCGGTCCGCCCCTCTGCTTGCATTTCCTCGCAAGCAGAGGGCCGGGAGCGCAGCGAAGGAAAGAGGGGAGGTAAGGAGAGTTTGGGGGGGCTTTCTGAAATTAAAAATTACGCGGTTGGGGGGGGGGGGACCGGAGGGAACAACATATTAAATATTCAATTTTAGGGGGACTAGCCTTAAAGTACTTTGCTCAAACGATCACATGACCTAACTCTGGGTGGAGTACAATTTCCAAGAAGGCTTGGTCAAACCTTTAATGTACACACAATATATAGAAAATTGGGCTGTTGTAAATCCATATTAAAGTGCAACTAGAGACCAAAATTATAATTGCATATTGGCTACCTCCATTATACATTCATTCATGCTGTTATCCTGTTATACATTCATTAATTATACATTCATTCATTCTGTTATCCATTCATTCATTATACATTATTCATTTGTTATCCTGTTATACATTCATTCTTTTATCCTGTATACATTATTCATTCGTTATCCTGTTACATATCACTTTATACATTCATTCAATCTGTTATCCTGTTTACATTCATTCATTATACATTCATTCATTTTATCCTTTTATACATTCATTCATTCTGTTATCCTGTTTACATCATTCATTACACATTCATTCATTTTTATCCTTTTATACATTCATTATTACATCATTATGTTATCCTGTATACATTAATTCATTCATTACATTCATTCTCGTTTTCCTGCTATAACATTCATTCATTCTGTTATAGTGTTATAACATTCATTCATTATACATTCATTCATTGTTATCCTTTTATACATTCATCATTCATTATACATTCATTCATTCTGTTTTCCTGCTATACATTCATTCATTCGTTATAGTGTTATACATTCATTCATTGTACATTCATTCATTGTTATCCTTTTATACAAATTCATTATACATCATCATTGTTATCTGTTTCATCATTCATTATAAATTCATTATTCTGTTATCCTGTTATACATTCATTCATTCATTTGTATCCTGTTATACATTCATTCATTATACATTTATTCATTATTATCCTGTATTACATTAATTCATTCTGTTATCCTGTTATACATTCATTCATTGTTATCCTTTTATACATTCATTCATTATACATTCATTCATTGTTATCCTGTTATACATCATTCATTATCATTCATTCATTCTGTTATACATTAATTAATTCTGTTATACTGTTATACATTCATTCATTCTGTTATCCTGTTATTCATCATTATATACATTCATTCTTCGTTATCTGTATAAATCATCATTCTGTTATCCTGTTATTCATTCATCATTATACATTCATTCATTCGTTATACTGTTATACTCATTCATTATAAATTATTCATTCTGTTATCCTGTTATACATTCATTCATTCTGTTATCCTGTTATTCATTCATTCATTAACATTCATTCAGTTATCCTGTTATAACTCATTCATTATACATTTATTCATTCTGTTATCCAGATATACATTAACAATTTTGTCATACATTCATTCATTGTGTTATCCTGTTATACATTCATTCTTTATAAATGCACTTTCTTATTTTGCTTTTACTTGTCTTTTATGCAGCGATTTACGCACCCACGCGTGAATAGCGCACAAAACAGAAAGGTAAACTCCTTTTGCCCGATTCAAACATGGCTGCCAACAGCCTAAAACTCGACGCTGTGATTGGCTATAAAGTATATCTTCCGGGGGCAATAGGAAGGCCGGCGTCCGGTTTCCAGAGCTGTTCCTTTCTGTGAGCGTGTGTCTCCGCGTTGGCAGCCTGAGATATGGCTGGGTTTCAGGTAATCCTATAGGCGCTGAGTGTTTGAATGGTAGTTCAAGGCTCATGGTGAGAGACCCTAGGGCAGTGATATTGCGTTATGGCCCATTCTGATGTTTAGAAACTACAACTCTGCTAACAAGGCATGCTGGGAGTTGTAGTTCTAAACATCTCGATTGCAAAGGTTTGACATCCCTGCCCCTAGGCTGATGGTCAGTCACGGGTTGTGTGAGGTTGGAAGCCACTTGTTTCCGGCCTTCCAGGTGTCTTGAAACGATGCTTCCCAGCATGTAGAGCAGCCATCTGTAAGGCTGCAGGTGGAATCTGTGCCACGTGCTACCGTGCGATTGCCCTGCGATTCTGCCAATATTCGTTATTGCCCCAAAAATGGATTGGAGCGCATGGTGTCGCCGCTGTTTGATTTTCATGCATGAAAAGCGCATGCCAGGCTATCGTAAGTATGTAAAAAAACGCGCTAGTGTGGCCTAGCCCTGTTTACCAGGACAGTTGCGCTGAACATACCCTGTTATCCTAATCTAAGTACACAGGGGTCAATATTTAGACCCAATCCACTCACCAGTGTGTTTATCTCAGTTGGTAAGGTTAGATGTCTGCAAAAACTTTAACCGTGAGTGTCCTGTCCATTTTTTTTTCTTTCTTGAATTTAATGAAAAATCAGCATACAAAATTTGATTGACATATAGATAAATTTCAGCCTATCGTGTGGTGTTCAATAGCCCATTTGATGCACCAAAATATTGTTAGCCGACCATCATACTACTGATGTTTCATTGATTTATAGTTGTGCGGGAATATCAAGTCATATTTTATCTGTGTGTACCAGGCTCAACTCCAATCGGATTTTTTTGTAAACCCTGGTACAGCTGTACAGTTAGTCTTGCCTTATGCTTCTACTTATGTATGCATCAAATGGAAGCCTTGTTGATGGATACAGCACTATTCAGTAAGCCTTATTAATTCCTATAAACCTGCTGCCTTTTGGTCCAGTCTGTGATGCAGAACATACTCACTTTTTTGTTTCAGAAATGGGGTGTGATGCCCGAAAATGCTCAGGCTGTGGAAGAAATGGATTGGTTGTAAGTTTTCCTTTTTGAAAATAAATCAATAAGACCTATTCCTGATATTTAATTGTAGCTGGATGTAAGTGAAGAGTGGGACATAAGATGTATTTTTCTTGCACTTTCTTTAGTAGTAGTTGGGGAAGAAATTACATTAGTTGTCGAGTTATGCAAGAGATACACCATGGTCTATGTTATAAAACTCATACACATTCAGCTGTCCACCTTAAGGTGGCCGTGCAGCCATACACTGCAAGATCGGATCGGCTTCCTCTATTAAGTAAAGGGAGAAGATAACAACCAACAGAATTTTCCATTTTTCCTGATCGATCGGAGTGCCAACTACGGTCGTTCGTCTGCACTCCGATCGTTAGAGAATATCCCCTACACACGAACAATAATTGGTAAATCCCGGGTTTACCTATTATCGTTTGTATGTACGGCCACCTTTGGAAATATGTTTCCTTGTATTAATATACACATAATTGTTGTTTTTATTAACCGGAATTGTTTATTTTCTTTAGGCTTCCCACAGATATTCAGCAGAGTCTATACCACTAATCCTGGGGGCGGGGATGTTGATGGTAAATATTAATTTAATACTAGTATTAATGCATTTTATGTTTAGAGAACTTCACAATACAGTACATTTACCCCTAGTTACATTGTTTTAATTGTCCGTTTCTTGTCCTTCTATGCAATCCTGAATCAAGTAAAATATTGCAGTACAGAGAGCTTGGTTTACTGTCCCCTTACTGTGTGTGTTAAAGGGGCAGTTCAGTGGAAATTATCAATATTTGTTAAATGTTAGTTTGTGTAATACCTTTTTTAGTTATTCTACATATTCTCTCCCATTTTGAAAAATCAGTTGATTTCATACCCTTTGCATTTCCCTGCTGTTGACACTAGTGAGCTGACATTTCAGGTTCTAGCGGCCCTTTTTCCCAGGATGCACCACATCCTTGGAATGTTCCTAACAGTAATTTCTACTGATTGGCTGTTGGATGGGTCAAATGCTCAGATCTCTACTGAGCAACGAATCAACCCAGGTGCTGGGTCAAGGGAAAGACCATAACGTTCTCTACTAGGGGTCCTGCAAACAGGAAGTCATTATTTCAGCTGCATTTATTTATTACAGACAAAATGCTGAATTAGCAGATTAAGGTAATTGGGAAAATACTGCTCTTTTTTCTGAAAAGCATATGTATTTGCACTGAACTTCCCCTTTAAAGGAATAGTACATTAAGATAGTTAACTGTTCTTTTTGTATTCATTATATAACGGGGGTTAAAGGAGCTATACCTTGCCTCCCATTCTTCAATTTAATATACTGGAGCCAGGAATGAATATAGAAAACTTACCCACGAGTGATATCCACCGCTCGCTCCTTTGACAGGTCCCAACTGCTTCCGGCCTTTACTGAAACTATAGCACTCATGCAGGCTAAGGCTCACTATAGTTTAGTTACAGCCAGAAACAGTCGGAATATTTCAAAAGAGCTGGCTGTGGATCACGCTCAAGGGTAAGTTTTCCATCTTTCTCGGCTCCTGTTACATTAATTGTGAACAGGATGCAAGATATAGCTCCTTTTAGCTTGTTCTCCAATAAATGCAAAAGAATATGTTCACTTTCTAAATTCCTATAAATTTATTCCTTTAGTAAGGGGGCTGTAACCATGGGCTCTCTGTATTATCTATAAAATGAAACCAGGGTAAATGAACTGTATGCCTTGTATAAACCTAATTTAGTAGGTTTAAACACTGAATTTCTCCCCCCCCCCCCACATGATTTCTTTTACTTGTTTATGTATGTAACTTGGAAAGATCTAAAAAAAAAAATTTTGTCAAACAAATGCATCTGCTAAAGTTGTACTACATTTTGTTCTAAAGGGGAGGAACAATGTAGAATTCAGGGGTCCAACTTAGACTTAGAAATATTCTTCTTCACAAAATGTGTTTTATCTCTACAGGCTGCTGAAACGGAAGTGGAAAGACTGGCGTAAGTATTCAATTATAATGGTATCTGAAAACCTTCAAATGTATCTATGAAATGTACCATGTTTGCTTAGACATGATGCAGTTGTAGGTTTTCCTTAAATGTTTTTTTTTTTTTTTTTTTTTTTTTTACTGAAGTCCATTGTTTATAAAATGGCCCCTAGGACTAGAGAGGAAGTAAAGTTTGCTTGGAGTACAACAAAGAAAACATCTAAAATATAGGATCTGCACTGAGGGGCCTCTCTGTATGTAACACTGATTAAATTTTCTTAAACCCATTACCAATCAGAAGGTTAGTAGTTAGTAGAGCAAATTGGCAACATTTTGATCATGGGCCTTTATCACCAGGCCCAGGATCAAGGGGGATGAAACATTGCTTATGTCTTACTGCCAGTTAAAGACATTTTTTGTTCATGAACATCCCACGACTGGTTATACAATATCCATAGTTATGGTATTGGCATATGCATCTTGGTGTGTTTACTTCTCTTTTAGGCTTTCAGTATCCTGTAATCCAGATAGTTTATGAAACGCTTAAGGATCAGCAAGAGGGCAAGAAGGGAAAAACGTCTGTTAAGACTGGAAGCACAGGTGCTCTTTTTTTTACTTTGGTAAAATTAATTTTGCTACTCTGCTTTTTTTGACTTGTAGTTGACTTATTGTATTTAATAGGTAGAATAGTGTCTTTATTAGTAATGGAAGAAAAATAGTATAAAATTGGGTATTGGCATAAAAAAAATTCTACTTTGTACGCTGTGTACCGTAAAATTCCCTATCAATGTGAAGTGTTGTAATAAGTAGCAATCTATTAATATTTGTTTTAAAATGCCAATACAAACCATATATTAAATATAATTAAGTTAGTTTGTTTACACCTTTTATGGTAATCCGTAAAAAGCCACACCCCCACATCTGATTAAATTAGTTTAGCATAGTTTTAATAGTAGTAAGGATAAAAACACAAAAGGTATAGTCGTAAACTGTAAGGTATAACATCATCCAAATCCAGGATACATTAGTGCATCTAAGGCTGAGGCCACACTAATGGATGGCAACACGCTTGAAAAGCACACACGCATTAGCGAAGCTTGCAGAAGACATCAGATACTGGATGTTTTCAACTAATTTCAATTAGATGTTTTTAGTTAACATTTGCATTGTAGGTATGAATAGAATATTCCCAAACTGAAACCTTGTTTATGGGAAAATAAAATGTAATGTTGTTGCTGGCAGAAACACAGCTCAAATCATGCCCTGTTTACATGGGGTCTAAACACTGAAAATGAATTGGCCATAAAGTGTTCTGAAAATGTGTGTGTGGGATTGACAGTGTTATACTAATGTTGTGCTTTCTATTGTAGTGTTAAATAAATGGAAATGAATCCATATGACAGAGGTTCAGCTTTGGTAAGCTTGAGTTCCTTGATCTTATATACTTATAAGCCTCATGGTAGCTATAAACTATCCTCTAAAGTTCCGTCGACCAGCCATAATGCTGACCATGGATGTTCGTCTGCATTATGGTCGGTTTTGGCCCTACGCGCTGTTATTAGGTAAATCCGTCAGCCCATGATGGGATCTACCTAATATCGCTAATGTGTATGGCCACCCTGACAGCTAATGGCTGTATATAATTGGATATTTATTCAAATCTTTGGATGAAATACTACCTGTTTATTCAATTAGCTTTTCTAGTCTGATGCATACTCGGAACAAGTTTGGTAGTAGTACAAACAATGGGATAGCTGTCTAGCTTATGTACGTCAGAATTCCATATAAGCACGTTATTACAATAAACCAAACTAAAACAATCATATGGTTCCTAGAATATGCATAGAGAAGTGTAGGCTACAAAAAATGCTTTTGTGCAAAATACCAATGCTTGCATATTGTTGAGTGTACATGTCCACAATACCTGTTTATTCCCTGAGAGGGAATTTTAGTCATGATATTTGGTCTGCTTAGTCCTCTTTAATATCAAGATTGAAAAAGAGAAATTTACTTTTTTGTAAAATATTTACCTTTATTAACTCCTCGAGTTGACCTGCAACCATGCCACTCCTTCATTTCTCTACTCTGGCAACAAAAGCCATCTGACCCAATAGCTTTGAGGAGGCAAAATAGAAAGTTAGATTCTCTGACAAGGTTTTAAGACGTTTAGTCTGTTGGCAATCAATATTGATATTAAAGAAGGACTAAGCAGACCAAATATCAATGACTAAAATTCCTCTCTCAGGGATAAACAGGTATTGTGGACATGTACACTCAACAATATGCACAGCATTGGTATTTTGCACAAAAGCATTTTTTGTAGCCTACACTTCTCTATGCATATTCTAGGAACCATATGATTGTTTATAGTTTGGTTTATTGTAATAACGTGCTTATATGGAATTCTGACGTACATAAGCTAGACAGCTATCCCATTGTTTGTACTACTCCAAACATTGTTCCGAGTATGCATCAGACTAGAAAAGCTAATTGAATATAACAGGTAGTATTTCATCCAAAGATTTTGAATAAATATCCAATTATATACAGCCATTAGCTGTCAGGGTGGCCATACACATTAGCGATATTAGGTAGATCCCATCATGGGCTGACTGGATTTACCTAATAACAGCGCGTAGGGGCCAAAACCGACCATAATGCAGACGAACATCCATGGTCAGCATTATGGCTGGTCAAGACGGAACTTTAGAGGATAGTTATAGCTACCATGAGGCTTATAAGTATATAAGATCAAGGAACTCAAGCTTACCAAAAGCTGAACCTCTGTCATATGGATTCATTTGCCATTTATTTAACACTACAATAGAAAGCACAACATTAGTATAACACTGTCAATCCCACAACACACATTTTCAGAACACTTTATGGCCAATTCATTTTCAGTGTTTAGACCCCATGTAAACAGGGGCATGATTTGAGCTGTGTTTCTGCCAGCAACAACATTAACATTTTTATTTTCCCATAAACAAGGTTTCAGTTTGGGAATATTCTATTCATACCTACAATGCAAATGTTAACTAAAAACATCTAATTGAAATTAGTTGAAAACATCCAGTATCTGATGTCTTCTGCAAGCTTCGCTAATGCGTGTGTGCTTTTCAAGCGTGTTGCCATCCATTAGTGTGGCCTCAGCCTTAGATGCACTAATGTATCCTGGATTTGGATGTATGTTATACCTTACAGTTTACGACTATACCTTTTGTGTTTTTATCCTTACTACTATTAAAACTATGCTAAACTAATTTAAATCAGATGTGGGGGTGTGGCTTTTTACGGATTACCATAAAAGGTGTAAACAAACTAAACTTAATTATATTTAATATATGGTTTGTATTGGCATTTTAAAACAAATATTAATAGATTGCTACTTATTACAACACTTCACATTGATAGGGAATTTTACGGTACACAGCGTACAAAGTAGAATTTTGTTTATGCCAATAACCAAGTTTTATACTATTTTCTCTTCCATTACTAATAAAGACACTATTCTACCTATTAAATACAATAAGTCAACTACAAGTCAAAAAAAGCAGAGTAGCAAAAATTAATTTTACCAAAGTAAAAAAAAAGAGCACCTGTGCTTCCAGTCTTAACAGACGTTTTTCCCTTCTTGCCCTCTTGCTGATCCTTAAGCGTTTCATAAACTATCTGGATTACAGGGATACTGAAAGCCTAAAAGAGAAGTAAACACACCAAGATGCATATGCCAATACCATAACTTATGGATATTGTATAACCAGTCGTGGGATGTTCATGAACAAAAAATGTCTTTAACTGGCAGTAAGACATATAAGCAATGTTTCATCCCTTGATCCTGGGCCTGGTGATAAAGGCCCATGATCAGAAATGTTGCCAATTTGCTCTACTAACCTTCTGATTGGTAATGGGTTTAAGAAAATATTAATCAGTGTTACATACAGAGAGGCCCCTCAGTGCAGATACCTATATTTTAGATGTTTTCTTTGTTGTACTCCAAGCAAACTTTACTTCCTCTCCTAGTCCTAGGGGCCATATTTATAAACAATGGACTTCAGTAAGAAAACACCAGCTTAAAAGATTAATACATTTATGGCTTTCATTTTAATTTTTTTTTTAAAGGAGAATGAAATTCTAAGATTAATTTTAATTCCTGTATAAAGAGGATATTTTATCTGCTATTATCTTGACTTTGCCATTAGCTAAATGGGGACATGGTTGCCTGTACTGCTTCTCATTTTCTTCACAAGAATTTCTGCTTCTGGTAACACCTCCATGTGAGCCAATTGCTATTTGGCAACAGCCTCGTAGCTTACATCGCCAGCAGCAAATGACCATGGGAAACAGGAAGAGGAGCATAAATGATTCAATTATTTTAAGGGCTTGTTTTAGCATTCCAATTTAAAAAATATATATAAAGGGGAATCCAATATCGCTAACAGGAACATTTTACCACAATCCTACGGTGCAATATGCAGTTGCATCACAGGATCGTGACAGGGAAAATGCTCATGTCCCCCGACAAGATTAGTGCTACGAGGCAGCACAAAACAGGAGTTAAAAAGCACACACAAGTGTGCCACACACTAGGCGCGCTAATAAGTATTAACCTAGCATGTTTAGTTTCAACCAGTGTGGCAGGATTGTACTCTCAGACCTGCAGGATTATCCTATTTGGTTCCTCTGGAAGCTGTGGCTGTCTGAGTAACAGTTTAAAATATACCTGTGTAAAGATTCTATCACCCTATATCTATATATGCAGCTGACTGGCCCAACATGTGTTAAGAAAATATCACACTATAACGATACCTTATGTGCGCACTGAAACTTTCTTTCTTTTTATATATATAAAATAAGTGTTGGTGCCTTGACATATATGTCAAAATAATATATACGTCAATGAGTTCATCGATCGCAAAAAAAGTTCCTTTCATACAGGTCATGGGAACATAATTAATTTTGCGTTATTATATACCAGCAAACCCGATTTTAGTATTATATTTTATTATATTCTCTCATATCTTTGGCATATAAATACACAATTTATAATACATACAAAAATAGAATTCTATTGCACAAACAATTCTAATTGCATACTGGCTACCTCCATGAGGTTGCTTCTACAAACAGCCTGCTAACCCTGGATAAATAAATCATTAGTTCAATAAGTTGGCCAAATTATTTTAAGCCCAGTCACCACGTCAAGGTTGCTTATTTAACTGGTCCTAACCTACTGGTACTGCCTTTTGCTACGTAGCTGACAGCTTCTCCTGTGTGCCTGGATATCTTAAGCTAAAACGCTCGACTCCCCTCTCCTTTTAAAGGGCATGTCCCCCCCAAAACTATAATCCCCCCAACTACTGGCCCCACATGTAGTGTAGTTTAATCCTTACCTCACATCCCAACTCCATCTGTTCTCCTTTAGTCCCCCCCAAAGTTCCAAAAACTACCACCAGGAGGCTAGCAGGTCCATATGACACTGCCGCTACCTGGCCTCCCGGAGATCCTGCCATGCGTGCTGCAGCCCTTCTCCCCCTCCCTCTCCCTCCCTCTCCCCCCATTCTGCTATCCCCCCTAGCGTTAATCCCCTTCTCTATCCCTTCCCCCATGTCCCCCAGCCCCAACCGCATACTTTTTATTTTTAGAAAGCCCCTAATGTTTTACTTACCTCTCCGCTTCCTACGCGGAAGTGAGCTGCCGGCAGCCGCGTCCGTGATTGGCTGCCACTCAGCAATCACAGACGCGGCTGCCGGTCCCGCCCCTCTGCTTGCATTTCCTCGCAAGCAGAGGGCCGGGAGCGCAGCGAAGGAAAGAGGGGAGGTAAGTAGAGTTTGGGGGGGCTTTCTGAAATTAAAAATTACGCGGTTGGGGCTGGGGGCCAGGGGGAACAACATATTAAATATTCAATTTTAGGGTGGACATACCTTTAAAGTACTTTGCTCAAACGATCACATGACCTAACTCTGGGTGGAGTACAATTTCCAAGAAGGCTTGGTCAAACCTTTAATGTCACACCAATATATAGAAAATTGGGCTGTTGTACATCCATATTAAAGTGCAACTAGAGACCAAAATTTAATTGCATATTGGCTACCTCCATTATACATTCATCATGCTGTTACCTGTTATACATTCATTAATTATACATTCATTCATTCTGTTATCCATTCATTATTATACATTCATTCATTTTGTTATCCTGTTATACATTCATCTTTTATCCTGTTACATTAATTCATTCTGTTATCCTGTTATACATTCATTCACTATACATTCATTCAATCTGTTATCCTGTTATACATTCATTCATTATACATTCTTCATTTTTATCCTTTTATACATTCATTCATTCTGTTATCCTGTTATACATTCATTCATTACATTCATCATTTTTATCCTTTTATACATTCATTCATTATACATTCATTTGTTATCCTGGTATACATTAATTCATCATACTTCTTCATTCTGTTTCCTGCATACATTCATTCATTCTGTTATAGTGTTATACATTCATTCATTATACATTCATTCATTGTTATCCTTTATACATTCATTCATTCTTATACATTCATTCATCTGTTTTCCTGCTAAACATTCATTCATTCTGTTATAGTGTTATACATTCATTCATTGTACATTCATTCATTGTTATCCTTTTATACTATAATCATTATACATTCATTCATTGTTTCTCCTGTTATACATTCATTCATTATAAATTCATTCATTCTGTTATCCTTATACATCATTATTCATTCTGTTATCCTGTTATAACATTCATTCATTATACATTTATTCATTCTATTATCCTGATATACATTAATTCTTCGTTATCCTGTTATACTCATTCATTGTTATCCTTTTATACATTCATTCTTATAAATTCATTCATTGTTATCCTGTTATACATCATTCATTATACATTCATTCATTCTGTATACTTTAATTAATTCTGTTTCCGTTTATACATTCATTCATTCTGTTATCCTGTTTATTCATCATTCATTTATACATCATTCATTCGGTTATACTGTTATACATTCATTCATTCTGTTATCCTGTTATTCATTCATTCTTATACATTCATTCATTCGTTATACTGTTATACATTCATTCATTAAATGTATTCATTCTGTTATCCTGTTATACATTCATTCATCTGTTATCCTGTTATTCATTCATTCATTATACATTCATTCAGTTATCCTGTTTATACATTCATTCATTAACTTTATTCATTCTGTTATCCAGATATACATTAACTAATTTTGTCATACATTCATTCATTGTGTTATCCTGTTTTACATTCATTCTTTATAAATGCACTTTCTTATTTTGCTTTTACTTGTCCTTTAATGCAGCGAATTTACGCACCACGCTTGAATAGCGCACAAAACAAGAAGGTAAACTCCTTTTGCCCGATTCAAACATGGCTGCCAACAGCCTAAAACTCGACGCTGTGATTGGCTATTAAAGTATACTACTTCCGGGGGCAATAGGAAGGCCGGCGTCCGGTTTCCAGAGCTGTTCCTTTCTGTGAGCGTGTGTCTCCGCGTTGGCAGCCTCAGATATGGCTGCGTTTTTCAGGTAATCCTATAGGCGCTGCTATTGTTTGAATGGTAGTTCAAGGCTCATGGTGAAAGACCCTAGGCAGTGATATTGCGTTATGGCCCATTCTGATGTTTAGAAACTACAACTCTGTAACGGCATGCTGGGAGTTGTAGTCTAAACATCTCGATTGCAAAGGTTTGACATCCCTGCCCCTAGGCTGATGGTCAGTCACGGGTTGTGTGAGGTTGGAAGCCACTTGTTTCCGGCCTTCCAGGTGTCTTGAAACGATGCTTCCCACATGTGAGCTCAGCCATCTGTAAGGCTGCAGGTGGAATCTGTGCCACGTGCTACCGTGCGATTGCCCTGCGATTCTGCCAATATTCTGTTATGCCCCAAAAATGGATTGGAGCGCATGGTGTCGCCGCTGTTTGATTTTCATCATGAAAAGCGCATGCCAGGCTATCGTAAGTATGTAAAAAAACGCGCTAGTGTGGCCTAGCCCTTGTTACCAGGACAGTTGCGCCTGACCTACCCTGTTATCCTTAATCTAGTACACAGGGGTCAATATTTAGACCCAATCCACTCACCCATGTGTTATCTCAGTTGGTAAGGTTAGATGTCTGCAAAAACTTTAACCGTGAGTGTCCTGTCCATTTTTTTTTTTCTTCTTGAATTTAATGAAAAATCAGCATACAAAATTGATTGGACATATAGATAAATTTCAGCCTATCGTTGTGGTGTTCAATAGCCCATTTGATGCACACAAATATTGTCTAGCGACCATCATACTACTGATTGTTTCATGATTTATATGTTGTGCGGGAATATCAAGTCATATTTTATCTGTGTGTACCAGGCTCAACTCAATCGGATTTTTTGTTAAACCCTGGTACAGCTGTACAGTTAGTCTTGCTCTTATGCTTCTACTTATGTATGCATCAAATGTGAAGCCTTGTTGATGGATACAGCACTATTCAGTAGCCTTATTAAATTCCTATAATACCTGCTGCCTTTTGGTCCAGTCTGTGATGCAGAACATACTCACTTTTTGTTTCAGAAATGGGGTGATGCCCGAAATGCTCAGGCTGTGGAAGAAATGGATTGGTTGTAAGTTTTCCTTTTTGAAAATAAATCAAATAAAGACCTATTCCTTGATATTTAATTGTAGCTGGATGTAAGTGAAAGTGGGGACATAAGTGTATTTTTCTTGCACTTTCTTAGTAGTAGTTGGGAAGAAATTACATTATTTGTCGAGTTATGCAAGAGATACACCATGGTCTATGTTATAAACTCATACCAACTTCAGCTGTCCACCTTAAGGTGCCGTGCACCATACACTGCAAGATCGGTATCGGCTTCCTCTATTAAAGTAAGGAGAAGATAACAACCAACAGAATTTTCCATTTTTCCTGATCGATCGGAGTGCCAACTACGGTCGTTCGTCTGCACTCCGATCGTTAGAGAATATCCCCCTACACACGAACAATAATTGGTAAATCCGGGTTTACCTATTATCGTTTGTATGTACGGCCACCTTTGGAAATATGTTTCCTTGTTATAATATACACATAATTGTTGTTTTTAATTAACCGGAATTGTTTATTTTCTTTAGGCTTCCCACATATTCAAGCAGAGTCTATACCACTAATCCTTGGGCGGGGATGTTCTGATGGTAAATATTAATTTAATACTAGTTTATTAATGCATTTTATGTTTAGAGAACTTCACAATCACGTACATTTACCCCTAGTTTACATTGTTTTAATTGTCCGTTTCTTGTCCTTCTATGCAATCCTGAATCAAGTAATATTGCAGTACAGAGAGCTTTGGGTTTACTGTCCCCTTACTTGTGTGTTAAAGGGGCAGTTCAGTGGAAATTCAATATTTGTTAAATTGTTAGTTTGTGTAATACCTTTTTTAGTTATTCTACATATCTCTCCCATTTTGAAAAATCATTTGATTTCATACCCTTTGCATTTCCCTGCTGTTGACACTAGTGAGCTGACATTTCGGTTCTAGCGGCCCTTTTTCCCAGGATGCACCACATCCTTGGAATGTTCCTAACAGTAATTTCTACTGATTGGCTGTTGGATGGGTCAAAGATGCTCAGATCTCTCCTGAGCAACTGAATCAACCCAGTGCTGGGCTCAGGGAAAGACCATAACGTTCTCTACTAGGGGTCCTGCAAACAGGAAGTCTTATTTCACTGCATTTATTTATATACAGACAAATGCTGAATTAGCAGATTAAGGTAATTGGGAAAATACTGCTCTTTTTTCTGAAAAGCATATGTATTTGCACTGAACTTCCCCTTTAAGAAATAGTACATTAAGATGTTAACTGTTTCTTTTTGTATTCATTATATAACGGGAGTTAAAGGAGCTATACTTTCCTCCCATTCTTCAATTAATGTAACTGGAGCCAGGAATGAATATAGAAAACTTACCCACGAGTGATATCCACCGCTCGCTCCTTTGACAGGTCCTAACTGCTTCCGGCCTTTACTGACTATAGCACTCATGCAGGCTAAGGCTCACATAGTTTAGTTACAGCCAGAACAGTCGGATATTTCAAAAGAGCTGGCTGTGGATCACGCTCAAGGGTAAGTTTTCCATCTTTCGCGCTCCTGTTACATTAATGATGAACAGGATCAAGATATAGCTCCTTTTAGCTTCGTTCTCCAATAAATGCAAAAAGAATATGTTCACTTTCTAAATTCCTATAAATTTCTATTCCTTTAGTAAGGGGGCTGTAACCACTGGGCTCTCTGTATTATCTATTAAAACAATGTAAACCAGGGTAAATGAACTGTATGCCTTGTATAAACCTAATTTGTAGTTTATAACACTGAATTTCTCCCCCCCCCCCCCCCATGATTTCTTTTACTTGTTATGTATGTAACTTGGAAAGATCTAAAAAAAAAATTTTGTCAAACAAATGCATCTGCTAAAGTTGTACATACATTTTGTTCTAAAGGGGAGGAACAATGAGAATTCAGGGGTCCAACTTAGACTTAGAAATATTCTTCTTCACAAAATGTGTTTTATCTCTACAGGCTGCTGAAACCGGAAGTGGAAAGACTGGCGTAAGTATTCAATTATAATGGTATCTGAAACCTTCAAATGTATCTATGAAATGTATCCATTGTTTGCTTAGAACATGATGCAGTTGTAGGTTTTCCTTAAATGTTTTTTTTTTTTTTTTTTTTTTTTTTTTAGTTTAGTAGAGCAAATTGGCAACATTTCTGATCATGGGCCTTTATCACCAGGCAGGATCAGGGATGAACATGCTTTTATGTCTTACTGCCAGTTAAAGACATTTTTTGTTCATGAACATCCCACGACTGGTTATACAATATCCATAAGTTATGGTTTGGCATATGCATCTTGGGGTCTACTAACCTTCTGATTGGTAATGGGTTTAAGAAAATATTAATCAGTGTTACATACAGAGAGGCCCCTCAGTGCAGATACCTATATTTTAGATGTTTTCTTTGTTGTACTCCAAGCAAACTTTACTTCCTCTCCTAGTCCTAGGGGCCATATTTATAAACAATGGACTTCAGTAAGAAAAAAAAAAAAAAAAAAAAAAAAAAAAACATTTAAGGAAAACCTACAACTGCATCATGTTCTAAGCAAACAATGGATACATTTCATAGATACATTTGAAGGTTTCAGATACCATTATAATTGAATACTTACGCCAGTCTTTCCACTTCCGGTTTCAGCAGCCTGTAGAGATAAAACACATTTTGTGAAGAAGAATATTTCTAAGTCTAAGTTGGACCCCTGAATTCTACATTGTTCCTCCCCTTTAGAACAAAATGTATGTACAACTTTAGCAGATGCATTTGTTTGACAAAATTTTTTTTTTTTTAGATCTTTCCAAGTTACATACATAAACAAGTAAAAGAAATCATGGTGGGGGGGGGGGGAGAAATTCAGTGTTATAAACCTACTAAATTAGGTTTATACAAGGCATACAGTTCATTTACCATAATACAGAGAGCCCAGTGGTTACAGCCCCCTTACTAAAGGAATAGAAATTTATAGGAATTTAGAAAGTGAACATATTCTTTTTTGCATTTATTGGAGAACAGAAGCTAAAAGGAGCTATATCTTGCATCCTGTTCATCAATTAATGTAACAGGAGCCGAGAAAGATGGAAAACTTACCCTTGAGCGTGATCCACAGCCAGCTCTTTTGAAATATCCGGACTGTTTCTGGCTGTAACTAAACTATAGTGAGCCTTAGCCTGCATGAGTGCTATAGTTCAGTAAAGGCCGGAAGCAGTTGGGACCTGTCAAAGGAGCGAGCGGTGGATATCACTCGTGGGTAAGTTTTCTATATTCATTCCTGGCTCCAGTTACATTAATTGAAGAATGGGAGGCAAGGTATAGCTCCTTTACCTCCCGTTATATAATGAATACAAAAAGAACATGTTAACTATCTTAATGTACTATTCCTTTAAAGGGGAAGTTCAGTGCAAATACATATGCTTTTCAGAAAAAAGAGCAGTATTTTCCCAATTACCTTAATCTGCTAATTCAGCATTTTGTCTGTATATAAATAAATGCAGCTGAAATAATGACTTCCTGTTTGCAGGACCCCTAGTAGAGAACGTTATGGTCTTTCCCTTGACCCAGCACCTGGGTTGATTCAGTTGCTCAGTAGAGATCTGAGCATCTTTGACCCATCCAACAGCCAATCAGTAGAAATTACTGTTAGGAACATTCCAAGGATGTGGTGCATCCTGGGAAGAAGGGCCGCTAGAACCTGAAATGTCAGCTCACTAGTGTCAACAGCAGCCCTTACTAAAGGAATAGAAATTTATAGGAATTTAGAAAGTGAACATATTCTTTTTTGCATTTATTGGAGAACAGAAGCTAAAAGGAGCTATATCTTGCATCCTGTTCATCAATTAATGTAACAGGAGCCGAGAAAGATGGAAAACTTACCCTTGAGCGTGATCCACAGCCAGCTCTTTTGAAATTTCCTGACTGTTTCTGGCTGTAACTAAACTATAGTGAGCCTTAGCCTGCATGAGTGCTATAGTTCAGTAAAGGCCGGAAGCAGTTAGGACCTGTCAAAGGAGCGAGCGGTGGATATCACTCGTGGGTAAGTTTTCTATATTCATTCCTGGCTCCAGTTACATTAATTGAAGAATGGGAGGCAAGGTATAGCTCCTTTAACTCCCGTTATATAATGAATACAAAAAGAACACGTTAACTATCTTAATGTACTATTCCTTTAAAGGGGAAGTTCAGTGCAAATACATATGCTTTTCAGAAAAAAGAGCAGTATTTTCCCAATTACCTTAATCTGCTAATTCAGCATTTTGTCTGTATATAAATAAATGCAGCTGAAATAATGACTTCCTGTTTGCAGGACCCCTAGTAGAGAACGTTATGGTCTTTCCCTTGACCCAGCACCTGGGTTGATTCAGTTGCTCAGTAGAGATCTGAGCATCTTTGACCCATCCAACAGCCAATCAGTAGAAATTACTGTTAGGAACATTCCAAGGAAGTGGTGCATCCTGGGAAAAAGGGCCGCTAGAACCTGAAATGTCAGCTCACTAGTGTCAACAGCAGGGAAATGCAAAGGGTATGAAATCAACTGATTTTTCAAAATGGGAGAGAATATGTAGAATAACTAAAAAAGGTATTACACAAACTAACAATTTAACAAATATTGATAATTTCCACTGAACTGCCCCTTTAACACACCAAGTAAGGGGACAGTAAACCCAAAGCTCTCTGTACTGCAATATTTTACTTGATTCAGGATTGCATAGAAGGACAAGAAACGGACAATTAAAACAATGTAAACTAGGGGTAAATGTACTGTATTGTGAAGTTCTCTAAACATAAAATGCATTAATAACTAGTATTAAATTAATATTTACCATCAGAACATCCCCGCCCCCAAGGATTAGTGGTATAGACTCTGCTTGAATATCTGTGGGAAGCCTAAAGAAAATAAACAATTCCGGTTAATTAAAAACAACAATTATGTGTATATTAATACAAGGAAACATATTTCCAAAGGTGGCCGTACATACAAACGATAATAGGTAAACCCGGGATTTACCAATTATTGTTCGTGTGTAGGGGGATATTCTCTAACGATCGGAGTGCAGACGAACGACCGTAGTTGGCACTCCGATCGATCAGGAAAAATGGAAAATTCTGTTGGTTGTTATCTTCTCCCTTTACTTTAATAGAGGAAGCCGATACCGATCTTGCAGTGTATGGCTGCACGGCCACCTTAAGGGTGGACAGCTGAAGTTGGTATGAGTTTTATAACATAGACCATGGTGTATCTCTTGCATAACTCGACAACTAATGTAATTTCTTCCCCAACTACTACTAAAGAAAGTGCAAGAAAAATACATCTTATGTCCCCACTCTTCACTTACATCCAGCTACAATTAAATATCAAGGAATAGGTCTTTATTTGATTTATTTTCAAAAAGGAAAACTTACAACCAATCCATTTCTTCCACAGCCTGAGCGATTTCGGGCATCACGCCCATTTCTGAAACAAAAAAGTGAGTATGTTCTGCATCACAGACTGGACCAAAAGGCAGCAGGTATTATAGGAATTTAATAAGGCTTACTGAATAGTGCTGTATCCATCAACAAGGCTTCACATTTGATGCATACATAAGTAGAAGCATAAGAGCAAGACTAACTGTACAGCTGTACCAGGGTTTAACAAAAAAATCCGATTGAGTTGAGCCTGGTACACACAGATAAAATATGACTTGATATTCCCGCACAACTATAAATCAATGAAACAATCAGTAGTATGATGGTCGGCTAGACAATATTTTGGTGCATCAAATGGGCTATTGAACACCACACGATAGGCTGAAATTTATCTATATGTCCAATCAAATTTTGTATGCTGATTTTTCATTAAATTCAAGAAAGAAAAAAAAAATGGACAGGACACTCACGGTTAAAGTTTTTGCAGACATCTAACCTTACCAACTGAGATAACACACTGGGTGAGTGGATTGGGTCTAAATATTGACCCCTGTGTACTTAGATTAAGGATAACAGGGTAAGGTCAGGCGCAACTGTCCTGGTAAACAAGGGCTAGGCCACACTAGCGCGTTTTTTTACATACTTACGATAGCCTGGCATGCGCTTTTCATGCATGAAAATCAAACAGCGGCGACACCATGCGCTCCAATCCATTTTTGGGGCAATAACAGAATATTGGCAGAATCGCAGGGCAATCGCACGGTAGCACGTGGCACAGATTCCACCTGCAGCCTTACAGATGGCTGAGCTCTACATGCTGGGAAGCATCGTTTCAAGACACCTGGAAGGCCGGAAACAAGTGGCTTCCAACCTCACACAACCCGTGACTGACCATCAGCCTAGGGGCAGGGATGTCAAACCTTTGCAATCGAGATGTTTAGAAACTACAACTCCCAGCATGCCTTGTTAGCAGAGTTGTAGTTTCTAAACATCAGAATGGGCCATAACGCAATATCACTGCCCTAGGGTCTCTTCACCATGAGCCTTGAACTACCATTCAAACACTAGCAGCGCCTATAGGATTACCTGAAAACGCAGCCATATCTGCAGGCTGCCAACGCGGAGACACACGCTCACAGAAAGGAACAGCTCTGGAAACCGGACGCCGGCCTTCCTATTGCCCCCGGAAGTAGTATACTTTAATAGCCAATCACAGCGTCGAGTTTTAGGCTGTTGGCAGCCATGTTTGAATCGGGCAAAAGGAGTTTACCTTTCTGTTTTGTGCGCTATTCACGCGTGGTGCGTAAATTCGCTGCATTAAAGGACAAGTAAAAGCAAAATAAGAAAGTGCATTTATAAAGAATGAATGTATAACAGGATAACACAATGAATGAATGTATGACAAAATTAGTTAATGTATATCTGGATAACAGAATGAATAAATGTATAATGAATGAATGTATAACAGGATAACTGAATGAATGTATAATGAATGAATGAATAACAGGATAACAGAATGAATGAATGTATAACAGGATAACAGAATGAATAAATTTATAATGAATGAATGTATAACAGTATAACAGAATGAATGAATGTATAATGAATGAATGAATAACAGGATAACAGAATGAATGAATGTATAACAGGATAACAGAATTAATTAATGTATAACAGGATAACAGAATGAATGAATGTATAATGAATGAATGTATAACAGGATAACAATGAATGAATGTATAATGAATGAATGTATAAAAGGATAACAATGAATGAATGTATAACAGGATAACAGAATGAATTAATGTATATCAGGATAATAGAATGAATAAATGTATAATGAATGAATGTATAACAGGATAACAGAATGAATAAATGAATGTATAACAGGATAACAGAATGAATGAATTTATAATGAATGAATGTATAACAGGATAACAATGAATGAATGTATAATGAATTAATGTATAAAAGGATAACAATGAATGAATGTACAATGAATGAATGTATAACACTATAACAGAATGAATGAATGTATAGCAGGAAAACAGAATGAATGAATGTATAATGAATGAATGAATGTATAAAAGGATAACAATGAATGAATGTATAATGAATGAATGTATAACACTATAACAGAATGAATGAATGTATAGCAGGAAAACAGAATGAATGAATGTATGATGAATTAATGTATACCAGGATAACATAATGAATGTATAATGAATGAATGTATAAAAGGATAAAAATGGATGAATGTGTAATGAATGAATGTATAACAGGATAACAGAATGAATGAATGTATAAAAGGATAAAAATGAATGAATGTATAATGAATGAATGTATAACAGGATAACAGATTGAATGAATGTATAGTGAATGAATGTATAACAGGATAACAGAATGAATTAATGTATAACAGGATAAAAGAATGAATGTATAACAGGATAACAAAATGAATGAATGTATAATGAATGAATGGATAACAGAATGAATGAATGTATAATTAATGAATGTATAACAGGATAACAGCATGAATGAATGTATAATGGAGGTAGCCAATATGCAATTATAATTTTTGGTCTCTAGTTGCACTTTAATATGGATGTACAACAGCCCAATTTTCTATATATTGTGTGTTACATTAAAGGTTTGACCAAGCCTTCTTGGAAATTGTACTCCACCCAGAGTTAGGTCATGTGATCGTTTGAGCAAAGTACTTTAAAGGCTATGTCCACCCTAAAATTGAATATTTAATATGTTGTTCCCCCTGGTCCCCCAGCCCCAACCGCGTAATTTTTAATTTCAGAAAGCCCCCCCAAACTCTACTTACCTCCCCTCTTTCCTTCGCTGCGCTCCCGGCCCTCTGCTTGCGAGGAAATGCAAGCAGAGGGGCGGGACCGGCAGCCGCGTCTGTGATTGGCTGAGTGGCAGCCAATCACGGACGCGGCTGCCGGCAGCTCACTTCCGCGTAGGAAAGCGGAAGGAGAGGTAAGTAAAACATTAGGGAGCTTTCTAAAAATAAAAAGTATGCGGTTGGGGCTGGGGGACATGGGGGAAGGGATAGCAGAAGGGGATTAACGCTAGGGGGAGGGATAGCAGAATGGGAGGGAGAGGGAGGGAGAGGGAGGGGGGAGGGAGAAGGCTGCAGCACGCATGGCAGGAATCTCCGAGAGGCCAGGTAGCTGGCAGTGTCCTATATGGACCTGCTACTCCCTGGTGTGTCAGTTTTTGGACTTGGGGGGGACTACAGGAGAACCAGATGGAGTTGGGATGTGAGGTAAGGATTAAACTACACTACATGGTGGGGCCAGTAGTTGGGGGGATTATAGTTTTGGGGGTGGACATGCCCTTTAAACCAGGGAGTTAGCTTCAAGTATCCAGGCCACACAGGAGAAGCTGTCAGCTCACGTAGGCAAAAAGACAGGTACCAGTAGGTTAGGACCCAGTTAAATAAAGCAACCTTGACGTGGTGACTGGGCTTAAAATAATTTGGCCAACTTATTGAACTAATTGATTTTATTTATCCAGGGTTTAGCAGGCTGTTTGTAGAAGCAACCTCATGGAGGTAGCCAGTATGCAATTAGAATTGTTTGTGCAATAGAATTCTATTTTTTGTATGTATTATAAATTGTGTATTATTATATGCCAAAAGATATGAGAGAATATAATAAAATATAATACTAAAATCGGGTTTGCTGGTATATAATAAAGCAAAATTAATTATGTTCCCATGACCTGTATGAAAGGAACTTTTTTCGCGATCGATGAACTCATTGACGTATATATTATTTTGACATTATATGTCAAGGCACTCAACACTTATTTTATATATATAAAAAGAAAGAAAGTTTCAGTGCGCACATAAGGTATTCGTTATAAGTGAATATTTTCTTAACACATGTTGGGCCAGTCAGCTGCATATATAGATATAGTGGATATAGAATCTTTACACAGGTATATTTTAAACTGTTACTCAGACAGCCACCAGCTTCCAGAGGAACCAAATAGGATAATCCTGCAGGTCTGAGAGTACAATCCTGCCACACTGGTTGAAACTAAACATGCTAGGTTAATACTTATTAGCGCGCCTAGTGTGGCCACACTTGTGTGTGCTTTTTAACTCCTGTTTTGTGCTGCCTCGTAGCACTAATCTTGTCGGGGGACATGAGCATTTTCCCTTGTCACGATCCTGTGATGCAACTGCATATTGCACCGTAGGATTGTGGTAAAATGTTCCTGTTAGCGATATTGGATTCCCCTTTATATATATTTTTTAAATTGGAATGCTAAAACAAGCCCTTAAAATAATTGAATCATTTATGCTCCTCTTCCTGTTTCCCATGGTCATTTGCTGCTGGCGATGTAAGCTACGAGGCTGTTGCCAAATAGCAATTTGGCTCACATGGAGGTGTTACCAGAAGCAGATAATCTTGTGAAGAAAATGAGAAGCAGTACCAGGCAACCATGTCCCCATTTAGCTAATGGCAAAGTCAAGATAATAGCAGATAAAATATCCTCTTTATACAGGAAATTAAAATTAATCTTAGAATTTCATTCTCCTTTAAAAAAAAATTAAAATGAAAGCCCATAAATGTATTTAATACTTTTTAGGCTTGGTTGACCTTTCACCCTCTAGAACTGGGGATTTCCCCTGTGAAACTGAACTCAACGTTCCATGTTCTTCTCAATCAATCCCATGGCATTCTGGGATATGTGGTTCACCCACCCCCCACTGAACAGTAGCAGTTTGTTCCGTCCGAACCACCGTCCACGTCACCGATCTTGCCAGGAGTAAACATGGCGGCGCCTGGCGATCATGTTGCTAGTGGGAATGCTGAAGAAAATATCTTGTACGATCTCCTGATAAATACCGAGTGGCCCCCGGAACCGGACCTACAGGTTGGGAGCAGCTCCGTGTACAGGGGAATGTGTGTTCCATAGGTGACTGGTGTATGGGAGCTAGGGACACGTAGCAGAGTCAGTGATGGGGGGGAGTACGGTCTGCCTGGGGGGTCAAATCTGTCACTTGGCAATAATAGTCATTGGTCTCATCATTGGATTGGTTGTGTCAGTAATGGGATCCTGTATAGTTTACCAGGACAGGGATGTTGAACCTTGGCATTAGGGATGGTTTAGGAACTACAACTTCCAGCATGTCTTGTTGGCATTCTGCATCCAAGGCATGCTGGGAGTTGTAGTTCCCAAAACATCTGTGTGTGCCAAGGTTCAGCATCAGTCATTTAGAATATAAAGTGCCCATTGTTTGTTATTAGGGACTGGTGATATGCATGTATGTGTTTTATTTCTTATATAGCGCTTTACAATTATTTACTCAATTCACATCAGGCCCTGCCCTGAAGAGCTTACAATCTAATCACTTTATGTACACATACAACATACACAAGACAGTATGTCTTTACGATTGTGGGGGAAACCGGAGTGCACGGAGGAAACCCACGCAAGCACAGGGAGAACATACAAACTCCTTACATCTGTGTTCAAGGGTGGAATCAAACTCAGGACCTCAGCACTACAAGGCATCAGTGCCAATCACTGAGCCACCGTGCTGCCCATATATCAGGTGTGGGGAAAAAAAAATCAACATAATGAAAGGCTGGTCAGTACTTAAGGGTGTGATGCAGGCTGCACTGGTTTCATGGTAGCTATACAGCATTAAATGAGCTGGCAATTCAGGGGCATGTTGGTAGGGGGGGTGGATTACGTGTCCAGGACCTGTGTTTAGACAGGATTTCAGCCCAAATAGGGCCGCCTGGCAACCCTGGTCTCATGCATCATTTAACCACTTTAGTACAGCTACTGCTCACAATATTGCCCACTGTGCTAAGTATTTATACAGTGACGGGAAGGAACAAGTGTACATAGGGCAATATTTGACCAAACTGAAGGTTGCACGTGTAACGCAAGCTTTTTGTTGGGGGGGGGGGATGCGTAGGAGGGGGATTTGTTGATCCTCCCTGGGTGGAGAGGGAAGAACTTGGATGTTAATCCACAGGTAGCAAAAAGTCTTGGAACATCACTGTCCTAGATTCTGCACAACTGTCCATGCTTTAACAATCTATTCCCCACTCCCTGTGTCCAGCAGATTGTTACATGATCTGCAAGAGAGAGACAACCCTTTAACCCTTTCACTGCCAGGAGATTTTCTTTTTTTTTTGCGTTAACTGCCAGAAGAATTTTCAGGATTTTGTCCTTAATCGCTTTAGACTAATTTTACAGTAGGAAACCTTGCAGTAAAATCAGGATATTATACATTTGTTTTTTCAGCACAAAGTGTACTTAACATGGTAACAAAATTTTGTAACTTTTCTGGAAATTTTACTGGAATTATGGGTAAATAAAATATGTAAAAAAAATGAAAATTTGCAAATTTTCATGGATTTTTCCCATAGTTATCTTAAGGTTACACCACAAAAATCTTACTGTTTCTAAAGCTCTGATACTCCCGAGTACAACGATACCAGATATATGTAGGTACCCGACGTTTCCTGTACAGGAGACCCCCCCCAAACTAAAAAGCACTCCTAGAATATTACACCAAATTAAAAGTGTAACCACTACGACAGTTAACATAGAATATCTACCAAATTATCTAAAATATCCCCCCAGTGAGATATTTTTAGAAACTACACACTCGCAGGATTTTACGAGTGAGGTTAGTTTCGATCAAAAAATGCAGATACCCGGACGCAGCTCTTCGTCAATTGTAAGTTACTTTCTCACATTTCCTTTTTTTCTCAACTGTAATCAGAGACAAAATCAAATGCGAATTTCAGCTAAAAAACTGTGGAGGAAAGTTCAAACGCATCTCAAATATGAAAGCCTAACCCCTCCGAATAAAACGGTTGCCACATTCATGGGTGTACCCAGAGACATGGCTACCAACTAACCCAGAGCGTGACCAGTGCCAAAGTTCAGTAGCAGCAAAAAAAAATTAGCCGTTTGTATTTGAACAGTCTGCAGTTTTTCCACAAAACACCCCCCCAACTCAAAAATACCCCCCACAACTATATATTCCTGAAATCACACACCTTCAGCTATGTAACGCTGTAGTTCGTTCATTCATATCATCAATGGTGTGGGGCGCAGTTCTTCGTAGAAGTTGCACTTTTACCAGATTTAAAAAAAAAAATGAACATCAAACAACGTTCAAAAAGGTCGAAATCATGCCAAAACCCCATGAATGTAAAAAAAAAGGTACCAATAATCAATCTCCCAATGTCCTGAATCAAACGGTATGCCATATGTGTGGTTACACACGCGGACGTGGAAGCGAAAAGCCACAAAGTGAGACAATGCACGATGGCTCAGAAACAGCGAAATATTTAGCCAACTCCGAATTTGGACAGTCTGCAGTTTTTTCCACAAAAACACCCCCGTAACTTAGAAATAACCCCCCACAAACTATATATTCCTGAAATCTACACCCCTTCAGCTATGTACCGCTGTAGTTTGTTCATTCATACCATCAATGGTGTGGGCGCAGTTCTTCTGTCGAAGTTCGCACTTTTCTGAAAAAAATGAAAAAAAAAACAACTTCAAAAGGTAGAAATCATGCCAAAACTCATGGAATCTAAAAAAAAGTTACAAATATCAATCTCCCCAAATGTCCTGAACAAACGGTATGCCATATGTGTGGTACACACGCGGACGTGGAAGCGAAAAGCCACAAAGTGAGACAATGCACGATGGCCAGAAACAGCGAAAATATTTAGCCAACTCCGAATTGGACAGTCTGCAGTTTTTTCCACAAAACACCCCCGTAACTTAGAAATACCCCCACAAACTATATATTCGAAATCTACACACCTTCAGCTATGTGAACGCTGTAGTTGTGTTCATCATACCATCAATGGTGTGGGCGCAAGTTCTTTGTAGAAGTTCGAATTTGTCTGAAAAAATGAACAAAAAAACAACTTCAAAAGGTAAAAAATCATGCCACAACCTCAGGAATCTAAAAAAAAGTTACAAATATCAATCTCCCAAATGTCCTGAATCAAACGGTATGCCATATGTGTGGGTACCACCGGCACGTGGAAGCGAAAAGCCACAAAGTAGACAATGCACGATGGCTCAGAAACAGCGAAAATATTAGCCAACTCCGAATTTGGACAGTCTGCAGTTTTTTCACAAAACACCCTGATAACTCAGAATACCCCCCACACAAACTATATATTCTGAAATCTAAACACCTTCAGCTATGTAGCACTGTAGTTGTTCATTCATACCATCAATGGTTGTGGCGCAGTTCTTCGTAGAATTTCGCATTTTCTACACAATTTCTGGAAAAATAGAGAAAAATACATTTCAAAGTTACAAAATCAACAAAACCCCATGTTATGTAAAAAAAACTACCAAATATCAATCTCCTAAATGTCCTGAATAAAACGGTGTGCCATATGTGTTGTTACACAATGACGTGGAAGCGACTAGTCAAAATTAAAACAATGCGCAGTGAGCCAATAAAGCATTTTCCCAGTTTTCAAAATGAACACCCCTCTAACTTGGAAATACCCCGCAAAACTATATATTCTCAGAATCTACATACCTTCGGCTAGTAACGCTGTAGTTTGTTCATTCATACAATCAATGGTGTGGGCGCAGTTCTTCGTTAGAAATTCGCATTTGTCTGAAAAAATGAACAAAACAACTTACAAAGGTAAGAGAAATCATGCCAAAACCCCAAGGAATGTAAAAAAAAGCTACTAAATATCATTCTCCAAATGTCCTGAATCAAACGGTATGCCATATGTGGTTAAACACGTGGACGTGGAAGCCAAAAGACACACAAGTGAAACAATGAACAATGGCTCAGAAACAGCAAAATATTCAGTCAAATCTGAATTTGACAGTCTGCAATTTTTCCCCAAAAAACAACAACCACAAACCATATATTTCTCGAATCCACACACCTTTATCTATGAAATTCTGTAGTTTGTTCATTCGTACCATCAATGGTGGGGGCGCAGTTCTTCGTAGAAGTTCACAGCTTTAGCAGATTTTCTAAAAATTAAAAAAAAAACACTCTCAAAGGTAGGAAATATGCCAAAATCCCAAGTAATGTAAAAAAAAAGTTACCAAATATCAATCTCCAAATGTTCTGAATCAAACGGTATGCCCTATGTATGGTTACAACGCGACGTGGAATCACTAGCCACAAAGTGAGCCAATGAACAGTGGCCCAATTACAGCAACTTTTCAGATTTGTCAGACTAAACACCCCTTCTATATTAGAAATACCCCCCAAAACATGTATTCTTGGACTCTACACCCTTCAGCTACACAATGGTGTGATTCTTTTATGCATACCACCAATGGTGTGGGTGGCAGTTTTGTGTACAATTTCGCTTTCTACAGATTTTTCAGGAAAAATTTATAAAAATACAATTCAAAGTTAAAAATCATGGCAAATTTCCATGTCATGTAAAAAAACTTGTCAATTATCAATCTTCAAATGCCCTGAATCAAACGGTATGCCATATGCGTGGATGCAACAGGGACGTGGCCACCAACTAGCTCAAATGGGACGATGCACAATGCAATTACAAGAAAAATCAAAGTGCTCTGTAATTTCAAACAGCCCAAAACTTGAATGCCCCCACCGCAAATAGAAACCCCCCCACAAAACAATTCCCACATGTTGAAATCAAACGTTATTGCCATATGCGTGGTGCAACAGAGACAGTAGCCACAACTAGTCAAATGGGCAATGCACAAGCATTACAAGAAAAAATCAAAGTGCTCTGTAATTGAACAGCCTCCTTTTTCTAAGGAGGAAAACAGTCCCAAAACATGGAGATTTCCCCCCACAAACTATATAGTTTTGGAATATACACACCTTCAGCTACGTTACGGTTCAATGCTTTCTGCATACATGAAGAAATTCCAGACCCAGCGATCCAAAGAAACTCCGTTGTTTTACGAGGTTTTGTGAAAAATAAAATGAGATGATTCAAGGATTGAAATCCTACCTAAACCCACTTGACAAGCAAAAAAAACCCACTAAATAGACAATCTTCCCCATGTCCTGAATCAAACGGTATGCCATATGCGTGGAGCACCCAGAGACGTGGACCACCAACTAGCTCAAATGGGACGCATGCACAAAAAAAATGCAATTACAAGAACAAAATCAAAGTGCTCTGTAATTTGAAAACAGCCTACACTATTTCTAAGGGAAAACAGTCCGGAACACATGTGAAATTCCCTCCACAAATTATATTTTGGAATCTACAACCTTCAGCTACGTTACGGTGCCATGCCTTCATACATGCATGAATGAATTCCAGAACCAGAGATCCAAAGAACTCGTTTTTACGATTTGAATTTGTAATGAAAAATAAATGAGATGATTCAAGGGTTGAAATCTACCTAAACCCACTTGCAAGCAAAAAAAAAACCCATAATAGCCAATCACCACAGTCCTGAATCAAACGGTGTGAAATTGATGTTTTTTGGTTGGTGCATTGGCAAACAGAGACGAGGCACCAAACTAGCTCAAAGGGGAGCATTAGAAGTGCAGTACAAGAAAAAAATTTTATAAAAACGCACAACACCAACACCCACACACCACACTCTCCCCTTTAGTGGTATTTTAGTGAAAGTGGTTAGTATGGAGAGTTTCACACACGTTTTTGCACCTTTACTGATCCATAAAAAATTCATCACGGTCTTTACTTTGGGACCTCTTAAAATTCCTTATTAAAAGATATGGCTTAGTTTCCCTTGAAAATCGAACAACAAATAAGTATCCGCGTTTACTTACCGATATCACTGGGGGACATTGGGGAGCTTGGAAGAAGACAACGTTTTTTGTTCTAATTTATAGTTTAGGGTATAAAAAAAAAAAGGGTTGTTGTATCATTTAAGAATTTGTTGTGTTGTATTTCCCCTTTTTTTCCCCAGATCCATTCCCAAAGATAATCAATCAGATCATCTTAGGGGAATGATTTACCAACGACACTTAAAGCAAACGAAAATAACATAACAGGGCATAAATGCCCGTTTTTCCAATTCGAAATGCCGGATCGGAAAAAATCCACTTCCCGAGGAAACTGACTTTTCCAGGAAGTGTTTTTCAGTATTGGCAAAGATCAATAATTTGGTGAGATCAGAAGTGATCCACCAAATATGATCTCTGTCCCCATTTTTTTTCTAAGTCGTCGCTAAGTAGCAAAGACCTTAGAAAAAAATCCTATTGTGAAGAACTTTGAGTTCCATCACAAATGTTAGTAAAGCTGTCAGTTGACAGCTTGTCTATACTAGGTACTGCAGATGATCAAATGGAGATCAAGTCGGCAGTACATCAAAACTAGACACCCAGGTGGTATTCCTACCACTTCAAGGGAGACCCCGGGTGAAGGAGGAAGCTCCGTGACGTCACCGGGGGTTTCCTTTCAGCTTCTCCTGGGACTCCCATTGTGGGAAAGGGCTGCTGCCTGTTCACGGTCAAGGCAAATAAGGTACTGTAACTCTCGATCCCCCCCTCGGATTTGGACACAACCGAGGGGGGGTCGAGGGGGCTAGGGGGGCAGCTGAATGCTGCCCCCTAGTCGGCCCTAGCGCGCGGTGTTTTTCCGATTTTAAAGGGGAAGCCACAGATCGTATATTCACGATCTGTGGCAGTTAAAGCATTCTCTGCACAGATCGTGAATATACGATCTGTGGCAGGGAAAGGGTTAATGTTTATCAGGGAATTGTGATTTCCTATATCATTTGCTGCTTGTAAACGGTTGAAATATAAATATGAGCATCTGAAGTGGAAAAGCAAGGAAAATATACAGTTGGCATATTTTAAGGCTGGAGTGGCCTTTAAAAGTGGAGGTGGGTGTGGGCAGTTTCCCTTAAAAAACAATGTTGGACACCCATTCACTCTGATTGGACGAACAGGCAATCGGAAATGTTGGTCAATCACTGCTGCTACCGCTAGCAATGAACGGTTGGAATGAAAAATTTGTCCGTGTCTACCCAGCCTTAAAAAAAGACTGTGTATAGCCCGGCACTACTGCAAGAACCAGGGGTAAACTATATCCCCAATGAAGCCAGGGTGCTCCTTCCACAATAAGTAAGAGTAATTAGCAAAAACACATAGAAAAAAAGACTGTGGATGTGAGCAGGGCACACCCTGACTAAGTAATGATTAGAATAATCAATTAGACCATATCCATGATTAATGCATTAAAAGGACATTTTATGCGTTGTGCAAAGATAAGCCAACCCCAAGGGCATAGTAAAGTGACAAAGAAATAACATTTAAAAAACATTCCTGTGCTATTCCTGGTTCGCATTATACACTACATTATGATATAACCGGTTATACCCATTAGCTTCAGTCATTAACGCCACACTGTAGTACCAAGTATAAAGACACAGTGTATCTTATAGGCAGAGTAATCTCATATCAAATACAATGACCATCATATATCATAATGGGGTTTTTTTTGTTTTTACTAATAGGCCGTAATGTCCCCACAAAGTAATAAATATCATAAAGGTAGAATGTTCAAATACATATTAAGACCCATGCTAATGACCAACAATAGGCTAAACATACATAATTAGGCAAACAGGTGGAGCAAATAGGCAGTGAGGACACGACAAATGGCATATCCCCAGGCTAAAAGGATTTAGGAATGGAAATACTTAGCCCACAACTGACCATGTATGTTTAGCCCTATTGTGGGGGGGGGCATTACGCAGGGGTCTTAATATGTATTTGTTAAGCATTGTACTATATGATATTTCTATACTTTGATTTTGGGAGCATTACTGCTATTAATTCCATTATGATATATATGGTACATGTATTTATATGATATTCTCTGCTATAAGGACACTGTGCTTTATCTTTGGTAGCTAACAGGTGTTAATGTTATGTACATATGTCACCAGGAATGCAGCAGGAAGTGTTTTTAATTGTTATTCTTTGACACTTTACTATGCCCACTTCGGGGTGGCTATCTTATGCAGCACACAATAAAAATGCCTTTTTAATTACATTAATACATTCGTATATGGTCCTAATTGATTATTCTAATCATTACTCTAGTCAGGTGTGCCCTGCTCAATCCACAGCTTTTTTTCTACCCAGCCTTAAGGTTTGTACACACGTGCGATCGCGGGTGCCGACCCGCTATGCACAAAGTTTATTAACGCCCGTTTCAGCTGATAATCGTCCCGTGTTTGGGCACTTCATTGGCCAAAATGGCTGCTCGTTGAAAGATCCGCCTAGACGGTCGGCAACGATCCCCGACTGAACGGCCATTACAGCCGATAAAGTGCCAATACTTGGCACGATTATTGGCTGAAAAGACCGTTCATACACATTGTGCGTCGTGGGTCGGCACCTGCGATCGCACGTGTGTATGAACCTTTAATGTATCTGTCGTGGTTTTGTTCATCAAATGATATGTTCTCTGGTGTAGAAAATGACTATTTGGCCCATGATGCCAAATAGTCATTGTACAATCCACTGTACTTTTTGTCTGTGAAGGTCCTTTTCTTGCCTTGAGAAAAAGCGTTTGTTTATATTCAAAAGAAGCACGAGATAATGCTGCATATTGGAAAATGAAATGGGCCGTTGGGTTTAATTTGTAGAATCTGATGACGTGATATTTTGAGTGAGCATGGTACAACTGCAATAGAACAAATCCGATATAAATAGGATCATAAAATGTCAGTATTCCCAGTACACTAAATTGTACTTATGTTGCTCTTCATATAAGGTCAGGTTTATTAAGGTTTGTGTGGCATATAAAGGCTGTTTCAGGTGTGTTCCCTACAGATTAATGACAAGAGGATTGACATACATGCTAAATCACTGTGAAGGGCATGTTTGCAGACTTCGGAGACTCCAAAAGACACTTTACACTGTAACCTTGGCTGTGGATGGAATGCCTTTCATCCCCTTTGCTTTTCTGTCACCTCTATGTAAGCGTATGCAGGGGAAGTACAATATTACAACCAAAGGTAACACATAACATTTAATAATTGCCGTTTTCATTTGTTTATGTTGCTGCTAAGGTTGAAACTATATTTTTATATAGATCACCACAAACATTTTGTCCACTTGAATAAAACATGTGGGGATAGCATAATGTAAAGGGATGGTTCGCACGTGAATAAATGTGTGGAATCTAAGTAATGGCGACAAAGGGAATCCACGATTGGTAACGCCAGTATCACTTTACGATACATTGGTGGTTGCAGTAATGCCAGGGAATAATTACTCACGTGAATAAACTGTGGATTGCAGAATGCAAGGGATAGTCCACGTCTAATAAATGTGCTGGGGCAGTATGCAGGAAATTTACGGAATAAGTGTGGTTCAGTAATGAAAGGAATGGTTTCCACGTGAATAATGTGTGGATGCAGTAATGCAAAGGTAAGTTACCATACACAAACATGAATAAACTGTGTTGGATTGCAGTAAATATAAAGGGAATGTTCCACGTATGAACTAATGTGTGGGATCTGGCAGTAATGCAACAGGGATTTGGTTCCCCTTCATCTAGAGTAATTAGAACCAGTAAACATATTTTGTTAGTGTTAGTGTGCTATGTTTGATTAGATCAGACCATTAACGTAAGGGTCGATCTCAGGGAATGTTCCATGTGAATACATGGTGTGAGATTGGCAAGTAATGGCAAAGGGAAGGTTACCACGTGAATAAATGTGTGGGGATTGCCAGTATGGCAAAGGAATGGTTTGCCACTGAATAATGTGTGGGATGGCAGTAATGCAAAGGGAATGGTTTCCAATGAATAACGTGTGTGGATTGGCAAGAATGCCAAGGGAGATGGTTCCACGTGAATACTGTAGTTGGATTGCGCAGTAATGCACAAAGGGAATGTTCCACTGAATAAACGTGTGGGATTTGCAGTAAT